>OY764962.1:114308560-114993560 GCA_963668005.1 Melieria crassipennis | reverse complement strand
ATTTCACTCAAAGCCGAATATATTTTTACAAAAATGTATTGAGGAGTAAAATTAAATTTAAATGCTTGAATAAAAAAAATTGTAGAACATATGTTGTTGGCCACCAATTTCTTTTAATATTAAAACAACATTGATAGTAGCGAAACTGCTGATCGGTTTTTTTTGTTTAGTGTAAATATTTTTTTTAACGAATTTTCAAAAACAAATTTTCTATCAAATTTTTCTATCAATGAAAATTAAAAATAACCAAAATTTAGAAAGGCAATTAAAATCGAATGACGTGAACTGGTGTAAATCCTTCTTAAGGATTTTTTTATTTGGACTTTCTTCATTTAACTCCGCAAAAAAAAATTTGCGCCTTTTTGCGCCTTTGGAAAATATTAAAATGTTTCTAATGTATGATTTTTGTACAGACATTTGTTAATTGCGACCAAAATGTGCAATGTAAAATTTGAATCTTCTTTTTGAAAATTGGCTTGGCACGCCTACTTAACCCATTATGATCCATATTATCCCTTTTTTTCAATATAATTATGAAATATTATGAAACTTATTCTAAACACAAAGGACAAAGGTCTAATTTTGAAGAACAATTTCTTTGATAGTTTCGCCGTTAAAAATTGAACTGCATTGCATATTCAAAGCTGTGTAATCTTCAGGTTAAGCTCTACGTATATCAAACAAAAAAAGATTATATCCTTTAAGCAACTTCACCGCCCACTTTCCACGCTTTAAATGTCGAATTGAGAAAAACGCTGAAATACGTTTTTGTTATTGTTTTTTTTTATATATGCAAAATTTCAAAACAATCCGACCAAAAAACTCTCCGTCTTGCCTAACTTTCAAGGTTAAAGGTTTTAAAAATTGCTCCTTTTTTAAGGTTGACTTTTCAAAATTTATAATAAAATAATTAAAAATATAAAAACAAAAATATAAAAATAATAAAAAATATATAACTATTGACTAAATTTCATTACTATAGCTCCAGCGGTTTGGGGTCGGTGGTGATAAAATAATCGGTTATTTATATTCGATTTTTTTTAAACTACAGTGGTGTCTGGATATAGTGAACTAATTATTGCAAGGCCTGTTGACGGTATTGAGGTTGTTCACTATATCAAGGTTAAAATTTTTGTTCAAAAACTCGTTTTATTTGCTTAAAAAACAATTTTGGTTTTTTGCTTGAACATTTTTTTCTATATTTAGAGGCTCGATGTCAAAATTTGGGTGTTCACTATATCGCGGTATTCACTATATAGGGGGTTCACTATTCCTACACACGACTGTATATTTTTTTTGGGAAATAAGCCAAATTTTTGAAGTCAGGAGGCCAGAATAACTTGGACTGCAAATTTAAATTCAGCGAATTTTAAGTACTGCATCTATTTTTACCTCAATTTTGTGTGGATTCAAAGCACTGTGAGCCGTCTCTCCTCCATCACACAATCATACAATCGGCGTTTCTTTTAGTCGTTCCACCACTTGCAGCAGTTGAATTTAATAAAAATAAACAATTATCCATAAACTGTCTAATTTCTTTGAATACCTCTCCTATTTTACTCACAGTCGACTAAGGTAATCAAAACTCCTCTCAAAGTGCAAAACGTGGCTACAAGAAAAGAATAAAAAACTATCTTTGTCTGGTCACCTTATGTTGTTGTTGTGTTTTTCAAGCTTCACAAATTCGGGTGGCACGCAGCCTGAAAGTGTCTTAATCTTGCAACGCAACTCAAGCGGTCTCGTTAAGCCGCCGAACAAAGCCAGCATTCAGCGAGCAGTCAGTTGAAACACAATCACACACACACACACTGACGCACACACTGACACACATTCAAGTGCTTATTAGCGGCCGTAGCCGAGCTGCGCACAACACGGCCAGCAATATAGCAATTACCAAATTCCGCCGAATACTTATGTGGCGAGCGGGAAGGTGGAGCGCATGAGAAGCTGAAAAAAAAAACGGTGCCACTTGCTGGCGAACCGCACTCGAATTGGTGCAACACTTCAGACGACAGCCAATGAAATGTGGTTGTTTTGTAGCCAACAAACTTCAACCCAAACTTGTTGTTTCGGCTGCTATAAATCATGCAGTCGTAGTGCAACAACAACAACAACAAGCACAACAGCCATATGCCACAACTTGCATTCGACGCATTCGCAAAACATCCTAAAAATCACCAAAAACCCCAAAAAAGTATGAAAAAATACTTGGCCAAAAATCGAGTTAATTTTCAACTTCCCAATAAGCGCGCAGATGTGTGTGCGTGTGTGTGTGTGTGTGGAAATACCTAAAGAAACCAAATGCTGAAACTAAGAAAAATCAAGAAGCAGAAGAGTGATTCAATCGGTATGGACCGACAGATATATCCTCTGCATCTGTAATAACCAAATGTCACCTTGGAAAGCCAAGTAGAAAGTTCTTTATATTTATATTAATTTAATAATAATAATAATTGACTGGCACGACAGCCCGCTTACGCGAGACTAAGGCCTAGCTTCCCGCAACCACCCGTGTTGTGCGTGTGAATTTGTACGCGGGTAGAAGGGACCTACAGTTTTTTTTATGCCGGTTCCGAACGGCAGGTTGGGAGCTTTATCATAGGCAATTTTTACTCTCAGAGGTTTGCCATTTCCAGCTGAGAGGACAGCCACCGAAAGAGAAAACGAGTTTTCCCGTTATTTTTTTTAGGTGTTATTACGGGCAGTATTTGAACCTGCGGTTTGCTGCCTTCGAATCGCGGTCCAACGCACTAACCAACTGAGCCACGGCGGCTGCCGTTATATTATTATATTTATATCTGTTATATTATATTATATATTTAACAATTATTTATTTAACAATTATTGTTTATATTACAAAAAATTTATATATAAAAAGCAAATAATAATTTAAAAAATTAAAAATAAATAGTATAAGAAATATTTACATCACAATATAAACAAATAATAATATACAAATTTTTTTTTAAATATATATTAAAAACATAATTAAAAAAATAAAAAGAAATAATATAAGAAATATTTTCATCACAATATAAACAAATAATAATGTAAAAAAAAAAATTTAATAATAAAAAACTGTTCTGGTTCATTTTCTACAAGCTCGTCCTCCAAATGGAATTTTAAAACAGTTTTAAATTTACAAAAAAATATACATAAAAAACAAATAGTAATTAAAAAAAATATAAAAATAAATAGTATAAGAAATATTTACATCACAATATAAACAAATAATAATATACAAAACTTTTTTAAAATATATATTAAGCCTATAACTAAAAAAATAAAAAGCAATAATATAAGACATTTTTTCATCACAATATAAACAAATAATAATGTAAAAACAAATTGTAATAATACAAAACTGTATCTGGCTCATTTTCTGCAAGCTCCAAATGGAATTTTAAAACAGAATTTTAAAACGGAATAAAAAAATAATTTTAAAATGGAATTAAGAAGCAGAATTTTAAAACAAAATTTAAAAACAAAATTTTTAATCAAAATTTAAAAACAGATTTTTAATCAAAATTTAAAAACGGATTTTTAAAACAGAATTGAAAAACATAATTTAAAAGCGGAATTTAAAAACAGAATTTTAAAACGGAATTTAAAAACAAAATTTAAAAACAGAATTAAAAAACAAAATTTAAAAACAGAAATTTAAAACGATAATTTTAAAACACAATTTTAACACAGAATATTCAAACAAAATTTAAAAACAGAACTTTAAAACTAGCTATTACAGTTTTGTGGTAAATATTTATTAAAATTTCCACATTTCTCTTGCAATACTTTAACAAGACAACTCCAATGAAAAGTGAGTCGAATTGTGCACAGAGAATTTCAATTAGGGCGATTCTGTACAAAACTTTTAGGTCCAAAACCATTTGAAACCGTTTCTGTCATTCACAATTTTTATAGGAAACAGATATTTGAGAGGTGGTTGAATACAATATTGTTCTCTACTTAAGCATCATCAATCAAAATTTAACCAAATATTTTCTTAAAAGAACAAACAACATTATGGACAAGTCTATAACTATTAAATGTTTCCCTTTTTTACATTTCTCCCTTCATACATTTCTTACTAAATTTATTTGAGCATACAACTAAAACTTAATACTATACAAAGTGCGTTGCAAAGCAAGCAAGACTTTTGAAATAGGTGGTCTCACCTATATGAAACTTAGTACGTTAAAAAGGTATATCCTTTCCCAAATCCAGTCGAAATTTCATGAGATTTGGTTCATTGGAAGCGAAGTTATTGCATATGCAAGGAGAATCGAACCAAAAGCCTAAGTAAGGTTTGTTTTAAACTCAATAAAACTTTTACAGAAACATTTCAATTGATGAATCAAGTTTATAGTGATGTGACTGTTGATCCTGTTTCAGAGTTAATGAGTGGTATACACAATATAAAAACGGTCGTAAGAACATAAACATGAACTTATTTAACTGACTAAAAATCCATTTAAGAAATCCATTGAATTCATCAGAGATCAACTAAAATCTACTTTGAATTCTTTGAAATTGGATGTAAGTAAGTGGATGAAAGTATTTAAGGGGAGGTTCTCATCTGGACCACCAAACAGTAGGTTAACTTTGGGAATTATTTACAGGAAAACTAAAAAGCATATCAAGACGATCGAAAATTTCAAGATTCTAGATGAGAACCTCCCCTTAACATCACTTTAACGGATTTTAACTGAAAATTTGGCACAAGTTTACTGTTGCCATCTTATCGATAGACACTTGAGACCGATGTTTTTTTTTTTACTAAAGATGGCATTTAAACAATAAGCCAATTTTCATTGTATTTATATATTTAAAAAAAATGCATTTGCCAATGAAAAGAAAACGTTATCAGGACGTAGAAGCTATCCAGAAGACATTCTGAAGGACATTCCGGCCAAAGATCTAAAACACCAGTTCAATATGCTTTCAAGTCGTGCAAATTTGTATATGCTGAGTCCAAATGGGACTATTTTGAATAAGGTAACGCGGTTTTAAAAAAAAAAACATTTTGTTGTTATTGTGTTTAAAAAGCTTTGTATTCTGGAACAAATTGTTTGTGTTGTCAGTTGGACTTTCTCATAAACAATTGCAGATTTTTATTGTAAAATCTTTCAGATTGTCACATTGCCATACAAAATGTTTATAATATCTGCTCTTAAAATCATCTTTCCAAAATAATTATATTTTTACACATGCAGATATGTACATGATTTTAAAATCAATAAGAAAAAATTTATTTATATAAGAAAAACTATGATTACTAAACAAACAAGAAAATAACTCCAACGTTTGAGGGTTAAATAAGGTGGATGCTATTAAGTACTCTGACTGAAACCCTCTACCGTATATTTCAGTCCTACAGAATATATCTTCAATGGGTTAAGAAAGCATGCAACACTCATTTACAGTCTTAAACATTCATAAACTGTCAAATAATTTTAGTTAAAATTGGCATTTCCTAATTTCGCAAATTACATTTATATGGCAACTTCGTTTTAAAATGGGCAGCCCAGGCCCATATGGGTATCAGTTAATTAGTAGAAATACCAACTCTTCATCTATATCGAAATTTCCACCGATATCTTAACCCTTTCGCTAATTTGTTGCCATATGGCAACATGCTACTTTGTGGACGTCTATGGGTGCAAGAATACATTTCTTTGTTGTTCCTTAGAATAGTTTCAAGTTCTAGGAAAAATACGAAATTAATAAACTGAATAATTAAGTTGAGAGAAGAGAAGTATACACGTTTTTTAAGGGTATATCTGGAAATAGCAAAGGAAGAAGAAGCAGAAAAAATTAGATAAATTTTTTAATTTGACGTTTTCTATCAATTTAGATACTTTTTTTTTTTAATTTTGGCTGAAGTAAATGAAGAAATATCCAAATTTTCATTATGCATAAAAAGTTTTATGTTTAAGTAATTATTACAGCCACATCGATGTGGTTGCTCTCATAGAAAAACCCTCTAAAATACAGGGTCCGAGTATAAAGATTTAAAAATTTCTTATGGATTGTTGCTAATATAACCACATAGAAGCCTAAAACGTAAAATTTAAAATTTTAACTTTTCCCAGTAAAAAGCTGTAGCGAAAGGGTTAACTCGTTCAAGTACATTCAAGCAAATCAGCTGTTTGTCAGACGTACAAATCCGCGAACGGAACGAACACATTTCTCATTTCTTGTGCTAATGCTGATCATGTGAAGAAGGGGAAGAGTTGGGGGGTTCAACCCTCAAAATAAAAAATTTGCTGGTACAAGATATGGTTTCAAATGTTTCCAATGAATCAAAAGTTGTACGCGGAACCCCATCGTCCCCCACCAAAATGAAATCCTGTGTACATCACTGTTTGAAAAATACATTTCCATATCTTCCTGTTCAAAGTGCATTGTGCATACCCCCACATTTCGGTGCAGGGTATCAAAACGAGACAATCGAAAAACAACCAAACCGAGCTAACAACAATTTTTGGCAGGCTGGCATTATTTGGTGCCTTACTTCACACTACAGTCGGCACTTCCAGCCGGTGCGCCGCACTTGGCGCTTCTACTGCACCTCGTTGCGGCGCATAATCGACTGAACGGTATGCAACAAAAACAACAACAACAACAAGAAAAACAACGAAATGAGAAGAGCCAGCGGCAATGCAACATCGCCACTGCCAAATTGGCCAGACACATCGCTCAGAGTGTGTTGGCAATTTAGTTGTCACAGCAAAAGGAAGAATTATCGCTTTTGGCTAAATGAATTTTGTTGTCAACGTGCGCCGTGCGGCAACGAATTGGCCGCTGCATCGAAACGGTCGCTGTGCGTTTCCGTGTAAACAGGCGTGACTTTATTATTAGCCAAAGCGTGTGGTTAAGTAATTTGCTGTGATGATCTAAAGTCGCGCATGCGCTCCGCACCGAAGCAATCATTTGTGTGTGTATGTTGTTGTTGTTGCAACTGCATTTTCGGCAAGTTAATCACACTAACCGGGCCGGGGCGGGCTGAGGTTTTTGCCGAAAAAGGGCTCAACATGCCAAACGAGCAAATTGCGGCGCACATATTCCGAACACTCGAGTTTTCAGAAATGATTAAAATTGATGCGGGCTTAATTTGTGGGTTTAGTGAGCGGATCGCTAAGTGCCGCCGTGGTGTGTCTGTTATTAGCTGTGGGCATGGGTGTCAAAAAATAGAAGCGAGCAGTTAACAGCTACCACGTCCGCCGAGCCACTCGCAGTCATTTCACAGATTACCATAGCAGACATTGCATTTGCCATATTCGAGGATCTCAGAGTGTTGCAGTGTTTTCGAGACATTTTTGCTCATTCATTATGGAAATGCTTTTGCCATTGAAACGTTCCAGATCAGCGCACGACCTTGAATTTAATACCCATTAATGCCATTAACAAGCTGCCTCAAATTCCTCGAGGACACACGCAACCAGCGCCATGACGCAAAGCCCATTGACAATAATTAAAAGCCAATATGTATACAACAACAACAAATAAGTAAATACGCAACCAACGCACTGCCATCACTTTGCATCACTCAAATGCTCCATCAATTAATTTTCGCTTGCATATCGTCGATGATGAAACGACCCGCTGGTCGCCGTCCGGTCTCCGAGCGCCTGACGTGCTATCTAAAGTGATATTAATTTAAAAATCATTTATATCAGCGCAGCATATGCAAATAGCAAAATGCCAATAACAACAACAACAACAATAATGATGGTCAGAGCGCCTGTTGCTGCTATGTGATGCAAAATATTGCTGACGTACAGCGTTTAGATGGCAACTCATCAACGCCACTTGCGATGAACGTATGGCCGAGCTGCAACAGCAAAGAGAAGGACAGGAAGAAGAAGAAGAAAAAAAAGAAGACGGTGGAAATGGAGAATGCAGCCGGTCGGCGTTCATGGTACACAAAATTATTGCTACCATTGACTGCAATCCGAAAAGGATTTAAGCAAACCCAAAAATGTGTATTGTACGTTCTGATAAAACAAATACCTGGAAGTCTCTATTTAAAAAAATTTTATAACAAATTTTTTATAAAATTTTTGAAAATTTTTGTATCAAATTTTTGGAATTTTTTTTTGCCTGATCTTAAAAGATCTGGAAAATGTTTATTGTACGTTCTGATAAAAAAAAAGTCTGTATTAAAAAAATGTTAATAATAAATTTTTTATCAACTTTTTAAAAAAAATGTGTCTATCAAATTTTTTTTCGGTTGATATATTTGTCATCCGAAAGTGTTTTTAAGGAGGAAGCGTTGCATTGCTGGCAATGCAGATTACTTTGAAGGATATACATATTTAATTTTGATTAGTGTCCGACCGAAACCACTTTTTTGGGCCGAAACCGAAACCGAAACCGAATATTCGGTTTTTTTTTAATATTCGGCCGAAACCGAAACCGAAACCGAAACTTTCTAGTTGAAATAAAAATCACCATATCAAGCACTTTTTCCAACAAACGAATTTTACCTTAAGTAAATAAAGAACAAAGATACAAACATAGCATAAATAAATAAATACTTATTAATAAAAACAATTTATTCATTTTTCCAAAACGTAAACAAGAAGAAATCACCCCTTCGTACCTTACTCGATAATATTCAAAATTAAATAATTTAATATTATATTCTAAAAAAAAGAAGTTTATTTACATTGCTGGCATCTAAATTACTCCTCCTTTTACTATATATCTGCTACACAATAAAATGTAAAAAATATTCTAGAAAGTTTCGGTTTCGGCTATTCGGCCATTTTTTGGCCGAAACTGAAACCGAAACCGAAACCACTTATTTGGGCCGAAACCGAAACCGAATATTCGGTCGGACACTAATTTTGATATACATTTTTTTAATCCACGATACATTTTTCTGCATTCTTTTGCGGTACAAAATCGAAAGTTTTCTGACTTTTAACCAAAATATTTTCCCATGTAAAACTTTTTTTTAGTTAGGCAAAGTTTTTTGAACTTTTGATCAAAATATTTTCCTCGATAGGCAAATTTCAAGAATTCATCACAAAAGAATTCTTGAAAATTCAAAAGTTTTTGAAGTTTTGACCAAAATATTTTCCTATGTAAAACTGTCTGAATTTTCGAAATCTGAAAATGAAATTTCATGTAAATGCAAATTTGATGTTTTTTATTCAGCAAAAAACGTGATTTTATTTAGCAAAAAACTTGATTTTTTTAGTAAGATATTTTTCAACTTTCTTTTGTGTACAAAATCGAATCTTTTTGACTTTCGAAAAAAATGTTCCTACATAAAATTTTTTGTATTTTCGAAATCTTCGAAATTTTTTTTATTCAGCAAAAAACCTATTTTTTTTTAGTTTAGACCTTCAAAAAAAATATTTTCCTACGCAAAATTGTTTGTATTTTCGAAATCTGCGAAATGTTTTTTATTCAGCAAAAAACGTGACTTTCTTTAGCAAAAAACTTGATTTTTTAGTTAGGCAAATTTCAAGCATTCTTTTGTGATACAAATTCGAAAGTTTTTTGAACTTTTGACCAAAATATTTTCCTATGTAAAACTGTCTGAATTTTCGAAATCTGAAAATGAAATTTCATGTAAATGCAAATTTGATGTTTTTTATTCAGCAAAATATGTGATTTTATTTAGCAAAAAACTAGATTTTTTTAGTAAGACATTTTTCAGCTTTCTTTTTTTTTAGTAAGACATTTTTCAACTTTTTTTTGTGTACAAAATCGGGTCTTTTTTAACCTTTGAAAAAAAAATGCTCCTACATAAATTTTTTTGTATTTTCGAAATCTGTGAAATTTTTTTTATTCAACAAAAAACTATTTTTTTTTAGTTTAGACCATCGAAAAAAATAATTTCCTACGCAAAATTTTTTATAATCTGCGAAATGTTTTTTATTCACCAAAAAAGTGGTTTTTTTTAGTTCGGAACATTGTTCCTTGAATGATTTTGTATTGAAATCTTTAAAAAATATATCTAACTAGTGAAATGTGTATGGCTATGGGTTCCTTAATTGAAAACAAACGCTCACAACAACACTCGGCCAAATTTTGCAAAAGTCGTCAAGAAAAAGTTGGAGCTGCTTTAATGATAAGTCTTATACCAACGGCCGTATTCACCAGACATATCTGCTTCCAAAAATCATTTGTTCTGATCGGTAATTCACGGCATGGCCATTCAGCAGCACCTCACGTTTTACGAAGAAGATACAAATTTTGTTGATTCTTGGATCACCTCAAAAGACGAAACAATTTTTCAGCACGGAATCCGCATGCTGCCTGAAAGATGGGAAAACTCGTAGCTAACAATGGACAGTACTTTTAATAAGATAAATTGTACCAATTCCTCTGCACGAAACTTCAAAGCTACAAAAGATACCCTCAACACTTATTTGTACCACCAATACATCTCAAGATTCTTAGAGCCTTTTTTCATAAGGAAAGTAAGTATTGATTACGTTATTTCACAGGGTTTTGAAGAAAGCATTTATAATGCCAAAGCCATTCGAATCTCTAATCATCGATAGATAGATAGATTTGAAAGGGGAAATGTGCACTGAGACCAGAGTTGATCTATTGTGCCCCTACAGCTTCAGACATCGTCCCCCAATCCCACCGACCTAATGAAGCTTAGTAACTCACGTGGGAGAAGGTGTTTGACGTTCTCTTCCGCATGATCATCGATACGCAACGATCCAGATAGAAAGTTCAGTTGTTGAATTTGCACCGCTTTCGCGCCGGCAAACACAACCAGTGCAGCGATTAAACATTCCTTCAAGGTAGTCGCACCTACAAACGTGGATACACATTGTGCCAATCAGCGGCGTTGGCTGGCTGACTGACTGACCATACGAAGGGACGCACGACTGCGCGCGACCTGACCGGCCAGCTCGAGTTGGTCGCTGATTGCGCGGACAGACTGACCTGACTGACTGATTCAGTACAAACCGAATGATTGATGGCAAAATTACTTTTGATATATGTGCGCAAGCACCCTTCGTCTTCAATTACACGACAGACAAGGCACAACAACAACAATAACAGCAACACCAAACAAACAAACAAACAGAAGACAGACAGACAAACAGACAAACACACCGGGCATACGCAGCGTCAACGAGACGCACGCACGCAGTCCGGCCGGCCGGCCATCCTGTCGGCTTGCCGGATGGCCGCTGCCGGACTCAATGCCAAATAGAGCTATGAGCGCACTCGCGCCCCGTTCTCCGCCGTGCCCCAGTCGGGCGTGTTTCGCAAAATGAAAACGAAACTATATCAGATCGGCTGCGTCGATAAGTTTAGGCGGCCGTTTAGCAGGTGCGCCGGGCGCGCACAGCGACCCAACTTGGCGCGTCGCGCCGAGTGCTTCCTGCTGCTTGACTGATCTTGTGTCGCATGTACGTGCAGCATGTTACGGTGACAGCGGCCAGAGCGCGCGAGCCTGGCAGCCACTGCCGTTGGCCTTCGATGCCATTTCGGTGCGCGCAAGTGCGGCTTGTCAGCGGTGCTCGCCGAAGGTGCTCCACATATATGGCAGTTGGGCCAGGACGGCGCGCTGCCACCGCTCCCAGTGCATAGACGCACTTGGCCGTGGCCGTGGCTGTGCCTTTGGCTGTTGCTCGCAATTCAAAGGAACTTGTCTCCGCTGCCTGTTCGCTATTCCAAATCAAATTCCATTCCACTGGTCGGTCGCCGATCGGCGCAGCCGTGCAGTGATCGTGATTTTAAATGACAACATGTCGCTTGCTTGGCGAGTATCGCTTGCGCGGACGACAACATTCGACGACGATGGACGATGTTGCAACATGCTACAGTATGTTGCTGTTAGTTCTACTTTTTTGCTCTGCTTTCTTCTTGTGTTTGTTATTTTTTAGCATAGCTTCTTCGAATGGTTGTAGGCTTCCCCACTTTACGTCCGTTTCAATTGGAATTTTTCTTTCACTTTTCCTTGCGTAAGACTGCACACCGATAATGTTCCAATATCTCAAACAGTGGCGAAGTGAAGCAAAATGCTGTGGGGGCTAAAGAGTTCGCGAAACGATATTTTTATTTGATGTTTTAATTTGACGTAAATCCTTAAGGTAGGCAAATGTTGTGGCTTACAGGGTCGTTGAGTTTAAATACCAACTAAACCAACAACAAATACTGCAAAGAAAACTTTACTTTAGCGGTGGTCTACCTTAAATGAAATACCAAACCCTTAAGAGTGAAATAATTCCCTATTAAAAATTCACCGGCTGCTGGGACACAGTGGACCCGGAGGTTGAAAGATTCGTGACTTCGGATTCCAAGTAAGTCAATGCAAAAAATTATATAGAAAAGCTGTTAGAGCAAAATATTAAAAAACCTATTTAAGAATTTATTACGTTAGACCGCCTATCAAAGGTTCGTAGATTAGATTTTCAACTAATTTAATGTAATTAATTGACTGGCACGACAGCCCGCTTACGCGAGACTAAGGCCTAGCTTCCCGCAACCACCCGTGTTGTGCGTGTGAATTTGTACGCGGGTGGAAGGGACCTACAGTTTTATGCCGGTTCCGAACGGCAGATTGGGAGCTTTTTCATAAGCAATTTTTTTACTCTCAGAGGTTTGCCATTGCCAGCTGAGGAGACAGCCACCGAAAGAGAAAACGAGTTTTCCCGTTATTTTTTTAGGTGTTATTACAGGCAGTATTTGAACCTGAGGTTGCTGCCTTCGACTCGCGGTCCAACGCACTAACCAACTGCGCCACGGCGGCTGCCAACTAAGCCAATCCCAAATATAGATAACTTTTTTCTATGCCTTCTGTCTTTTAGCAGAAAATGGCAAACCTTACTTGCTTAACTGATCATAACAACCCGTTACCGGGTTACGACCTGCCGCAAAAGTTCTTTTCATTCGCCTCTACTTTGCGTCTTCTCCAGTTGATCACACCCAGAGATGATAGAGCGTCCTCAACTTGGTCCTTCCACCGGAGACATGGTCTCCCTCTTTGACATCGACCTCCAACAATAGCGTTGAACAAATTATCAAACCCCTGCGAGTAATATCATTGTCTGTGAAATATCCAACGGTTGCTGTACTTCAGTAGTTACTGAGTTGGGCTGAGGATCAGAGGTTCGGGAAATCACATTCCAACTAAGCCAACCCTAAAGGTAAGTAACTCCTTTTGACCACACTCTCAGCAGGAAACGGCAAACCTCTGATAATTTTCTATGGGTAGTTACTTGCTTTTATTTAATTTGAGTTCATTTCATACACGAACTACTTAGAAATTTATGGGATCTTTGACCTTAGTTGGTCATCGTAGCTTTGGAATATAAAGGTATTGTGTTAACAAAAAGATTCTTCAGGAAACCTATTCCATAACAGTGCAGCATAACTGAAACGCAACGATTTATATGGTAAAGCTACGCATACAGTAAGAAGATTACAAATAGCTCGCCCTTACTGTCCCAAAGTGCTCCGATGCCAGCTATACTTCATTCAATTATCTATGTAAATTCGGTGAGGCCAAGCTATGCTGCTTCTTTTTTCACTGCACGAGTAAGTTGGTTTTGATTCTCATTGCTGTGGTCTTTGGAGTTAGGACTCAAGTTTCTATTAAGATAGGTCTAAAGTACTCATATTCTAAGGGATAACTAACAAAATTCATAAATGCATCTCTATTTGGTATGGCCAGGGACCCAACAGATATGCAGACATATCTCATCGTCCAGCCAGTTAAACCCCTTTACCGGTTATGGTTGTTATACAAATACTGCTTTGATCCATCACGTCAGGTGTCGCCAAGGACCATACAGAGATACTTGCATATCTTATCTCAACTACCAACTATGGTTTTTACAAAAGTACTGCTTTGATAAATCACGTCTGGTATCGCTTAGGACTCAACAGAGATCCACGCACATCTAATCTACCGACTATGGTTTTTACACAAATATGGCTTCGATCCATCACGTCGGGTATCGCCAAGGACCCAACAGAGATCCATATATATCTCTTCGTCGAGCCAGTTAAACTCATCGATTGCTTAGGACCCAACAGAGATCCATACAAATATCATCGACCAGCTAGTTCAATCCACCTAATCTACCGACTATAGTTTTTACACAAATATGGCTTCGATCCATCACGTCGGGTATCGCCAAGGACCCAACAGAGATCCATATATATCTCTTCGTCGAGCCAGTTAAACTCATCGATTGCTTAGGACCCAACAGAGATCCATACAAATATCATCGACCAGCTAGTTCAATCCATCACCTGCTATGGTTTCTGCACAAATATTGCTTTGATCCATCCCGTCTGGTATTGCCAAGGACTCAACAAATATCCATACATATTTCATCCCATCTACCGTTTTTACACAAATAAGGCTTTGATCCATCACGTCTGTAATCGCTTAGGACCCAACAGAGATCCATACACATCTCATCCCATCTACCGGCTACCGGGTTCTTGATGATATCCAACGGAGATTCAAACGCATCGATTGCTCATCCCATCTGCCGTGTATGGCTTTTAGACAAAGATGGCTTTGATCCATTATGTCTGGTATCGCTTGGGATTCAACAGAGATCCATACATATCTCATTCCATCTACCGGCTATGGTTTCTACACAAATATGGCTTTGGTCCATCACGTCTTCTATCGCTTAGGACCCAACAGAGATCCATACACATCTCATCCCATCTACCGGCTATGGTTTCTACACAAAAATCGCTTTGATCCATCACGTCTGATATCCTCAAGAACCCAACAGAGATCCATACATATCTCATCGGCCACCTAGTTCAATCCATCTATCGACTATGGTTTCTACACAAATATCACTTTGATCCATCACCTCATGCTGCAGTCTCTTGGAACCCCTTGAAAAATCCCCCATTGCACTGTCAGCGCAACGACACCCTTCCTCGAGGGCACTTGTGTGTGGCTCATCCTCATAGCCGGCCTATGCTCGTGATTTTGATGCTTGTCATTGCGTCGCGCGTCGTTCGGTCGGCCGGGCTCGCTCCAGCTAGATCGTTGTCGGACGATAAGCCACGGTTTTGCCTGAGCTTGTCTTACGCTGTCGCGGAATTGTGCAGCTGAATATCGATCGGTGAAGGCTGATTGAAAGATTGAGTGTCAGCGATACTGTCGGGCCGCCAGTCAAAAAAGGGAAAACATTTTAGCAATTGTTTCGTTGTTGTCATTGTTGTTAATTTGGGCGTCGCTAACCAGCGACTGGCAACAGGTGCAGACGCTCGACTCGGCTAAATAACAGCAAAAATTCAATAACAAAAAGAAAGAAATTGTTTAAAGACAAGTAACAACATTTTTAAAATTCCATGCATGATTGCTGCTGCTGCAATACTTGTTCGAGCAACATGTTAAGCCTTTTTTGCCAAATGAACGCCAGAAAAATATTTGAATGATGAGAATGTAATGTTTGCGCTTAACTTGTTGGGAGATAAGTTGTTTGTTGGTGCTTAAGTATGGAAGTTGCAGCTGATTGCATCGATTGAATGTTCGATCTGACTTGCAGTGAAAAGCTTAAAAGAAAATCAACAGCGAGTGTGGAAACTTTGATTGAAAGGCAACGTTGAAGGGATTTAACGCCTCGTAAGCTTCATTAGACATTACAAGTAGCACATATCGGCTGCAATAAGTAATGAAATCTGGCGACAAAGGAAAGGCGTGGGTGTTCCGCTGCGCGTTGGTACAAGCGGAAACTGCACCACTGTCGCTGTCACATTAACTCACAAAGCGTGTTGTGATGGTTTTATGAAAGTCCATGGGCGCAGCAGTTTTAAATTATTTAAGCTATACGTGCAAAAGAAGCAAAGACAAGAAAACAATTGTAGAATTCAAATTATGGAGTTTACTCCATCTCTTCTCCGCGCAAAAATCCCCATCAGAGTCAATCACAAACGCCGCTCGCCCAACATGCAAATCGTACTCGAAGTGGCGCAATTCAAGCGGAAAATGAAAAATGGCACACACACACACACACAAATGCCATTCAAATCGCCAAAGACGACGTCAAGTACAAAGCAAAGATCATGACTTCTAGCAATCAGTCGAGGGTTAAGATTTCACTGCGCGCACAGCGAACGATTGCGGCGCGGTTTGTGCGCTGTGAGCGCTTAATGTGTTATTTATAGGCAATCGGTTTCCGGCCGCATTGCCGCAATATTTGTCTACGGCTTACAACATCGCTGCACTTGGACGATTAATCATGGCTCGATCAGCCGAATTGTCATTGCGGCACAAAGCCGACATTGTTTCGGGGGCCGTCGAATGCGCTCAACAGATGTCAGCGCAGTCAGCACCTTTCTGAAATGTGAGCCTAACACACGCGCTTCGGTGGGTTTTCATTAAAACAACAACAACAACTACAATACTACTTGTACCGTCCCTTTATCGAATATATTCATGCAGCGCGTCAAGCGAATCGTTACAATCGATCGACCGCCACACCGCACCGCAACGCGGTGAATGCTCGTTTTAATGGCCATTTCGGTGCTTTTGCTGTTCCGCCGCCCGCTCGAAAACGCTTTTCAAGTACACGCCCTTATTTATGTTATGTTTTGTGTTCTATTCACATTTTATAACTTTTATTAGCTGCCGCGACATTGGGTGGAAATTTCAATGAGTTGCTGCATTCTGCATCGTTGATCGTTTTGTGCCCACCTAACCTCACAAAACGCCGGCAATGAAGCGTTGCATTTTGTGGTAAGCGCGTTCTGGCTGCTTTGATGCAGTGAAGCGTAGTGTCTTCGGTAATGTTGGAAATATCTATCAATTGTGTGGAAAATGGTGTTAATGATGCTGCCATAAATTATGCTTTGTTGAGAACGCAAAGGGGCCACTGGGGTCTTTCACGGAATATTAGACAATATGTTTCGCTGTCTACCAGTTCAATTTGGGCCGAAGAGATTGTGAATTAGAGGGTTATATGCTTAGGTCCTGACACAAACAATTACAAATATAAAAAATGTATATTTAGGAGAAGCTCTGAATTAGTTTCTCTTCGTCAGTCTGTGTAAATTATTCAGTTTGTAGTTCGCCAGTAGAGTTCATAAGCTTCAAGTTGACTTGGTAAAGAACCATCTTTATGGGTAGAATACGTGGAATGGTTAGGATTATCACAGAATGTCTTTGTAGTATGAACACATTTGCTTAAACTAAGCTTGAGATCTATGACATTGATGCGTTAAGAAAAACCCATTTTGATTTTCATCATAGGTACCATTGGTCATTGTGTATATGTGACGCGTATAACCCACCTTTTGGTATCTTTGTATCGACCTATAGTTGAATCGACTTCATTTGACTCGTTGTGATGAAAAAGTGCAGCATGGCAGTAGAGATCGTTTCATCTGACGAAAATACTACAAAGACAATAACAATGGTCCAGAAAGGATAAGCCCAGTGATGGAAAAAATGGAATGAAAGAAATGATCTGACCTATGCGGTAGTATCTACTATGGATCTCTAATTTGAGATTGGTGTGCTCCGAAATGATCATCTTGACTTCGTGGCATCATAGATAAATCGAATTGATTAAATATTTACTTAAATTTAATTTAAATTTAAATTAAATTTAAATTAAATTAAAATTAAATTAAATTTACATAAAAAGACTGCAAATACATTTTTATATTAATAAAAATAATTGATTTGAAATTAGCTTTCAACTAATAGACGTCGAATGAGGTATGCTTTTTATGAACAGAATAAAATTGAATTGATTAAATATTTCAACTAAATTTAAATTAGCTTTAATTTGAAGAATCCTGATAAAGTTGCCTCCTAATCAAAAGAACCAAATCGAATTGATTATATATTTACTTAAAATACATTCTTATTAAATTTACAAATTTTTAAATTTTTTAATTGATTTTTTATTTATTTCGACTAAATTTAAATAAACTTTCATTAACAGACTCTGGGTAAAATTTGCTCCTAACCACAAGAACCAAATTAAATCGATTAAATATTTTTTCAATTAAATTAAAATTAATCGAAATCGAAAAAATACTTGAATTGAATTGATTTTTATCGACTGAATTTAAATTAACTTTCATTAACAGACTCTGGGTAAAATTTGCTCCTAACCACAAGAACCAAATTAAATCGATTAAATATTTTTTCAATTAAATTGAAATTAATCGAAATCGAAAAAATACTTGAATTGAATGGATTTGTATTTATTTCGACTTAATTTAAATTAACTTTCATTAACGGACTCTGGATAAAAGTTGCTCCTAACCAAAAGAACCAAATTGAATCGATTAAATATTTTTTTCAATTAAATTGAAATTAATCGAAATCGAAAAAATACTTGAATTGAATTGATTTGTATTTATTTCGACTGAATTCGACTGAATCCCTTCCATTTGGTTCTTTTTTTCCTTGTGTTGTTCCTACAACAGGTAATTCATTATCGAGCCCAAGAAAAGGCTTAACTTTGATGATATACTTTTGAAAATATAGAAAGAGAGTTTCTAGTCACAAAGTTTATATGATGTACCTATATTGAAGCATGGAAAAAGTTCAAGACATTATGATTTTGATTCAAAAAAATGGCAGCAGCGCCAATCTTTGAAATCGACGGATATCAGATATTCGGAAATATGACGTAAAAAATCTTCGATCGAAACAACAACAAAAATTTTCATAATCTATATAAGTAGATACTATTTCCTATGGGACTACATAGGGATTATAATTTTCGGTTAAATTTGATAGAAACTTTTGAAAAAAAGCCATGTATGATACTTCCGTAGGTTAGGTGGATAGGTTAGGTGAGACAGGCGGTTTCCCGATTGCACGACTAGGCCTCTAAGGTTCATTGTGATGCCAAAAGAGAGAGAGAGAGAGCCCCCTGATCAAGTGTTGCATAGTGAATGTGCTTCAGTAGGGAAACTAATTATGAAGCTTTCGTCCAGATTTGAAATCGGTGTTAGAATATTGCTTAACCCTTTCGAGATGAAGTTTAATCTCGAAAACAAAAATACTCTTATTAGAAATGTTCCCATGCTATCAAAGTTTGGGCTAGAAAATTATGTTTCTTACTCGCAAATTCAAAACTTAACCTTTTATCCCGGGACATATTATTTCAGTGTTTTCAGACACCTGAAATGACTTTCTCCTAAGTCTTAAAAATTACTGAAATTTCCCCCCAATGTTAAAAAATCTCCAAAATTTTTTTTATAATTTGTGTAATTTTAAAGGAATTAAACTTTTCATAAAAAATAAAAATATATGCATACTTTTTTATTATTGTAGCCTTTTTTATTCATCCTCAGCTTAACAGCAAAAACTTAACAAAAAAAACATATAACAAAATTATTAAATAAAAGTGCCGTTTTCGGGATTTCATTGTGACAGCAATAAGTGAGAACAAGATAGAACGAGCTTACATTTTGTAAGCTTGCAAATTTTTAACGCAGTATGGAGCTTTGACTATTAAAATAGTTGCCAAAATATGTTTTGTTGCCAGTGTTCCCAATACATCATATTTCGTTATTCAAAAATCCACTAAGAATCCGAAAAATCCCCTAACAAAAAATATAAATCTCCTAAACTTTCTCCTAAACAATTCTTCTTCCTAAAAATTCTACTAAAAGGCCAAGAATCTCCTAAATCTAGGAGGAAATCTCCTGATCTGGTAACACTGTATAATTCGAAGAAATATTTTACGTGGGTTATCGCACTGTTATTATTATCAATCGCACTATTATTTTTATTTTTATTTAACAGATAATAGAGGCATATAAGATACAATCTTTTGCATGCCAATTAGGAACACATTCGTTTTAAGCATTACACAATAAATACAATATTATTACAATGTTTAATAATTTACAAAGAAAAATCTTAACTATGAGTAAGTGAAAGTAGAGAAGTAGGGTAAAGAGTGAGAGAAAGGTTTGAAATGTTATGAGAAATGTTTGAAGAGTAGATGCTTAAAGTTACCACTACCCGAAATACATTTGATGGCACTAGGAACCGAGTTCCAAGACCTTATGGCGCTAACGAAAAATAGCCTACTGGAATTTTTGAAATTATGGTTAGGAATTAGGAGATTGTAGTTTCGACTTGACTTGCAAAACAAAAGTTTTTCAAAAAGGTAGCAGGGACGCTTCGTATGTATAAGTTTATGTAAAACCATACAGTTTCGTGCTTCTAAGTAGCTTTTGAGGTCAAGACCAAGCAACTGTCTACTATAAGAAGAAACGTGATCCCCTTTCTTTAAGCCATAGACGTAACGTGCAGCATTGTTGTAGGCAATAAGCAGTTTATGTTCCGACCTAGAATCAAGTTTGCTGTAAACAACTTCTGAATATGTAATTATGGGTAAAATTAGCTGTAACACCAATTTTCGTCTTGTCTCACATGGTACGAATGCAGCAGTCATTCTAAGATTTCGTAACGTTAGGTATATTTTGCTAACGACCGAGTTTATGTGGTCCTCACAAGACAACGAGGAATTGATCCTGAAGCCAAGATTAGTGATCCGATCCACGAACTGCAGCTGAGATCCATTGAGATAAATTTGAGGAACATCACAAAAGGAGAGCGGTGATTTGGAGATCGGGAGAACATAGGACTTTAGTGGATTAAGCTTGAGTTGGTTCTTGCAGGCCCATCTATAAATGGCACATAGGTCTTCATTTGCGGCCTAAGTGTATCTTCGGCAAGTCTCCTGCCCACGCCATCACTTTAACCTAACCTCAGTTAGGTTTTGCCATTGCCTGCCAATGTAATTGAAATTCTCATCTCCTTCAGTGGATAGAAGTAGATGAGCATTTCACCAGCCCGAGCTAGGAATCGAACATAATGCCTCGGTATGAGAAGCCAGCGCGCTACCCACTGAACTAACTATGCCGGCTTAACCTACCCTAACATCTGAATAATTGTTTCAAAAGGCATTTAATACTTGGTGCGACTTATTATCCCAAGAAAGGAAAAAAACAACAATCGATTTTTCAAAAATTGTAGAATGTGAGGTCCCTCATTACCACTTATAATAACGATCCAACGTAATAACGAGCAGTTTATTAATTCAAAGCAATTCTTGACTTCAAGCCTACTTTGAATTTACAAAATTTACAAAAGACTTTCTTCAAATTTCTTCAATTTTTCTGTCAATGGACAGAAACTCACAGCGTCCAGTTAAAACTTGAAACTCCTTTCGACCTTCAATAGACTTCAGCCATTAAATTCGGTGCCTTTAGCTGCTGCAACAATCCAACTCCTCTTCCAAAGTCACTTTCAACCGGCCGTTTTTTTTACTTTTTCTTACTTTACCATGCCTGCCAATATTTATTGGCAGCCCATGGCCGCACTTATTTTATGCGCTGACAACTGACTTTGTCCTTCTAGACTCGCTCACAGCTAGCAACATTTAAATATTAACATTTCCATAGTCGGCTTGCAACTTATCTGGTGCGCACATCCTGCATAACTCTTTGGCGGCGGTGTCCACCTCCTGTCGGAGTAGTTATGGAGCCGAACTCAAAGTAAATAACATAAAACCGACAGGTTGGCCAATTGTGCCGATGGCTATAAAATAGTCAGATTTTGAAATGTTGCCGCCACACATGCAACAATTAACAAAACAAACGCGATACCATAAAATGATATTAATTTGTAAAACAATCGCATCGTAAGCATTAATAACAATACAACAACAACAACAACAACAATGGCAACAATAATAAAAATAGTTATAATTGCAATAACAACAACAACAACAATAAAAACAATCACGCGCGCACTTAGAGTCCACACAACAGTAGCTGCCAAAAAGGAAAATGTGATCGTCATGAGTGCAAACGGCAGCAGCAGCAGGAACAACAACAACAACAACACCAAGTAGCAATGGCAGCTAGCTGTGTGTCGGCGGCAACGGCAACGGCGGCGCTGCGCATGTGTAATAAGCACCTCTCAAGCTGACATCACAATAAAATGTCATGATATGCCCCCATGGGTGTAACAATTCAAGGCACTGCCAGGCGGCGGCCAGTCAGACAGTCAGCTCTGCAACTAGCAGAGTCAGCGTCATGGCCAACAGTTGTGCCGGACAAGCACAGACTGGCGCAACTCACTTGTAGCACCTTCTGACAAGCAGCCGCACACACTCACGCCCCACGCCACTACACTCGGCTCCCCCCTCTCACCCGCCCTCGATACAGCGGCTGCCCACACACAAATGAGCCGTGCGGCGTACACTTGCTGGCTGGCGCGATTTGGCCGGATTTCGCCTATAAAACGTCTCACGTTACAATTAAAATCAATAAATCGACACTAATACCAGACCCCGGCCACTTTGTCTTCGTGGGGCCGCTGAGGCGCGCTGCAGCTGGGATGAGCGCATGTGCGTGAGTCTGTATGAATGTGTGTGTGTGTGTGTTTGTGTTTATTGTCGACTGAGTAGTCGGCGGTGGCGGCGCGGCGTGCGTGCCGATTAAATCGCCACAATTGGCCAACTTCATCTTCGCGGTGAAATAGTGTGGCGCGCTTCGTGCTGCGACTACTAAACGCCGCGCCGGCTGCCAGCGAGCGCCGAACGATAAAATATAAAATTTTATTACAATTTAATTCACAATAATTGCTGCCTGCCAGTTTGTTTTGTTGTCCTTTTTATTATTTACACACCAGCGCGGAATTTCATCGAGGCGAACGGAAACGGCAATGGAGTCGGGGGGTGAGCGGCGCGTGTGGCTGTGGTGAATGAAAAGGCCTTTCAAGTAACGACAAATAAGTAAATAACAAAAAAAAACCTGCTGCTGCCTGGCTGCGCAGAAAAAGGAAGTTAGAAAATGATGAATGACGCCGGCAGTTGCTGACTTATGGCTCGCTTCAAGCCTTCGCTTCAACGCTGGTGCCGCATACCAAACACTAAATGCATTGATTTATTTCGCTGAAAACACACAAAATTCAATGTATAAATAATTAAAACTGAGTGTTGACAGTGCGACAAGTTCCACAGGCAATGAATGTCCCGCTGCCAGTGCAGTAAATTGTGAGGTGTTGAGGAACAGGAGGAGGAAAATATTGGATAAAATATAAAAAAATATAAAAAATACTCAAAAGGCACAAATACTCAAAAAGGCTCGAGAATTTAAATAAGATTGATTTTTTATCCATTTACAAAAAAAGGGGATATAAAAAAGGTCCTTTGAAAATGTTAACCCTTTCCGGAAATTTTTACGATATATCGTACAATCGTTTTTAAAGATTTTTTATTTGATAGCGAAAGCATTTTTTATAAAATGGCTTTTTAATTCTTATTAAGTAGGTTATGTTGTATCATTCTGTTTAAAAATATAAATCACAATAGCCGTGGCTACACAGTGTGAGTGAGTTTTGTAAGCAGCTCTTTGCAAGAATTTGGCGATGCAATGCTTTGCGGAGGAATTTTTAAATATGTTATTCGAAGGCCCTGGCAGCCAGTACTCTTTCTCGTGTAAAATTATAATTGTATTATAATTTTTCTGATTTAAATAAATAAATAAATAAATATGTTATACTTTTTAGTAGCAAAAAGCCAAACAATTTCAAAGTTTGTACCTCAGTTGATTTATAAAACTAATTCAATTTAAAATTTTTTGCGTCTAAATATTTTTCCCGAGCCTATAAAAAAATTGTACGATATATCGTACAAAGCTTTGCAACCCTTGTGGTCATTTGTACAAATGGAAGGCAAAGGTTGCAAGTAATGTTTGCATTTTTTTTAAATTAGCAATTTATACAGAATTTTTTCCGTTTGCTTGAATGCCACGCCCATCAGTAAATCGTATGACTAATAAAATTCGACTATTCGGCAAATTTCGACTAAGAAATTACAATTACTAGACGATTTTGTGTTTTACTGGACAGACACAGATTACGTAAGGTTAGACATGAGTACTTGCCACTCCCACTACGATAATAACAACCGGCTATATTCGGTATCTTTCTGTAAAATTGTACGAATTTTTATTGATTCTGTGTTTTATTGAGAAGAAAAGAGCTTTGCAACAACAACAACGGTTATATAAGGCTGAATAAATGTGGTTCAATTGATTATATATATAATTTATATAACTTTCGATCAAAATGAAATCACGTTTCGATTTTTTGTTGTTATAATTTATGTTTTCTATAAAAAACCAATTAATTGTTCATAAAACTTCAAAAAACGAAACAAAAATGTCATGCATTTTTACTCCTTTGCAGACCATTGTACGATATATCGTACAAAATTGATAGAGCTGTAATTCTCAACCTAAATGATATTTTTGATATTTTGTTGTATTTTATTGCTAAAATGTTTAATGAGACTCAATATTTTGAAAGAAAAATTTGTATCTCAAGAAATGCGGAAATTGACCGGAAAGGGTTAATCCTTTAGATCTATATTACTCTATTACATACTTACTTACTTACTTAACTGGCCATAACAACCCGTTATCGGGTTACGGCCTGCCGCAAAACTTCTCTCCAGGCGCCTCTGCTTTGCGCGCGCCTTCTCCAGTTGGTCACACCAAGTGATGACAGGGCCTCTTCAACTTGGTCCTTCCACCGGAGACACGGCCTCCCTCTTCGCCGTCGACCTCCAACCATCGCATCGAACACCTTTTTCGCCGGAGCTTCGTCGTCCATACGGCAGACATGACCGAGCCAGCGTAGCCGCTGGATGTTAATTCGCTGCGCTACGTCCATGTCCTTATACAGCTCATACAGCTCGTTATTGGTTCGTATACGATAGTCGTCACCAACACGTACAGGGCCGAAGATTTTGCGAAGTACCTTCCTCTCGAACACTCCAAGGGCCGCTATGTCTATTACATAACTCTAAATTTATTGGTTCGAAAGTTATTAAAAAAAAAGCGAAAGCTGCAATTCTATTGAAGTACAAAAATTCTAATTTATTTGAGTATCAGTATTTTAAGTAATAAAAAGATACAAAATCAATGAAGCGAGAATAATGAAATTTTGACACGTGGTCAAGGAGATTTTGTGTTTTAACATACCTGCTTTTCAAGAAAATTCTATATAAATTTGCAAGGATATAAAGGATTAAAATGTTCATAGGACCTTTTTCATATCCTTTTCTTACAAATAGATAAAAAATCAATTTAATGTCAATTCTTGAGCCTTTCCTCTTTCATTTGATATATGTACATATCGCCATATTCTATCCAGGTTAACCCATTTTCGGCCGCTGGTCGATTTTTCGACCAGCCACTTTGAAGGAGAGTAGCTCTGCACTTACACATTATATCTTTGAACTTTTGATGCAGAAAATAGCTTTGGTCTTTTGGTAACCCCTCAAAACAATAATTTTTTTAAAAACGATAAATTTAGAGATGTTGGCGAAGTCACGAAAAAAGCATTTTTTTAGTCATATTTTGAATATTCTGAAAAATATATAACCTTTTCAAATTATTGATTTATTATTGATTATTTACGAAGCATAAAGATTAAATTACGACAATCAATTGATATCCATAAGATTATGAAAATATTTGTACCTCTCAGCACCGCGTACTTTTCAGTGGTCGAAAAATCGACCATTAGCCAGAAGTCGTCATGTATGTACATATATAAGCCAACAATTGTTTGTTTTCATGCTTGATTATTATTTGACTAAACTATGTACATATATATTTGTTTTTATTTGAAATTGAATTTTTATTAATTTATAAAAAAAAATTTGTAAAAAAAAAACACAAAAAAAATCTAAAAATATTCTTGATTAAGGTCCTAAATGTAAGTCCTTAAAAGGAATTAAAAAAATATTGGCTATTTCTGGTAGCGGCTGAAAATGGGTTAAGTATTTTTTATATTTTTTTTTATTTTGTATTCCCTTCAAAATTTTGAAGTCCTTTTAAAAGGACAACAAACGTAGAAATGAAAAACTGAGTACGCAGTATTACTATGTTTGGTCTGTAGTGTCACGCCCATATCGATTTTTTCCAGTGTGACAAATTTTTTTATTTTTTTAAATGAAAATTCTTCTTTTTTTATAATTTTTTTGATTTACTTATTAATTGAGTTTCCTTTATTTTCATAATAGTTTCTTGCCAAGCCAGAAAGTTGTAAGGTCCGTTTTAAAACCCTACCGAAGACAATCGATTTGGCTTCTAGTTACGCGCACACACACATTTTTTTCACACCTTCAACTTTACAAGGCGTTTCATAAAATAGCGAAAATTAATCAAATTGCACAAACGAAGAGCGTTGTGAAAGACATGTTTTCCCATAAACGTTTCGCTTTTATTCCCATCGGCCAACCCAACGGCTCAACAACTTGGCAACGCTGGCAAGCGGCCATAAAGCAATGCAAACGTGCCGCATGAATCGAGCACAGCATCGATTGCAAATAAACAACAGCAACAACATTTATTAGGCGCAACAAAAACGCACAGAATTTGCGCACAGAGGAAACGCGCAAATGCCAAGTGGAAAGACATAAACGAAATGACCGCATGGCGGCACCAATAAGAAATGAGAAAATGCAAATTTTCCAATTGAGGAGAAAAAAATCTAAACTGCAGCGATTTCTGACTTCAGTCAGTTGAAGATGGCCTTCAAGAACAGCAGCCAGCAACGCAACAATAACACTTTTACTGCAAATCGTATGCGCGCCATTAATTTAGCTAATTCTATACCATTTACGCACACACACACATGCACACACACTAAGAGGCAAGTAAGCATAGAGTGTTGGCCATAATGAGATGTTACGTGTCGACGATGTTGCGCTGAAATTATGGCAGCTGGCAATATAGACAGCCCTCGAGTTCTAGCGAGAACATAGACACAACTGAAATCCATCTTCGATGCCGCTGACTTAGAGCGCAGCCTTAAGACAATAGTTGAAAAATTTACTTAACAAAAGTGAAGCGCAAACAACGAAAACAGTTTCCCACGTATTGGCACTTGCAGCCATAAAAACAATAGATTTGTGTGTACAAGTGACGAGCGAGCCAAGTCGCGTTGCTTCCTTCATTGTTTGCTGAGAAATTAACGCAATTTTGTTATTTTAACACCAATTTGTACAAAACCAACGACAGACATGCAGACATACATAGCAACATATGCAAATGTTGCAGACACAGCTCAGTGTTGTTGATGAACAGCTCACAGTGGACATAGCAACGCTTAAGGTTTGCGTTGGCGGTATTCACAATGGTTGGAAATTACATAGGCTCGAAAAAGTAGGATTTGTAAAAGCTGAAACAGAAAAGAAATTGGAGAGCATTCATGAGAACTTTCGAATGAGTTTTGATATTGTGGCGAAGTTTTTTTGGATACAGTGTTGCCAGATCAGGAGATTTCCTTCTAGATTTAGGAGATTCTTGGCCTTTGAGGAGAATTTTTAAGAGGAAGAATTGTTTAGGAGAAAGTTTAGGAGATTTATATTTTATCTTAGGGAATTTTTCGGATTCTTAGTGGATTTTTGGGAGATTTTTGGATAACGAAGTATGATGTAGTGGGAACAGTGGCAATAAAATATATTTTGGCAAATATTTTAATAGTCAAAGCATCATATTCTGTTAAAAATTTTCAAAGCTTACAAAATGTTAGCTCGTTCTATCTCGATCTGACTTTTTGCTGTCACAATGAAATCCTGCAAAAAATTGCACTTTTTGTTTAATTCATTTATTATATGTTTTGTTTTTATGAAGTTTTTGTTGTTAAGCTGAAGATGAAAGGCTGCAAAAAAACATGCTATATATATATTTTTATTTTTTATGAGAAGTTTAATTCCTTTAAAATTACGCAAATTATAAAAAAAAATGTAGGAGAATTTTTTAGCTTTTGGGAGGAAATTTCAGTGTTTTTTGAGATTTATGTGAAAGTCATTTCAGGCATCTGACAACACTGTTTGGATAGTAAAGAAACGAAATTGATAGAAAAAACCAATTAGAAAATGTGAAAATGTGTGCTATTCGCTCAATGTTCCCTGATTGAGAAATTTTAAGAAATGTGAGATTTATTCTTTTAATCAGAAATTTTCGAACATATACACACACAACTAAAAATTAATTTAACTAAAACACTTCATTTAACTTAATCACTTTTTATTCTATCTCTTCATAAATTCTGCCTTAAGTGTTGCTCCTTTTTTAACTTTCAGAGAACACATAGGGCCTTGCAGACCCATACTTCTACTTTAACCCATTGCTGCCTAATGGGAAAAATTTTACCCATGAAAATTTATTTTAAAAAAAAATCACAAAAAAGTCAATGTTTGAGATCTCTCAAAACCATTGATAGGGATTTAATAATTTTTTTTAATAATTGACTGGCAAATTGATAGGGATAGTTAGGGTAAATATGGAACTACCTTAACCTAGTGAAGGTCACCCTAAAATTTCGCCATCTAGCTAGAGTTACCAGATTCAAAAAATCGTGAATTTTCCGGAGGTGGAAAATGTGGCGGAGCGTAGTGGCCTTAGAACTTCACAAAGATCTGCCTCCTAACTCACCTGTAAAAAATATAACTTTTGTTCACGTGTTTAGCTGATCACTTCACAAAGTATGGAAAAAAGCTACCATTACTGCGTAATGGGTACAAAACGACGGTCAGCAACGTCCAGAGATATAAAGCTGAAATTTTGTTTCTGATCATTTCGGGTCACTTCTAGGTCGTGTATGAAATTGTATCAAAATCGTATGGGTGGAACTGGTACCCGGCAGCAATGGGTTAAGCCACAGTTGTTCCTGTTCCAAAACCTGTATTTCCTGTAAATTTTTGAAGTATATTACAAGCTTTAGAAGTACCTAAAAAATTTTAAATTGTTTAAGCAATGTTGGAAGTATACACAAAAATTTTTATTTTAGTAAAAGGCTTAAATATTTATGGAAAAATTATAAATTGCTTAAGCAATGTTAAAAGTATACTCCAAAATTGCAATTTTAATAATTTAATTTTAAAAAGGTTAAATAGTAGTGTCCGACCGAAACCACTTTTTTGGGCCGAAACCGAAACCGAAACCGAATATTCGGTTTTTTTTTAATATTCGGCCGAAACCGAAACCGAAACTTTCTAGTTGAAATAAAAATCACCATATCAAGCACTTTTTTCAACAAACGAATTTTACATTAAGTAAATAAAGAACAAACAAACAAACATAGCATAAATAAATAAATACTTATTAATAAAAACAATTTCTTCATTTTTTAAAAACGTAAACAAGAAGAAATCACCCTTTCGTACCTTACTCGATAATATTCAAAATAAAATAATTTAATATTATATGCTTAAAAAAGAAGTTTATTTACATTGCTGGCATCGAAATTACTCCTCCTTTTACTATATATCTGCTACACAATAAAATGTAAACAATATTGTAGAAAGTTTCGGTTTCGGCTATTCGGCCATTTTTTGGCCGAAACTGAAACCGAAACCGAAACCGCTTATTTGGGCCGAAACCGAAACCGAATATTCGGTCCGGACATCTGTTCTTTTTTTTGTGTTTTACCTGGAACACAGCTTATCCAATTCTGGATCTTCATTTAGTTCAAAGAATGGCTTAATAAATAAATAAAAAAATAAAAAAATTAATAAAAAATTAATAAATAAATAAATAAATAAATAAATAAACAAATAAATAAAGAAATAAATTAATAAATAAATAAATCAATCAATCAATAAATAAATAAATAAAAAAATAAATATCAATGAAATAGAAATATAATATAATAAATACAAATATAATAAATAAAAAACTTCAAGTATTTTAGGGGAAAAAAACAAAACTTAATTTTGGCAAATTTGCAAATTTTCATTAAAAAAAAATAATGAATGAAGAATAATGAAGGCCGAAAAAGTAAACATTACATTAATTTTTTCACAACAAAAACAATTTCAATTTCAACAAATGCCGTTAGTTAAATACAACAAGCATTAAAACAACAACATTGCTGTGCAACATGAAAATATGCTGGGACCCATAGCAAAGTGCATAAAGGCGAAAATTTCTCAAGCGACAACTCAAAGGTGGGCACTCAGCACATCAAATAAACGCACACAGCGACTCCGGCCGGCACTGCTGCAGTAGTGGGAGGCTGCTGGCTCAATGGTCGGCCGGATGGCTGGCAAAGAATGCGCTGCCGCTGCCGCTGCTGTTGACGACGATGCGCATGTTGCACACTCGGCCGGAGTGGCGATAGTGTCTGCGTTTTTGTTGCTGCACTACGTTAGGTGGCTGTGTACTTGCAGCCGTTGGCTGTTGGCTCTTGGCTGGCCGTTGCCTGTTGTTGCTGTGCCCAATTGCGCACCGTTACTGCACATTATGCTGGCCGCAACGGCAGCAGCAGCAAAAACAACGATGACGGCGACATTATGCAGCACAACGCACACGTCAGGAAGTGTGGCTGCAGCGAAAAAGTTTGCAAAAAAAAAGCGCTAAATAAATTATTTACATGCATTTGCATCAAACAACAAGCAACGTGGAAGATGGCATTTTCCAGACGCACACACACACACACACACACACACACACATACACACACGCAAAGCACACAGTCGACCGCATTGACCGCCAGCGCAGTCTGAGCCTGTGACGCAAATATTTGCCTTTGATTTTAGCCGTGCTCGATGTCGGCTTTCTGTTTGCATCGGCGCAGCAGCAACAACAAAAACATGATTTGTTGACATTTGCGCCAATCTTTAGAGTCAACAATGAAATTGTCAAGTTGACAAATAAATTTGAGCATTTTAGAGATTTACTTATGCTAATGACAGACACTTGTCAGCCGCGCGCACACCATCAATTTGTGTGTGTGTGTGTGTGAGAGAATGTGTGAGTATTTGTGGCCACAACAATGTTGCACGCCGTGGTGCGCACAATTTCTCAACAGTTTTCCCTGCGCTGCTTCTCGACCACAGCTGGCATATGTGGCAAGGTGATTTTATTGTTGGTTGTTGAACAGCCGAACAGCCCCGGGCACAAGGCCAGGCCAAGCAGTTGCGCGTATTTGACTTTGGCATTTCGTCTGTTGGCAACAATTTGTGTGCTGGCTAAACGCGCGTGAAGCTCAGTTCACGCGCTAGTCATCAAAATGACACGATTCCATTGCACAACAGCAACTTGCAACATGCCAAACATATCAGCAACCACACTCGCATCGCTCGCACACACCTAAGCCTAGACATGAGCGTTTGTTTGCGTTGGGCCGTGTTGGCCCCAAGGCGAAAAACAATTAAAAATAGCACGTTCGCCGGTACTTGGTTGCGTCGGTGCAACGTGTCGACCGGACAGTAACAGCATTTCTGGATCATCTTCTGCGGCGCGCATACCATGTGACCATGGCTGGGGCGTGGAGTTTGGCAATTGAGTAGACAAGCCGCATTCATTACTGCCAACTGCAGCAGCAAACAAAAAACACACAAACAACACCAGCAACATGCACACAGACACCATGATAAGCTCCTCGGGCTGCTTGCACCAACCGGCTGTCTGTCTGTCTCGCAAGGATTTTGCTCAGTCCCTGCAATCACAACCTTTTCAAGGTTATCTACAGCATGATAGAGTGCTTCAAAATTAAAAATTGCTGTCGAGAATGTTGTTGATGGCTTTCACAAATCATGACGTGGAAATTATGGTGAAGCTTGTCGATATCCCACTACTGAACCCATGAAGGCTACTTAACCTATCAATGATCATATACAATCAATGACCATATTTTTATTTATTTTATTTTATTTTATCTTATTTTATTTTATCTTATTTTATTTTATTTTATTTTATTTTATTTTATTTTATTTTATTTTATTTTATTTTATTTATTTTATTTATTTTATTTATTTTATTTATTTTATTTATTTTATTTATTTTATTTATTTTATTTATTTTATTTATTTTATTTATTTTATTTATTTTATTTATTTTATTTATTTTATTTATTTTATTTATTTTATTTATTTTATTTATTTTATTTATTTTATTTATTTTATTTATTTTATTTATTTTATTTATTTTATTTTATTTATTTTATTTATTTTATTTTATTTTATTTTATTTTATTTTATTTTATTTTATTTTATTTTATTTTATTTTATTTTATTTTATTTTATTTTATTTTATTTTATTTTATTTTATTTTATTTTATTTTATTTTATTTTATTTTATTTTATTTTATTTTATTTTATTTTATTTTATTTTATTTTATTTTATTTTATTTTGTTTATTTTATTTTATTTTATTTTATTTTATTTTATTTATTTAGTTTAGATTAGCCAATGTATACAACAAAAATTCTTATAGGCTAAGTTGAACACATTTTGAATGAACATTGTACATACGAAAGAATTAAGGTATTGGGTTGTAAGTCTTCTTTATTATATTAGAATCAATATGGTTTATTATTTTACGTTTTTGGGAGTGTTCAAGGACACAGGCAAAAAGACATTACGATGGATTGTGCCACAGTTATTGCCCCCTTGACTAGCAACTACTTGAATTTGATCTGGCCAACCCCATCGTTGGATGATTCTGAAGTCTCCATTGTACAGTTCTTGACATCAATATTCCCAGAGACTCTGAATCTCATTCTATGAATCTCTCATCTCAGTCACATTTGTAAAGCGAAGGATGTCCTACAACTAAAGTTGCAGTAGCTTATCCTCAATGAAAATCATGTTGCCAAAGGACCTGTGCCGGGAAGATCTGAAAGCTAGTCATTAACTAATATTGTAATGGGTTAGTTATGGGCTTTCGAAGTTTCTGCACAAAATTTCTGGCTTGTAGGTGAATTGAAGTTGAATATATTTCTGATACAACTTTGTCATTCTCTGTAATTCTTAGCTTCTGTATGAGTGTTTAGTTAGATTCATTATTTATTTGACTGTAAAAACTTGCACAAATGCTATTTATTACTAGATAACTATATAATTAACCACAAGTCTTAACAACTCATTTCATTCTGCAAAATTCTTAATTCACCTAAATATGCGAATTATAGTATGTTCATAAATCATTGGCTAATCTAACTTAAATCAAACTAAACTCAGCATTTCAAACTCGAAGCACACAAATGCTGCCAATTCCAGCTAAAATACTACAAGTAATTTAAATTTTGCAACGAGGCTGACAGAGAGCAGAGAGCACACAGCATAAATTGCGCTAAGAGCAAAAACTCTCAATTAATTTTCACATTTAGTATTCTCATCTCACTCTTTCAAAACATGCTCTTGATTTATGCAAATTGAGTGGCGAACGCTGAGAGTTGGCCCCAAAAAAGTTTGAGTGAATTCCATTGGTGTTGAGTGCAAAGGGCGCAATGGTTTCGTTTCCACGGAATGCATGGAATTGGCACATGCTCAAAAAGTGCAAAGACCCCCAATGCACTGTAAACAAACCAGAAAACGCTTTCACACATGGAAATGCACTTGAAATGAGTGGAAATTCAAACGGAATAATGAGTTGTTATGTTCTCAAGGTTTCGAAATTGCTTCGAATCCTTAAATTTAGCAAAAAAAAATAATTAATTTTCAACTTGAAAACCAGCAAGCGACAAGTTGGCCAATAACTGCAGACACTTAACTTATTCAAGATTCGAAAATAATTGAAAAAAAAATTTCTTATTCGAATTGAAACAGCCAACGAAAAGCCGGTTTTCTGCCCATTCCAGCTGCCATAGGCAATACAAAAACAACAATAGCGCGTTTCATGTGCGGCCATTCCGCGGCATCGCACCATCGTCAACAAACCGCGACGTTGACGTTGACGTCGGCGACGGCAGCAACAGCAACTTCGAACTTCGAATGCGCTACCAATAAACGAGGCCTTGTCGTAGTCCCACACTAGCGCGAAGCTCAGCGCAGCAACAACAACAACAACAACAATAATGCGCAGCATAAAAGAACTGCGGGAACGAAACGGCAACGCGGCAAATTCGCCGCTGCCGCCAACAGCGAACTGCACTGCCGTTGCGTTGCTGCTGCTGTTGCTGCTGCTGCTGCTGCTGCTGCCGGCAACGCTGTTGCTGGCTGTTGCTTTGGCTTTCTGCTGTTTGGTTTTTTCGAAATCTCGCCTGTTTCAGTTGAAGTGAGCCAGCCGCTTCGGCCGTTCGACGAATCGTGTGGAAGGAGCTCTCGCTCACGTTGTCTACCGGTCGCGGTCGCATTTTAACACATTTCGACAGCGCGCTCGCGTCTCGCCTCGCTTTACGTAAATTCGACACACTCGACGCTGCATTTTAATGCAAATTTCTTGTTGGCTGCAATTGAATATTCGCAATCAGCTTAAACCCAACGCAAATTGTTGCTGTTCGAGGGTGTGAAGCGCAAGAAATTACAGTGTTCAGTAAGAAAAAAAAAGTGCCTGGTACAATTTATTTGTTGTTGGTAAAAGTGAATTTTTCTTTTGAAAAATTTTCAAAGAAAGTGTTTGCAAAATTTCATCATAAAAGGTAAAATTTTCTCTAAAAAAAATTCTGAAATCTTAATTCTTAAATACAAAATCCTCAAAAAATTAACCAAAAGCATTTGCGAAAAACAACAAATTATGAAGAAGCTGCCGCCGTGCCGCCGCCAGTGATTACACAGCAATTTGCAACACTTCCGCCTGCGCGTTGCCGCGTTTCCGTGACAGTGTTGCCGTTTTTCTTTGCACGTTCGCGCCGAACTTCCGCTTGCTAAGAGTTTCGATTTTGATTTTTGGCGCCAAAAACACAACGCCACACAAGAACAACAATAATAACAAGACAACAACAACCTCTCGCTTCGCTTACGCATCACAATAACACAAACAAAGCCACCCACAAGCGCAGTGAAACGCGTTTGCGCATTGTTGTTGTTGCTGCTGTTGAGATTAATTTGCCGGCTGATGCGCTGCCAACACAAACCTTCACACACACACACACACACGCACATCTACATACACCAAATCATAACCAGAAAGCAGTGCAAGTGGGGAGAAAACAGCCAACAAGGATACGAAAGGCAATCAAAATCAAATTCAACCACAACAACAACAACAACAAACTGTCCAAAAAAAGTAAACATTTGCTCGACCGCTCTCGCGCTGCTGCTGTTTCTCTCTCCGTGTCGAGTGCGCATATCCGTTCAAGCGTTTTGGCCATTTTTGCAACGTGGCCAAATATGGCAACTCGGCCGAAAGAAAATTGAAAAATGGAAATGCGCCTTTGCTCTTGATTTATTGTAGCCAGCCAGTGTAGCATTTTGCATATTTTAGGTCTACGAAAGTTGCATTTGGTTGCTGTGTTGTTTTGTTGTTTTCTTTTTTCGTACTTTACTCGACTTGTTGTGTTTTTGTGCTCAACCGCGCGTGTTAGTGCGCCTGTGGGAGTGTTTGTGTGTGTGTGTGTGTGTGCGAGTACATTCGAAATTCACCCGCCACCGGAAATCACTCACCAACTGTCACATCCTCCAGGGATTGCAATAACATTGGAGCACATCCGCCACTGCAACATTGCAGACGCATAATTTGGATTTTCCGGCATGATTTGTTGGTGAACCAATTATTTTTTTTGTTTTCTTTGTGCTGTTTGGAATTTTGACATGGAACTCCCTGAGGAGTGGAATGGTGAGTAAATTCTACAATATGACTGTATAAATATTTGATATTTAGATTGGAAGTGAGTGCAGATGCACTAATTGATGTAGGACATCATAGTTGAGAATTTGTTTGTTTTACTTGGTAATATTTAGTTTTGGTATGGTTTTGGTTTTTTAGTTTTATGTTATTTTTATTTATGTTTTTATTTAATACAGTCGAACTTCCCTACAATGAATTCGCACGGGACCAGAAAAAAGCTTCATTATATAGAAACTTCATTATATAGAAACTATGCATTTTTTTCATCTTTTATTTAAAATAATGAGGTATTTTAGTTTAGATTATACCCTTCCATTTTTCTCAGAAATTTTTCTTTCAGAAATTCGTCCCAATGTAGGTAACACCGCATCCGCCATTTCTTCTTCACTGACCATTTCTTCTGGGGTTCCCCTAAATATGTTTTACTTTTTTACGTGACAGAAAATAGCATGGAAAAATTCATTATATGGATACAAAAAACGAATGAAAGTGAAGTTTTCAACTAAAAAATTTATTCATTGTAGAGAAATATTCACTATATGGAAATTCATTATAAGGAGATCAAAAAGCACTTCGAATAGAACGACAAAGCTGTGTCTTTGACATTAATTCATAATACGGAGAACTTCATTATATAGAAGTTCACTGTAGGGAAGTTCGACTGTATATGAAAAATAACAGTAAATTATTATCTTACAGTTAAAAATTAGAACAATCAATATTATTTTGTTTTTTGTCATTTGAATTTGTCACGTCCAAGCAGTTACCATTTATTTCAAAAAAATCCAAAAATTACAGGGCAGGGCAAATCTTCTTTTAGGCATTTTCACTGCCTTCAGATAAAAAAAATTCATATGCGATTTGGGTTCACAAGAAGTGTTCTAAAAGAAGATATGCCTTGCCCTGTAATTTTTGGATTTTTTTCTTATGAACGACGGAACGAACGCTGGAGACCAGCACCGATTATTCGGAATGTTCGAAACCGCATACATTCCAGACAATTAATTTTGCCTGTTGATGGAGGGAAGCTTTTTTTACTCATACAAAGTTTTTCAAATGAATTTGTATATCAATTTCGTATATCCTATACAACTAAAAGCCAAAACAGTTACATTTCTGAAACTTATGTTTGAACAAGAAGAATCTCCAAATTTATTCATAGTGTCCCGAAAAAGTGCACGACTTAATTTTAATATAAAACTCATATCATTCATCACTGCCTCTGCGCCTGACCGGTCTTATCAAGAAGGAGATGGATGGATGGCAAAGTCCACCGTGAACTCGCCTCTTCATTAGCCTCTCGAACTGGATATGGAGACACATAGTCCAGAAGACAACATGGCATACCAGTACCAAACAGATTCTTCCGGAAATAGTGCTATCAAAACGGTGTCTACCTGCTAATTGGATATCGAAACATCGCCACTGCAAAACTTTACAGCTCTAACTTGCCTAGGAAAAATTTCACATAGCTAAAATCATTTTTATGGGGACACCTTATAGTTGCTAACAAGTTCAATGGTAATGAAGGAAAAACCATATATATTTTCTAACCTGGTTAATAGAAAAACGTGCATGAAAAAATGAATTTCAAAACTTTAGTCTATTAACATAACCAACCCAAGGCATTTCCCTTGTTGAGGCTCTACGCTACTAAGTGGAGTCAATTAGCTAAAGACTACCTTTTCTCTCAGTGGTAATAAAAAGGATGCCTTCGACTGTTTCCATAATCCATATGGGACATGTGTTTACGTGTATGTCTCATTTGTTTTGAAAAGAATGGAATGTCTTCAACTATTCTTCTTGTCTTACATTACTACGAACATTTGTATGCCATCTGAAGCGGCTAAGCTGCAATTCAAGTCCGAACAAAAGTAATTTTTCTGCCATTCAAAAAATCTTAAAGTTGCCGCAAAATCAGCGCAAACCTTATTCACTGCCATACAACATGACAAACAAAAAAACTATACTTAATTGAAAAATCAACTAAAACTAACAACAACAAAAAGTAGCATAGTGTCACTGATACCAAGCAGTGTGCCGCTGGCCATGTTCGGCTGCTGTTATGGCCATCAAAAGGAAGCAGTCACAAAGTGATGAATGAACCGACGCCGAAACAGAAGCTATACATTTGCACGCCAACAACAACTACAACTTGATGCCGCAAAGCAAAATAAATACAATAAAATATGTTCGAATAAGAACAACACAAATAAAATATGTGCAACTAAAAAACAAAAAAAAACAACAACAAAAAATGAATGAAATATAAAAGAAATATAAAAAAAAAATAATAACAAAATACCAACACAAAAGCAACAGACCGAAGGGAAAATGAAAATGAAAAGCGCAAAAAAGCAAAAATCTATGCTTGATGTGATTTTGCGAATAATTTCGGAAATTCAATACAACAGTTTTTGTGGCAGAAACCGCACGAGGCAAAAACGTACAAACAACAACGAATGGCAACAACTAATATAATAAGTGGAACAAAACACTGGCAAAAGAACAACAAAACGAATAAAAAGTAGAAGAAGAAGAAGAGAAATGTAGGTGGTGATGAGTGGCAGGGAGAGGGGGGCTTTAGTGGGCGGCGGTACTCAGTTGATGGACATGAATGCCAACAGAGCACAGCTGCCTCAATAGTTCAGCAGCAGAAATTCGACAAAAGAAAAAAGAAGAAGAATAACAAGAAGCAACAGCAAAATGTGTTGTGGTGTAAAGACAAAAAGTTCGAATCATCATAATTTAATGATTTCAACAAGAAAAGAACTCACAATGCACACCAATAATATTGTAAATAATCCTAGTGCGAATAATGGAAATAATGTGGGAATAATTTGATTGAAGCAGGTGTTGCTGTTGCTGTTGAAATTTGTTTTTGTGTGTGTGTGTAGGCGCCCACTTTGTCAGCCGCTGTTTGCTTGTTGTTGTGTTTGTATTTGTATTCATGCTGCTTTGGCTGCTGTCAAATGACGTTAACAAGATTTCCTAATGACACACACACACACACACACACACACACACACAAACGAGCGGCAGGTGTCAAAGCGTCGTCTTTGATGTTTGATGATTTAAAGGAGAGCAAAATGTAATAAATGTAATGACAAAAAACATTAAAAGAAATACAAGTAGCAAGCAAGATTGTTATGGTTGGTATTGGTCGACTTGTTTAGGCACTGCACTATGGTCACATCATTTGGTTGTTACACTTTTTTGAATGCAATATTTTTTGTGAAATACAATAATGCGACTCATAAAGAGTTAAGGGGTGCCACATTCATTTCCAGTTAGTAAAATTCCTATACCACCAGATTATTTTGGTTAATACTAAAACTTACCCTAAACTTTGCTAAAAAGTATGCGATCTGCGGACATTGACCTTAACTGAAGCTTTTGGACCTTGTTGACTAAAAAGTATGCAATCTGAGGACATTCACCTTGACAGAGGCTTGTTGACCTTGACAATTTCATATCCTATCAATTTGATTGCCTTTAATACTGTTTATGAACTGTGAGACTGTTTTATTTAATACCCAAGGTTTCATTTATTTTAAAAAGCTGATCTTCAAATTTGACTTTCAATTCAAGTTTTCATATCTAAAATATTAAGCTTTAAAATTTTCTTTAAAGTCAGCGTCAGAGTACCAACTAAGTCCATATTGATTTTGGTGCTAAATATTCGAACTTCATATCTTGCATTGTATAAAAGTGATCGGCTTACACTAGATGTCATTAGAAAGATAAGATTGCGTACAAAAACTTGTCAGACAATTGAGTGATTGCTTGACTCAGTTTTGTTTGAGCGCAGTTAAAAGATTGATATCAGCAATGAGAAAATATACCATATTTTACAGTTTGTTCTTCGATAAAGGCAAAAACGTAAATGAATCTGTGAATAGTAGGTCCTGATACTGAATAGATCCTGATACTATAACAATCAATCAAGCGCTATTTTAGTTTCTTTGATTCGGTTCCGGCCATTTTGATGTCAAACATGCATCACGTTTTGGCAAAGCAATTATTGAAAATCTCACTGAAATAATGGAAATCGTCTGGTTCGACTGTCATGTAAGAACTGGATCAATTGCCCAGAAGCAAAACATTGCACAAAATACCGCTTTGAACCGCTTTAATAACATTGAATACAAAAATAATTTCGATGAATGGATGCTATAAGAATCATGGACCGAATCTAAGCTTTATCTTAGTTTAATCGAGCATGATTGGGCATTAACATTTAGTTTGAATTTTGACTTTTTGTCCCGATTCGCATTTCATTTTAGTTTAAATTAGACACTAAAAAATTTCTAAAAATTTATTATACGAATCTTACAAAAATCTTTTCACATTCTGTAGTGAACATTTACATTTATTTTGAATTTGGTTCAAATTTATCTTAACTCAACTTTTTGTTTTAATTTAGCGTTTAAATTAGTTCAAACTAGAGACTAATTTTAATTTCTAATTTTTTGTTCAAAAAAATTTTTCAATCTTACATTAATGATTTCATGCTCTGCAGTGGTTTGGTCAGAATATTACAAAATTTGACTAAAACACCGGGACAATGTCCTTAACACTAGAAAGACCATTGCGGTCATTTTGATGGTTTTTAATTTTTAAATATCTGTGTTTTCTTTAGTATTTCTATCAACTTTTGCTTTGATGACTTTTGTTTTTTTATCGGGTTCTACAATTAGTTCTATAATTAGGATTCTACAATTACAATTAGCCCAATCCGATGTTCAAGATATCTTTCTAGTGTTAACCCTTTACACGGCAACAGCGAATTTTTTCATTAAATGTTGTTTTTTAGATATAAACTTAAATTAAAAAAAAACACGTATTTTTTATTTTTTAATATACTTTAATTTTGTAAGGTTTTATTGTAAAAAACATTAAAAACAAAAAAAGCAAAAAGCATTAAAACTTGTTTTTTTATTTTAATATGTTTAGTTTTAATGTGTACTTTTTGAGATATCAGTGGAAAGAATACATATTTCTTTGTAGGTTTGGAAAACTTGCGGTCTTTCTAGTGTTAACCCTTTACACGGCAACAGCGAATTTTTTCATCAAATGTTGTTTTTTAGATATGAACCTAAATTAAAAAAAAACAAGTAATTTTTTTATTTTTTAATATACTTTAATTTTGTAAGGTTTTTTTGTAAAAACATTAAAAACAAAAAAAGCAAAAAGCATTAAAACTTGTTTTTTTTATTTTAACCCTTTCCGACATGAAAATAAACCCGTTCTGTATGAATTGTATGGGCTGTAGTTCAATATATTGGACATTGTGACTGAAAAGGTTAATATGTTTAGTTTTAAATGAAAATTTTTAAAGCACTTAATCCGTTTGTTGTAGCATAGTCCTACTCCGCATTTTTCGCAAAGTGTTTGTGTGTGTTTTTTATTAATAAGTTTTAATCACTTTTGTTTCACTAAAATAACAACTTTTCGCAAAAACGGTAAAATATGTGCTGTCAAGTAAAATTTTGCTCCTTTTTCCCACTATTAATGGCAGTATTTCAAAAAAGGAACCTTGCATAGTTGTAAACTAGCAAAAAAGAGTAGTTTTGATAATTACTTCCGAAATTACGGGCAATTTTACGGTTGGTTGCAGATATGCAACTGTACCGTGTAAAGGGTTAAATCACAAAATGTTTCAGAAATAAAAATATAAATAACTCCTGCAGTATTGTTGATGGATTCAAGACAAGAGTCCATAACTTCTTCACTCAAAACTCTGTCTTTGACCTCTAGATTCTCTAGAATACCTCTTCAACCTCTTAGAATAGGGGTCTACCCTGTGTGTTGGCTCGTCTATTAATAAAAAAACTCCTACTGTAAAGAGAGAGCCAAAAGATTGTACGCATAGACAGCTAGTCGCCCGGACAGACAGTTAAAAAGACAAATTTACATGGCTAGCTTCGTTCTCTTCTTGATTCTGTACATTTTTTTTATATTTTCATACCAGTCACACCTTCTTTGGGGCATTATTAACTTGCACTCAATATTAACCCTCATATGCCGAAGGTCCTATATGTAACTATGCCTACATTTCAGAGCATCGAACCAAATTTAAAATTTAAATTACCGCTGCACCTTCCAACAGTTTTACGGTCGGCATGTCTGGGTTAACATATTAGCTCTGACAACCCAGTTTTAAAGGCCATAAAGTGCACAACAAATAAAGCAGTTAAACGCCGAAAAGACATAATTTTCTGTATAAACATTAAGCACGAATTAACCGAATGACAAGTGGCTGATTTTAATAGAAAGTGTGCCGTAATAAAATTCTCTAGCATGTTCAGAATAATTACAAAGACATTAAACGTGGAAAAAAATGAATGAAAATTGAAACGAGATTCAAAAAAGAACAACGCCTGAAGAGATATTTTTAGTTTGTTTTTTTATTTTTATAAAAGCTCAACAGGCAATTAATCTCGAGTTGGGCAAACAAAAGTGACTTAAAATAAGTCATTAAGTTGTTAACAACGCAGAAATGAATCAGCCACACAGACAGACAAATAGCCAACCAAGCAACGAACGAACGAACGAAAGCAATGATAAACAGAGCCCAACAGCAGCAACAGCAACAGTCAACTGCTGACAACAAATAGCAATGTTTACGTAAATACAAAACAAAAAAAAACGAAACTTACTCATCGAACAGCGGTGGCAGGGAGAATGAAAATAGTTGTAGTAGTGCGGCAACACTGGCAGAAATATGCAACAAACGACAAAACAATAAAACAAAAAAAAACCTTTCATCTAACAAAAGCATTGGCGGAGTCGCGAACGGGGTCGGGGCCAAGCGGCGGCGGCACAGAAAGAAGATCTTAATTAAAATCTGACTGCCGCGTGCGAGTGCCGTTGGGGACGCCAGACGGCGGCTAATGATGTTGTTGACGCGCCAGTTGGGTTGGCTTGAAAGATAGTCGGTCGGTTGGTGTTGGTGTCGAACTGTTGCAAGCAGCAACAACCATTAGAAATAAGTCACACAATAGTGGCACAACAACACAGCAGCCAAGAGTCAAAACAAAAGCATTTAATTTACTTAACTCGCAGCGTGCGGGTTAAGTTGATGTTATTTGTGTGTGTGTGTGTGTGTGTTTGTGTGGCTGGGTGTGATTGGGTGCTGGCAGTGCTGTCGTAAGTTCGAGTTCAGTGGCAGCACCGAGGGCACCAAAGGGTTAATGAGTAGCTGCTTTTTGTTATTGGTGTTGTTGTTTGTTTTGTTGTTAGTGCAGCTAGGCAGGTAAAAAAGCAGAGCAGTAAATTTTTGCTCGTATTTTTTTATACAAACAACAGCGACAGTGGTTTGTTGTTATTGTAGTTGAAAAGTTGCCCATAAAAATGTGATATCTTAGTAAAAAATTAAATTTGTTACTTCATTTTTGTTGTATTTGGTAGCAAAAATTTTCATCAAATTGTATCTCGAAGGCAACCAGTGTTGCCAAGAAAAATACATAATTGCTGCCGTTGTTCAAATATGTGTCAATAAATAAATATTAAAATTTGCCAAGAAAAGCAAAAAAAGAGAAAAAAAAGCTAAACAAAAATACAACAATGCGAGCAGCAAGAAGGCAACAGCAACTGCCAACATGAACAAATGCCGCGACAGCAGTTTTATTCCACAAAAAACCAACAAGAAAGTAAGCATTTTTGTTGTTGTTGTTGTTGTTGTTGATTTTGTCTCTCTGTCAGCGCTCGACTAATAAGCAGCAGCAGCCGCCTGCAGCAAGTGCAGCTGACTGACTGACTGAAGCGCAGCGCTTTCTTGGAAATCCAAATAAACAAAGTGGCATTTCTTTCAGCGAAATTGCCAACGTTCAGCTGCAATGCTTCCTACACGCCAAGTGCAGCTGTAAGCAACAGCAATAGCAACAATAACGATGGCAACGAAAAAATCATTCATTTGCCAAATAAAACATTTTTGCCACACTCGTCGGGCACACTTGCCACATGCCGCATGCACAGCGAAAAGTGAAAGATCTGCTGCTACTGCTGCTGCTGCCAATTCAAAACAAACATGTTGACAATAAGTTGCAGACGTGCAGCGTGTGACAGCGAGCGGCGGAAAACTTTAATTTGTGCCATGACAGCCGCAGCGAACGTGTGCGAGCAGCGAACGTTGTTTGTGATTTTCACATTTCCAACTCGGTTCGCCAACTTTTGTACATTTGTTTTTGTTGTAGTTTTTTTGGAGTGAAAAAACCCCAACTGCTAAATAGTCGAGACCAGGAAGTGCTTATTTATTCTATGCCGCCCGAGCATAAAACGGCGTCTGGCATAATGTGACTGCTGCCATTGGCTTCTGCAGCTATTTGCCCATTCACCGGCTCGCTCATGCACTCATTCACTCACTCATCCATCCAGTCAGTCACTCATTCAGTCAGTGATTCATTCGTGCCGTTGCCCATTCATGCAGCGAGCTTTTCAGGCTGCACCGTTTTCTAGCCACATTATCCTGACAGCTGCCTTGCCCTTGAGATGGCGTCCCTAGTATGTGTGTGTGTGTGTGTGTGTGTGAGTGTATGGCAGACACATTTTTCCCCCATTTGTTTTGGTTTTTTTATTGTATTTTTTGCCTTTGTCACAGCCACTTTTACCCCTCAAATTTGCTGCAGTTCTCGTTTTTATTTTTGCTATTTTCATTTAAAAAAAAAGACATTAAGGGTTACCGCTGGTGCGCTCGGAAATGCCAACAACAGACAGCGGCACACAGCAGCCGCAGCAGAATTTATGCTGGCAAGCCAACCAGCTAACCAGCCAGACAGACCAACAGACAGACAGACAATAATGTTGCAAAGCGCATAAAACATGACACAACGCCGTAAAGCAGCGAAATAAAAGTGCAACAGCAAAAATACGAACATAAACTCGCCCTGGGACGTGGACTTATAAGAGGCTTGATTCTACGTCTAGACACACAAGCAGACAATTCACACACACACACACGCACACATACCTATGCGCACTGAAGGTATTTAAATAAACAGCAACAAAAACAATAACACACACACACACATACACATAAAGTTGACAATTGAAATGAATGGTTTTGCAAAATGAACTAAAACAAAAGACACCACGACAAATACTTATTTTCGATAACTGCTCTTGGAGTAGAATTGTTTGAGGTTGAGTGGAATTGTGGCATTTTTTGTATGGTTGATTTAAATATTTGTACTTTCGAAAATGCCCAGCAAAGCATTGTTAAGCAAATGAGCGAATAGAACACAAGAAAAAATTCTTCATGAAATCAACAGAATGCGATGAGCAGGGAAAGGATTTTGTGGAAATTGCCTTTTTTTGTTTGCTGCTAGATAGAGCAATTTCTGATTGAAAATGAGCACGAATTAGGTCCTCCTGATTAGAAAACTACTACTTTTATTTTGCCTTTTTTTGCCTTAAACAGGCAGTTTGCCTTTTTCACCCATAAATGCCTTTTTTAGTGCCTAATTTACCTATAAAAGCCACAAAATGCCTTTTTCAAGATTTGTCGAGCGCCTTTTTGTTTTTCTTTCGTTTTTAATATTTTCCCCCTTTTGTTTCGCAAAAATACCTTGAAACTAAAAAAAAATTAAGTGGCAACATTGCAATTTCGTTAACTTATCGTTGCTTTTACATTGATTTGATCATTCCTAAGCCGCTATTTTTTGTTGAACAGTGGAAAATTTTAAGAAAAAACATGCCAAATGTGACACAAGTACGGCTTTTATGCTTTTATATGAAAAGTTAAAATATGAATTTAAAATATGTGCCAACATTTCAATTAAAATATCTTAGTTTTAGTTTTTAAACTATCTTTGAAACCTTTGATGTTCCTTTTTTTACAAAAAACGGGGTATAAATATTGTATGTCAGATGAAATAAAATTATTAAAAAATACATACCCTTTTATTAGATTTTCTAGTATTTTTTCTTATTTTTAAATGCCTGTTTTTGCCTTTTTAACAGTTTTTAATGCCCTATTTTGCCTTTTTATGCGGTTTTTAGTGCCTTTCCGTGCCTTTTTGCTATTTTGTTTTGCCTTTTTTATAGGTTTTTAGGTCCTCAAAATCCTTTCCTTGGTGATGAGTATGGAAAAACGAAAAGCAATTAGCAACGAAAAACTGAAAGAGTCAAGTTGGGTAAAGTTAAAGAAAATTTAAAATCAAATAGAAAACTCAATTAAATATAGTATTGAAAATTAAGTTTTCTTTTTTGCAGTTTTTAATAAAAAATTCGAAATAACTTTTTTTTAACTAAAGAAAAGCGCTCGATTTCTTACTCACAATCGACATAACACTGTAGGTTCCTTTATCTGCCTAAAAATGTATGTGCAAAATACAAATCGTTGCTGAAAACCATTTCTTTAGTCTTGTAAAGGGCCAAGATGACAGCTTTTTCATGGGCAATTTTACTCTCAGAAGTTTGTAATTTTTTGTTGTGTATTAAGACAGCCGAAAGAAAAAAAAACTGAAATTTTAGAAGGCCATTGCTGACATAGGTCAGTGCTTGATATATAACCCCCTTGGACATCAATTAACCCTTTCGCTACAAGTTTTTACTGGCAAAGTTAAAATTAAAAAAATTGTTTTTTAATTTTTATACTCGGACCCTGTATTTTAGAGTGTTTTTTATGAGAGCAACCACATCATTGTGGCTGTAATAATTACTTAACCATAAAACTTTTTACGCATAACGAAAATTTGAATATTTCTTCATTTACTTCAGCCAAAATTTAAAAAAAAAAGTATCTAAATTTAAAGAAAACGTAAAATTAAAAAGTTCTCTAATTTTGTCTGCTTCTTCTTCCTTTACTATGTCAAGATATACCATTAAAAAGACGTGTATACTTCTCTTCTTTAAACTTAAATATTGAGTTTATTATTTTCGTATTTTTCCTAAAACTTCAAACTATTCTAAAGACCAACAAAAAAATGTATTCTTGCAACCATAGAGGCTGCAGACGTCCACAAAGTAGCATGTTGCCATATGACAACAAAATAGCGAAAGGGTTAAGTAGTTTCACTCCCATTGTGACCACAAAGCTTTCTACAGAAATCCCTAGTAAGTAGAACTGGCTAGAAGACTGGCAAGGGGTTTCTACTCAGTGTCCTTTGTAACAGGGTTAAGAGGGTCAAGATTCGCTTATCAATAAACCACTCACTGGAGCTTGAACCTTTCCGAAATGGGTCATCAGTTGTAGGGCGGCTCTAAATAATTAATTGGAGCGAAGGACTTACGATGGGTACTAGGCCATAAAAAAGTCATGTAGGATTTTCAGAAAAAATTTACCAATTTTTGTTTTGTTTTTTTTTTTATTCTTTTTAACTAAACCTAACAACTTGTTCGAAGATTTGCCGAATCGCTCCTTTTCGTGCCCGTAAAGCACGTGAAATCTTCCGCTGCTCTGCCATGATCATCGATATCCTTCTAATCACTATGGCACGTGTTTCATTTAACCCTTTCATGTCCAATATATTGGACTACAGATCATACAATTCATACAGAACGGGTTTATTTTCATGTCGGAAAGGGTTAATAGAATTTTGTGACTAATGGCCCATAATATGTGCTCTTTAATGAACGGTTGTCTCTGAATGCACATTCTTCTAGCAGCCAGACGTATACTTGCACACAAAGTGTGCGGCTGCCTCACGAAGTCTTGACGAAGGACGAAATTCAAGGATGTGGTAGTGTACATATTAGTCCTTAAGATATATTTTCTTCAAATAAAACTATTGGAAACTTCCAAGGATATTCAAGGATAAAGTTTTAAAATGATATTTTCAATACCTCTTCGTTCTTTTGATCCAAAACATTAAATTGTCTAAGATACTAAGGATTTGTCTCTTTCATTTGATACCCATATTGTTATTCTACAATGCGCTCAATTTTGAAAATAATTTTTTGAAATAAACATACCCTTGAAAATTCAAAGTCCTTTTAAAAAAAATCCTGACGCCAGACAGAAAAATTAAAAACGCAGTTTTACTACATTTGGCCCCTAGTTTTGCGAGTATATCGATTGTTTCGTGTGTAAATTTGTTGTCGTACGGTGTAATACGACGGATTACGATTGGCCTATGTGAGTTGCCTAGTTGGACACTCTAATTTAAACTAATTTAAAGTTCGAAACTGTGTCAAACAACGCTGTAGACCAGCGCGCCGAAGCACTGACCTGTTGAGCATAATTTCTTTTATTTATTTTTTTTAAATAAATTAATATTCTTTCCAATTTGAATTACATTCTCTTAATACCTTAACCCCCCAATGCAAGGAACCCACTTTGAGAAAAATCTATTCAATACCAACAAACAGACTTTTCTTTTAGTTGGCGTTTCAAATCTTATATCAGAGTTTAAATTGAAAAGATGTACCTAAATGTTAGCGCGCCTTGAGGGTAAATAATTTCTTTGTAATTTAAATTAAATTACTTATTAAAATCTACCCGCCTTGAGCGTTAATAATTTCTTAGTAATTTAAATTAAATTGCTTATTAAAATCTACCCGCCAACAGTCACCAATCATGAACCAAAAACGAACACCAATAATTAGTACGCAATTTAAAGCTAAAACCTAAAGTAGCCTCAATTAAAAAATGTACTTCTGCGAAAAATAATTCGCACATAAATTGAAATTCACCGCACTTATTGCAGCAGCAGCACAACGCTGGAAAAATAATACAATAAAAATTCTCCAAAAAGAGGAAACCGCGCAAAACGCAGCAAATTAAGCAACCACAAATGAACCGCACTTTATGCTTAATAACTTCATCAAGAAACTGCAGCTGAGTGCGCAATTAATGAGCGACAGCAACCAACCGAACAACCAACCAACCAACCAACCAACCAACCAACCAACCACCAACAACAACAACAATTCCAGCAGTGGCACATTATACATAACACCACAAAGAAGAACTGCAAATTATAAACTAAAGCAACAGCAGCAGCAAAAATACGACTTTGATCAAAGAGTTCTGCAGAAAAATGCCAAATAAAAATTTTGTACAGGAAAGAAAAGATATTAAAAAACAAAAAATACACACAAGTACTATGCGCGCATGTGAGAGAAGCACAAAGCGGCGGCAATCAGCGGCAGCAGTCGACAGTGGCAACTTCCGGTTCAATGTTGCCGCGTGTGCATCAGAAATCTGTCAGAAAGCAGCCGCAAGCGTACGCACGAGTGGCACAGCAAAAGATGAGACTGTCGCGAGGCAAAGTGGCGGCAAAGCAACTTTTAAGGCGCTATTCAAAGTTGAACTCTCAATAACTGAGCCAAGGTGTCAAGTTGAGATTTTCGTACCATTTCTAAAACGTTGTTGATCTCAAGATGGAATCGAAATAAAGATAGAAGCATACAAGCAGAAATCAATCAATAACTAAATAAGCAACTTTCGAGCTCTTTGAAGCATTTCAACTAATCTTTTGTTGATCTATTAAAGAGATCTTCGAGTCAAAAAACTTCAGAAATGTACAGTCCTGGTATACGTTATGGAGTTAAAGTCTTCTTTAAATTAGGAGAAGTGATTAAAACTGAAATTTTTTTGAATCTACAAAAACAATCATCAATTTAGGATTAAAAATTTGCAGTGATCCTGCACATAAAAATACTTTAAAATGTTCCACAAATCTAGTAATTGAACTCAAAAGGCATAAGTCGATCTTGGAGTTTCTAAAGAATCTGTGCAGATCAATTGATATTCTTTATTTACTGGTCTAACTCTAAACCGGAACTGACTAAAAAACCAATTTACTATAATAGTCAATGAACCAAATCTTAAGTTCTTGCCTCAGCATTTCCAGGATACCACGACGTTACTCTGATTGGTTCATTATTCAATCAGTTCAGTATTCAATTTCAATTCAGTATTCAATTCAACGGTTTGTTATTCAGTCTTGAAGAGCTTTTGTAACCGAACGATTAGTTAAAAAACTTATCTAAAATTTCATATTTCAATTTTTAGTTAAATTCGGGTTAGCCCTTTCGGGACGGAGTTTAATTTTGAAATCCAAAATACCCTCAGTAGAAATATTCTCATTCCATGAATGTTGGGGTTAGAAAATTATATTGGATGCTCACAAATTCTGAAATCATCCGTTTATGCGGGAACACCGAAATCGAAAAAATATTTTGCGTGGGTCGTAAGATTTGAATAATTGTTTTGAGGGGCATTAAAAACTTGCTGGGACGTATTACCCCAGTAGTCCCGAAAGGGTTAAAAGAAATCAATCAACTTTAGAACTGTAGAACGAACTTTTTAAACGAAAGCAATGCTGAATATCGAATTAAGGGTGTTCCCGGGTAGAAGTTTGAAAAAATCGATTTTTTTTTTGGCGTTTTATTGTACCTTATACTATATACTATCACCCCCCAAAGTTGTTTTTCAATCCGCAAACTCAGTACCCACTTTTTTGCATGTTAATTGAAGTAATCTCAGCTCACCGAAAACTGACTTTCATGTCGAAACTGATGTCATGTCGAAACTTTAAACGCGTTTTTCTCGAAACCACATTTTTTGTACTGGCCGATAACTTTTCTCAGCAACTATGAGAGGTATCGACTTGAAATTTTGGGAAAATGTTCTAGATAGTTTTCATTGGATGCTAAACCAAAGTTTTCATCAAAAAATTATTGTTAAATATATTTTCAAGCACTCTAAAGGTAAAAAAAGGTGGCAAAACTGGACAATTTTTTTTCATATGGCCGCCAATTTGTTTCTAATCAACATTTTGACTAAAACTGTGGTTTAGCATCCGCGGAATTTATTGCAGATTAATAATTGCATACCCATTTCTGTTTCAGATTACTGGTTCCCGAAATCGGCCAGCAGTGAAAACAAGGTCACATTGACCCCTGAAAATCTGTACTTAGAAAATAAAATTTTTTGACACAAATATGAGTTTCTGTTCTCCAAATAATAAGGAACAACAAGCAAGAAACCAGAATATTGCATGTTGCCTTGTAGCTCCAAAATAATTTTTTGAAAAACAGCCTAAAATCGGCATTCTAGACGGGAACACTCCCTTAAGTCGCAACTTTTTATTGAAGAATTTAGTTGAAACATAAATGTAGTTCAACTTGTAGAGAAAACTAGAGTTTAAAATGTTGAAAATTGTGTTGTTAATGAGTCAATATAGAATTAAATATGTGTCGCTTCACATATAGCCACCTTTCTTAATCCGTCTCCATATCCACTTTATTTTCTTTGAATTTCAAGGATCATTCAATCACTCAGTTTAATAAACTTTGAGCCAAATTTGTTCCAAACGGAGGATGAAAGCTTCGTCTTTTCTTTCTTTGCTTTTTGCTACTGAATTTGTCTTTCTTAACTTCCTACTCAATTTTTTTTATCTCAATGATGTTTAAATCATGCAAAAAATTAAGTAAAAGCCTTTAAGAAAAAACATTTCTTAATCCGTCTCCCTATCCACTTTATTCGAATCTCAAGGATCATTCAGTTAATGATCATTCAGTTTAATGAACTTTGAGGCAAATTTGTTCCAAACGGAAGATGAAAGCTTCGTTTTTTGTTTCTCTGCTTTTTGCTAATGAATTTATCTTTCTTAACTTCCCACTTAAATTTTTCTTATCTCAATGATGTTTAAATCATGCAGATAATTAAGTAAAAGCCAGAATGGTAGAGGCGCCCAAACCTAATAGATCAATTCTTCATGTCAAACTTTAAGCCAGAAAAATGCATATCCCCGGACCTCAGTTAGAAGTTTTTAGAAGTTTCGTGCTACATTTACTTGATTGTTCTGCACTTGTCCGTCTTTCCAATTAAGGCATCTCTCCTCAACGGGGTTCTTAATATACATTCACTTAAGTTTTCGTATCTTCAGGTATCATTCAATCATCCAGTCCAACAAACTATCGGACCTCATTTAGATGCTTCGAGTTTCGTCTAATTGCTTGTGGCTCTCTAGTTCGTCTTCCCACGTAGAGCACCTCTTACATTCACTTAATTTTTCATCAAGTATCATTTGTAAAGTTTCATTTAATCATTTAGTCCAACAAAACTTTAAGCCAAATCCATTGACTACTATCGAACCTCAGTCAGACACTTCGTATTAAACTTGTCCAACAATTTGGCCCACGCCAGCCGCTGTAATCTGTCCCACAAAACAGTCAATGATTTAATTAAATCAAGACCAGCTTAAAAGGAGCAGAGAGCAACTGCAGAAGCAACAAATACAACAACAACATAGCGCTTTAAACCAACAAGACGCGATTTATATATTCTTTTGATAAATTATGCCCGCTGCGACAGTGTTGTCAACACGCTACCAACTGATAACAAGAGGCGGCTGACACTCGGCAGCGAGCGAGCCAGCGACCGAGCATCGGCTTTAATGAAGCGCTTAATAAAGTGGAACTTTAAATTGAAATTCTGGCAATGAGATTTGAATAAAATTTTAATCCCATAAAAATATGTCAAAGGGAAAAACGCAAAGAAACGCACTCATAGCTAAGTAGTAGAAATAAGCGATCGAACGTGCCTAAAGCTGATTTATGCACGCAGCGTGTGACAGTCAGCGATCACATCACAGGCTGCAAATGGCCAACGATTAAGGCCGCTAAGAGCTCAAGTGGTCCAAAGACTTTTAACAAGCAAATTATGCAAACAAATTTTTATGACTTTATTTTTATTTTTTTTTTAACCCATTTTCGGCCGCTGTTCGATTTTTCGACTTTGAAGGAGAATAGCTCTGCACTGAGACATTATATCTTTGAACTTTTGATGCAGAAAATAGCTTTGGTCTTTTGGTAACCCCCCGAAATAATAATTTTTTTTAAAAACGATAAATTTAGAGATGCGACGTGCGAAGGCACCAAAAAAGCATTTTTTTTAGTCATATTTTGAATATTCTGAAAAATATATAACCTTTTCAAATTATTGATTTATTATTGATTATTTATGAAGCCTAAAGACCAAATTACCACAATCAATTGATATCCATAAGATTATGAAAATATTTTTACCTCTCAGCCCCGCGTACTTTTCAGTGGTCGAAAAATCGACCATTGGCCAGAAGTCGTCACGTATGTACATATATAAGCCAACAATTGTTTGTTTTCATGCTTGATTATTATTTGACTAAAACTATGTACATATATATTTGTTTTTATTTGAAATTGAATTTTTATTAATTTATAAAAAAAAATTTGTAAAAAAAAAAAAAAAAAAATCCACAAATATTCTTGATTAAGGTCCTAAATGTAAGTCCTTAAAAGGAATTAAAAAAATATTGGCTATTTCTGGTAGCGGCCGAAAATGGGTTAACAAAAATCGTTCACCAAATATTTCATGATTTTTTATTTTCCATTCTTTCAATTTTTTCTTTCATTAACTGTTTGGCCATATTCAAGCAGCCACAAAAAAATGCCATCGCTGAAGAGCAGAAGAAGAAGCTGAAAAATTAATTTGCATGTAAATTTGCGGGCATTTTCGGCAACACAGCCAACGCAGCTGCGAACTGGAGGCGGACGCGCCGAAACCGGTTCGCTTAATCACTCAATTACGTATTGAAATCCCATAAAGTTGCGGACGCTGACCGACGGCGGCGCCCAAATCCACTTTTGCGATTAACAAATTAATTAAAGATTTCCACTAGCGGCATGCAACATTTTTGTGCTCTCGATGCTGCAACACTTTGCTGCATGTCATCGCACTTTGACTGCTGGCCAGCGAGTTGCCAGTTTTTTTTGCGCATCCGTGTGCGTTCTCGTTGTTGCTGCGTCACTGCGGTGTGTTGCGCGCTTTGGGGCTGCTCGGTTGTGGGCGTCACATGTGCGCCGACAATGATTTCAATTTCCTAACAACTTGGCGCACAAAGCGACCGCATGTCACACGCACACAAACTGCAGCGCCATTTGCCATGTGAGGAGCGCAAAGCGGGCTGCCACTTGCCACCTGCCACTAAGCGCTCGGCTGCACTCTCGACGCGCCACAGCCATTATGAATGTAGGACAATTGCTTGGAGATTTGCTGTGCGTTAGCCGTGTTCAAACCTCATGTTGACCCTTTTTTTTCCACACACTCGCGCTAGGTGGCAACGCTGCGCACTGCACTACTCAACCTCAAGCCCGAAAAGCGCCACTGAATCGATTAATTTCGCTTTGCGCTAATGACAATTCGCGGTTGAACCACAGCGTCAATGCGCAAGCGAGACAGCAAAAGGCACAGCGAAAGCGAGTAGCGAATTGTTTGAAGTGTGTGCGCGAGGCAGCGCGGGGTCAGTGGCAACGTTGGCATTGCAAGGATTAAATGGCAATTTTAATTAATTGCGACTTAACTGTGGGATTTTTACTTAGCTGAGTGCGCACCACCGATTGTTGGGCTGCTTTATAAATAGGGATTTTATGCCACTGCAAATTGCCCCAGAACGATGGAGAGCGGCGATGAAGAGAGAGAGAGAGAGAGTTGAGGCGAGGCGAGAATTTAGTTCATTGGATGCGACTCAAAGTGCAGTTTGCTGCGTGCTGATTGTGGATTTTGATAAATTATGCTGTAAAGAAGTTAATGCTGCGGGGATTTTAAGCTGTGCGAATTGCTTTTCATTATGTCAAAGCCGTTTTGTGAAATCATTATGAAGCGCAAGCAAAGTTAGTTGTGACAGCTGCTGGCGAAGCTGCAGTGCAATCACTCGCAGTCAACTGAGTTGGAAATAGTTGAAAGTGTCACTTTAGAAAGCCAAGTAAAGGGTCATTAAAGCGACAGAGCTGCGGGCTATGCGCAAATAGATGGGAGCTTTGTTTAAGGATAACGAGTGGAAGTGCAATGATCGGTCAATCTTTTAACTGGGATTCAATCAATTATGCAGAAAGACCAAATAACTGTAATTCTAGGTTGAAGGTTGATGTGATCTCTATCCACTCGAAAGTCATTTAGAACCATATTGTGACTTTCTCTGAAGGTGAAATCAAATCACTTTGACTTCTTGATAAACCTGCATTGTCACTCGTGGAATATCCTTGGCACAGGAAATGTTGCCTTCGTTTAAAGATACTTTCTATAGACACATTCTATAACATATTTTTACATCTTATATTTAATATTTGATTAAATTTCAAGACGTCAGCTTCATCCAAGGCTGCATGATGCAATTTCAGATTTATATTGTTCGTAGAGATTGGATCATTTGCTTTGCATTGTGACTATCTTTACTGTCTAAGCAACTGTTCAACTTGCAGCTGTCTGCCTGTCTGTCTTCCTATCTACATTATGCTTCTAATGGCAATTTACTATGCCAGCTATGGAATTGTAAATGTCACAAGCGGCACTGTGGTCAGAAAATCACATCGTTTGTAAGCTATTCTTAAAAAGAAGTTTAACTGCATTCGATCCGGATTACACAATTCAAATAATTTTTTGATATGAGGGAAAGGTCTGTAAGCTATTCTTAAAAGGAAGTTTAACTGCATTCGATCCGGATTACACAATTCAAATAATTTTTTATATGAGGGAAAAGTCTGGATTACATAATTTGAAATAATGTTTAATATAGCAAACGGTCCATCAATTTTTTTTTCTAGGCTGTGGCAAAGAAGCGGTTTTCTGATATTTTAACTATTCGCTTCAAGCTCTCTTAGGGTCCCTTCTGAAGGTTTATTTAAGAGATAATTATTTATAGAGTAAAATTATAAATGTCTTCAGTTCAAAATATTGCGTTGGCAAATTTTATTTTTTTTAAGGGGTTATATACCTTTTTCTGTAGGGAAATACAGGGTTTAAATTTTTTTTTTTTTAAGCATGTTACCATAGTTTTATTCAAATGGAATACAAAGTTTATAAAAGTACATGTCCTTATGTGAATTTGTATAAAATTTCAAGCAAAAATTCGAAAAATTGGGGAAGTTACAGTCCTTGCCGCAGAACTCCTTTTTTTAGCAGTGGTTCACGGTGAGCATGAATTCGAGGTAACGGCTCAGCTGAAAAAAAAAAAAAAACTACGTTAGTACATAGTGTTACCTAGTTCGTGAACGAAGGATTTTACAAAAAAAAAATTTTTTACAGTTACAGTGCTATTTTTTCCAAAAATGTCGATTTTTTAAGGTCGAAAAATTTAGTTTTTTGCCAAAAAAAAATAGAAGAATTTGTCGCAAAAAAAAATCCTTCGTTCACGAACTAGCTATTGTATGTACAAATAACCCCTCATAATAACCCCATCAAATTGATCGATGTAGTGGTTAGCGGGATATCGTGCTCACCGCAATGGCATTTTTTCAAAAATACGATTCCGAGATAATCAAAAACAAGAAAAAAAAAAAAACAAAAAAATACTTGAGTTCCGGAAACTGCGCGCTATGAAAGGCCGTATCTTAGGTTCTAGTGCCCCGATCTCGATGAAATTTTGCAGAATAATGGTTAAAAGTATGTACTTCAAAAATAAGTCATAAAAATTTTTTTCGGTTTTTTAGCCACAAAAAGGTATATAACCCCTTAAGTGGGTAAAAATATGAAACTTCAGAGTAGATTATTGGATAGTAAATCAAGGTTGCTCGAAAATTTCTAAAATTCACAGAAATTTTTTAAACTTTAAATACTCACAAATACATAGGTCAAGTGCGGTTTGCTTGATACCGTTCTGAAAATTATGAAATGGGTTTTACAACTCGATTCGTTGGATTTTGTTCTAAACAATCCAATAAAATTATATAAAATTTACAGAGGGTTGCTGCATAAATATTCGTGAATCTTGGATATTGTTGCTGAGATTCAACTCATCAAACTGCTTGAAGCAGCTTGACGACCGAAAGAAGGTGACGTTTGAATGTCATATCGTATGTAGTCTGACTATCAAAATTTGTTGAATCGAGTTTCAAGCTGAATAGAGAGAATGATTACTGAGACTTGATAATATCTGAGAAATGTATCAAGTAAAAGATGGTCCAATAGAAATACGTTTTTTGTTTGCCAAATGATATGAAAAGCCGAAATTTATATAAAAAAAGTAATGTTATATAATGTGGTGTGATGTGCGATGAGATGATGTGATGTGTGATGGTCCAATACAAAAAAATTTTTTTTTACCAAATTATATAAAAAGCCGAAATTGATATAAAAAAGTAATATTGTATGATGTGATGTGAGATGATGTGATGTGGTGTAGTTTAGTGTAATGTGATGTGATATGATGTGAGATGTGAGATGATATGATGTGGTGTGTGATGATCCTATAGAAACAAAATTGTTTATGTCAAATGATATAAAAAGCCGAAATTGATATAAAAAAGTAATATTATATGATGTGATGTGAGATGATGTGATGTGATGTGGTGTAGTTTAGTGTAATGTGATGTGATGTGATGTGATGTGATGTGATATGACGTGATGTGATGTGATGTGATGTGATGTGATGTGATGTGATGTGATGTGATGTGATGTGATGGGATGTGATGTGATGTGATGTGATGTGATGTGATGTGATGTGATGTGATGTGATGTGATGTGATGTGATGTGATGTGATGTGATGTGATGTGATGTGATGTGATGTGATGTGATGTGATGTGATGTGATGTGATGTGATGTGATGTGATGTGATGTGATGTGATGTGATGTGATGTGATGTGATGTGATGTGATGTGATGTGATGTGATGTGATGTGATGTGATGTGATGTGATGTGATGTGATGTGATGTGATGTGATGTGGTGTGGTGTAGTTTGGTGTAATTTAATGTGATGTGATGTGATGTGAGAAGAGATGAGATGAGATGAGATGAGGAGATGTGATGCGAGATGATATGATGTGAAGTGCTGTAGTTTAGTGTGATGTGATGTGATGTGGTGTAGTTTGTTGTAATTTAATGTGATGTGATGTGATATGAAGTGATGGATGTGATGTGATGTGATGTGGTGTAGTTTGTTGTAATTTAATGTGATGGGATGTGATATGATGTGATGTGATGTGATGTCATATATGCTAAGTATTTTTGACTGTTTTTTTCATGATGATCTGTTGCCGCATAGTTCACCGATTAATTCTGAACTTCAATTAGGATTAAATTAAATAAATTAGGAAGGAAATCCTTCAAAACCAACAGAGGATAGTAACAAACAACGTACAAATTCGACAATACGTATAAAATTTAAAAAGCTTGATGGGGATGTTTTGAAGCATCTTTCAGGTAACTCAAAGCAAGCACCGAATCGACTTCTATTTGTTTTCAACATTCTAAATCTTTCTTAATCATATACAGTAACTTTCAAGAGAGGCTTGTGAAACCCCTTTGTCAGATTTTTTGATCCAGAAACCATAGGAAACCTATGAAATTAGAAGCATGGTTTTACAAATCTAGAAAATGTCAAAAGGTTTTGACACAAAATAGCTAAAAATTGTCAAATGAATGAAGTTTGTTATAAAATTTATTGCAAAATAATTGATTAATAACCAATTAAACAACGATTTAACAACAATTTTAACGAAATATAGTTCCTGGTGGAACAAATCAATTTCTGTTATAAAATACATTTTAAAGAATTGATTAATAATTAATTCAACAACAATGGAACATATGAAATGATTTTTTGCAACAAATATTTTTATGCTTTATTACATTTTATCCATTTTTATTATTTAAGTTATTTAATTAAATTTTAATTAATTGAAAATAATTAATTTTATTAAATTATTTATTTAAATTATTTTATCCAATCCATCCGTTGAACGAAACATTTTTATATACATTGCTTTCATCTATTGTTACCACTGTGCACTGTACGTTTGAGTGAGTTTATGTCCAAGTTCCATGTTGCTGCTGCTTGCTTTGTTGTTATTTAATTTAGATTTGCAATTAGACAGCAACAAAATGAAACAACACCGACAGCAGCATAAACTAAAATATTTAGCTGCACATACAACAACAACATGTCGAGTCTTGACATTTAATGCGTAATGCATTATTCACGTTGCACTTTCGCCGGCAACAATTTTTGATCTTGTTGTTGTTGATGTTGTTGCTGTTGATGTTGTTCCTGTTGATGTTGTTGTTTTCGTTGTGGGCGTTGTGCGTTGAGTGATGGCGCCTTTTCAGTAGTTTGTGTTGTTGGTGTTAGCTGTTGCTGCCGTCTTTGGCCTGGACAGTGTACAAGCGACTGTGAAAATATGTCACTGGCGAAGCTGTCAGGCGCTCAAATGTCAAATGCCAAGTGGCAACCTGCCGCCCACAAAGCGGCCACAACTTGCAGTGCGCAAATTAAAGGTTCTGATCTTCTCCGTTTGAGTTGAACACAATTTGAATGTGCAACATGCAACTTGCAGCACAGCGGCAGTTGCACTAATGGATGCCAAATTGATATTTTTGCATTTTAGCAGCAAAACGAGAGCAGAACATACGAAATTAAAAATGCATAAATTTAAATATTTCATGAACAAAATAATTGCGGCTAATTCAACACAATATGCCGCTTGTGGCATGCAACGTACGAGTATGCAGATTTAATGCAGCGCATGGAGAGGCGGCGGATGCTTGGCATTAGACGGAAAATGTTTGCAGCAAAAATGCATAAACGAAAGACAAACAAACAAAGCAGGGGAGAGGATGTGTGCGGGGCGGGGAATGACAGCGAGACGGCAAATAAACAGCACAGCGGACGCATGCACAGATGGACAGGCGAGCGGGCCGGTGGCGGCAAAGTGCAACAATTTTGCAGACGCGCTCACACTGCACGTCGGGGCCGGCCGCACACAACGCCACGTCACTTGGACTGTTGCTGGCTGGCGGCCATTTGGCTGCACCTCCTTGCCGCGCCGCCCTGTGTGGCGCTGCCGCTGCCGCTGCTGTCTGAAGTGCGCACACAAACTGCACTGCCGGCTGACTGGCTGGCTGGCTGACTGACTGCCGCTGCAATGTTGCAACTAACGAGCGCTCGCTCGCTGGTTGCGCGTTGCACGTTTGCCGAGTACGCAACGTGCACTGCAACAGCAAACAAGATGTTGGCGACCGCCTGCGCTGCCATCACCTGCCCGCTTCTATGCGCACCGCATTGCTGCAACATATAGAATATTCTGTCGAATATGCTGTCTGCTGTTTTTTGTTTTGTTGTTGTTGCGAAATAAGTGGCGTTGTCTCGCGGCGGCTGCTGCTGCTGCTCCAAAAATGGAAAATTAAATAAAGCCTTCATTTTCATACGACGCATACATAAACGCAACAACAACAACAACAACAAGAACACCAACCAGCAACAATAGCACTAACAACAACAACACACAATTGCAACATGCGTTTGTGCGCCTCGCTGCAACATTGAGTCAACAACGAAAGCTTCCAATCAACATTCAATATTATTCGCATGCAACAACAACTACACGAACAACGCTGTCGTTGACAGCAGCAACAACAACAACTGAGCGTGCACAAGGAACAACCAGCGCAAGCATCGGCACCGGCACCGACGCTGCCACCAACGGCCAATTATTGTTGCCTGCTACCGTTGCATTGTTGCAACATGGGTCCAACGAAAATAGCGTCCGCGTCTGTGGGCCGCCCGTAGAACTGGATCAGCGCGCCGAAGTGTTCATATTTAACGCGCCATGTATGTATGTATGTGTGTGTGTTTGTGTGTGTGTGTGTGTGGGTACGTGCGTGCGTCCTAATTTGGCTACTCTGGCGTTTTTCTGTTTTTTTTTGTCTTTTGCTTTGTACTTTTGCTTCGTTGCAAGTTTCTCTGCGGTTTTGTTGCCTTCGACTCTTTTATGATTTCGTTTTTTATTTTTGCGAATGCGCCGCGTTATGGCACTCTTCAATTTCCTCCACTATCATGTTGCAAGTTGCACAAACACAAACGCGCAACACACACACACACACATACAGACTCAATTTCTGTTATATATGTGTGTGTGTGTGTGTGCGTGAAGCTGCCCTGGTTTGCTGTACGTCGGCGGGGTAAGATGCGCATTTGGGGCAAGTTTACTTTTCCGAGAATGTATGTACACATAGCTGCATGCCGCATGCCACATTCTGCACACGACGCAATTCTAATACTATTTGCCGCCGCTAGTGCTGGCCGCTGCTGTTGCCATTGTTGTAATTGTTGTTGTTGCAAATGCAATTCGCGTTTAGTTAGAGAAATTCTTTGCCACTCATAATCGTGTTCGCTACGCAGTGCTAGACAACAACAACAACAATAAGTACAATAACAACAAAAACAACAACAACAACAACAACCATAGGCGACTAGATAATACAACAATGTGAAAAAGACAAAACGAAAAATGCAGCACTGAAGTGATGTGAAGTGAAGTGGAGTGAAGCGAAGTGAAGTGCCGCAGACACCTTCCACCCACCACAACGCCTTCGACCGCTGCTGACGCGACTGCTTGCCCCTGCTTGCAGCATGCAACGCGCCGCCTTTTTGTCTGTCCATTCGTTAGCTGTCTGTCTGTCTGTTCTTAGTCTATGTGTCTGTCTCTTCAGCTGTCGCTCTGTCTGCTTGTCTGCTCGACTGCCTGTTCGACGTTGTGGCGGCGACCACTAGTCAGCTCAAGTGGCAGCCACACGCACATATGTATGTCTGTGTGTGTGTGTGTGTGACTGTCTGTCTTTGCATTTTTTTCCCCGCTCTGCTCTTGCAATTTATTCCTTTTTCGCATTATTCCACTTTGCCATTCTTTCCCATAGTTTGTGTTGTTGCCACTTTTGCCTGCAAGCTGCATTGGCAAACAGCAGCACAGCATTGCCAGCCGTACACACACACACACACACACACTCTACACAACTCTTTGCTCCTCCCCGCCCACGTGCCAATGTAGCCAGTCCTCCAGCGAGGACTTCAGCAACGCATCCTCTGTGCACTTTAGCCCCGCGCTCCCCTCGCCCCACGTACCCACGACTCATCAGCCTTTGTTTTTGCTGCATTTTGTTGCATTGCATAGTTGCTGCCGCTGTTGTTGTAACTAGTTGTTATTGTTGTGTTAGTTAGAGTTATTATTTCTTTGTGTAGCGCGTTTGTTTTTTTTTTGTTTTTGTTCACTGCGCATTTTGTTGGTTTTGCGCGGCGCTCATTGAGTTGAATTAACCGCTGCTGGCAGCAGCAGTCAACAATAGCAACAACAACAACATCAATAACACCAACCAGCGCAATAACAACTACTAATAATTTCTCATGTTTGCTTGCAAATTTTTTTGTTTTTGGTGCTGCGCCTTTTCGTATTTCGCTTTTTAACCTTTTTTGTTTTGTTATTGTTTCTGTCATTTTTTGTGTTTTTTGTTTTTTTGTTTTGTTGTTTGTTTGCCATTTTAACCCACCTACGGCAGCGAATTGTTTGGCAGCAACATTTTGTTGCCGTGTTCATTGTTGCTGTTATTCTACACTTTTTGTTTCTGCTTTTAGTGCAATGTTTTTGTTCAGTACCGCCGCACCATCCGCACACTGGCCGCCTTCAAGCGCAGGCAGGACGAAATTTTCCTTTTAGTTTTTGGATTTGTTTTTTACCCTACATTGCAGTGTTCGAGTAGATTGATTTGAAACGTTCAGTACGGGGGGTGACCGGTTGGAAAATTTTATATACCTATATATATAAATATATATATATAAATATATAGTGCGTATAGAACACCCACTTCAAAAGTGAGACAACTCAAAATTTTTAATTTTCGGGTTTATGTGTTAATACTGTGCACCAGGGGCGGATTCAGAAAAATATTTCGGGGGTTCAAAAAGTAATTCTTTAATATTTATAAAATGCCTTTTAATTTGTATGTAGTTTTAAAGTCGATCCTAATACTTCGGGAGGTTTCAACCCCCAAACCCCCTCCCCCTGAAACCACCACTGCAGTGCACAATGCATCTATCTATCAATAAGCAAAAGCTCATTTTTTTGTTGTTGTTGTTAACTGTTGCCAAGCAAGTTAGGTCTCTCTTCTTGTCGAGAAGTTTGATGCTATTTGATCGTTGCTGTTAATTTTAAATAAAGTTGTGACAATTTTAGTATATTATTTCAAATAAAAAAATTAATATAGAATTTTAGAAATTTTTCTTTCAACTTTTTAACTGCCATTTATAATTATTAAATTCAGCAAAAAGACATAACTTGAAATAATTCGGTAATTATTTAATTAAAATATCATCAAAACAGTCACAACTCAATTTTGCATTTTCTAGTGTAAAATTTAAAAAAATCTTATAACTTATACTTAACTATATATATAACTTATACTTAACTATAACTTATCCTAAAGCATAATCTGTAGGGATTTTCTACTAAACGGTCTATACGTTATTTAAAAACAAAATGTTTATTCAGCTCAAAAACAATTTTTTTGCATTACCTGAAAAATTAAAAATTTTGAGTTGTGTCCAGAGACCTAAAATAATTATTATCCATATTTTTGGGAATGAAAAAATTGCCCTAATTTAAGAAATTTATATTTTTGTTGCTTTATAGTAATTATTCCCAATAAGAAATGTTTCACGTCACCTATAACTATTATCATGTAATAAATATTTTTGAGTTGCATAATAACTAATAACTAACTAATAAGATTGTCGCTGAATTATACGTCTTACTGAAGTCATTACAGGACACGTTAACGGAGAGTTTATGCTTATAAAACCGCATCTCTCGTCCAATATCGTTGGCAGCAGCTGTGATGATGAAGAATAACTGAAATGGAAATCTTCCTATGCCACTGTCCAACTCTGCAGGAACGTAGCAAACGTTTTGCTAAATTGAATTAAAAAGTCCAATAGGGTTTGAGTGAATCGGGTTAAAAGATAGTTGAATATTCCTTTTCCCTCAATCGCCCACCCTGAGTCCAGGGGACTCACTACGAACTTTAATAAGTTCGTACAGGTTGTGTTTTTATGTTTTGGCGTCCAGCTTTCGTATACCTTCATACAGGGTCGCGCTGAACGCGAAGACGATCGGAAGTTAGCGCCCTACAATTACAAGGGTGAATGTTGGCATCGAGTGAGTCCCAGGGACTCAGGGTGGTGTTTTGTGTTACAAAAATTGTACTTGTAAATTTTTTTTAAATCGTGTTAATTTATATTTAGGATGCCAAAATGGCTGCGAAAAGTTCAAGAATTGAGATTGTTAACCCTTTGAGAAGTTTTGCCACTAACAATTTGCCTTAGTTGTGCTAAAAAGGTATGTGAGGTATGTGCACAACATATGAAATTCAACCTGCTGCACGTTTTCTTATTTTATATAATGAAGTATTACTTTAAGTTTTTTTTCTGAATAGTTATTTGGTTTTTAAGTAATTTATGTAAAAAGAATTGTTTTTGTTAATTTATTTATATCTTTTATTTTTGTAAAATGTTTAGTGTATGTTTTTGTAGAGTATTTTTTTCTATCAATTAAAAGGTGAATTTTTATTTGAGTTATGTAAAGATATGGAATGATATCTATTACAAGACGTCTTAATGTGGCCTACAAAAAAATAAAAAAACATAAACATTTAATAGGTGTTGCGTTATTTCGAAAACAAAAATTGTGAGTCCCGGGGACTCAGGGTGGGTAGATACGTGATTTTAATAGGGGTGGGTGATTGAGGGTTAAGAAGAAACTTACTATGAACCTTTTCTGGTTTTCGAATGGAAGTGCAGCTGGTACTGTACACACTTTTCGCAACTTAACATATACCATGTTTATACGAAGCTCCCAGTCGATTCGCATTGACTCGATACGCTTTCGAGCCAGGTGTTTATACATTGATTTCAGAAGCGAATTGACTGCAGACGGTTTGAAAAGTATGCTTTTATATTTTCGTTTCTCCTATTTTTTTGACGTCTGAATGAAAATTAGCCGTTAGTGTTGCTTGTGTTTTAGTTGAAAATGCTCAAAAAACTGAATGTACATCACCTTCAGCTGATTTTCAAAGCACTTTGAAAATGTTTAACCGTTTATACGAATTTTCGAAGCGACTTGAAAATTTAAGAACTCATTTGAAAAGCGCTTTGACTCGATACGCCTAAAATGTTCAAAACGGTTTGAAAACGTGTTTATTCGGCTGTATTGAGTCGATGTGTATTGAGTGCCCCCTTCTTGGACTTCACATACTGTGAGTCCAGTATCCAGGAGGAATTTTGGTATGCTTCCTACACCTCTGGTTACCCAGTCCGTACCTGGTATAAGATGTTCCCCCAGGTGTTTCTTTCTTTTATGAATGAGTACAGGGCACAATCCTAGTATATGTAATGCAGTCTCGTTTTCCTGCAAGCAGAACCTGCAATATCCGTTTTCACGGATTCCTAGTTTGGCTAGATGATAATTCAATCTGCAGTGCCCTGTTAGCATTCCCGTGATAATCCTTAGATTATTCTTTGATAGGGTCATGCAATCCTCGAATCTTTTCCTATTGTAGGACCCGGTAACTATCTTGGAATTCTCTAAACCTGGTAGATTTTCTCAGTATTGATTCCTTCTGGTTATCTCGTCCTTTCTCGTTAGGATAGAAGAAGCTCCTTTTCCCAAACCACAAAAGGGTTCAGGGCCGACAAAGGGTGTGGAAGCCCCTCCTTGTCAGTTTGTCGGCCCGTTCGTTTCCTTCAATGCCAGCGTGGCCCGGAACCCAAAGTACCCAGACCTGGTTGTAACGGTCAAGTTCGTTTAGCTTCTCAAGGCACTCCAAAACCAGTTTCGAGGACACCTGGTAGGATCTTAGAGCCTTGATTGCCGCCTAGCTGTCGGAGAGGATAGCAATCTTTCGGTTCCGGTATCTCCTCGCCAGATTGAAATAAACACACCTTTCAATGGCGTATATTTCCGCCTGGAAGATAGTGGTGTGTTTTCCCGTAGGTTCCGGGTATCTTATCCTCGGCCCGTAAAAACAAAAATCCCGTAAAAACAAAAATCGAGTTGTTTATGAATATTTACTGCCAAAAATGGGTTTTGTGTAAAAGATTCTTAATTTATTGGAACCAATTTTATTAAATTTTAGGCATTATTTGCCTTGAATGTAGCTCATCGAATTTTTTGTTGGAAAAAAACAAAATTTTAGGTAGGTATGTTAGCAAAATACCGTAACTATAGTACAGCGCACAAATAAGTCGTATTATTATTATTATTAATTATTAAATTATTAAATTATTAATTATTAACAATGTGAGTTGTGTTGCTGCGGTGAATTGCCGCCTTCAGCCGCCATGTTTATTACTGAGCTTTGCAACTGTTTGCTGTTGGTTATTGTTGTCATTGCCATTGTTCTTGTTGCTGTTGTTGTTATTGTCGTCAGCCTCAAGGCTGCCGAACAGAATAGAAAAAAAAGTGTTGCATTAGTGGCTGCAATCTTTCTATGTTTTCCATATTTAATTTTGTTCTTCTTGTTGTTTTTGTGGCACTTCTTCTACATTCTGCGTTTTCCATTGTTCACGCCTGGGCGCAGCATGCAAAATCCAAAAACAAATAAACATTACTAACGCTTCAGGTGTTGTGACTTGAATTTATTGTCTGTCTGCGCTGCAGCTAACCTCAAAACTAGGTTGCAACTTAAATATTTCAACTCTATTGAAAGTGCAATTGTCATTCAAGCTTGACAACATTTTCAGCTCAATTTAATTGCATCGGCGGCATGTGGACGTCACATTTTCAAGTTAATAAAATAAAATTTTTGCCCACACGTAAGTCAAATCTGTCACTGCGCCGCCGGCTGCCAGTTGCTGCACTTTGGCAAAAATGAATTATGATGAGTTCAATGTATGACTGCCGCGCTGCCCCCCAACCGCCGTTCGGCGCAACAGTCCAGCAACTGGCAGCACAAGTCAACGTGCCACACTGCGCGCAAAAAAAAAGGATGCAACGTTTGCGGCCACTGCACGTACGGCCGCTAATCGCAGACAATAAAGTGCAACAACAGCAACAGCAACAATAACAGCAACCACAACAACAACTGCAACACAACATGCGACGAGTGGAAAAACTGAAAAATGCCGCGGCACACCGCAACGCCACCAATTGTGGTCATCATAAAAACATTATGACTGCCAATGCAGCGTGCACGGCAACGCCAACGACCAGCAGTGTTGCAAGAAAATATTACAATAACAACAAAAAACAGCAACAACAGAAAGAAAGCAAGAAAGATGAAGTACGCTGGCGGCGCAAAACGGCAAAAAGCCACCACCCGTTCGACCATGTCCGCTGGCAGCAGCAACAGCAAATCACATGAAGAATGTCGGCGGCAGCAGCAGTGGCGGCAGCACGTCCACACATTCGCTGCACGCTCTCAAGTGTTGCAACGCGTTGCGCGTTGACAAGCAACATGCGAGAATTTGATGAGTTTTATTTGCTGTTGCTGACAATGTCAACCGCAGCGACACTGTGCCACAGTCAGTCAGCCACTTGTGGCAAGTTGAAAAAAAAAATACAAAAAAAATAAATACTAACAAAAACACACGCAGCGGTCGCAGAGGGAGACTGGTTGCCTGTTGTTTTTTTTTAAGGTCATGTTGTTGATTTGCTGTTGCAACAACATTTTGCAGTCAACATTATTATTGTTGCATTGTCGTTGACTGTTGGCGCGGACAGCGTTTAGCTGGACGACAAGTGCCACTTGTGTGTGTGCAGGTGTTGCAAGCACAATACAAGAATATTTTTCCATTATTTTTTTTTTATTTATGTTTTCAACATTTATATGATTTTTCTCAAATGTTTTTGTCTCACATATGAACGCTGCGCTTCTTTAATTAAAGACCAAAACCTTTAATAATCAAATTGTATGCAGCCTTGCCACATTTTCTGACTGCCTCGTTGACCATCTCAGCGCTGACCTTGGCCAACAAGCAACAACTGCAATTTTCTTTTCCCCCTCGCTAATTTTTTCGACCACAGTGTTCATTCAAAATGTTATTAATTGATTTTTGCACGCAGTCAAACGCCGGCGGCCGCTTTGAACAACGCAGCGTGTTGCAAAACGTCAGCACATCTCTTTTCGCCGTCTATTGTCTCTTATCACAAGCAGCCAGCTCGGAACAAAGCAAAACAACTGCCGCAGCCACGCTGCGTTTTCGTTGGTTTACCAAAGATTTTTGCTAATTAACGCAAAAATCGCTACATGTTGACTGACAACAGGTGAACTGGTTGCTTAACTTGGCTGTCAATTTTTTTCCCCCCTTTGTATGTCTGTGTGTGTGTTGATTTTTCGCCTTTAGCTGCGCATTTCTTTGCCCAGTCGACGCTTATGAGTTGAGCTGCGACGCGTTTGCGTAACCTCGCCGGACAAGGTGGTCCGTCTGTTCGGTCAGCTGGCTGCAAAATAGCCAACAGCCACAAACGTCACTCATCGTCGTCGCATGTCAAGCGATGTGGCGCTGCGTTGCTGCCGAGTTGCTGTGTTGTTGAGCTGTTGTTGAGCTGCTTTTTGGTCGCATGCTGTGCTGAGGATTATGGTGTTTTTGTTTTTGTTGTTGTTTTTGCATTTTGCAATGCAGCGCATCTTGCGGCTATTTGTTGCTGTTGCTTTTGTTGTTGTTATTGTTATTGTTGCAAAATGGTATTTTATTGCAGCTGTCTTTCGAATTGACTGCTCTTTAATATTGATGGAGATCTTCAATGTCAGTCGGCAACTGCCGTACAACGTTGACGACATAAACGGCAAAGGCTAAGCGTAGTCGCTGCGGAATTTAATGCAGTTTTTATTAATAACTCATTAGCGCCGACAACGCATCCGACGACTGAGCTAAGCTGTGTTGGAGGGACAATTTTGTGCGTTTCTTTTTTCAATGATTTTGAGATTTTTTTTTTTGTATTTACTTTGTCGCATGGAATTTCGGAAATATCAGTCTTAGGTTACATTTTCTACAAATGCTGAAAAAAATATATTTGTACAACTAAACAAAACCCAATTTTACAAATCAGTCTAGTCTTACTGGTTTCATTGAATAAATTATCTCTATTTTTAATACCTACAATTTATTATGTAAATAATACCAACATTACACATATATATTCAAACTAACTATAATAATTAAAAATGTTGACATTAATGAGTTAAATACTTAATTTGAACTTTCCGAAATTAGTCTCAGCAAATCTCTCATTTTGCTGACATTTTGTTGGAATCTAGGAAAAACAAAATCACCGATGTTTTCTTACTTTCCTTAATCTTTCTAAACATCATTGACAAGGGACGTTCTTATTTACTTTTGTTTTGCTGGCATTTTGTTGGAAGCTGTATTTATTACACAACGAAGAACAGAAACGCCGACATTTTCTTACTTAAATCGAATCTCGCTAAATCATTCTAAAACAATAACACAGTGCAAAAAATTCAAAAAAAATTTCGAGGGACAAGGTCAAACATATCTCATTCGATAGAGGACCTCTGTAGGTAAAAAAGTACCAAGGGATTTTTTCCGGGATGTTCGATTTGTTTCTTTAAATTCAGTTTAAAGATGGTGGCTTAGTGCCCTTTACTGAAACTTTTAAAACATCATATCTCTTGACTCAAATGTCAGAAAAAATAATTGTAAAGTCAAATGAAAGCTAATGCATATCATCAATATTTCATTTCAATCACTTTCACTATTAAGCCTCTACAGCGTTTCAAAAATTATACACTGCTACATTTATGTTTTTATGTACAGAATATCTCGTAGTTGCTTACTAAAAACATCGAATGTAGCAAAGCACATTTTTTTAATTGTTGTAGAGTCTTAACTGTAAAAGTGATTTACATGAAATTTATAAGCAGTATAGATTTTTGAATGCTTTTTTACCAGAAGTCACTTATATAAATTTAGCTCTCACGGTTTCCAGGATATTCAAGGATACAAATTTAGTTGATGTCCTTTATGTCCTTTTTCATAAAATTTTTCAAAAAGGGATATGGTTTCATCGACTTCATATCATTAGCGATAAAACTATTAAAACGATATTGTTTCTTCAACTTCATATCATTAGCTTTCATTTGACGTAAAAATTATTTTTTTCTAACATTTGAGTCAAGAGATATGATGTTTTAAAAGTTTCAGTAAGGGGCACTAAGCCGCCATATTTAAACTGCATTTCAAGAAAAACTGGAACTTCCCGAGAAAAATCCTTTGCCACTTTTTCATCTACTGAGGTCCTTTATCGAATGAGACCTGTTTGACCTTGTCCCTTTTTTTAGTGTTGCACTGTGTAATCATTAACATAATAATAAGATAATAAAATTAAACCATTCATATATTTAGTTGGACAACTCAACGAAGAACAAAACCCTAATCCTTTTCTTACCTAATTTGAACTTTCCGAAATCCCTCTTAACATCGTCGGCAGAGAAAGTTGTATGTTAAACTCAGATATTTTTTTTCAAACTATGTTACACAACAAAGAACAAAATCCTCTTTATAAATTGTATATCCTCCCTAACCAATTTTTTATCTGCTACCAGCGGCCATAGACGGTTTTTAACTTAAAACAAGTTAGATATTCATTGTTACAAAGGCTTTTTAAATATTAATGTTCAAACTTTAACAGCTTATTGCTATGAATTTTTAGGTGGCAACGCTGTGAATTTTTAAATTTTCATTCTGTCACTGTCACCATGGAGCGTGAAATTATTATCAATTTTCATAAAAAATCCTGATCTTTTCTCCAAACTATTCGCCAAATATGAAATATTTACAGCTGAAACAATCGCTCAACATTTTTAATTGAACGTTTTCGTGGACAAGCAAGATTACGTCAATTCGATAAAAAAAAGCTTTGCTTCACTAAAAATACAGTCGTATAAAATAAAACTGTTTTTTAAACAATTTGTATAGATAACACTAGCAAACTGCATAGAACGTGATACATTCATTTTGAGCTAAATCTGATATGTTGTTTTGGCCATATTGGTAATTTATCATGCAAAGTGATTAAAAATTTATTGATGAAAATTATTGAGAGGCCATGGAGGCTTTGACACACAAGTTTCCTGATTACTACGTCAGCAAGGAACCTTTTCTTCCCTTCTAATGTCTACTAAAATTTATTAGAATTTTTTGCAGAATAAAAATTTGAGTATTCCTCAACACTTAGTTCGGTTTGGTTTAGTTTTATTAAGTCTATGGCCAAAAAAATTCTTACAGATTTTTGTGATCCTCGACAATTTTGAGCGAGTATTACTTGGAAAGAATTGTGTACTTAGTTCAGTTTAATTGGTTCAAGACCCCTAATTACTACGTTAGGCAGCAAGAAACATTTTTTCATTCTAATTCCTACTCAAAATTAAGTAACAGTAACCGCATTCCTGTAAATTTTTGTGATTCTCGATACTTGTAAAGAATTTTGTGCTTAGTTCAGTTCAGTTAAGTATAGTCTACTAAGTCTATTGACAAAAAGATTCTTACAGACTAACAGAACAAAAATTACCAATCTTAAAATAGAGCAGATTCCTAAAATCAGGACATACAGTAACAATGTTAGGTAGTTTTTAAATTCCATCTAGGAAGTGCAACTCTAAATCAAAGGACGCGGCAGCTTTGTTGAACTCTAAAAAGGCTCTAAGATTGGAACAAAGGAGGCGTTATTAAAAAGGACTTGCAAATATTTAGGGGGATCAAGAAGTCAATAGACTCTAAGAACAACATACAATCAACTCTAATACGAATTAGATCCTAAATAAACATTAACTACATTTAAATCTTTCTATATGTTAAGCTTCAAGTTAAAGAAGCTTACAGTTCATTTAATGAAAGCTTGAGAGATAACTAGTTTTTGTAGTACTTAAGTGAAAAGTCAACCATCCTCGGCAGAGTTTTTTATACGAACATGAAATTGATTCAAATTTCGTATTTGTATGTTCCTACTTCATTTAATTTCTTTTTATTGATTTTTGTAGCTGCATTTTTTATATGAACATGAAAAGGAAATAATTCATTAAATTTCAGTATAACTAAATTTTTAAGCGAATTTTTTTCTTTATGAATATAAAAGAGATTCAAATTTTTTTTTTATTTCACTTTAGTTGAAATTTACAATTTTTAAAGCTACTAAAAACTCTCTTCTTAACCCTTTCGCCCTCAAAGTTGCCTGAGAGCAACTTCACCTATTTGTCATCTTATAGCAAAAGCTACGATTGATTTAAAGGTTTAATTTAAGTACGCACCAACAAAATAATATTTTTAAAATTTTTGAATTCAAAGCAAATTACAAAAATGTTACTGTTATTCTCAAAATAATTTCCAATAATTTGTAGCAATATCAGGGAAATTGTGTGTTCTAATTGAAGTCCACGAATTGGGCGCGTTTGATCAAAACCCGGTTTCTTTAATAATGGTTAAATAAAATCAAAAAGTGATAATTTTGTATTTTTCTATAAATATTAAATAATATTTCTGTGTTTAAAAAATATTGATACAAAATTTATTTAACTCGTTTTAAGCTAAAATGGATCAAAAGTAAACTAGCTCTAGAACTCTAACAAAGAGGCGTGGCGACTTCAAATGTCGTGTGCAAACTTCTTAGAAATGTGTTATGATTTAAATACAAAACAGTAATATCGAGGCACAGTGTAAAATTCGGCGTCGAAAGGGTTAATACCACACTGTCAATTTGCTCCTAATTTTAATGAATCATTCATTTGTATTGACCTTACTACGTTCTTATAAAACTTGGCATCTCTTGAGATAGTTTTCTAAATAAGAATTTTTTTAATTCTTCACTCATGTTCATAATAAATCCAACGTTTCTTAGTAACAGTGTCTTCAATGAAAACAACAACACCAAAGTACAATAACAAAAGCCCATAAGCTGCTCGCAATCTAACAAAAAGTATGAGCTGCTTCTGTGATACATAATAAACCCATAAGCAACAACAAGAAAAAGAAGAATCAAAACAAAACAAAATTAAATAAAAAATCACGCCAACAACACCAACAAACTGTTTCTTACAACTTCTGAAGTGCTTAAAAGTTTAGGTCTAGGTCAGCATTTGTAATTGGATCGTTGGCTGCAGCTGCCACCGCACAACAGCACTGACCAAGCCTTCCTCTACCCCCTTCATCGCTCTCACACTATCTCACTTTTTTGCTCGTTGCCAGTTCATTAGCAATGAAATATTTAGCAGCAAAACTGTAGCAAAAATGCATTTGATAGCGTTGGCTGACTGGCCGGCGGTCGAACTGACCATTAGCCATTGGCCACTTGTGCGCACATGCAGCAAATTACGCGGCCGCCAGTTCTTGGACATTTTTCACTCGTAAGTGCCGCTGCCGCCGACCATTTGCCGATTACACGCGATTAGTTTGGCAGCTAGAAAATGCGTCAAGGCGCACGCGCGACCGGCAGCTCGCAGTGTGCAACATGCCGCTGCAGCCAATTGGATGCACGCTGCCGCCAACTGTGGCATGCGGTAAGCGAATAGCCGCCTAACGGTGCATTGATGTGGCGCAATTTTTTTTCATTCATTCACGTCTGCTTCGTTTTATTTGTTTGCTTTGGCTACGGCTGAATCGGTAACTACTTATTTTACTTACTTTTGGCCATTTTAAAATTTTTCTTTTTTTTTATTGATTTCTCTTTTAATTTTTTTATTGCACTTGTTGTTTTTGCCATTATCAGCAACCCAAATAAATTATTTTATTTTAACGCACAGCTTAAATTTCAATTGCTGACTGCAAAATTTTTGCTCTCACTCAGCAAAAAACAAAACAGAAATCCCATTGAAGGTGGCCGCAATTATTGTCCATAAAGTCGCACACGCACTGCAAACTTTTGCTGCGTTGTCAGTCTTTGAACTCGGCGCTTTTCATTAGCTTGTGTTGTGTTGTATTTGTAACACCTCGTCGGCCGTTTGCTCATAAAGTCAGCTTTATTTCATTTCAATTTCACCATAAAAGTAAATAATGCCCTTTTGGCATAATCGTTAAGCCGATTATGCGCATTAATATTGCGTCTTGTCGCGTTGCGGTGCCAGCAACAGCAACAACAATCACACTTTCATAGGCAATTGGCAGTGTCAGCACACCTTACGCCAAGTCTCTGTCAATGTCCAAATGTCACATTAAAAGGAGTTGGCCACACAAATATACCAACACACACACACATATATATATATATATAAATGTATATATATCTATGTAAGCGTTGTATGCCAGTCAGCAAAAAGAATTAACGTGCCGCAACAAAAATCACCAACAATAATGTAAATATAGCAAATCTTATCAAGTGGCTGTTGACAATGCCAACAATTTGTTGCAGCAACAACAACAACAACTAAGCAGAAAAACAAAACAAAACTAAACAACAAATGCGCAACAAGAAGTCAAAGCACTAATAAGTTACATTGGTTTCAGCAATCTAAACCGACTTAAAATTGCCCTACAATGAGCACTCGTTCGTTCTTTAGAAAATTACATGTTTATAAAAAATTTAATTTATAAAAAAAACTTGTTAGCATGACTTAATAATAAAAACCACACACATTTGTTGTCACTTGTGCCCATAAAAATCTTTTTATCTCATTTAAAGTGAACCTTTCATATTTGAAAAAAAAATGTATATGGTAACCATTTTTAAAAATGGATCACATTCAACTTTCATTAAGTTTTCAGCCTTTTTTGTAACAGTGGTTGAACAATTTTAGGAAGATGCCGAATTCCTGACATCTAAAAACACCCAACAATTCGGAATTCGCTAAAACAAGCCACTTAACCTTCGGTAAAACTACCTGTTTTCTCAATCATTCTGATTGAATTTAGACTTTTAGATATTTTGAACATTATTTTAACAACACGTATTGTCACTTAACCCCTTCGACCCCCAAAGTTGCCTGAAAGCAGCTTCACCTATTTGTCATCTTATAGCAAAGACTACGATTGATTTATGGAATTTTTGTTTTTTAAGTAGACACCCACAAATTAATATTTTTAGAAGTGAATTCAAAGCAAATTACAAAAAATTTACTGTTATCCCTAAAATAATTTCCATTAATTTGCAGCGATATCAAGGAAAGTTTGTGTTCGAATTGAAGTCTACGAAGTGGGCGCGTTTGATTAAAACCCTATTTCTTTAATAATGATTAAATAAAATCAAAAAGTGATAATTTTGTATTTTTCCATAAATATTAAATAATTTTTCTGTAACAAAAAAATATTGATACGAAATTTGTTTAACCCGTTTAAACTTAAAATTTTTCAAAAGTAAATTAACAACGAGACGTGGCGACTTCAAATGTCGTGTGCACACTTCTCAGGCAATGTTTCATGATTTAAATACCAAAAAATAATATCGAGACACAGGGTAAAATTCGGTGTCGAAAGGGTTAAAGTAGGAATATGGGTCTTCAGTATGCTAGCCCAAGGTATATCGGACCCTTTTTATTCCCTACACGAAAGAGATTATTTGTTCTAAGTCATATAAATCATTCTCTACTACTCTCTAATCAAATTCTTAAATTCATTACAAATAATTTTTTATGACTAAACAAAATTAATAAAAATTTCTTAAAGCAAAACTGATTTAAAATGAGTCAGAATCACATGCCGCATTTATTTTCAGTTTCAAATATTTATTAACAAAGAATTTGTTATAATATAGTTTAAAAATGATAAAACAAAAATTTTATTTCAAATTAAATTTAATTGCCACAGCAACCCTAAGAAACTATGTCCCTCTTCAATAGAATCGTTCACTTTTGATTTCTAAATAATTCATATCAGATTTAAGGCAAATATTTAAATAATAAATCATATTTAATACAAAAAATCTTCCAATTAAAGTGGCCCACAATGGGTTAACAGATCATTCCACAAACATTTTCAGTTACAAATCATTCTAAATAACCAGATTTTTAGCTAAAATTAAAAATATTACAAATATATCACATGAAATATTGTTCTTGTTCCTGTTGTTTCAGTTAAATTCTAACTTAATTGTCCCCAAATGGATTAATAGCTCATTCCAAAACCATTTTCAGTTACAAATCTTAACAAATAACCCGATCTTTTAGCCAAAATTAAATATATTACAAGTATATGACATGAAATATTGTTCCAGTTCCTGTTGTTTCAGTTAAATTCTAACTTAATTGTCCCCAAATGGATTAATAGCTCATTCCAAAACCATTTGCAGTTACAAATCTTAACAAATAACCCGATTTTTTAGCCAAAATTAAATATATTACAAGTGTATGACATGAAATATTGTTCCAGTTCCAGTTGTTCCAGTTAAATTCTAGCTTAATTGTCCGCAAATGGATTAAAAGCTCAATCCACAACTATTTTCAGATTTGTTTAGGTAAAATTAAAACTATTACAATTATATGACATGAAATATTGTTCCAATTCCAGTTCAATTTTAACCAAATTGTCCGCAAATGGGTTAACAGATCATTCCACAACCATTTTCAGTTACAAATCTTTACAAACAACCAGATTTTGTTAGCTAAAATTAAAAATATTACAAGTATATGACATGAAATATGGTTCCAGTTCCAGTTGTTCCAGTTAAATTCTTACTAAATTGTCCCCAAATGGATTAATAGCTCATCCCACAACCATTTTCGGTTACAAATCTTTACAAATAACCAGATTATTTGGGTTAACTTTACAAATTTTACAAATATATGACATGAAATATTATTGTATGGCAACCCTGCTTTAAAGTGGTTAGATTAGGCGCATTTTGCAATCAGTTCTTAGTTGAAGTTCCAGTTAAATTCTAACTAAATTGTCCCTCAATGGGTTAAAAGCTCATCTACAACCCTTTTACAACCAAATTCTTTTGTTTAGCATTAAAAATATTGCAAGTATATGTCCTAAAATATTGTTTTCTGGCAACACTGTTCACATTTGGGTAGATTAGATTCTTCGAATTTTATTGTATATATTCCAGCTGATTGATAGATGGATCAACTATCGGAACATTCATCTTTTCTGCTAATGATCGCCAATCGCCAATACATATCCCTTTTCATACCTGACACGCCTCTTTCTGAACTCTATCCCACCCCATACCAAAGCAAATGCACCCAATCAATCCAGTGTAGGGTGAACTATTGGGCCCATAATGTCATGTTTGGCGTGTCGCTACTCTTCTTGTTTGCTTTGCTTTAGTGTTGACAAACATGCCACTTAAGTGTGTATTAATAATATTGTTGTTGTTGTTGTTGTTTTTATTGTAGCCACTGCAGCTTGAACTCATGCGCGCTGCTTTCAGGCCCACTTGATTTTGTATAAATAAAAATATATATTTTTTTTGGTGCGCCGTTTTGTCGGACTCAGTGTCTGACATGTGTTTATGGCTTGTTGACACTTGACGCAGTTGCATTGTGTTTTGTATATCACCGCCTAATGCGAACACCAACAAGTCAATGACTAGCTAAACGTTTTTTCCACAACAACCACATTATTATTTTTGTTGCAATTAAAGCGACCGCAGCTTGTCACGAGCGCTTAGCATCACTCAACTCAATGTAGACACAAGCAACATGTTGCACAACAATGTTGCTGCCAGCCAAATAACTGCAAATAAATGCTTATTTTATAGAATTTTAATGTGTCAATTAGAGAAAAAAAATTCTATGAACAAGCAGTCGACTTGGCGCTTAATGCTGAAATATTTGCCACTTAATGTGGACATTTTAGTTAATTTTCAAACATTATTGAGCGCTTTGATAAATGGCTCAATTATAATTTTGACATTTTCATTTATTTATTTTTGCATTTTATTTTCATTTTATATTCATAATTCTGTTAGCAATTTTTGGCTGTGCTTTGCTTAATGCTATTCGTTTTGTTGCTACTTTTTGTTGTTTTGGTTTACATTGTTGTTTTTGCTTTAATCCCAGTGCTTGCTGTTTTAACTGTCTGTCTGACCAATGCCAGCCCACCGTGTTTGCCATATTTTGGCCATTAGTTAAATGCCAACAATGCTTTGTTTGCACATTTTCATGCAAATTAAATTTGCTTCTCTTTTTCACTTTATTTTCATACATTTATTTCCTTAACAAAATTATAAGCTTTTCTTGCACGACGATATTATTTTGACGAGGACGAAGACGATATTATTTCGTATTTTTTTTGTAATACTTTATACAATTTTGTCATTTAATTAAGAAGCTTTCGCTTAGCTATCTTTATGCTAATTTCAGTTACTTGTTGACTGATTTGTTTACCGAATTCTACAATCACTTCATTATGGCTTCTTGTTCATTTTTTTGGGTAGCTTATTGTATTAAATAATTTTTCATTATATGTATATTTTTTTGGAATGTTTTTAGCATATTTATAGAATTTATTAAGATGATTGGTTGTAATATTTTGCAAAAGTCAACAACGTGTCTGTGAGAAACTTAAAACTGTAAGCTGTTCAGTTAGGCTTTGGGTTTGGTATTTGATGAGTGTGCAAACAAGAGTTTGAGCTATCTGAAAGTTGTATAAATAAAATACACTCTCAGCCTAAAATCTCTAGTAATCTTACTCGATTGCTACCAGACTTTAGTGTATGAAGTTCCTTTGCTTGTGACTCATCTGGATTAAATTAAGTATACTTAGAAAATAATAATAATAATAGAAAAGAAGCTTAGATCAGAATAGGTTGTAGAGACTTGTTGACAATGGCTTTGATAGCCGCAGAGGGGAGTGGCAGAGCAGACTGCGTTAAATGCAGGATCAGAGTCCATTTTAGCTAAGGAGTCTGAGGTCCAGGGGCATCCTGAATTACGGGCAACGAGCCTAAGTAAGCGTTAGGCTATTATATCTCTCAGTTGGTTCAGTTGGCTCAGTTCAGCCTTCTTCTGAAAAATCTTGCAAAAGTGCTATTTAATGAAAGTTCTACTCTTTGTGGTACCACATGGATAAGCGCTACTTTATGGCGTTGGTAACCAGAATGATTTCAATATGAACCGAGTTATGTCCCTCGAGTCGCGCCATTCCAATGTGGTATTGCAACGAGCCATTTCTTTGTGCTTAAGTGAGGTTCTCAGGAGAAGGCTGCCACTCCAACCTAACCTAACCTATTTCCGTCATATCCAAAGTTGGAGTCTAGGAATTTTAGTTTTCTCATTCAAAAATTCAGAAACATAGTTCATTAAGTGTAGGATCGGTTTTTTTTCCTCTACTGAACGAAACCCGCTAAAAAAGTCATTGTAGAGCAACGCAGTCTTTCAGCAATCACAGAGCTGATACTCGTACAACAAAATACAGATGAAAAAATTGAGATAAAACCAATCTTTAAAGATATTCAAACTCAAATTTTCCAAGATCTTTCAAAAAATGTCTATTTATTTGATTGAAATCTGGAGATTTTATTGAACGTACAAATAAGTTTTGAATTTTTTTGTAAATTTGTTTTCTTTAATCAGGCAAATTGGTACAATGTATCTGTTTGATTTATTGTCCATCGTTAGCTACGACTTTAAAATTAAAAACAGATGAAAAAATTGAGATAAAACCCAATCTTTGAAGAAATTTAGACTAAAATTTTACAAGATCTTTCAAAAAACTTATATTCATTTGATTGAAATCTGGAGATTTGATTGGACGTACAAATAGGTTTTGAATTTTTTTTGTAAATTTTTTATTCTCTATTCAGTGAAATTAGTGTATTTATGTGATTTAAAATATTGTCCATCGTTAGCTACGACTTTAAATATAAAAGCAAAGGCCAGGTGGAGGAACTTGAACACCTGTCGAATTGTGAAAATAATACAAAAATCACTAATCTATACAATCTTTGATATTGGACCATCTCGCTTAGACCGAGAACCGTCATAGGCGTAACGGGGCACTGCCTTCTAGAGGCTCATGCGCAAAGGATGGGTTTGACAGACAGAAGGAGTTTCAAAATGTGCAAGGAACATGAAGCTTTTGAGACATTTCAAGACAACGTTTGGCAATCTTAGATGAAGTGACGGCGCTGGATCTGTCGCATTTGTTGAAGTTTACCAAAAGTACTCGTGTTCTCAAGGATCACTACTACAACTCATAAACGGATCTCCACCTGGCATAGCTTTAGATCCAGTAAGGGTCTATGTGTGGTCATTCATGGCTTCATGGATTGCGCGTTGAAAACAGCTCCCGTCTCTTAAAGCGATTCAACAATTGATTATCCAATCTTTGGCTTTTTCGTCAAAAGTGAAGTGCTGCTCGGCCTAAGAGACATCGACCAGAACAAGTGATTGTAATGTCTGGTAAAGACGGCTGGTGTGGACATCCCATTGAAGCCTTTAAGGTTTCCTTGATGACTTTTGTCTTTTTGTTGTCGTACAGCGCTTTCTGCAAATTGTGTTTTATTGGGCTTAAAGCAAATATGTTGTTGACACTTTAGCGAAATTATGCGTATTTTTTTTTTTTGAGGAAAATGATAACACTTTAACATGAATATAAGTTACAAAAAGATTTAGTGCGAAGTAACCCTTTTTTATTTATTAATTTTTTTATTTATTTAGCCAAATGTACATTATGACTTACTGACTAAGAGATAACATTAGAAATAGTAACAGTAATTATAATGATGATTAATTTTGAAAACCAAAATATTCTTGCTAGAAATGTTCCCATTCTATGAAACTTAGGGCTAGAAAACGAAACGAAAACCATCCTTCCCCGGACATATAATTGTATAAATATTTTGCATGGGTCATAAGTAGTGTCCGACCGAATATTCGGTTTCGGTTTCGGTTTCGGCCCAAATAAGTGGTTTCGGTTTCGGTTTCAGTTTCGGCCAAAAAATGGCCGAATAGCCGAAACCGAAACTTTCTAGAATATTTTTTACATTTTATTGTGTAGCAGATATATAATGAAAGGAGGAGTAATTTAGATGACAGCAATGTAAAAAAACTTCTTTTTTTAGCATATAATATTAAATTATTTAATTTTGAATATTATCGAGTAAGGTACGAAAGGGTGATTTCTTCTTGTTTACGTTTTTAAAAATGAATAAATTGTTTTTATTAATAAGTATTTATTTATTTATGCTATGTTTGTTTGTTTGTTCTTTATTTACTTAATGTAAAATTCGTTTGTTGAAAAAAGTGCTTGATATGGTGATTTTTATTTCAACTAGAAAGTTTCGGTTTCGGTTTCGGCCGAAAATAAAAAAAAAACCGAATATTCGGTTTCGGTTTCGGTTTCGGCCCAAAAAAATGGTTTCGGTCGGACACTAGTCATAAGTAATATCTAAAAAATTATTTTAAACGAAATTTCAAACTTGAATCATTTGCTGCAAAACTTTTCAAGTCATATTTCTAATTGCAAAAATCCACCCATGAAATTCAGCTCCCCGATTCAGCTCAATTTCACTTCAATTTCATTTCTTTTAAATTTCATTTCAATTTCATTTCAAGTTCATTTTAATTTCATTTCAATTTCATTTCAAGTTCATTTTAATTTCATTTCACGTTCATTTCAATTTCATTTCACGTTCATTTCAATTTCATTTCTTTCAATTTCATTTCAATTTCATTTGAAGTTCATTTTAATTTCATTTCAATTTCATTTCAATTTCATTTTAAGTTCATTTCAATATCATTTCAATTTCATTTCACGTTCATTTCAATTTCATTTCATTTCAATTTCATTTCATTTCAATTTCATTTCACTTTCATTTCAAGTTAATTTCAATTTCATTTCAGTTTCATTTCAATTTCATCTCAACATTATTTCATTACAATTTCATTTAAATTTCATTACAATTTCATTTAATTAAAAATTTCTTTCAATTTCAAATAAAAATCCTTACAATTTCGTTTCAAATTCATTTCAACTTCATTTCATTACAATTTTATTTTAAATTAATTAAAAATTCCTTACAATTTTATTTAAATTGTATTTCAATTTCTTTTCAATTTTTTCAATTTCATTACAACTTCATTTCGTTTTAAATTAATTTCAAATCCATTTCAATTTCTTTTCATTTAAATTTCAATTCAATTGTATTTCAAATTCATTTCAACTTCATTTCATTACAATTTCATTTTAAATTAATTAAAAATTCATTACAATTTGATTTAAATTGAATTTCAATTTATTTTCAATTTTTTTAAATTCATTACAATTTCATTTAATTTCGTTTCAAATTCATTTTGAAATTCATTTCATTACAATTTAATTTCAAATTAATTCAAAATGCATTACAATTTGATTTAAATTGAATTTCAATTTATTTTCAATTTTTTTTAAATTCATTACAATTTCATTTAATTTCGTTTCAAATTCATTTCGAAATTCATTTCATTCATTTCATCACTTCGAAACATGCTTGTCAGCTGTGGTCCCAAAGTGTAATATCACTTATTGACCTGTGTAATTGTTGAACTTTTTCAAATGTCTGCCAATAAATGAATAAATCAATTTCATTCCACCCAAACACTGAACACACCCACTCAGTGTTTGACATTTTTTCGCCAGCACCTGCCAACTTGTGCATAATTCATCTTATTCACTCAATGCATTGACATTTAACATTTCCTCTCATAATACCCAAAAAGTTGGTGGCTTATCGATTGACACCATTTACAGTGTTTGGGCCTCACATGTGTCAATTCTTATTGAACAGACAACTGCAAGAATATTTTTTCAATGAAAATGTCAACATTAAAATTCATTTTGTACACTGCCATAACCATAAACAGCAACAACACCAACTATAACACGAACCAGCATAATTGCTGTACATGTGTGCATGTATGTATGTATGTTTGTGTCTGTTTGTTGTACAAAATTCGCGCAGCCGGTGATTTATCTCGTCGATAAGTCACAGCATGAAATTGTTAACACAAACTTACAACATTACGCCTAATGCAATAATAATGTTAATTAATTATTTTTTGTAAAATTGTTTGCCTTTAAGTTGCCTTTGCTGTATGCTCGAGTGTATGTGTGTGTGTGTGTGTGATTCATTTCGTTTTTGTTCTACCTTTGAAAGATCGCCACAACACGATCGACTCGCGCAAAATGACAAAAAAAAATCGCACAGCCGCAGTCGCAGGTGCTGCGTGTGTTCCTACACCACCACAAGTACAACAAATAATAATAAAAACAATAAAATAAAAATCAAATAAAAAAGCAAATAATTGAATTTTCTGGTTTTTAATCAGAATGTTGGCGTTCTTTGTTTGTTTATTAGGAACTTTAGCTGCAAAAGGTTCGCTCCAGAGTTGCAAAACTTGTACGAAACCATTTAAAGATATGTCGACCGTGTACGCTTGCCGGACGCTGGGTGTGTCGCCCCAACATGGTTGACACTGTGCTTTGCCAACATGCGCCATGGCCCGAACTGTAGTCAAAGTCGTAAATTGCGCTTAATGGAGCTTTCAAGATGAATAAATGTTGATTACAAAACAACAACAACAACAACGGGGCGAAAAAAATCAAAAATCACCAACACAAATACGAGTACTGTCGAAAAATGTTGACTAAAGTGAATTGCTGAGTTGACGTTTGCACTATGGCAAAGTTTTTGCATTTTGCTCAAAGTGCTCAATGTTTGTAATGTTTTTATTTTTTGATTTTTTTGTTGTTTGTAATTTACGTCATCAAGCAGGAAGCCGTCGAGTCTGTGTCGCTGATCCATTAGTACAACTAATTTATTCAGCAAATGTCACTGTAACTAACGAAGTGGCCAGACAGACGATTTGGTCCGTTTAGTGACAGAGCGGCTGGGCAAACAATTTCAACGCTGATGGAAACGTTCGGAAAGGAAAAATCGCAATTGGCAAAAGGAGCGCACGACAGGATGTGCGCGACTATGTGCGGAATAGTGTTGTTGTTGGCAGAGAAGTGGCAACAATGTTTAATTTTTATACAACAGAACAGCAGAGACTAGATTTGCATTTCCAAACCTCCTCTCAGAGGCGAAAAATTGAATTTTTGGACATTCAAAAAATTGAAATCTTTCTTAGCCATCAAAAAACAACAAACAAATTTTTTTTAAATTTTTAAAATTTCTTTTCTACGAACGATTAACAAACACATTGAAATATGCCTTTTGTCCATCGTGGGTTTTTTTTTTGTTTTATTCAGCATTTCAATTCCAAAGTCTGCTGCAACATTGCATTGTGTGCCTCGTATGTTGGGTCGTCACTGCAATGCATTAATTATTGCCAATGTCTGTGTTGTCGCAACTACCGGAATCTGTCAATTTCACCTTTTGCCGCTGGCGCTGTTGTCGCTCATTTGCGTCAAAGCAGCGAAGCTCTCGCCGTTCACAGACAGTTTGCCTGGATTCATTTATATCAATGAAGTTGTCAAGTTGATTTGAAATCACTTAATGCCATCAATTATTGCGTCCGCTTGCGTCCGACCAGCCGCCTCGACAAGCGGCGCAACTAATTCTACCACTTTTTGGTGCACTTCAATTTGCGCTGCCACCTTGTTCGGGGCGGATGGGGAAACTGGGTGATTTGTTGCTGCCGGTTTTTGGTGCCATCGCAATTCACTTTGTTTCTGTTGGTTTTATTTTTAGTTTTCCGTTGCTATCCAGCCAAACGAACTGCAGTTGTCGCGTTTTCGCCGATTTTTTTTTCACCACTGTGCTGTCAACTTGGCGTCTGAAACTGCAATTTGTGGTAATGCAATTGAATTCATTATTGGATTGCATTGCCATTTGCATGCTATTGAAATTGTAGCGCAAAACAAAACGAAAAATAGCGAAACAATTCGAACAACGAGCAGCGGAAGCGTAAAGTTGCAGCTTAGCGGCAGTGAAAAAAAAATTTTTCCATCATACAAATTTTGTATGGTTTGGTAAATGTGAAAATGTGTGGAAGCGCGCAGCGACTGTCAATGAATCTTGGTTGACACCCACGGACGGAAGAGTGGAGTTCAATACAAAGTATTTGAAATTGTTTCAAGATATGTTTTATCCTAAATTGAGAGATTAAAGTGCGGTTTAAGTGATTAGAGATCGAACCAGTGATAGATAGATAGATAGATAGATAGATAGATAGATAGATAGATAGATAGATAGATAGATAGATAGATAGATAGATAGATAGATAGATAGATAGATAGATAGATAGATAGATAGATAGATAGATAGATAGATAGATAGATAGATAGATTTTTTTTTTTCCTTTGTCTCTACACGCTAATCCGCGCTTCGAGTAGTATATTATTTTCCTTTTTTTTTTTTCCTTTGGTGTTATGTACTATGTTTACAATATATAATATGTTACTATGAGTAAGGACTAGACTACAAATTATGTTCAATTCTTATTGTAATAACTTTGGAAAAGAAGGACAAAATAATAATACTATAAATGCCTGCGAGTGGATACAAGCGAGTTAAGTTTACAAATAATTTAAATTTGTAATTCGCAATAGAATGAAATTATATTTTACAAAATTATAGTGGTAGAAACTTTAAAAGTTTTAAGACTTCTTAAAATTTAATATGAATTCATTGGGGAATTAAAGTTATGATTTATGGTAGATTATTAAAAGCTTTAATATTACTTATAATTATTAGAAACTTTAAAAATTTTAAGACTTCTTAAAATTAAATATGAATTCATTGAGGAATTGAAGTTATGATTCATGGTAGATTATTAAAAGCTTTAATATTACTTATGATAACTTTAACAAATTCTGAAAATGATGTTGCAAGCGTGGCATGGTTTGCGATGGCCTTGACGTCGAATGGTGATGCTTCATACTGCTCGCAGAATGTTTTGTGCCGCTCTCTTGCACGATCGTACCGTGGACAGTCATGAAGAAGGTGTTTTATAGTTTGCGACGTCCGTTGATCGCATGGGCAGTAGTCTTCGTCAATGATTTTGAAGCGCTTTAAGTATGATTTATTGTAGCCGTGGCCGGTTAAAACCTGAGTCATCTCAAACGAAATTCCAAAGTTTTCTCTATACAGTTTGGCATCGTCAACTGTTGGAAAGAACGTCTTTGTACCACTGCCGGTTGTGTCCTCAAGATACTCTTCTTGCCACGCTTTGAGTGCTTCTGAATGTACTTGCCGCTTGGTGTAACTTAAAGGGAACTCGGTGTATGCCAAGTCAACACTATTGCGTGCAGCGTCTTTTGCATGCTGATCGGCGGACTCATTCCCTTCGATGCCAATGTGAGATTTAACCCAAAAGAATTGTATTATATGTTGTTTTTGGCGAAGCATGTGCAGATGTCGATGTATGGAAGCAATGAGTGGCGTGGAATTGCTCCGGTCTTGTATGGCTTCAAGGCACGAGCGGCTATCGCTGAATATGCAGAGCTTCCTTGTTTTTAGCTCGCTTTGAGCCCAAGCCATCGCCGAGTCGATGGCGAAAGCTTCGGCCTGGTAGACAGTACAGGTACGATGTAAGCTGAACTTGTGCGGCTCCCAACTACCATCTGAAAGACGAACAACGAACGCAGATCCACATTCACCAGATTCAAGTTTACTTCCATCGGTGTATATGTGTGTCGAGTTGGCGCCAGCAATGGAGTCAGCTTGTTGTTGTGAGTCAATGCTATCATAGCTTATAGTTTGGCGTTTGGCTGGATGTAGTTGCTGTTTTGGTGGAACGCGTTGCTGTAGCGTAATAGCATCGGAAAGTGGTGGATATACTCCGGTGGCCTTCACATCTCCCACCTGCATAGCTTCCTTGATTTTCAGATGCAAAGGCAGGAACCCTGCAAGCGCCAGCGCTGATGTAGCTGACACCGTGTGGAACGCTCTGATAGCTCGTATAGCAAAGCTTCTTTGAAATGATCGCAGAAGTCGCCGAATGTAGTAAAATTTAATGGCTTTACCCCATATTTCTGCAGCGTACGTTATAGTCGGTTCAACAACTTGCCTATAGATAGTAAGGACGTTCTCGGGATGAACGCCCCATGTGGGTCTTACGAATTTACACAAATTGGTGAATATTCGCTGAACTTTCGCGATCACGTACTGCGCGTGTTTTGTAAACATCAGACGTTCGTCAATTACTACACCGAGAAGTTTTATTTCTTTTGCAAAAGCTAAACGAGTACTATTTAAACTTATTTCAGCACGTTTGGCTTTAAGAGTAAATGCCATAGCATGGGTTTTGGCATCGCTGAATGTCAATTTCACATCGACGCCCCATTTATGTATTTTGCGCAAAGCTTCGTTGGCGTGCCGTTGAAGTTCTTGTACTGTTTTTGCGCTGACTATTAGAAGAACGTCGTCTGCAAAAGCTTGAATTTCGCAACCTTCCGGTAGTTGCATTGACAGCAGCTCATCTAGAATTGTGTTCCAGAAAGTAGGACCACACACTGAACCCTGAATACACCCTCTGGTCATTTTCTTTGTTGCGGTTGCGTCGGCATAGTCAAGGGTAACTGTGCGATCTTTGAGGTAACTGCTGATGAGTTTGTAGATGTTTGATGGGGTGCGAATACGTTCTAACTGATTAAGAAGAGCTGGCCACCAGGCATTGTCGAATGCAGCTTTGATGTCAAGAGAAATGCATATGACTTGACGCTTTTTACGTTTTTGCCCTTCAATGTATTCTATGGCGTTTCGCAGTGCGTCGACCGTAGAAACCTGCTCCTTGAAACCAAACTGCTTCGGTGACCATAGCTGGTGCAGCTCTGCATGATAGGCTAAACGCTTTGTAAATAGTTTCTCCAGTAACTTTCCAAACACAGGTAGGAGCCCTATAGGTCTGTAGGATCCTAACTCATTCGCCTCTATCTTATTCGCCTTAGGCAACAGTTTTACATACGCGCCTTTCCACGGTTTTGGAAAATGGCCTATTCGAAGACATGTATTGTAAAGAGCAGTCATAAATTTGGAATGCTTCTTTGCAAAAGCTAGGCATATATCCGAAGTGAGACTGTCAAGACCTGGGGCTTTGTTGGGGCTCATTGTCATCAAAGCTTCCAGCACTTCGTCTTCTGTGAACTCCTCGTCGTCGGGTGTTCCAAGGCCGATTTTAACGCTGTTGCGCAGGTTGTGCTGACGAAGGGTGTAGTCATCTGTGTCATCGGGATAGAAGTGCCGCAACAGAGCTTCAGCGGTCCCCGCACTTGTTTCGGAGAACGATCCCCTGCACTGAAGTGTTACTGGAGGGCGGTGTGATGGCGCATCCTTAATGAGCCGGTTAGTGAGAGACCAAACATTCTCTTTTCCTTGCTGGTTGCAGAACTCGCGAAAATTTTCGGTAGATGCTTTCCTCAGTGCTTTAGCGTATGTGCGCTTAGCATTTGCATGCTCTTGCGCAGTGGCTTCTGTGGGCTTCTGAATTCTTCGCAAGTTGTTTAGCTTATGGTGTAGTCGAACGCAGTTTTGTTTGAGGTCTTGAAGCTCTTCACTCCACCAAGGGTTGTATGGTTTAGCTTCTCCGCGCAACTTCATTGACGCTGAGCATGCATATCTGATGTCTTCAGTTAGGACTTGAACGACATTATCTAAGTTATGTGCTGTGATGTTGACGAAATCAGTGTTTAGGACGCCTGTTTGCTGAAGACGTTCATTTAAGGCATTTTCGAACCTCTTCCAATTAGCTGTTTTGTTGTTGTACAAATAAGTTGACGTGCGCTTAGCAGGAGTGACTTTAGTGCAATTCTCAACTTTGAATGTTATTGCGCTATGGTCTGAGTTTTGGATGGCCCGAACATTCACAGTCCAGTCGACAACGCGCTGCGCAAGATTGTCTGAGACCATGGTGATATCGACGATTGAACAGGCCTGAACACCATGTCGCACTGCATTGAAGGTTGCGGTTTTCCCCCTGTTGCAAACTACCATTGCGTTAGCTGCTATAATGTTTGCCAAAGCAACTCCACGATTGTTGTTTTTCTCTGATCCCCATGATGCGTGCCAGCCGTTAAAATCTCCACCAATAATCTGTAGTGCAGATGATGTGCTACAGAGAAATGTGTTTACTGCGCCTAACGTATCAAATTGGTCACTGTCTGGCTCTACATACGCGCTAGCAATGTACAGTGAGCGCTGACCTATGAGTAGTTTGACCACGCTCAAATTTGGGGTAGATAACTGTGAGATTCCAAGTGCTGCGCCTATAGCTTCTTTTATCAGGATGCAAGCCTTGATTTTCCGATTTGGCATTGGGAATTGAAATATTGAGAAACCATTAGCTGCGCGCACCGTTTGAGCATTACCAGTGTACGGCTCAGATATAAGTGCAATGTCAACAGTATTTGAAGTTAAAAATTGAAGAATTTCGTTGTGCGTTACATAACAGTGATGCGCGTTGACTTGAATAAAATTGAGCGGCTTAACAACCATATTGAGTGCGTGAGTTGATTCGCTGCTGCATGGATTTAATCTGGGGGCAATGCTGAACGCTTGTCGCAGAATGCTTATCGTCTACCTTAGTACTGGTTTTCTCGTTTCGCATAACACAATTAAAGCATTTACGCTTAGCCTCATTACTTTTGTCCGGGCAGTTAGCGTACTGGTGGTCTTTGCTTGCACAATGCGAGCATGGAGTTATTGTTGCGCTGCACTTGTTTTTTGTATGTCCGAACTGAAGACATCTGAAGCACTGAACAAAGGCGCTGAAGTCAGATACGTCTACGCGTTGAAAATCCACGTTAATGCGGCCAAGCGCCACCATTGCGTTGCGAACATTTGGAGAAACCTCCAAAACAGCATTGTAGACAACCTCTGGGTTCCTTCGATTCTTACGACTAAAGCGAAAAACAATATCGTCGGCCTGCTTTGACTCTGCACCAATACTAGCGTTTTGAATTTGAATTATGTTGACTAGTTCATTTATTGGAATATCTTTTGAGATACCTTTTAAAATAACTAAAGGTCGCCTATTTCTAGCGTTTTCGGCTTTGAGAGTGGAAACCTCTGAGAGTTTACGCATTGTAGCGTCGCGCTGTTCTACAGAGTCAAATTCCACACGCACTTTGTTGTTCGATACCGGTAGAATTTTTGCTGGAGCGTAGCTTGTGTCTCTGAATGTGACGCCCTTTCGAAATGCGTTGAGGATGTCAGTGTGCTTGGCATTGACATCTTGTTTCGCGCCGAGTATGATGGCAGGTTTAGCGGTAGCATTTTGTGAGACTTTTTTAGCCTTAACTACATTGGCATAGCTTATTTTTGGTGATTCTGACGAAGTGTTGGCATGTAATGAATCTCTGAAAGCAGCTAATTCTTCACGGACCACAACTCGCATATTAGCAGTTGAGTCTGCAGTTGCGCACGCAGTAGCATTGTTCAGTTGAAGTGCTTCAATCGACGGGATGAGTGTCTCTAATTGTACGACTTTTTCAGCGATGGCATTTTTTATTTCGCGTTTTATATTGCCTGATTCTTTGAGCTGCTTTTTTATTTCTTGCGAAATGTTTTCAATAGCATTGATGATTTCCGTTGGCGATTTCATCCTGAATTGTCATTGGCCAATCACAGGACTCAATATGGCAAATTGACAGCTACGCGTTTAATATGAGCCACCAAGCGGAAAGTAGCGAAAGTGTAATTTGGAACTCTTGGAGGTTTTACGGCGAAAGCGAAATCGTAACTTGGCAGCACTGGAATGTTCACAAACAGCTGTAGGCGCGTGCGCACCGGTTGTTGCGAATTCGTTCACCCACGCACAAGGACACTTTATAACAGTATTTTGCCTGGAAAACCGTTATATTTAGCAGTGGCACAAACCAAGTGTCAGATTTTAAGCGTAAAAATCGAACACGCTCTTTACAGAAATCAGCTGTTCTATCGCGTCCAATAAAATATTCGAAACTCAACCGTCACAAAATTATTTCACGAAATAATTTATTTTATGAAATTCATGAATTCTGCACTGCACTGCGTATATCATTTTGTATCAATCGATTCCCGGCACTTTCCGCGATAGTTTTTGCGCACTTCAAGATTTTTTGCGAATTTTTTGAATTAAGGAAATTAATTTTTTCGCGGAGCCGATTTCTTGCACGTCCGTTCACTTTAACGCTTCAACTGGTCTCTTAGATAGATAGATAGATAGATAGATAGATAGATAGATAGATAGATAGATAGATAGATAGATAGATAGATAGATAGATAGATAGATAGATAGATAGATAGATAGATAGATAGATAGATAGATAGATAGATAGATAGATAGATAGATAGATAGATAGATAGATAGATAGATAGATAGATAGATAGATAGATAGATAGATAGATAGATAGATAGATAGATAGATAGATAGATAGATAGATAGATAGATAGATAGATAGATAGATAGATAGATAGATAGATAGATAGATAGATAGATAGATAGATAGATAGATAGATAGATAGATAGATAGATAGATAGATAGATAGATAGATAGATAGATAGATAGATAGATAGATAGATAGATAGATAGATAGATAGATAGATAGATAGATAGATAGATAGATAGATAGATAGATAGATAGATAGATAGATAGATAGATAGATAGATAGATAGATAGATAGATAGATAGATAGATAGATAGATAGATAGATAGATAGATAGATAGATAGATAGATAGATAGATAGATAGATAGATAGATAGATAGATAGATAGATAGATAGATAGATAGATAGATAGATAGATAGATAGATAGATAGATAGATAGATAGATAGATAGATAGATAGATAGATAGATAGATAGATAGATAGATAGATAGATAGATAGATAGATAGATAGATAGATAGATAGATAGATAGATAGATAGATAGATAGATAGATAGATAGATAGATAGATAGATAGATAGATAGATAGATAGATAGATAGATAGATAGATAGATAGATAGATAGATAGATAGATAGATAGATAGATAGATAGATAGATAGATAGATAGATAGATAGATAGATAGATAGATAGATAGATAGATAGATAGATAGATAGATAGATAGATAGATAGATAGATAGATAGATAGATAGATAGATAGATAGATAGATAGATAGATAGATAGATAGATAGATAGATAGATAGATAGATAGATAGATAGATAGATAGATAGATAGATAGATAGATAGATAGATAGATAGATAGATAGATAGATAGATAGATAGATAGATAGATAGATAGATAGATAGATAGATAGATAGATAGATAGATAGATAGATAGATAGATAGATAGATAGATAGATAGATAGATAGATAGATAGATAGATAGATAGATAGATAGATAGATAGATAGATAGATAGATAGATAGATAGATAGATAGATAGATAGATAGATAGATAGATAGATAGATAGATAGATAGATAGATAGATAGATAGATAGATAGATAGATAGATAGGTAGATAGATAGATAGATAGATAGATAGATAGATAGATAGATAGATAGATAGATAGATAGATAGATAGATATATAGATAGATAGATAGATAGATAGATAGATAGATAGATAGATAGATAGATAGATAGATAGATAGATAGATAGATAGATAGATAGATAGATAAATAGATAGATAGATAGATAGATAGATAGATAGATAGATAGATAGATAGATAAATAGATAGATAGATAGATAGATAGATAGATAGATAGATAGATAGATAGATAGATAGATAGATAGATAGATAGATAGATAGATAGATAGATAGATAGATAGATAGATAGATATATAGATAGATAGATAGATAGATAGATAGATGGATAGATAGACTCTAATTTTATGACGAACCCAAACAGCGAGTTGGGATCCTATTACTCTCAGAGGTTTGCCAGCTCCGGCTCAGAGAACAGCTTCCGAAAAAACATATTTTTATATATGTTCTTGTAGGCCCCGGCGGCAAGTCAGAGCTCGAGCAAGGCTTCAAACTTGGGTTTTAAGCACTAATCGACTGAGCAATGGCGGGAAATTGCGTTTCTGCATTTGAGTGAAAGTAAATTTTTTCACATCACTGACAGAACCTTGAAAAGTATTCAAAGTATTTTCTGCGACCAGCTCCTTATACGACCAATTCTAAAAACCATCTTTCCCTAATAGAGCGTGTCACTGTTGCACACAAAGGATACATAAATCCCTCGTCATTATCGTAAAAAAACACTGATGCCTCCTATTCGGCGATTCATCGAGTAGCGTCCATCATAGTGGCGCTTCGCAGACGCCCACTCGTAAAAATTCTACGCACTGCCAATCGCCGAATAGTGAGTGGTGGCTCGCAGCAGCCGATTCACTTGACGGCACACACACACACACACACACACACAGACGGCGGATTAGTGTCAGCGACGACTGTCATAAATTTCACGGCCGGGTAATTTGCGCAGGAACGACAGCGACGCGCAGTGTTGCATTTCGCAGACTGGTGCGCTCAGCTACAAAATATTGTCAAAATAAATAAAGTTAAATTAAAAAACAAAAAAAAACAACAACACCAACGAAGCAGTAGTGCTGAAATTTTTTAGCTTTGCCAACAAAATGCGCGATGCTACTTTTTACGAGCGCGTTAGTCACAACAAAAAAAAACCAAAATGATGGCGCGCACATTTGCGCCAAATGACGGACACGAAACGCTCGTAAAAAATAGTACAAGCAAAAGTACAACAACAATAACAACAAATTCTGCAAAAGGAAATGTGCGCTCGTGAAGGCGAAACGCAAGCGAGAAAAATCCGCACGCGTATGGCGTTGGAAATGAGTGTTGTTGTTGCTGTTGTTGGCGGCACTGTTTTCTGTTTGACAGTAAAAAGATGACATTTCAACTTGGCGGCAATATGATTGTTGTTGTTGTTGTTTTAGCTGTTTAATATTTACCTAACGGTCAATGAAAATTTAAATTCAGCTGGGAGTTGAATGTGTGTGTGTGTGTTGGTGTTGTATTTGTCTGCGTATGAATTCCTGTTTGAGCCCACCAGACATTGTTTGTTGCCGGCAATAAGAAAACGAGTCGCCCCCGGCAACAAATCTATCGGCGGTAATATCGCCAACGTATCGATTTTGTATCACCAGTCGTTCTAAAACGTCCGCCGAAAACAACTCGCCGTGACGAGTCGTTTTCTTATCGCCGTAACGAGTCGTTTTCTTATCGCCGTGACGAGTCGTTTTCTTATCTAAATACATCATATTGTCTGGAAAATTATCATTGTATTGGAAAAAGTCAGTCAGTTTTGGTTGGGATGGAATTTCATTTGCATACAACGATTCAATGTTGCTCTCATTGTTTTGAGCTTGAATCAATGCTGTTGATCAATGAAACGTCGGCGAATGAATAACAATTTTTTAAATGCGATCAATCTCACTGAAATACAAAGCATATCAATTCGATATTTCAAAGTCCTGGAAAACAACGTATTTTTGGGACATGTTGCTAATTTGTCGCTGCGGCAATAAATCGGCGAGTCGTCAATTTGTTGCCACTGACGATTGTTGCCTATTTCTCACATTTTGCTTGGTGGGAGTTAACTAATAAAATTTTATTTGTGTTTGTGTGTGTGTGCACATTTATTATGAGATTTTCCAGCGAAATTAAAGTCTTAAAAACCATTTTTAGATTTTTATTTCAATTTTAGTTGGTTTTTGTTTTTTTTTCTTCACTCTGGTGTTGCATGCACTTTGCTGTCAGCCTAATTATTGTTGCAGTTGTTGTTGTAATGTTAAAGTGCGCTTTGTTACCCATGCAGCAGCGCTGCGGACAGGCAATAAAATGCCTTGACAACAACAACAACAACTATGAATATTGGCTAAATTATGTGGGCGTAATAAACGCATCGCTTTCGCAGAACTCAATTTATGACAGCAACAATCATGTTTTTATGATTCCAGGTAAAACATAAAAAAAATCAAAATTACAACAGGAAATTTGAAAACATACAGACAGTTGTTGTTGTTGTTGTTGCAAAAATGTGGCAACACTGTGTCACTGGTCTCGGCTCGTTCTAGCTGCTTCGTTTTGTTTTGCTGTCTAACCGCTAATCATAGCATCGTTGTCGTAAATTGTTGTATTTGTTTTCAAATTAAAGCGTTCGACAGGCTGCAGCAAGAATAAACCTAACAACAACAACAACGTGCGGCCGTTTGTTCGTCGTTCGAAGTGGCAAACAGTTTAACCCCACCGCGCGGCCAACGCATTTAAACTTGACCATGCAATAAAATTAATTACAGACACTTGGTAAATGTACAACAACAACAACAAAATACAAATAGCAACCACCACCGACCGCAATCACCGAGCAACTCATCAATATGTCTGCGCTGTTCGTTGCTACGCGAACAACAGCAGACAGCTAGGCCGACCGGCAACAACAGCAACAAGAACAACAGTTGTTACATAGCAATTAAATGCAACGCTGGCACACCGACCATCGCGCTATTGCCGCCACCGTGCAACATGCCAGGCATGCAACAGAGCGCCGCAACATGGCAGAAATGCCGCCAGCGGCGCAATGTGCATTGCCTACAGCTGACACACACACACACACACACACATACGCACACACGCACACAAATGAGTGCAGCGCACAGATGCCGCATGCCATTCACCATTCAGCAGTCAGAGGCGCATTCGCGGTCACTTGCGCGCTGGCAGTTGTCAGAAGGCCAACAACAACAACAACAACCGCTCATTGCGGGAGCGTTTTAAATGATGAATTACATTTTTTGCCGGCAACTTTGGCGGCGTGCGCTTCAACTTTGTCTCCCCTTCTGCACCACCTTTCACATGCCGCATACACATGTGACAGCTACAATAACAACAACTACAATAACAACAACTAAAGAACAACTACAACAACGCTGCATGTCACATTGGCGGCATTTACGCATAAATTCGATTTAATGTTGAAAAATTTTGCGCCAACTTGAAAACTTTGTTCTCAGCATCAACGTTGCCACATGTTTGCAATTATTGTCGATTTTCACTTGAGCCGCAATACAAAAAATTTGAAGCTTATAGAAAAATTGTTGTCTCAAACTTGTTGAAAATTGTCTGTAAAAATTAACTACATGTCACATTGGACGCTGACAATATTTGTTTTCCATTTAAATTTTCATGCTTAATGGCAAAAAAAAAATACAATTCCCTGGACAAATGCATTGCAAGTTAGCACAAAAACGAGCCAATTTGCAATGGCCAAAAGTTGTTGCTGTCACACACGCACAGACTTTGAGAAAAGCTCGCCAAGTGACAGCAACAAATCACTACATGCAACCAAAGCAACGAAATAAAAGCCGCGCATGCAATGCCATAAGTAGCAACAAAAGCAACAACAGCAACAACAAATAAACGCAACAACATGCCCAAAAGCGGCATGCAAAGTGCCCAATGCGCCACGCATGTGGCATGTGGCATGCCGCACAACGTTCAAAACGCCTTGCAAGCATTTGCCACTAACGCACTTTTCGCGTGCTGCAGCTTACAGCAACAAAATCAACGTCAAATGGCAGTCGGCTATTTGTGTTGCATGAACTGGCAGCAACAACAACAAATGCGCGTTTCTTGCACTGCTGCAGGCAACAGCCAAGGAAATGCTTTTAATTTGAACAAAAAAGCCTTGAAATGCGCAAACATTTGCCTGATTGATTTGCACCGTTTGCGCAAATTTGGGCAAATAAAGCGAAAACAAAAAATATGTACTAAAAAAATGGAAACGGAAAATTGGCACCGAACGTTGGTTAACCCTTTAGTGGAAAAATTTGTATGTTGGTTTAAAAACTGAAGTGACTGAAGATAATTTGAGCTAAAGACATCAATAGGCAGCGGTTAGGGGAAATAGCAGACTTAGGAGCCCGCTTGTGGTTGGAAAAATGAAAAAATTTAGATAAGTAGGCAAATAGACGTGGCAGCTTTCGAATGGGATCACAATTAGGCATCCATATAAAGCGAATGTCAGCCAACTCATTAAGAGATATATTTTTATTAGCTAATCAATGTTTTAAATATCAGAATAGGGGACCTGATTGCTGTCAGAGAATATCTAGCCTCTAGTAACTTTTCATGTAGATGAAGAAGAACCTTTCTCATTCTCAGCATTCTCATTAGATACCTGACTAGTCGCTGTCCACTCGGGTATCAACTCAATAAAATGAGAATTTCCTCTTTGGATGTTTGCAGGATATGCAATCATGAATCAGAAACATTCATACACATGATTTGTGATTGACGTGCACTCAACAGAAAAAGATTGCTTTAGTTAGGGACTACAACTTTGGCCCCGGAGAAAATCTGGATCTTAGAAAGTGGTAATACGTACTAACAAAAAGCCTCAACTTGGAGGCTTACACCAAATGGAGGCTGACTCGAAAAGTTATTACTGGTCCAGGTGCTGAAGAGCCACGAGATGGTGCGCTCTCTGATCCATTTCGCGCAGCTTTAATGGCTCAAGCATCCGCGTGGAACACGCTACAGTAGTTTGACAATTTGAAAGAGTTTCTTGTCTAAAAAAACGCCTTCACCAACTACATCATTGAGTTTGGAGTTGACACTGAAGTTCTGTCATGAGTTATTTGTTAATAGTGCTGAGCCCCTTTCCAGTTGTTTTGGGCTAAATTTTTCTACAAAACTGTTGTTGAGTAGAAATCGACGGCTAATGTAGTCGAGTTCCAAAAATGTCAGTGTGATTACCTCTGATAAATGATCTGTGTTTGATTGGGACCATTGGCCGATAATTCGCAACCTTGGGGGTAATTACGATAATTAAGTAATGAGACTGATTTTATTGCCGCGCTTATGGTAAACCTGTGACCTTGAAATTCCCTTCCCCGGCATCCTTCCCTTCTTACCTACTTACTTACTTACTTAACTGGCCATAACAACCCGCTATCGGGTTACGGCCTGCCGCAAAACTTCTCTCCAGGCGCCTCTGCTTTGCGCGCGCCTTCTCCAGTTGGTCACACCAAGTGATGACAGGGCCTCTTCAACTTGGTCCTTCCACCGGAGACACGGCCTCCCTCTTCGCCGTCGACCTCCAACCATCGCATCGAACACCTTTTTCGCCGGAGCTTCGTCGTCCATACGGCAGACATGACCGAGCCAGCGTAGCCGCTGGATGTTAATTCGCTGCGCTACGTCCATGTCCTTATACAGCTCATACAGCTCGTTATTGGTTCGTATGCGATAGTCGTCACCAACACGAACAGGGCCGAAGATTTTGCGAAGTACCTTCCTCTCGAACACTCCAAGGGCCGCTATGTCGTTTCGTGTCATTGTCCATGCTTCAGCGCCATAGAGAAGCACGGGCAAGATAAGCGTCCTATAGAGCGCAAGTTTTGTCGGTCGAGAGAGATCTCTACTTCTCAATTGCCTACCGAGACCGTAGTAGCACCTGTTGGCAAGAGTAATCCTTCGTTTTATCTCCAGGCTGACATCATTGCTGCTGTTGATGGCGGTGCCAAGGTAGACGAATTCCTTGACAACTTCAAAGGTATACCTGTCGGCCTCGGCGTGAGACCCTAGCCGCTGCGAGTCCCTGCGTGTAGACAGCATATACTTCGTCTTGCCCTCATTTACCACCAGACCCATTTTGGCAGATTCCCTTCCCTTCTCCATTGATATATTTACCATCGCTCTAGCTTGTTTAGTTCGCCTGTTGTCTCGTGTTGAGTAGACGTGTGTTGGTGGTGCTCGTCACGAAAATGGAGTAACGAAATCAAGAGCAACGCGTCGCGATAGCGTTGCGTTTTGATAGCCTTGGAATGGTCCACAACGAATTTGTTCCATCGGGGCAAACCGTAAATCAAGTCTACCATCGCCAAGTACTCGAAAGATTGCGAAAACGAGTCAACAGGGTGTACCCAGACATCGCTCGTAACTGGATCCTTCATCACGATAACGCGCCGTGCCACACCGCCCTCAGCGTGTCCCAGTATTTGGCCTCTAAAGGGATCGCCGTGTTGCAATAGTCGCCTTATTCGCCCGATATGTCACCCTGTGACTTTTTTTGTTCCCTAGAACAAAATCGGTGGTCAAAGGAACCCATTTTGAGTCAATTACAGACATTCAGAAATGTTACGAAGCATGGAAAACGCGCTGGAATCGTTGTATAGCTGCCCAACTACTACTTTGAAGGGGATGGCAGAGTTGTAGAAAAATTTTTAAATATACGGTTTTTATGGAATTAGTCTCATTACTTAATTGTCAACCCTCGTATTTATATCCATCGACCCAAGCTTAATAACTTTTGTATAGTAGAAATTAATGGGATATTTTATAATACAGTTTCATTAGCTTCTTTAAGACGGAATTATTCTCATTTGATCCAAGTTGAAGTCCGACTATTGCATTGGCCCATTCCTCGCAATCTTTGGTTTGTTATTGCCACCAATTTGATATATTAGAGATCAAGCGCATCAAAATTGTTTTCTCGTCAAAAAAACAAAGCAAACGCTTTTTTGACTAGTTTGTCTACCAGCTTTCGTGGCCACTACAGTGTTGAGCTCCAAATGCATAGGTCCACTTTAACGAGAAGTAATATATACGAACATATTTTCAAGTAAAAGGCAGCATCTCAAGTCTTTTTGTTAATATTTGGTCATGCAATTTATGTAAAAAATAGAAAACTCAAAGCTTCACTCCAAAAAACCTGGAAAAGATGAATTACAGTGTCCTCAAATAATCCCATTCGAACTCTTCAGCAATGGTCCTGAGTGTCAAGACCTCATCCACTTGCATGGCATCCAAATAGACGGATATCAAGTCTGTATCTTCTCTAGTTTATGGGTAGAAGGTATTTATCGTTTTGCTAATATTTGGTCATGCGATTCTTTAAAAAAAGAGGAAAAAAACACCAAAAACCCTGGAAAAGATTAATTGCAGTCTTCTCAAATAATCCCCATCCCAATCTCCAGCAATGGTCCCAAGTGTCAAGACCTCATCAAATAGACGAATATCAAGTCTGTATCTCTTCTAGTTTATGGGGTTGAAGGTATTTATCCAAAATCTGATTTTAAATACTTTTTCCCATAATTCATGCATTTGTGGGTTAAGGCGCTGCAAGGCGTCCACTGCTGCCGCCATTCACAATCAAGCGACACGCGGCCATTTCAACAACAACAACACCAACGACGACCACAACACCGGCAACATTCGATGTAAATCAACCGTTGCACTTGTTCGCCATTGTTTGCCACAGCCGACGCCGTCGCCAATGCAAGTGTGACGACGCTCTGTTGCGGTTTTTGCCCACTAACTGCACACGTGACGTGTCAAGTGGCTGTCAATGCGAATTTTTTTCATTCAGTCGCTGCCACTTGGGCACCGAATACTTATTGACAAATCGTTGGACGTAATTTTTCTTGCATTTGTAATGCATTGGTTTGTTATTGTCATTATTTTTGTTGTTGCCTTTTGCGAAACACAATTTTAATTGAATTTAACTTTAATTGGTATTTTATGGTTGAATTTGAATTGAATTTAAATGCAAACCGATAAATGTGCGCACCTAATGTGGTGGCATTTGAATGACTGCGTGTGTGTGTGTGTGTTTTTGTGTGTGCGGTAATTACATGCAAATCATGTTTGCATACAAGTGTACACTCAGTTTATACACATTTGTCAATGCATGTTTAGATTTGCATGCAAATTAATATGCAAACTGAGTAAAGCTTTTTAGAAAATTTGCTTATCTGCTCGACGCTCCAACGGCGCCAATTTGCCTGCTAATCCTTGAAGGTTTCAATGTGTTTTCGTTGTGCTGCAAATTTTAATTAATTTCAACGTTCATTCATTCATAACACTGTACAACACAAAACAAAATAACAAGATTCTGACAACGGATTCTGGTTTTGTAGGAGATTTTAGTACCAATTTTGATTGAGTACGAAATAAACACTTAACCCTTTCGATCCCGAATTTTACCCTGAATTTTATTACTTTTTGGTATTTAAATCATGAAACACTTATCTACGAAGTGTGCACACGACATTTAAAGTCGCCACGCCTTTTTGTTAGAGTTCTAGAGCTAGTTTACTTTTGAACAATTTTTGCTTAAAACGGGTTAAATAAATTTTGTATCAATATTTTTTAATTACAGAAAAATTACTTAATATTAAGGGAAAAATACAAAATTATCACTTTTTGATTTTATTTAACCATTATTACAAAAAAAACAAACAGGGGTTGCATTAAACGCGCCCAATTCGTAGACTTCAATTAGAACACAAACTTTCCCTGATATCGCTGCAAATTATTGGAAATTATTTTGGGGATAACAGTAAAAATTTTGTAATTTGCTTTGAATTCACTTCTAAAAATATTTATTTGTTTGTGCCTACTTAAATCAAACCCATAAATCAATCTTAGGTTTTGCTTTAAGATGACAAATAGCAACTTTGGGGTCGAAATTTTCAGTTTTGGCTTAATTCTGACGTTCAAGTTAATTTCATAGCTTTGATGTATTCCGAGACCTATAGTAGAATTTTATGGCGAATATTTTCGTGGTACATTTTGTCCTTAAAAAGTCCTGTTTTACAGGACATTTTTTGGCGTTCTAGAAAAAAGGGTCAAATTGACCCATACAAATAGGAGCTACAGGGTTAAAATGCTTCACAAAAATGTTCTTCGTAGTATTTTACATCAAATTGCTGAACACATCATATACCTAAAATGTGAGATTACATGGTTTTCGTATGCCAATTCACCATACAAATGTGCAAAAAGGGGAAAACATTGATCCTCCTAAAAAAAAATTCAGACGTAAACTTTCAAAACGCCGATACACGTATAATTTTTTTTGGCCCCCTCTACCAGAATCCGTTGTCAGAACCTTATTATTTAAAAAAAATTTGATTTTGTTGTAGAGTGTAATCTATGAATATGCAAGTTATTGTCAAATTTTAATGAAAATTTATTAAATTTAATGGTATTGTTTTTTTCTAAGCTTCACAATTGCCAACGTTGCTCTTCGCACTCGATGGCACACCCGCCTCAAAAACGAATTTTGCAAAGTCATTAAGCGCCAAACCTACAAATGTGTCCACAAAAAAAAAACTAAATCTTATTAAAATCACAACAAGTACAACAATAGCACTGACAATGTGCAACAAAATAGCAACAAATTTGTGCAAACTGCAATTTTATGTAAATACCGAAAGCGCAAAACACGCGTTGACACTTTGAGTGCGGCAAACATTTCAACGCACCGCAATTGAGACCTACGAACCGCCCAGAAAAAAGTTACAAAACGAAAAGAGTATAAAACAAAAGAAACAACAACAACAACAACAAGGCATGTATTGTTAAATGTCAGTGATTTGCAGACAAAAATTGTGTGATAGACACACACAAAAACCAGGCAGAGAAACAACAACTAAAGCAACAACTAAAACAACAACAACAACAAACAACTATGTCTGTTTGTAAAACGCCAACATTGTGCAGCATTTTATGGCTGCGTGGCATATTTAGGGCAACATGCAACATATTTCATGCGGCAGTCATTTGGCCACAAAGTGCTACAACAACAACATGAACAATGTAACTACGCCAAGTGGTGGCAACGTCGAAAAAAAAGGTGCACACGGTGTCACGCCCTGCTCGCCGCGCACACTTTTCAAGGTACTTTTGCCAATTGTGGCCAGATTTGGCCAGATTAACAAACGCGCACCGATACCTGCAACGCTTTTCTTTGGGCGCATTTTTCAAGTTTTGTATTTTTTGTTTTATTAATTTTAATTTGTTTTTGTTTTTCAATAACTTTGGCATAAATTTATTTGCCGCTTAAATTGCACTTGCAGACAGCCAAATGACGCGGCCAGTCAGCTGCAATTATTTTCATGCAGCAACGTGCAGCAACTGCAGCACTTCCAACAATTGCAACAACAATGCAATGGTGTTGTTGTTGTAGAAGCAGTAATAAAGTGGCAATGGCAGTCGCTGCCAAAAACACGAAAAACTCAGCCGGTGTGGTAACTCAATAGGCCGAGAATGTGCGGCATGTGCGGTGTGCGGCAGCTAGTTGTGGGTTAGTGGTGACTGCTTTTCGGTGTTGTAGTAGTCATTGTTGTTGTTGTTGTTACTGTTCTTGTTAAGTTATGATTTTAATAATGGTGTTTCCGGCGATTGTTTTCACAGCTTTTCGGCTTAGCGAGCCGTCGTCAGCGGTAGATGGCCGCCTCGATAAGCGCATAAATGGTTTCATTTTTCTGGTGCGCCAGACATTGTTTTGCTTTATGAGCTGGTAATTATAGACCGCAAGCGGCGCTGCAAACTGCTGATAGGCGCTGAGTACAGCGCTCGCCGCATACGTTTGACGCAAATTTATGTTGACACAAATTGCCAATTGGCCACAAATCATTACACAACAAACTATTGTACACTTTTCTTTTTGATTAGTGGGTGATATTTTTTATTTTATTCAACCTTTTGTTTTCTAAAAGAATTTGTTAGCTGCATTGTGGGTTGATTGCTTAAAAGTAGCGTTCGAACAGTTGTGAAATTTTCTATGAAATTGCTGGACATTTTATGAGTTTGAAATTTCCTGACGTTGCAGCGGCCAAAAATCATTTCATCACGCTAAACTTTCCAAATGTGTCTAAAAATAACAACAATAAAAATCATATAAAATCAATAACAAAACTACTTTGGCCAAATGTAGTAAAACTGCGTTTTTAGTTTTCTCTCTGACGTCAGGATTTTTTTTAAAAGGACTTTAAAATTTCAAGGATTTGTTTATTTCAAAAAAATTATTTTAAAAATTGAGCGCATTGTAGAACAACAATATATTTAACATTTAACATTATTTATTCACTAAAATAGCCGAAGGCCTCAGTTGCCAGTTGCTGTATTCCTTTTATCTTAAAATTGTAATTGTTATACTTTTTTAATATTTAAATAAATAAAAAAAAAAATATGGATATCAAATGAAAGAGAAAAATCCTTAGAATCTTAGAAAATTTAATGTTTTGGTGCAAAAGAACGAAGAGGTATTGAAAATGTCTTTTTAAAACTTTATCCTTGAATATCCTTGGAAATTTATAATAGTTTTTTTTTGAAAAAAAATTAATCTTGAGGAGTAATATGTGCACTACCACATCCTTGAATTTCGTCCTTCTAACTTTATTAGTTTAAGATATAAAAAAATTAATGCCTTTCTCAAAAGGATATGGATATTTTCAATATCATTAAGAACGCTGAAATCGTATTTATAGAACCATTTTTGCACTTAAAAATCGCAAACTGCCCATATTTTTTCGTGTGTGTTCACAAAGACAAACCAAAAATAAGTCTGTGAGAAGCTACTCAAACCAGAGTTTGGCGAATGAACCTCAGCAAGTTTCTAATGTTGACTGATATGAGGTGATCCAAGTAATGAAAGATGGGAAAAATCTATAACTTCATACTAGAGAAAAGATAGTGACAGAAAAGATTACATACTTCGTCTTCTTCTTCACCTCTTCTTGGAGACAAGTGCGACAAAGACTATTAATAATTAATTTTTAATAATAATTGACTGGCACGACAGCCCGCTTACGTGAGACTAAGGCCTAGCTTCCCGCAACCACCCGTGTTGTGCGTGTGAATTTGTACGCGGGTTGAAGGGACCTACAGTTTTATGCCGGTTCCGAACGGCAGGTTGGGAGCTTTTTCATAAGCAATTTTTACTCTCAGAGGTTTGCCATTTCCAGCTGAGAGGACAGCCACCGAAAGAGAAAATGAGTTTTCCCGTTATTTTTTTTAGGTGTTATTACAGGCAGTATTTGAACCTGCTGCCTTCGACTCGCGGTCCAACGCACTAACCAACTGAGCCACGGCGGCTGTCAAGGACTATTGTCAAGACCTAATCTGTCGACAAGACGTTCGAATAGGTGGACATTATTTCATTTACTTTTTTTATAGTCTATGGCATCGGAACTTGTAGACTAGCAAACTAAAGACCCAAGATAACATACAAGGCTAGAGAATAGAATTAAATGCTGTTATTATTCTCGGAATAATCTCATTCAAAGCATAGACTGAGCTACGAAAACTAATAGAAAACAAACTATGCTGTCGAGGGGCAATCAATGGTTCTGCAAATTAAACAAATAGGGAAGTAAAGATTGATCCTTTTACTTTGAAAATAAGCACTCTAACTCTTCTAGTTCAAAGGCGTTAAAATTGTTTGCTTTAAAACTTTTTAAATTCATAGCTTCCATATTGATTTTAGATTATAACTAAGCACAGAGCTTTTTAAAAAATTTATTTTAAATTAAATAATATTAATAATAATAAACTAACTAATATTTTTGAAATTCCTAGCTTCGATAATGATGGTAATCATTTTGGTGATAGATGAGACCTAATACCTAATATCAAAGAAAAAAACACACACTTCATATTCTTTGCTAATATAGATTGAATTGGTGCAGAGCTCTACTATCGAATGCACTTTATTTCAAGCCCCCTATTACTTCTGCTTTAGAAGCTACATTTTACACGTCACAATTCAAGTTTTTCAATAACAATTTCTGAAACTCCTGACTTCAACTTTTATTAGGTAGCGGTATCAGCTGCACGGTTGTAATTTTGGATTGTGTTTGTGTGTAGATTTGCCCGTGTCTTGCCCGTATCCACCGAAGAAAAAGGAACCGCGTGATTTTCGTGCTTTTACTGAACTACTTCAATTTTATTTCAACAATAACAAAAAAAAACTCTTGTTCCGCTTCCATCTGTTCTCATCACGTTTGGCAATGTTGTTACTCGTTACTTCTTTTTATAAAGGGAAATTTTAGGTACTCTACTGGCAACGCTTCCATTGACAGTGATGGGTCGGGTTCTTTTTCTCCGTGGTTCCTGCTGTTAAAGATGGCACCAGAATGAGATAAATTCAGGGTTGTCTCGCATGGGCTCCAACATTCCTCCCCACGATGATATGTATGGCATATTATGACTTTCCACGTTGCGATGTCGTTTACTGATGAGTGATGTGGCTGAATCGGTATGAGAAAGAATAAATGCAACTTGACTAGTGTGATTGGTTGGGCAGACCGCTACTCTGGTTATCTTGAATAGGCAGAGAACAGATCTTAGTAACTGGACGTTTCAGAAGCCCGTTTTTCGTTTTTACGGAAACGACTCGAACCAAACCATCTGATCCTGCGTGCGTGTCAACGATGCGACCTAGTAACCACTGATTACAAGGCATTCGCTCGTCTTTAATAAGAACGATATCATTTGTTTTTAAATTACGGGTGGGCTTCAACCACTTTGGTCTTCTTTGCAAGCGGGAAAGATATTCACTGCTCCAGCGCCGCCAAAACTGTTGTACAAGATATTGGCAGTTGCGCCAACGGTTGGTGTAACTAAATGTGTCGTGTTCTGGAACAGGCGGCGCTAATAGTGCGTCGCCAATCAGAAAATGGCCAGGTGTCAAAACCATCAGGTCATCTGGATCATTCGATAGTGGGCATAAAGGCCGTGAATTTAGGCACGATTCCACTTGAGCTAATACAGTGCTCAATTCTTCAAAGGTTAGCTTCCGATCACTGATTGTTCGTTTCAAATGAAATTTCATGGATTTTACGCCCGCCTCCCACAATCCACCGAAATGTGGGGATGACGGGGGTATGAAATGCCATTGAATTTGATGTTTAAGCAAGAAAGGTAAAATATCTTTGTTTATGTAAGTTTGATAGGCGGTACGATCAGCTTGCAACCTTTTATTCGCACCTACGAAGTTTGTGCCGCAATCGCTGAATATATCAGTACAGAGTCCCCTTCTTCCAATCAGACGTTGCAGCGCTCCCAAAAATGCATCCGACGATAAGTCTCCTACCGGTTCTAAATGCACAGCTTTACTGACGAGACATACAAACAAGGCAATATAACCCTTTTTGGACGTGCGACCACGGCCTTTGGAAGGTAACACGTTAATTGGCCCAGCGTAGTCCACACCCACTGATGAAAACGGTCGTGCCGGACGGATACGCGCTGCTGGTAAATTAGCCATCTGCTGCTCACAAGTTTGAGGTTTACATCTGTAGCAAGTAACGCATCGATAAATAATGGAACGTACCACCTTTCGTCCGTTGATCACCCAAAATCTTTTACGTACATGACTGAGCGTAAGCGCAGCTCCTCCATGCATAGTAATCAAATGACTGTGTCGGACAACAAGGTCGGTGAAATGGTGTTTAGCCGGCAGAATATATGGGTACTTCTCCGATATTGGTAGCAATGCATCACGCAATCGGCCGCCCAAACGAATGAGCATCTCGGTTTTGTCAAAGAACGGATTTAATGATAAAAGAACGCTTCTTTCAGGGAGTAACTGACCACGCGCGAGGGCCTTCCACTCTGATAGAAACGCGTGCCTTTGCACACAACGGATAATGCTTTGTAAACTATGCTCCATTTCGGTTACTGTGAGCGCACCTACACGTTTAGCCACCTTGTGCCGTACGTTGAATACGAAACGACGACATAGTGCTATTACCCGAACTAAAGACGTGTATGATGAAAAACGTTCAATGTAAGAATCTCCATCCATATCGACCACAATGGCGGTGTTGGTGTAAATTGGTTTCAACTCCATGGTTACGTCAACTGAAGATACTTCCGTTCGTGTTATTGGATCCGGCCACTGAGTGAATGGCTTAATGAGCCATGGGGGTCCGTCCCACCACAATTTTGTGTTTGCGAGTTTGTGGGGGCTCATTCCCCTACTTGAACAGTCGGCTGGGTTGTCTTCTGAGCGCACATGGCGCCATTGCCCTACTGCAGTGCTTCCCAGAATTTTATGAACACGGTTTGCTACAAAAGCCTTCCACCGATTTGGTTCACCTCGGATCCAGCACAAAACGATTGTAGAATCTGTCCAAAAGAAGATATTCTCCGAGCTCAAGTTTAATTTCAAGTGCTGATTTACAAATAGCATGAGTTTCACAGCAAGCACAGCTCCATTTAATTCTGCCCGTGGCGTAGTTAATTTAGGTTTGATTGGACAAACTTTACATTTCGCCATTAGAAGACTGATACGATAACACGACTCGGATACTGAAACACGTAGATAAGCAACTGCAGAATAGGCCAGGTTGGAGGCGTCGGCAAAGATATGAAGTTCACAAAAGGTGTCTGCGCTTGTTGTGTACATCCAACGTGATACACGTAGCTGAGATATTGTTGGCAGTTCCAACGCATACTGTTTCCACAACTTCTGAATCGGTGGTGGCACTAATTCATCCCATTTCAATTTCTCGCACCATATTCGCTGTAATATCAATTTGGCCGATACAATTACTGGGTTTAACCATCCCAAGGGGTCAACTAACCGGGCAACCGCCCGGTCGGTTGAAATTTCAAAGTTAATACAAAAATGAAAACAATCCTCTATGGGGTCCCAATACATTCCCAAAGCTTTTACAATGCCACTAAAGTGGAGTTCCAATAGGGAATTCTTCTCGCGATGCTCAATGGGTATGCGGTCTAATAGCTCCGAGCAATTACTGGCCCACTTTCTCAATTCGAATGTCCCACGTTGTAACATTCCGATTACTTGTCGCTGAATTTCCAGCGCGTCGGAGACATGGTCGGCTCCTGATAGCATATCATCCACGTACATCTGGTGTTTGATGACCTGCGCTGCTAGCGGATAGTTATCGGTTTCGTCGTCGGCTAACTGATGTAAAGTGCGCATGGCACAGAACGGGGCGGATGCTGTTCCGAACATTACAGTTGAACAGTAGTACTCCGCGATATTTTCCGACGAATCCGCACGCCACAGAATTCTCTGATATTGAGCATCGTCCTCACTGACATTGATGCATCTATACATTTTCATAATATCTGCCATAAATACAATTTTGGTTACACGCCAATTGAGAAGCACCGCGGCTAGGTCGTTATGCATGGTGGGACCGATCGTTAAAATGTCGTTAAGCGACTTTCCGTTGTTCGTTTTGGCCGAGGCGTCAAACACAATGCGTACTTTGGTGGTAGATGATGATTGCTTTATAACTGGATGATGTGGCAGATAACAACACGTAACGTATCTCACATCGTTTTCGACGATTTCATGTTGTTGTTCAGATGTCGTAACTAATTTCATCTGACCTAATTCGATATATTCTTTAATACTATCTGCATATATTTGTTTGAGTTCCGGATCACGATTAAGACGACGTTCTTGACAGATAAAGCGCTTTAAAGCCATTTCACGTGACGTGCCGAGAACTCTAGATGAATCAATTTCAGATAAAAGTGGTAACCTCACAAGATATTTTCCGGTGCTTAATCGCGTGTGTGTTTTTTGATAATGTTGTTCGCACCACGTTTCCTCATCGGTGGCCATGCATGCCGAACCGATTTCCTCTAATTCCCAAAATTTTCGTAATAAATCATCTGTTTCAATGTCTGTGTATAATGAATTAACTGTAACTGTAGGCTCTGCCGAAGCCTTACCTGATATAATGAATCCAAACGATGTACCCTGTGCGATAGGCACTCCCCTTTCTGCACGACAAACTTCGTTCAGCAGACAATCGTCATACACATCGCTACCCAATAACAAATCTACCGGCTGTGGTTCAAAATACTTGGGGTCAGCCAAATTCAATCTTTCAAGATGTTGCCAAGCTGATGTTGCTAAGCGGCTAGACGGCATCATGTTGCAAACCTTCGGCAACACGTAGGCCTTAACCAGATATTGGATGTCATTTCTGTATCGCGAGCTCACTGTCAACATAACATAAGAGCGCCCTTCGGCAACCTTCCTTTCACCTAAACCATTTATTTGTACATGTGCTCTTTTTCGTGAGAGGCGCAGCAATTGCACTGTGCGCTCAGTCACGAACGACGCTTGTGAGCCCTGGTCTAAGAAAGCACGTACGCTTATTTGTTGCCCATCGGCCGACGCGACATTAACAACTGCAGTCGGCAAAATTACATGATGCGGCTTATCAACATTGGGTTCTATCGCGTGCGTAATGTTCGCAGGAGGCTCACTTGAGAATGTGGCGCGAAACGACGAAGTTTCGGCTGTCGCGGGTAGTTCGGCGCGCACATCTTCGTGAATGAGTGTATGATGTCGACCTTGACATGCCGAACAAGTGCGACGACTACTGCATTTGGATGCACGATGATTATAACCTAAGCAATTAAAACATAGCTTATATTTCTTGACAGCGGCTTTTCTCTCTATGATGCTCATCTCCAAGAAACGCGGACACTCACGAATCGGGTGTGTGATGGAACTGCTGTCGCACAAAGGGCAGCTATACGATTTTGTTGTTACATGCGCCGACGTCACCAATTCGCCTCGCCGTTTGTGCTCGTTCGCAAGAGATTTACCAGTGGCATGTACATTCGATTTTGCTGAAGACACTAATATTTGATACTGCTCATCCAAGAAAGAGCACAACTCGTTGAACTTCGGGATAGTTTTTTGCTTTCTCAAAAAGCGATCCCACTCAGCCCGAATCGTCGCTGGTAGTTTTCTAAGCATGTAGTACACTAACACTTCACCTGTTGCTCCGATGTTAATCTCCAACTTTTCGAGAGAATTGATGCACGAACGACTGGTCTGTGTAAAACGTTTGAGCGCAGTGGCGTTGTCCCGAACGACTGATGGTTGCTGATCGAAGACATCCATGTAATAAAAAAATAGAATACGTTTATTGTCATAAATGGAGTTTATCATTTTCCAGGCCATTTGATAATTTTCGCCTAACAAACTTATGTGCTTGATGTCTTCCGCTGCTTCGCCACCGAGAGCTGCCTTTAAATAATGGAAGCGTTGTATATCATTAAGTCGTAGACTATTATGAATACGTGTCAAAAATATTTCCTTAAATGTTGGCCATTGAACGTAGTCTCCATTAAATGTGGGCAGCTTTACTTCAGGTAGTGGTACTTCGTTACTGCTTGTGAAAGTGGTGTTGGTTTCTGTGACGACTACGCTGCTGTCCATTAAGCCTTCCGCGTCTAATTTCTTTGCTGATGATTGACGAATTGTCGAAACCACGTCTAGATATAATTCCTCGAATTGGTCGTGGATCTCGTTGTCGAAATAATTCACCTTAACCTGCTTGTCCTCCGACATTCGCAATAACACGCGGTGGTTGCGACGAAAGTCGGCCCGATAAGTAGACAACGTTTCTAACCTCGTTTCGTAATATGCTGGCGTTTTACGTGCAGCCGGATCTTTTTTGAAGTTTCGCAGCGCATTTTGCACGGAGCCCATCAATGCCTTCTGCTCGTTAACATATTCCATGGCTTGCAGTTCTCCGCCTTCTTCCATCGTGCCCAACCAATACAAAACTCAAATCGCACTTACCAGTCTCAACCGAAATTCCCTCGCCTTGCTGATTCCTCGTGTTCCGAAATTAGTTGAAAAGTAATGCCGGTTCCAAACTGAAGTTCCTTCGTCTTGACAAATCCCCGCGTTCCGATAATGATACAAATGATATGGCAAAACCTCACAGGAGGCACCAGAATGTTTGTGTGTAGATTTGCCCGTGTCTTGCCCGTATCCACCGAAGAAAAAGGAACCGCGTGATTTTCGTGCTTTTACTGAACTACTTCAATTTTATTTCAACAATAACAAAAAAAAACTCTTGTTCCGCTTCCATCTGTTCTCATCACGTTTGGCAATGTTGTTACTCGTTACTTCTTTTTATAAAGGGAAATTTTAGGTACTCTACTGGCAACGCTTCCATTGACAGTGATGGGTCGGGTTCTTTTTCTCCGTGGTTCCTGCTGTTAAAGATGGCACCAGAATGAGATAAATTCAGGGTTGTCTCGCATGGGCTCCAACAGATTGATTTTAAGTCGGCTTTGATACTGCTGTCAACTGATACCAACATGAGGAATATTACTGACTTCTCAAGCTCGTTTAACTGAGTCGAAGACAAAGAGACAAGGAGAGAGACTTTTTGATGTGATAAAGAACACTTTTGATGTGATAAAGAACACTTTTGATGTGATAAAGAACACTTTTGATGTGACAAAGAACACTTTTGATGTGATAAAGAACACTTTATTTGACAGCTTTGATTAGGAAGATCTTGATCTTTCATTAGGAAGATTGTATTGTTTCAACAGACATGGGGCTTTTCTTTGCAAGACGCTACAATAGTCTACAAAACAAAAGCTGCAGTCTGCCATCGAAGACTTTGCAGACTGTTTAGTCTGTTTCGTTGTCCAGGAATTGCTAGGAGTGGGAAAACAGTTGAGTTGAGACAACAATGACAGAATGAGATAGCGAGAAGTAAAAACTGTTATCGGGTCAAAAATCGATACGAGCCCATGTTGTGTTGATGGTGTTACATTACAACAACAAAGCAATGGCTCCAAGAAGCCGCTTTTTGAACTCATTGTGAAATGAAACAATGCCGCAAGGCGCTTCAAACATTGAGTGATAGTACTACATTAGTCTCGCTGCAAAAATTACACAAATTATTACAAAATTACAAAAATTATACAAAATTTCTTCTTTATATATTTTTATTCTGTATATGTACGTCAATCAGTTACAATATCGCCCAGAAGATGTTGTTTTGTTTTGTAGGGTCTAGAAAAATATAAAATGATTATCCTAAATAATTTTGAGAAAAAAATTGCTTATTTCATTGTTCAATTCATAGAGGGAAACCAGATAAGAGCAATAAGAAAACAAATTTTAATAAAAAAATTGTGGCTTTATATAAAAGCAAAATGCATGACATTATAAATGGAAGCGCTCATCATTCAAATGACAAGCAAATAATTAAAATTAAGCGATCGATGCGGCATTCTTCCGGCAATGGCGTCGGCGCCGAATCGACATTTATAGATCTTCTTTAATACTGACCGCTATGGCGTCTTTTTTTTCTTCACTTTGCACCAATCTCTGTGTGGTTGATGGCTTATGATCCAAAAGAGATTACTCACGCTCAAACTTTTCAACAGTACGACGACCGGAACTGAACGACAACTGAGTCGGAATTTTTACAATATTTTTTTTTTAATTTCCACACGTTCTTCAAGCGTAAAACAATGCATAAAAAAATGGCAAACTATACTAAACACTTTGAAATTTAAACATCATTGATATGAAACTCGCAGGAGCTTACTATTATTGCTATCTATTCACCCTTTATTACGCATTAATTTTAATTATGTTTAAGTGCAATTAATTCAACATCACAGTGGCAGACGCCATCTTGGAATTCAAACGCTTTTATTTAGTACTCTAAACACTTTTCTATAAATATTCACAACAAATACATTAAAAAAATAAATTGTTTATTTTCGTTTGCAGGGGTTGACAGCGCAACCACAACTTGGCTCCCCTACACGCACATTTACGGACGGCATTAAACGCAAATGAATGCCTAATATCTTGAAGATACTTTATCCGATGCTATGCGCAGATAAGATGCAGACTAAAATACAACAACAATAACAAAAATATATAAACAACAATAAACAACAACAATATCTTTTAATGAACAATGCAACAAAAACATAAAGAAATTGTTGAATGAAAAAAAACAAACGAAACAGCTAATAAACGGCAATAATAACAACAACAACAACACAAATTAAAGCCTTAACGCCAAACAAAACCAAGAAAAAAAACAAACAGAAAAAACACGCCAAGTTTAATAAAAATGCAAAAATTATTAAATGTGAACTCGTAAAACGCACAACAACACGAACAATAACAACAACAACAACAACATTGCAAAATTTATGCACGCACTGCGTAGGTCTTAAACGACGCGTCCACTGCTCGGCCCCAGCGGCATTGCGTTGTATTGCATTGCGTTGCGTTGCGTTTAATTAAAGTTTGCCGCGCATGCGCATCGTACGCGGCACGGCGTGCGGCATTGCGTGCGTCTGCCCAAAAGCAGGAGACAAATTTTTATGGGAATTTATTAAAGAAACGCATTATGCGAAGGCCGCAGCCATCGAGCTGCAACAGCATGTGGCAGCTAGCAACAACAACAACAACAACAATGCTGCATAGCTAAAAGAGCAACTTGAAAATTAATTTGCGCATAAAATTGCCAGCGTTATGTTTATTGAATTTGCCTGTTTGCGCAGCGTGCTAGCCAGCAATATTAAAGCATTTGTTGTTGCCGTTCTTGTTGTTGCTGTTGCTAACGCTGTTTTTTTTTCGTTTTGTTGTCTTTTCAGTCAATTAATTGACATTAACGTTGCATTAATTAAAAATTAAACAACGAATTACACAAAATTAAACAAAAAAATTTAACAACGCAAAAAATTGCACCATCATTGCAATGGGCCAATGAAAGCTGCCGTACTAGCAAAACAACAACAAAAATCACAAAATTACAAGGAGCAATAATAAATAAAATTCAAATGTGCGCATTTAGTGTGCAATAAAAATTGTGCATTTTTTTTCATTTTAATTTTTGTGTATTTGAGTTGTCCGAACTTTCTTTGGCTTGCGGCAACTCATTAAAAGTGCATTTAAGTTTTTTATGTTTGAAACCAAAAAATTCAACATAAATTAAATGAATATAATTATCAAGAAAATTGTTAAAAGTGCCTAATTGCACAGAATTGGCTTCGGGTTTGGTCAATAAATGTGCAAAAACAACAACAATAACGACAGCAACAACAACTATTTGAGTAGCATGCAGCAGTCTGCAAATGCAAAAATCACTGCGGCCAATGCGAATTCCGCGCAGCACGCTTGAAGCAATCGAAGTAGCGAATTGCGCACAGCTGCAGGTGGCCTAAGCAGGAAATATAAAATCAGGTAATTATTAAAAAACAAAAACATTACTAATATTAGTTTTAGCTGAGAAACGTTGTTATGAAATTTTAAAAAATTTTAACTGCCATTAAATGCGACATGTGCGGTTTGTTCTAATGAATTCATTTGCTGTTGCTGCACTTTGAATTTGTTTGTGCAAGAACACTTTTTCTACAACACATTCCCCGAACACATTGACGACCACAGCGACATGACCAAAACTGTCGAAATATAGAATGCCAACGTTCCTATCGAGATGATTCTTTTAAGGACTATAACACTACCAATCAAAATTATGGATTTCGCCAACTTTACAATTATTTCTAGTTTGTAGGCAAGAAAACCAAATCAATTGGCCTCTTTGCTTCAAAATGGATGTTTTTAACCTTCGGAGAACAAACTTATGTTTTCATTGGGAATAATAGTAAATAATAATTGACTGGCTGTCATTGGGAACATTCTGGATTAATTAGACCCTATTCACTTTGATTGCCTATAATTCCGCAACTATTCAAACTTTGGACTTAAAGAATTCTCTGTGTGGGTGTACTTTGTACATAATTTGAACAATATATAACTTTTTTAGGCACCTGTGAAGTTTGTAATATACTTAAAAAAATTACGGAAAAATCACGTTTTGTATAAGCGAGAATTGCTTATAGTAAGAGTTTGGGTCTACATGACCCAATGTATTCTCCAAAGATTAATGGCGTTCTTCTTACTTTTCCTGCGTGATTTGAACCACAGTTACAACTTAGTATTTCAGTTGAAATTTAGTTTCATTCAGTTAGTCTAGTTTCATTAATTTTTACACATTGCTATTTGTTTTGAAATGATTACACTGGACAATAGAATGTCTGATGCATGAAGTTTTTTACATGATTCTGAATAGTCTTTCCGTTTTTATGTAACAGCTCTAGTTTTTGCAAAAAATGGGCGTGTCACTTTTTCGAATTTTTCTCGACTTCTTTCACATTTTCGACTGTAATTTCCGAACCAATAATCCTATCGACATGATTTGTATATCGTTACACTTACAACATTTCACGCCATCTTTTTTCTCTTCTTTTTTGACATTAATCAGTTTTATGCGTTCTAAATTGGCGTTAAGATTTCAAAGTAGGAAAATATTGAATTTCAAGGCGTTTTTTCTGATGGCGAAAATTGCACAGATCTTTCATAAATCAAGTTAAGAGGTATGTGAATATCTCAAGAAGAAACATCATGCAATACAACTGAGGCATCATTTTTTGCGGAATACTCATTCGCATCGAAATAATAGCAAAAATGTACCATAGTCATTTTTAACTCTTTTCAGCTTTTTTCCCTTTAAAACCTAAGTTGAGGCTCTTAGGTTTTAAAGGATATATATAAATGAATATGCAAAGTTTGTAATTTTTTTTGTTTCGAGCAATTCAAAATATTTTTGTTTCTTGCTTGTATTTCAGACTATAAATGGAGCATATAAAAGAGGAAAAAGTATCAAAAAAGATGAAAATGACTATGGTACATTTTTGCTATTATTTCGATGCGAATGTGTATTCCGCCAAATAAAAAAATTTGGCTGTGTTGTATTGCTTGATGTGTCAGCTTTCATTATACACCTAACTCGTTAATTGATTTACAAAAAATGTGTATGTTTTTGATCATCAAAGAAAACGCCCTAAAATTCCATATTTTCCGACTTTGAGGTCCTATTACCGTGGAATTTTTAAACTTGTAAAAATTATTGGTTTACAAATTACGACAAAAAAATATGGAAAAAGTAGAGGAAAATCTAAAAAAGTGACATGGTACCTGTATCTCACTAACTAGAGCTGCTACAAAAAATCTGAGGGTAGATTCGAAATCAGCGCACCCAAATTAGTAAAATACAGTAGAAAAACTCCATGCAACAGAAAAAAAGTGCGAGTTTGTTGTCCTGTGTCTATAGAACAATAAAACGAAGATAATTTATTCCTTAATTGAGAAAGTTCGCAAGCACCCTTCAATTTGTGATTAGAAAAGTGGCTGTCCCAAGGCGGATCCCACTTAGACCGTTAAATCCCATAATGAATTTACCAACAGTCGAGGTTGAAACCAGTCACTCATTGAACCGGTTTAATAAACTCTTTACGAATCCTAGTAGACTGTAAATAATTCTATCGACAAAATCTCCTAGACTGTCAAAGAAGAAGTTGTCCAGTTGTCTTCCTTCTTCTAGATAATACAGGACAAGTATATAGAAAGTTTAGGTTATTTATTTCTTGTATTTCTTTCATGTATTTCTTTACTACAGTACAGAAGTCATTAGAAAGCAAACCCAACTTTCTTGCGTGGGCGCCAATTAAACAGTGATGTGTCAAAACACCAATAATGGTGTTGATCCCTTTTTAATGAGAGAAACTCTCTCTCTCTCTCTCTCGACAGGACTTGAGGATTGTCCAAATTTGATCTATGGAGAATCTATCTATGGAGAAATTAGTTTCTTGTTTAGAGTTTGTATAAAGCTCCATGGCTCTCTGGTTGAGAGATTTTCTGCAGCTCAGAACAGTCTTTGATGTCAAATAAAATTTCATCCAGAGCCCTAAGAGCGACTTGGATGTCCAATAGTATCACAATAATTCGTGCCTACATCCCTAAGCTAGATTGCTATGACCTCGGCCTGGACAAAAAATATGATGTGGTGATGTGGTGTTGTTGCTGCCGCTTTCATAGTAATGACGTAGTTGACCACACGGCGACGGCCAATTATTTATAACATTTAAGATTTCGGCGAGCTTCTTTGAGAAGAAGAAGCCAATGTTTTCTACATATCTGGCAAAGAGACAATCAAGCCCAAAGAAGTCATCTTCGTCTCTGCAACTTCTACAGAGCCCAATTTTTCATGTAACCTAGACTCATTTTATTGATGGACTTGCGGAAATAACAGATGCACAGATAACCGATATACACAACTTCCTGGCCAAAACCAAATGGTTTCCAAAAGATCTCGTTTGGATCTACAGGGATCCCAACAGGTAAAGCAAGGACACCGGTTTTTCCGAAAAATGAAGGGATTCATAATGGACCCAACAGGGTCTCCGAGTGTAAGTGCTTGCCACACACATCCCTTCCGTAATCTAACCTAACCTAGACCCATTTTAGCAGAAGTGATAATACACAAAATTTACCTTTATTTATGGAGATTGAACAGATTTTGAGTGCACCTCCAGTCCAATAAATGTGGACACTGTCTGGCTCTTTCTAAAAACAGTCAAAACTATGTTTTTGCAGCGCAGATAAGCTTCTCTCTTATAACTAGTTTGAAAGCATTTAGGGGATCACCTAATTCAGGAAATTTTGGAAATTTAAGATACATTTATCATTTAGGTTTATTAAAACCTTTTTTTTACGTAGAGGTTACGGTTGTTCACAAAACCTCATTCCAAGTGCCTCTGTTTTGCACCCAGCAAGAATGATCTGTTGCTCAACTTGATCCTTCCAACAGAGATTAAGTTTTTGTTTTCGCTGTTGATTTTCAAGTTGAAGAACTAACTCGTTCAACCAACGCAATGAACAACTTTTTCACCAAAGATTGGACCATCATCCGAGTAACATTTTCAAGCTAATGGCACTGCTAGAGTTCAATTGCTGTACTGCGTCCATGTCATGAAAGAAGTCAACAGCTACCAATACGAACAGGGCCAAAAATCTTGCCAAGTACTTTTATGCGAAGCATCCCAAGGAATTCATTTTTTTAATGTGCCCATGTTTTCGTAAGAAAAGTGTTCTATAGAGTGCAAGCTTTGCCGATTAATAGAGATCTCTGCTACTCGACTGACCATCAAGACTACAGTAGCACCTATTGGCGCCCTTATAAGATTTTTTCCTGACAAGATATGCAATGAAAATATTAGGAAAAATTTTATACATAGTTTAGATTAAATTAGTCAGCAACTAGTTAGAAGAGGCCCGCGGCCCCTTAAATTCCTTTTAAGAGTCGTTCTCGGTATTTTGGAAACCATATCGAGCTTCAGACGAGTTTGACAGCCACTCTCAGCAATTCCCTGACAAAAACATATTTTAAGTTTCATATAAACAGTCTGCACAACTTCAAGTCTAGTATCCATGAACGCTTAAATTGCACTTCAATTTTTTTTCAATGACAAGTTCTTGTTTTTGCCAAATAAATGAAGAGCCTTTTCAATTTGCATTTTTATGAAATTTTAATTGCAACTTTCTAAAGTTCAAACAATTTTATGACACAAAACGTTTTGGTTGAAAAAAGTCCTAAGCACCATTCTCGTTCAGGCGCTAATGGGTTAAATAGCCCAAACCCCAGCACCTGCACACAAAAGCAAAAAAATTACAAATTTACAGTTTGTTCCGAGCAAGAACTACTCGCAGGCAGCAACTCAGTGCTAACCAGTCACCTGGGAACAAAAAGGATGCGCCCAAGCTGACTATCTCCCTCTCTGTCTCTCTTCCTAGCTATCCTGCCAAGCAAAATTAGAATTTTGCATTGAATAGAGTTACAAGTAAGCGAAAATAAAGCTGCAACATTTTGCAACAATTCATGCGGCATGATGCAGTAGTAGCATGCGGCAAGCGTGCCACATGTGTGCCAGGCAAAAACTTTTGCTCTAGCAAAACTTTTCAATCAAATTTTATTCATATTTCAGTAATGTCAGGTATGTAAATATGTAAATATGGCTGTACGCAGTCATGTGCTGCAGGCCGCAGCTTATTTTTAAGCGTTGGCAACTTTCATTTTGTCAATGCCTGCAACGCCCTCACTCTCACCACCAACTGTGTGTCCTGTGTGTGTGGGTGTCCTTTTGTGTTATTTTGACGAAAATTCACTAAAATCGCCACCGAAAATAAATTTACAAAAAAACATAAGAATTTAATAGGAAATGAAGCCAATGCGGCAGCAGCACGGACGATGGAGCTTGTGGCAGCGCAAACTATGCGCAACTGCTGTCGGCAATGGCGGCAGTGCCCGCATCGTTGGGGCACAGCGCACTGTGTGCACTGGATGCGGCTGACGTGCACTGAAAGCGAATAAATGCCAGCAAAGTGGGTCACTGCGGCCACGACGAGCGAATAGCGAAAAGCTTATAGCTGTCTAAAGACAACAACAACAACAACAAAAGAACGCTCACGAAGAAAATCCAACGCCGCAAGCATTGGCCAGCATTGAGGCCCAAACCAAAAAAGGCGCACAGATCGCAGAGAGAAGCAAAAAAAATTAAAAAAAAAAGAAAATTACGAAAAAACGCGCACATTCGCTGCTGAAAAGGAGAGCAACCGAAATTAAGGAAATAATAAGAAATTTGAATTTTAATTAAGTGTTGAATGGGCAAAAATTGCAACGGCAGCAGACAGACTCGACGCGGTGCTTGAATGTTTGCCAACAGTAAACAGTAAAAATAATCCATCCAAAAAATTGCAAAAACCAGGCGAAATTTGTTGAAAAGTAAAAACCGTCAGTTGGGTCAGTGAGAACTTTATTATGTTAGCCGGTCAGATAGGCGATGCAGTTGCTGAAAGGCATTGATGCGCTGGCAGGATATGCATTGACGTTGACCAGTGTTTACACACTGAACGCTGTTTACCGGCTTGCAAAGGCGACAATCTTTTTGCTTCAAAAAAATTGGTTTTCTTTTTTTAATCTTGCATCAAATTGCTTTGACGCCATTGCACTGGCACGCCCCCTGCCCACCGCTTGTCGTTGTTCGCACTTGAAGCGTTTGCAATTTCCGCTGCATCCTGTGCGTTGTCGTTGCCGCCTCGCTTGTCACACGTCGCCAAACATTTTGACATTTAATAATAAAAATGTTAATTTATGCTCATTAAAGGTGGGCGTGCGACGCGTTGCTCCTACAGGCGCACACATGCGACATTTATGCGCGACATGACATGTTCATCTGCTGCTATGGCCGGTGTGGTTTTGACGCCCCGCTGCTCTGCGGGCCGTCGCGCATTTTTAATTCATGCGTAAACGCTTTGACAGCTGCATTGAGAAATTTGCAAACGCTTCGTTGTTGTTCTACATATTCCAAGTGCGACTGTGCGCCAATGGGTGTGGTTGATAGTCGACAAAATGTCGTCTATACAATTTTTTTTTTTAAGTTTCGTTATGTCGAAGTGCGAAAAAATGTTCACAGTTGTGACAGCACAAATTACTGTTATGTGGCAACCACATGTTGAAATATTTTTCAAGTGATCTCTCACGAATTTCAATAGCGTTCAAAGACAGTTTTCCACTAACATACAACTTGTGTTTGAAAATGGGGGAAAAACAACAAAAACAACAACAAATGACAAAAGTGATGGAAATTAGAGAATGCAAAACAAAGATGGTGAATACAAGAGGAAAGGAAATGCAGCAATAATGAAAGAAGTGTGACAAACAAGAGAGCGAGTGAGACAGACAGTTAGAGGAAGACAATACAGAGTTTCTACTGGAGAAAAATTGTTCGAGTTTTGAAAAGAGGGAAAGACGACATGAACCCTCTTCGGACTAGTGAAAGTGACAAAGGAGGTCAGTAAGGCTGAGAACGGAATCAGTCTTCACTGGGGAAAAGTTTTTAGACATTCAGATACTAAACTTTAGTTTTCAAAAGGGTGAAAGAAAATACAAAATTATCTTAAGACGACTGAAAGAGCCAAGGCTGCCAGTAAGACAGAGAAAATAATCGGTTTTTGCTGGGGAAAAACTTAGACATTTAGATGTTCAAAGTTCAGTTTTGAAAAGAGGGAAAGAAGACATGAAACCTTCTTCGGACTAGTGAGAGAGACAAAGGCTGCCAGTAAGACAGAGAAAATAATCAGTTTTCGCTGGGGAAAAGCTGTTAGACATCCAGACATCAAAGTTTAGTTTTCAACAGAGGGAAAGAAGACATGAAACCCTCTTCGGACTAGTGAGAGTGACAAAGGAGGTCAGTGAGACAGAGAACATAATCAGTTTTCGCTTGGGAAAAACTGTTAGACATTCAGATATTCAAAAGAAAAGAAACTCTCTTCTGCTTCCTTTGTTCTAACTAACCCTTTTTCTCTTGTTAAAAAATTTTTTTTGTATTTTCTTAGAGAAAACAGGTTTGTTTTATATGCCGCACACATAGAAAAAGTTTCTAAAGCAAATTGAAAGCTTACATGAAACTTACATACATGGAAAACTTACCTTCTGAAACAGAAAACAAGCACCAAAAATAAAATGAAAAAATAAATGAAGTGTTGATCGAGGGAAAAAGGGTGATACAGAGGCGAAAGTATAAGTTGCTTTTAGAAAGAACGAAAGTGAAACAGAGAACATGTCAAAAAAACAAGCATCAACAGTGAAAGAGATCTGAAGAGTTGACCGAGACAAAATGTTTGAAACAGAGACAAAAGTAGAGATTTTTTTTTAAATAGAGAACATTAAACAGAGAACAGGTGTACAAAGTTATAAAATCCAAACGTCAAACGTGAAAAGGAAAAAAAAATTGAAGAGGTAACCAGAGGTAAAGGAGGATTGAATAGAGTTGATTTTAGAAAGAGCGAAAGTGAAATAGAGAACAGGTATAGAAACCAAATGTCAACAGTGAAACAGAAAGAGAAATAAAGAGTTTTTCGAGAGGAAAAGGTTGAGACAAAGACAAAAGTAGAAAGAGATAAAGTGAAACAGAGAACAGTTATAGAAACCAAGCGCTAAGAGTGTGACGGAAGGAGAATTGAAAAGTTGTCCGAGAGGAAAAGATTGGGATAGAGACAAAAGAAGAGAGAAAGGAACAGAAAGAGAAATAGGAAAAGGAAGATAAACAGTAACAGAAACAGAGAACAGGTATAGAAACCAAGCGCTAAGAGTCTGACGGAAGGAGAATTGAAGAGTTATCCGAGTGGAAAGTTGAGAGAGAGACCAAAGAAGAGAGAGAGAAAGAGAACGGGTATAGAAACCAACCGCTAAGAGTGTGACGGAAGGAGAATTGAAGAGTTGTCCGAGAGGAAAAGGTTGAGACAGCGAGAAAAGTATAGAGTTAATTTTAGAAAGAGCGAAAGTGGAACCGAAAACCATAAATTAAAATTAAATAAATTAATATTAAATTAAAAATTAAAGTAAATTATGTATAGAATTACTTTGAATGCACCTGTTCGATATTATATTATGTGTTGGGAAAGTTGAAAATATCTCTTGATTGTTTTATATGGTACCAGTCAATAGTCTCCCAGAATCAAAGTATTCTCTATTAACATACAACCTGCCTAACTATGTGGAGAGAAAAGAGAATGTTAGTGGTGCAGAGTAAAGAAGTAAAAGAGAAAGCCCTGGTTTATCTTTCTTTAACCCTTTCGACCCCAAAGTTGCCTTAGAGCAACTTCATCTATTTGTCATCTTATAGGAAAAGCTACGATTGATTTATGGGTTTAATTTAGGTAGGCACCAACAAATTAATATTTTTAGAAGTGATTTCAAAGCAAATATCAACAATTTTACTGTTATCCCCAAAATAATTTCCAATAATTTGCAGCAATATGAGGGAAAGTTTGTGTTCTAATTGAAGTCTACGAATTGGGCGCGTTTGATCAAAACCCTGTCTCTTTTATAATGGTTAAATACAATCAAAAAGTAATAATTTTGTATTTTTCCATAAATATTACATAATTTTTCTGTAATGACAAAATATAGTTACAAAATTTATTTAACCCGTTTTAAGCAACAATTCTTCAAAAGTAAACTAGCTCTAAAAAAGAGTTAAAAAACATTTAAAAGACATAACCAATTTTAAAATCTAAATACGTTACATAGAAATTTGAATTGTATACAACTAAATATAAACAACTAAGACAACTTCCAGATAATGTTGGGCACTTTTTGTAACTCTCTGAATTGCCGCAAGTTGTGTGCTATAAATTTCGCAGTGTAGCCGAGAGCAACCCTTTTTTAATAAATTCTGACAAATAAACGCCTCGAAAACGCCTCAAAGTCTGGCAGTCGCAAACACACACACTCACACATGCGACTATGTCGAGCCATTGAGACGCGTCATATGAATATTTTGCAAAGTACACGACGAGCGCGCACAATGCCGCCGCAACACAGTGCGACAGCCAACAAAAGCGGGGCGTTGAAATTGACACCTTGAGACAAAAGACGAAAATCCAACAACGACACAACAACAAGAAATAACCCCTTGAGTTAGCGCAGCGTTGGGTTTTGTGCGCTCGACATGCTGCAGGAGTGCACAGGACTGCACACATTATTTTAATTTTCTGCTGCTACGTTTCCCAACATTATTTGTTGGTTGTTTTTTTTTTACATTTATTTTTTGAATTTACTTTTTAGGTTTTTTTGTGTGTTTTTTAATTTTTTTTTAATTTTTTGGGGAATTGTTCTGTCACACTTCATAACAAGCGCATATTTTAGTGCTTAACACTGCGAGTGACATGTGTAAAGGCGCGTGCAAGTGTATGAGTGTGTGTGTGTGTGTGTGTGTGAGTGTGAATGTGCGACTGTGGGTCGTTTGTCTTGGAAGCAGACACACGTTGGCAATTCATTTAATTATTATGCGACACTGCCGCACTCGTAGATCGCCATTGCGTGATGGCGGAGTGAAGCGGGGGGCCACAGTGGAGTGGCAGCAATAAAATGCAGTGAACAAGGAGCAAGCAAGTTGAATGGCAGGAAATTTGAGCAATTTATGATTTTGTTTTTTTTTTGTTGCTTATGTGTGATATGGTGTGTGTATGTGTGTGGGTATAGAAGGCAACAGGAACTCTAGAAGCGAAGCGAAGGCAACACATGTGTCATGGCCAACGGACGGGGACTTTGACCAGCGCTGCCCGAATCTCGAGCAACAACCATTTCGCAACAACTTTTTGAGTAATTAATCTGAAAACCACACGTGAATGTCGCTGATATTTATGAACTACCAGTGGTTTTTATTGTTCTCACAGCGACTGATGTCACTTGTTGGACTGCAAGCAGCGGTCCAACCGCATATCCTTCTTTATCAGCTTTCCCACAGCATGCAACATGCGGCATGAAGCTGCACCAAGGCTTGAGCGACATCTTGCCATTGCAATTGTGGCAGCTTGTCAGGTGACAAGTTCATGTTGCAAGCCTCGAAAAGCCACAACGAAGCCTTACAACTTGCTTCAGCCATGAACGAAAGTACTCGAATTGCTTCAAAATCTGCAATTTTATAATCAGTTCTGATTCTTCAGCGTCTTTTATGTCTGTAAAAACTGTACTTGGCCGTTTGGAATGGATTTCATAGTTGGCCAACAACAACTGCTACGCTTAGCACTGCATTTTGTATGCAGCAAGTGCAGCAATTCATAGACAAAATCCTGACAAATGTACAACAAAACCAAATTAACAACCAAATCAACGCAACGGAAACATTTGTTGGTTTTAGTGTTTGGTTGTTGTAATTGTTGCTGGCTCAAAAGTGCATTAAAATGACGCCGGCAGCTCGTAAATTGCAAATTGCCGTTGCAACAATAACAACAACAACAATAAACGGCAATAACTCACTTGCCTATGCACAACGTGTGGCAACGCTGTAGTCAAATAAAAATTTTTACAGAAATATCAACATAGACACAACGTTGTCGTTGCCGAGTTGACGAGTTCCCGTCAATTAGCATAAATTTTGCAGTTTTCACAACAACACACACACGCACACGCATAACACACACGTACATACATAAACGTGCCACACTGACGCATGTCGGATTTTGTACGTTTTTTTTTGTAAATGCTATAATAACAACAACAGCAAATATTGCACAATAAAAAATCTTGCTTTTGAAAATTTTATGTTTTATTGCGTTGCATTTTTAATTTCATCGAAGCACACACACACACACACACACAAATGAACCACCCACTGCGCCCGTCTGATGCCCAGCGCCGCCGCCAACTGTCACACTTCATGCATATTTCATCAGTGCCACGCGTGCGCCTTCAGTTTCCGTTCAATTGCATCTATGTTTTTGTTGTTGTTCTTATTGTTGTTTGCCGCTTGCGGTCCACAAATGGCCACAACTAAATACGCATTTATAAATTATTTCAATTCACATTTTTGACAATGTTGTTGTTGTCAGCGTCAGACGGTGCAACGAAGCATTTGTCGCGCTACCTAAAGCTGACAGTAAGCTATCAAATTGTTGGTAATGCAATAGGCCGTCTAGACTTCAGACTCAAGTGGGTAAAAATTCGCATGGCTGCAATTTTCTGAAGGGGCAGCAAGTGCATGCGTACTTAGGAAGCCATACAAGGCAAAAAACATCAACACCTACAACAACAACAACAACAACACACACAAATTGTGTGTGTACAATAATTATCGGCTGTGCGGGCAGCGAGAGTGTCAAGTTTTTGGTATGTTGCCACACACCTAATTGAGGTTTTTTTTTTTTAATTCGCTGCGTCATGCGCTTATTTTGGTCTAGAAATTTCCAAAGTAAGAGACGAAAAGTAGTCACGCAAAATAAGCACAAAAATGTTAAGTACGAGGAAAATCCCATTAACGGCAGTTTGCAGCTTAAATTCAATTGTGCGTAAATCTTCCAAGCGTTCAGACTGGTTTTTATTCTTTTTGGTGTAATGTTGTTTGAAATAGCAAACTGGGTGAGTCACTTTCTCTGTTTTTGCACAAAAATTGAAAATCTTTGAAGAGACAGACAGAAAAACATGTCCAAAAGGGGAAAAAGCCAAAGAAACGAAAAGGAATACAAAAATTGAGTTGAGTTAAGTTGAAAAGATTCCGTTTTGCTGTTACATATAAATTCATCAGTATCCAAAAAAGTTTTCAAAAAAGAGTTACTCACAGCCACCTGAATTTTACTGACTAAACTCAACCAATGTTTACTATTGATTCCTTCTTTGTGATTGTCTCAAAGCCAAAGACAGCCAGTAATTGCGTCCAATAGTGACTTACCATCGCATTTCCGCCACTTATCTACTTCCAAGTGTCCAAAATGAGTCTACACATACATACATCTATGATTCTTTTATTGAGGTGTCGATCAAGTTCAATCGTTCAATGATAGTTCCCACGACAATTTGGAGACTTAAGTCATCTCATCTCTCAGACTGTTCGAACTTTTAAACATTCAAACTCTCAGACTATTTGTACACTCGAATTGTTTTAACTACCAATGAGCTCATCTCGAACTAGTCTAACTTTTCAACTACCCGAATTCTTCGAAAACGTTTAAACTTTTTGAGCGTATTTTACGAACAGCCAAAACAGATGACTAAGCATTCAAACAGTCTCTACTAACTTTTCAATTTTTTGAGAACTTTTAAATTGGGCGAAACCCAATTACTTTGAGAACTCTTGCACCAACAGAACTCTTAAATCGTCCAGACATCTCAACCGTTCGAAATAGTGGAACAGTTCGGTTTTCGAATTCATATGCTACAGAATAGACAGTTAGGATTCTTGTACGAATTGTCTACACTATCCATCTGAACTGTGCGGATTCTGAAATAGTTAGAACTACATAACTTGTCTGAACTCTTGGATCGTCTCAACTTTCTGAACATTTAGACTGTCCAACATATCCGGACTCTCTAGTCACCTAAACTACCTGGAGTCTTGAACTATCTGAACTATTTGAACTCTTAGATTGTCTGAATGTTCCATACTCTCCAAACTGTGCGGATTCTTTAATAATCAAAACTATCCGGACTCTTGAATCGTCTGAACTATTCGTACTCTTCGTCTGAACGTTCTATATTTTTTAATTTAAAAAATTTTTCGGACCATTGAATCGTTTAAGCTATACGGACCCTTTTCTCATCTGAACTAATCGTTTAAGCTATACGGACCCTTTTCTCATCTGAACTATTTGAAATCTTGAATGATGAAACTTTTCAGACTCTTGGATTGTCTAAACTATATTTTCACTTGGATTGTCTGAACTATCCGGACTCTTGATTCGTCTAATTTATTCGAAATCCGGGAACATCTGAATTATCTGGACAGTTAGGTTATCCAATCTGTCCGAACTATTGATATATCTGAATTCTCTTGAGTTTTAAACCATCATAACCATCTGGACTCCTGTATTATCTGAAAAAAAACGATCTCTTGTATCATCCGAACTATTTGAACTCTTGGATCGCTTGAACAATGTGAACTCTTGAACTGTCTGAATCAAATGGACTCTTGAGTCATCTAAAACTTTTGGATCGCTCGAACATGCTTTATCCTTTGGTTGTCCAAACTAGGTGGACTCTTTAATCATCTGAACTGTTCAGACTCTTGGATCTTCAAGTTCGGACTTCTTGGATCACTATACAGACTTTTAGGTTATCTAAACTATCCGGCCTATTGTATTATCTTAACTATCTCAGACATTTAGTATCTGAACTCTTGAGTCATCTAAACTACCCAGTCTCTTAATTCATATCAACAATTCAGACTATTGTATCGTCTGACCGATCTATGCTCTTGGGTTATGCAAGCATTCCGGGCTCTTAAATCATTTGAGCTATCTGTTGCCTAGTATGGTCTGAACTCTTGGATCGTTTGAACAATTTGAACTCTTGAACCATCTGAATCAAATGAACTCTTTTGTCATCTGAACTATTCAAACTATTGGATCGCTCGAATATTCTTTACACTTAGGTTGTCCAAGCTATGTGGGCTCTTTAATAATCTCAACTGTTCGGACTCTTGGATCTTCAAGTTCGGACTTCTTGGATCACTATACAGACTTTTACGTTGTCTAAACTACCCGCACTATTGTATTACCTGAACTATTTCAGACATTTAGTATCTGATGACTCTTGAGTCATCTAAACTACCCAGACTCTTAATTCTGAATGAACAATTCAGTCTATTGAATCGTCTGACCGATCTATGCTCTTGGGTTATGCAAGCATTCCAGACTCGTGAATCATTTGAATTATCTCGACCCTTGTATCGTCTGAACACTTGGATCGTTTGAACAATTTGAACTCTTGAACCATCTAAACCAAATGGATTCTTGAGTCATCTGAACCAAATGGACTCTTGAGTCATCTGAACTATTCAAACTTTTGGATTGCTCAAACATTCTCTACACTTAGGTTGTCCAAACTATGTGGACTCTTTAATCATCTGAACTGTTCGGAGTCTTGTATCGTCTAAACTATGCACACTTTTAGGTTGTCTAAATTATCCGGCCTATTGTATTACCTGAACTATTTCAGACATTTAATATCTGATGACTCTTGAGTCATCTAAACTACCCCTACTCTTAATTCCTATGAACAATTCAGACTATTGAATCGTTTGGCCGATCTATGCTTTTGGGTTATGCAAACATTCCAGACTCGTGAATCATTTGAATTATCTCGACCCCTGTATGGTCTGAACTCTTGAATCGTTTGAACAATTTGAACTCTTGAACCATCTGAACCAAATGAATTATTGAGTCCTCTGAACCAAATGGACTCTTGTGTCATCTGAACTATTCAAACTTTTGGATTGCTCAAACATTCTCTACACTTAGGTTGTCCAAACTATGTGGACTCTTTAATCATCTAAACTGCTCGGAGTCTTGGGTCGTCTAAACTATAAAGACTTTTAGGTTGTCTAAACTATCCAGACTATTGTATTATCTTAACTATCTCAGACATTTAGTATCTGGACTCTTGAGTCATCTAAACTACCCAGACTCTTAATTCATATGAACAATTCAGACTATTGGATCGTCTGACCGATCTATGCTCGTGCGGACTCGTGAATCATTTGAACATTCTGGACCCTTGTATGGTCTGAACTAGGGGCGGATTCAGAAAAATATTTCGCGGGGTTCCAAAAAGTAATTCTTTAATATTTATAAAATGCCTTTTAATTTGTATGTAGTTTTAAAGTCGAGTCTAATATTTAGGGGGGGGCTTCAACCCCCAAAACCCCTCCTGAATGCGCCACTGGTCTGAACTCTTGAATCGTTTCAACTTTCCATCACAATCCGGACGTCATTGTTCAGAGAGAGTCACACTCTCTATTGCACGCATTCCATCGGTTACGCCGCACTTCTCCCCAAACCCTTTACACTCCATCAACCTGTCGCGCTCGCCAACCACAAGTGACAGTTGACACTGGTTGGACATTCAAGATGACAGCGCCGCGAAAACAAAGTAATTTAAAATGAGTATTTAAATGGCTGCGGCAGAGGTTAAATGCGTCAATAAAAACCAACTAAACAATTTTGTAAGACAACAAGAACAAAAATCGAGACAGCGACAAGTCTAATGGCAATGCCTGCCGGCTGCATTAATGCACCCCACTTGCGTCGGGAATTAAGCAAGCCAAACAACAACAACAACAAGAAAAGATACAGAATTTCAGTGCTCCAGTGCCGCGCGTCAACCCTCCCGCACGGCTGCGACTGCCAGCTGTCAGCGTTTGCGTTGGCTCCTGCGCCGCAGCCGACTGCATGTTGCTTTTAGTTAAAACGACAGCAGACTGTTTGGCTGCCTTACATGCCATTGTTGTTGTTGTTGTTGTTCTTCTTCATAATGTTGCTGTTGTGGCAAATTTTCCCATTGTCACTTGTCACTTATGCGCCTTCATAAATTTTTTGCCGTTCACAGCGACGCATCGGTTGATTGACATTTGACGACTTTTGATGGGCACGCTTAAGTCTGTTTCCTTCGACTCGACTCCTGGCCGTTTTTTCTGCTACAGCTCGGCCGATCGTTGCCGCTGACGTGCGCTTAATCGGCCTGTTTTGTAAGCCAACCTGCTGTTTGCCATGTTTTGTGCAGTTTTTAGTTCGGTTTCATTGCGTATTTTTGCCGCTTGCGTGTTGTTGCTGTGTTTGCGCAAGCAAATTTGCTGCACGAAAACGGCGGCAACGCAAAAATGCCGCCGCTGCCACAAATGCTAATTGCGTGCGGCTGCAGGGTGCATGTGTTGGTTTCGTGTTGTTGTTGTTTTTTTTTTTTTGGTTAGCTGCTGATTGTTAAGTGGGCAACAGCAATTGCACGCTTAGTTGTTGACAAGAATTGATTGAAATAATTTGCTGACGATTAGCCATTTCCGCAGCAGCATCATACATCGCACCGCACCGCTCCTTCACGCACTTTTTCACCTGACTCAAAGATTTCCCAGACCCATTATGTGAGATTGCCGTCATGCAAATGAAATTAAGTCATTCCTCTGCGACTTTGACGTCGCCGCTCCTAATGATTTTAATAGTCGACGCTTATCAAGTGGGCGATTTATAAAAACTGAACTCAAATAAACTTCAAACCTTTTTAAGTGATTCACTGCTAAGAAGTCTGAGCGTAAAATATAACTTGGCAGCTACTTGCGGCAATTTGTGAGAGAGATTATTCCAATGTTGATAGCGAAATGACGAATAATCCTATTCCCAAGTAATCAAAGGCAGCGCAACTCTCTTTGGTGAATGAGTGAGTTATGTGTGTAAAGATATCACGAAAGACTAACTTTAAACTGACTAACTCAACTGAGGTTATGTACCCATTACCGCCACAGAGCCTCTTTTCAGGCGCCTCCTAAGAGACAGTAAAACTTTCTCTACTTAATCCTTCATTCCTATAATTGCACCAACTTTCTCTACGTCGCTGTCCTATAAGGCTAACCTTGAACTTTTAATTAATTTTGATAAGTTTGAGTCACTCAGAATATGCATTGCAAACATGGATTTTTTTTAATTACTTTCACCTATTACAGAGTGAACTCTTCGTTAGCCAAGTGACAATGCAAAAATCCTTTTCCGAACAACTCGAGTCCTCAAATGTTCACTTCCAAGCTTCACATCTATTAAGATTCGTTTTCATGTGGTCGTTCCTAACGCGATGGATCCACCTTACCTCAGCCCGTACAAACCAACATTAAGAGCAACAAGAAATCATCAGTCTTAGGGCCACAACCAGCAATAAACTGCAGTCTGGCTGAGCTGAGCACAAAGCATTAATAGGAGCAAGTCTGCATCATAAACATTACGACTGCTATATAAGCCTCCGACTTTTCAAGGTCTTTATTGAGGCAACGCAGCCAAAGAGAACTATGTACAATACGTATCTGCCTACTCTCGGCAAAAGCGACTTGAGAGCAGTTATGGAGCTCATGGCGGAATGTATTCAATTGAATGAGTATCAAAATTGCATCGGTGCGAGACAGTCAACTTCTTGCGAAATGTGCCTGGAAGATCACGAAACAGCTTAGCATTTCATTTGGGAGTGTCCACCTTTTGGACAGTGCAGGTATATATGCTTGGGAAGGATTACCACTAAGGAACATTAACTTACGGAACTCAAACTAGCTGATATCTTACATTATTTTCAAATGACAACCCGTCAAGCTCACCTCCTGATGCGACATCAAAATAGACTAAATAATGGGCGGTAATCTTCATGGGATGATCGTATCGAATAGTTCGTCAGTGGAAGCCGTGTACTTGCACAACATAGAGGGAGGCATTCGACGAGGTGCAATGGACCATTGATCTACGTGCCTGTATCTAGGACACACTGGGACAACAATAGAAATAATAATCCTTTGAAATCCACTTCTTTTTTGTCCTTAAAGAGGACTTCTACCTGGAGCTGATGTTTGAACCTCCTTATCCGAGTGCCAAGTACCTTAAGATTCGCCTCTGTGCGGTCATTCCAACTGAGATGTGACTCCGCTTCTGATGCATCGCATACACTGAGTATATTTGGGTTTGCCTCTATCTAGTCATTCCAACTAAGATGTGACTCCGTTCCGAAGCATCGCGCACACAGAATATCTTCAGATTCGTCCTCCAACCGATTATTGTAACGAAGATGTGTAGACCTTTGCTTCTGAGCATCGCGTGCACCGAGTTCTTTAGGTTTATTTCCTAGGCGGTGCAATATGATTGCAGTTTCTTTCCGACCTCGAGGCATTACCGAGATTACCGAGCTTCCCAATATTACAGCAACTGAAAGACCATTTTTATTTTTCCTTAGCCTTGGCCGTGACGTTCATCATATAAATAACAATAAATGTTTCTCGCATCGCCTTGCCTTGAAAGATCCTTGTATCCCAGTATCCTTGCGCATTTTTCTGTCGTAAGTCTTTGAACAAGTTCCAAGAGCTTAATTCAGGTTTCTGATTAGTCAAAGTTGTTCACTATCTCAAATAATGTCCATGTCCAATGGCAGTCGATGTTTCTCGCCTTGAAAAACTCTGTGTCCTTGTGCACTTTTCTTTCGTAACTCTTTGAACAAATTCCAAGTGGTTAATTCAGGTTTCTGACCAACCAAAGTCGTTCACGATCTGAAACTTTTAACCATTCCGACATGACACAATGACAAACGATGTTTCTCGCCTTGAAAGATTCAATGTACTTGTGCACTTTTCTTTCGTAACGCTCTGAACAAGTTCCAATTGGTTAATTGAAGTTTCTGATCAACCAAAGTCGTTCACTATCTCAAACTCCTGGGAATCATGAGCGGGCACTGTTTGCTAAATATGCATAAAGCGCGACTGGGATTGACAGATAGCGAACTATGCAGGGTCTGCATGGAAGATGACGAAACATCCCTGCACATCCTAACCGAGTGTCCCGCCCTCTTACACGCAAGAAAGCGTATACTGGGAAGGGAACTTATTCAGACGAAAGAGCTGTCTGGAACTAATCTGGCGAAAATCAAGGAGTTCCTGGACAGTATTGGGGAAGATGAACTCCTCCAATAAACAATAAGGGATACGACACAATAGTTTTCTTTGGACGCAGTGTCTTGGGCAGTTGGTGCTCGGCTCCCGTATCTATTCTATTCTATCTCAAACTTGTAACCATTCCCACATGACACAATGTTCAAGGCGCGTTTACTCTCTGTACACTCCTCGAATCATTGCTATAAGTAAGATTTACTATCGTACAGTCGTAGTGGGAAGTTACATAGTGGCCAATGTCCAAACGACATTTAAGGACAATTCCGTTCGGAGAGGTTAAATAAGGAGTTGGATCTTCATACCATATTTGAAAATAAAATGCTTTTTCCCCTCTTGGGCTCCTACTTTAAGAATGCAAGCCACTTAAAAACATCAAATTATTTAACATTTTCAACACTTTCCATTCGGCGAGAAATGTTAATTTTGGGACTAAAAAATTCCTTAGAAATCAGCTAAACAGTCGCCCCCCTAAAAGAACAACACCAACGCTGCCATTAAGCGAACATCAAAGAGTACCAACAATTAATAGTGCTTAACAGCCTGTCTGGCTGTCTGGCTGGCTGCCTGTTTGTCTGTCCGTTGCACAATTTGTCTGCCTGTCGCTGCTGCTGTCAATGTTGCGTTGAAGCGCTTTTAATTTTTCACTCATCGAACATCTTTCGATTCGTATAATTTTTCTTGTGGTTTTTTTGTATATTTTTTGTGTAATGTGCCAGCAGCAGGCAACAGCAGCACGCAAGCAGACACACACACACACACAGTAGTGGCATAATCGATGCGTGCCTCTTGCCAGATAATGTGGCAGCACTCGAGCAATTCCCGTCCGAAAAGACGTCGCCTATCATCCAGCAATGACTTGCGGCCAGAAGAGCGACACCTCTGCCATTTGGTCAGTGGGTTTATTGCGTGTTTAATGTTGGCTCGTAAAAGCCACAACACCAACAACTAATCATAATTTTACATTTTCCAAGCGATTTTTCGCCACTCAGTTGCTGCCTCAGACAGCAAATAAATATTTGGTTTTTCTTGTTGACTAGTTTTTTTTTAAGCTGAATTGAATTCTGCTTTCATTGGCCAATTCCTTGCGACATTCGATCATGGCCCAGTGTGCTATTTGCTCACAAAGCATTTTCGCCGATTTTTCATTTCACCAGTTCGAATTTCATTTCATTTATTCATTTTACTTTTTTCATTTCCTTTAAGCCATCCACAACTTGTGCCGCTTAACTTGGCTCAAATATTTGTGCATATTTTTAGCCATAACAGTTTCGGGGCGAGCACAGCTGCAACTTGCTGCGCCGCATCCGCTGCACACCGACCGTGGCCAGGCCCAGCGCCCGCCTGCGTCGCGCCACATAGCTGAGGAGCTGCCTGGCGCGGCGTGAGTGTCTTTTGCGCGCGCCGCACGATCTTCTAATAAATCGACAGCAACAGCGAAACCGCGCTTCCTTTTGGCGCGGCCTTTGTAAACGCGGCACGTCCGTCGTCTGTCGTCTGTCGATTTGTTCGCGTCTGTCCGCGCTCGTTCAAATAAAAAGCATTTCGTTCCACTTTTCCTTCGGCGGCGACGGCAATTGCGGGCCGCTGCATGATGCGCTGCGGCTGCTGTGCCGGCTGCCTGTGTATGCAAATTTATGACTGCATGTTTGCATCAAAAGAACTCGTTCTCGACCCGTCCTCCCCCGTCCCCCATTTGCCTTTGCATTGGCAGCCACTTTTCCTGCCAGCCGGCCTCGGTGGCGGTTGGTGGATTCTTGCTTTGTTTTGCGGTGACATTAATAAAGTTGTTGGCGTTTTTGTTGTTGTTGTAAGTGTTATTTATTGTTGTATTTTCGTCAGTTCTTTTTTTTAAGTATTTTTCGCATTCTATGTGCTTTTATTTTCGTTGATTTTTGTTTTATTTTCGGTTTTTTGTGCAAAGAAAGAGCAAAATCTCGCATGGGATGCATTTTTAATGACTTCATTTGCTTGCACCGAGTTAACATTTTATTTATTTCTGGTTTCTTTCGTTTTCACTTTATTTATTTCTCTCATATCTGCCGTTTCCATTCTGTGTGTCGCCTTTATTTAGTGGCTGCAGCTGGTGCAAATGTGCCGAATTCTAACTTTAAATATTTTCATTGAGCAATTTTTAGACTTTTGAATGGCTGGCCACTGACCTTAACCCTTTCAGAGCTGAACTTCTGGCTTTTTAAGGTCTTAAAGTTACTCCATTGAAGATTAGTTTCTTGACAGATGTTGTTGTTGCTTGTTTTTATGATGAATGATGACGTTGTGAAAATACAAAAAATTATTTTTCGTAAGATTTTCCTTGCAACAGGAAAACGACTTCCTACGTCGTTGTCAAATGAATTCAATGGCTGCAAAATGGTATTCGTTATTTATTTTTGTGCGAAAAAGTCAAATCGGGTAAGAGAGAACTTCAAATCGTATTGATTCCGGGAACTCAAAATGGTATTCGTTATTTTTTTGTGCGAAAAAAATCAAACCGGGTAAGAGAGAACTTCAAAACGTATTGATTCCGGGAACTTTTGGATTAAGGTGGTATACCCCATCCTTATCCTTAACACTAGCCAAACTAACTTCTTTATATGAGTAGAGTATGAGTAGAGAAAACTTTGAGCTCCAAGTTTCCCTCATAATCAATCCATCGCTGCCCAATAGACGGCTCCTAGCAAATGCAATTTTCTGTTGTGTTCACGTCCCCGAGACAGGATTTGCATGTGAGGTCATCGATAATTCGCATGTTCCGATCATGAGTCGCAGTTTCTCCAGTTGAAGAAGAAAGTCCCTTATCTCCTCGATGTTCTCACAAAACACTTCGTGATTCTGCAGGCTTCCACGTTCGGACCATTTCCCCATGTGAGCAGTGCTTGCATGTTTCTTGATACACTGTGGAACCTGCCGCCTGGCTCTGGTTCCATGGGACACAGATTGACCAGTTTATCGACTCTTTCATTGCCAAGAACACCAGGAAGTAATGGAATGATTTTGTTTAACGACACTTTTCAGCTTTGCCTTATATTTGTTTACGATCTTTGAGTAGTTTGAAGGGGTTTCGGGGGTCTTTTGTGTAGCTTGACTGTGACTACAGACCCCTATGTGATTCCCTGCAATTTCTTCTCAATGATCCAGCAGGCCACATTCAGGATAGCATAGAACTTCGTTTGAAAGTCTGTAGCTATCTCTCCTCTGGCATAAGAGTACATGGCTTCTGTAAAATACATTTAATTGATAGTCCCAGAGGTGGGACTGTCAACACAATGAATCTTGTTGAAGTGCAACAACTTAAAATATTCCACTACTAATTAAACCGGTTGAAGTTGTTTTTAAAGCTTAGTCTTCTTCTTCTTCTTGACTGGCACGACAGCCCGATTACGAGACTAAGGCCTAGCTACCCGCAACCATCAGTGTTGTGCGTGCGAATTTGTACAAGGTTGGAAGGGATTCACAGTTTTATGCCGATTCCGAACGGCGAGTTGGGAGCTTTTTCATAGGCAATATTACTCTCAGAGGTTTGCCATATCCTGCTGAGAGGACAGCCGCCGAAAGAAAAATTGTTGTTTTGCTTTTTTTTCGGTGTTAGCAGCAACGGAGTCTTGAACCTGGGTTCGAGCGTCGCTTTTGACTCGCGGCCCAACGCACTAGCCAGCTGAGCTACGGCGGCTGCTTAGTATGCACTATAAATCGCTCAAAATGGTACCTAGTGAGTCTGGCTAAAGCAGGAAAAATTGTTTTGTACCAGCACTTTTCAATTTCATGAAGGAGACGTTTCACGTTCCAGTCTCCTTGGAACAATGAAGGACATATGTAGAGTAGGACATATGTAGATTAGAGATGGATTAGTGTCTTTTATCTCCATAAAGTTGTAGGTCGAACAAAGGTCAGCAAATAAATTTAGATTTTCTACATAATTCTATGTTATCTAATGCTATGCTAACAGACCTACCAATGACGTCTTATTTAACCCTTGTACCAGCATTGATTTTTGTTTTATCTGAAAGGCGTCGAAAATGTTTCTTGCTGAATACAGCTAAAGTAAGACAAATACAGTGTTACCAGCTCTATTAAGTTTTATAAGGAGGTCGACAGGCTTTGAGAGTAAAGAACGGAATAATAACTTCTTCATAAGAGAGTCACAATGTGTGGGAGTGGTCTTGAGTTTAGATGTCGTGGGAACTTTTCTTTTTAACAGGATGGAAATTTTTAGGATAATACTAGCATGGCTAGCTATGTTGGATTTCCACCGGGTAAAAACACCCCCGGTGGAGAATTTACCGAAACAAGCCTCAGAATCGGGCCCTTTGTTCCTTTCCTAAACATAGAATATTAGACCTTCAGACAGTGTTGCCAGATCAGGAGATTTCCTCTCAGATTTAGGAGATTTTTGGCCTTTTAGGAGATTTTTCAGGAGGAAGAATTGTTTGCGAGAAAGTTTAGGAGGTTTATATTTTATGTTAAGGAGATTTATATTTTATGTTAGGGGATTTTTCGGATCCTTAGTGGATTTTTGGGAGATTTTTGGATAACGAAGTATGATGTATTGGGAACACTGGCAACAAAACATTATTTGACAACTATTTTAACCCTAAAAGGGTGATCATATTTTACATATCTACGTTGTTGGTAATCTTCGTCGAACCGACGAAGTCGTATTCAACTCAATTTTTTGGAAGAACTAGAAATCGTATAAACTCCAACTTCATTTTTTATAAATAATTCGCACAATAAAGCACATCGCCAACTGAGATTACACGAAAAAAGAAAGCAATCAGATTGGAGAATAAGGATTAATTTGAAGAAATGTATGTGGTGTTCGTCGCATTGACGAAGGTTACCCTTCTAAGGTTAATAGTCAAAGCACCCTATTGTGTTAAAAATTTGTAAGCTTACAAAATGTGAGCTCGTTCTATCTCGTTCTTACTTATTGCTGTCACAATGAAATCCGGCCAAAAATTGCACTTTTTGTTTAATTCATTTGTTTTATATTTTATTGTTTTTGTTGTTAAGCTGAAGATGAATAAAAAAAGGCTGCAATAAAAAAAATTATATGTATATATTTGTATTTATTAATTATTATTAAGTTTAATTCTTTTAAAAAGACGCAAATTTAAAAAAAAATTTGATCTTTTTAACTTTTGGGGGGAAATTTCAGTATTTTTGTAAGAATTAGGAGAAAGTCATTTGAGGTGTCTGGCAACACTGCCTTCAGAGGTCAGTCGTAGTCAACGACCTCGCTTCTGATGACTAAATCCTTTCTTGTAACTTCTCTCTTCTTGATCTATCACATTCTACACGAAGAACTGGTTGCCAGAATAACATTTTAACTTGTCCAACACTTCGTCAATTAAGAGTTAACGCCGATTTCCGCACTACTACACGAAAACGTTAAGCAGCAATAAACAACAACAACATTAACAATAACAACCACAAGTCAGACAATCACAACAAAATTACGCATAAAAAGGCAGAAAACACCTGGCGCGTATCCGGAAAACCTCTAGAAAAATTCCGCATCATCCGGCATGAACTCAATCGAAACCTTCCACAACAACGAACGCACCAACCGCCGCCGTTGCAGTGCAAGTTGTAACGGAAGAAGCCGACGTGCCACCGCATTCAGCGGCCAGCAGTCGCGGTCACCCTCGGCGCTGAACTCTCAACTGAAAAATTCGCCTCACCGAAGTTAACGCAAAATCAAAGCAACAACAAAAACATTCACAGTCGAGTTGAAAAAGAAACATAAATACATGAAATGGCAAAAAGGCGCGCGCAGTAAAGGAGGAAAACGAGCAGAAGTGAAGAAAACAATAAATGGTAGAAAATTATTTATTATTGCCGCCATTGATGCTGCTGCTGCCTGGGCTGCTGGTTGCCAACTCTGCGCTCGCAGCAACGTCCACAGCGCAGAAGCAGACACACAATGCTGCTGGCAGCTAGACGGCCACAACGAGCAGTTGGAAGCGGTTGTGATGAATTATTGCCCTCATCACCAAGTCGAATGGCTGGCACGGCTGGCTGGATCGCCGCTTGGTCGGTTAGCTGATTGTGGCAACCACTTGGCGAACGGTTACTGCTCCTGCAGCGACCAAGTTGTTGCTGCTGCTGCTGTTGCTGTTTCTGTTGCCATTGCTGAGCGTTGGCGCTGGCTGACTGAACGAACCGAGCCGAGCGAGCAATGGAATGAATGAATGAATGAACGCAGCCAAGCAAACGAGCGAGAGGCCATAATAGGGTCAAACTATTCTATTATTCTTATCATCGTCATAATCACCACAACAGCAACAACAACAACAACAACAAATACAAACACACACACACAGCAGTCACACATAGCAGGGACAGCAACACAAGTGCCACAGCGAAATGGAGCACAGCCAAGGGAGGAGACGAACGCAGGCGACAGTGAAAGGAGCGCGAAATGCCAGCAGTGCCAGACAAAAGTCAACTTGGCCACAAAGTCATTATTAGCTCGATTATGGTGGAAAAACGTTGCAGCGCAATTGAAATGGAAAATAGTGGAAAATTATTGCAAAGGCAACACACAAAAAAAACTAAACTAAACTAAACAGTGACAAAGAACTACAGTAAAGGAAAGCAAAGAAAGTTGCGCTTTCGCACTGCCCAACTTGTACGTGAATGGGTGAGGAAACAAATGCAAACACATACATACACACAGGCAATCGCATACCAATGGCGGTATTCACAATGTTTGGCAATTGGCTGAAGTGCAAAAATGACTTTCAGACAGTGAAATTCATCTCAGGCAACACAGAAGCTTGTTGACAAGCGAAGAAGACGCAAAGGGGTACACATTTTCTTGGGCACAAATTTTATAAATTTTTTTTTTTAACAGTAACATACAGCCCAGAAAGTTTTTAAGACAGTTTTTTTGATTTTCCAAAATTATAAAAAAAAAATATCCTAGTTTGGTTTCCCAAACTTCGATGCAATTAATTAGCAGTTCATACATTTTTTTAACAGTAACATACAACTCAGAAAGTTTTTAAGGCATGATTTTTTTTGGATTCTCCAAAATTAAAAACAAATATCCTAGTTGGCTTTCCCAAACTTCGATGCAAACAATCAGCAGTTCATATATTTTTTAGACAGTTTCCAAACTTGCAACCCTGAACGTTTTCAAGAAATGTTTTATTTTTAATTTTCCAAAGTTGTTTTAAAAAAATATTCTAGTTTGATTTCCCAAACTTCGATGCAAATAGTCAGCAGTTCATAAATTTATTTAACAGTTCCGTAAACATGCAACCCTGAACGTTTTCAAGAAATGTTTTTTTTTTAATTTTCAAAAATTTGTTTACATAAATATCCTAGTTTAATTTCCTAAACTTCAACATAACCTAAACATGCAACCCTGGAGGTTTTCACGAAATAAAATTGTTTCATTTTCAAAAATTGTTTTAAAAAAATATGCTATTTTGGTTGCCCAAACTTCGATGCAAATAATCAGCAGTTCATAAATTTATTTAACAGTTGCGTAAACATGCAACCCTGAAAGTTTTCAAGAAATTATTTTTTTCATTTTAAAAAATTGTTTTAAAATAAATATCCTAGTTTGGGTACTCAAATTTCGATGCATATAATCAGCAGTTCATATATTTATTTAACAGTTCCGTAAACATGCAACCCTGCAAGTTTTCAAGAAAAGATTTTTTAATTTAAAAAATAAAAAAAAATATTCTAGTTTGTTTTCCCAAACTTCGATGCAAATAATCAGCAGTTCATACATTTTTTAAACAGTTCCGTAGACATACAACCCTAAAAGTTTAGAAGAACTGATTTTTTTAATTTTCAAAAATTGATTAAAAAAAATTATATTTTGGTTTCCCAAATTTCGATGCAAATATACCGTGCGACAAAAAATAAAAAAATTTTTCACACCGGAAAAAATCCATATGAGTGTGAAACTAGAGACCAAACATAGTAATACTGCGTACTCACTTTTTCATTTCTACATCCTTTGTCCTTTTCAAAGGACTTCAAAATTTTGAAGGTGATAAAAAATGAAAAAGAATATAAAAAATACTCAACCTCGTTAAAATATGGCGATATGGATATCAAATGAAAGAGGAAAGGCTCAAGAATTTAAATAAAATAGATTTTTTATCTATTTGTAAAAATAGGATATGAAAAAGGTCCTTTGAAAATTGTAATCCTTTATATCCTTGAAAATTTATATAGAATTTTATTGAAAAGTAAGTATGTTAAAACCCAAAATCTCATTGATCACGTGCCAAAAATTAATTACTCTAACTTAATTTTTATCTTTGTTGATTTTGTACCTTTTTATGATTTAAACTACTGATTCTCAACTACATTTTAATTTTTTTACTTCAGTAGAATTACAAGTTCCGCCTTTTTTTGAAATAACTTTCGAACCAATAACCGGTTCAACACTACTTCTGAGACAGTCCAGCAATATATTAAGTACTCACAAAATATTTTCGAAAACTCACATTTTGAAATCTATTATTTTTTTTATAGTAGCAACTCCGCTACTAATGAATTTTATTGTCATTTAATTTGTATTGCCATTTTATCACAACTCATGAATACCGCCAATGTCTGGCGCCAAAAACTCGTTGCTGCTTTCAAACACTTTCCCCAACGTATGGACCAAAGTTGTTAAAGCGCTACGTCGCCTGGAATCAATGAAGCGTTTCGGCAAAATGAGAGTCGAGCACACTTTCGGCCAAGCATCAAATGTGCAAACACACTCACACAAATCACAATTTAACCGCAAAATAAATAGCAAACTTGCAGCTACAATTTTTATCGTATTTTACTTTCACACTTACTCAGACACACACACACACACAAGCACAAAGGGACAGAATGTTGCGCCGCAAAAGTTTGCGGCAATGCGACAAACGACTTTTCGGTTTTGCCGCAAATGTTTGCTTACTTCTGCTACACTTTGGAAAAAATTCATTAAGGACCCTTTGGGATGCTGAAATGTTGAGGGCTCGGAGCGCGCAAAGTTTGCGCTGACCATGTGAAAACTTTTGCTGATTGCCTTACAATAAAGTTGGCCAACAATGATTACACATATGATTGCGCAGTTGCGGCCAAATAAACGCACAGGCGGAATGGAATGTGTACCGAAAGTGCGGCGAGCAGCCAAAAATACTAATAACAGCAAATGCCAACGTGGCCGCTGGCAAATGTCAATGAATGCGAGATTGAAACAAAGCAAAAACGACACTGAACTGCCGACTAATCCAGTAAACATGGCAAATAATTTGCGAAAGCCGCAAATGTATGCAAAACTCATAAACCGAGTTAGAGGAAAGCAGGGAGAGGAGCAATGCAATGAATTGACAATGTAATAGCCAAACGCATGCACTTTTGTGTGAGTGTGTGTGTGTGTGTAGTGCAGGAAAAAGGCAAGAAAACAAAAGAAGCCATTGTCACAGGCAAACAGCAGCCTGGAGTGCCGGCACAAGCAAGCAAACCAGGCAACCAAAGCTCAGCTGGAACCGCTCTGTGCCCCGCTGGCACTTCCCCCTCCCCAGCAGGCACACTGCATGCTCGTAGTTTACCATTCAGCTGGCGCTGTAACGCTGAAAGTATTTGTGAAAATTTATGTGTTGTTTATGCAGAGCAGAGGATTTTTCAGGATAATAGTATCCACTTTAAAACAGACACACACACACACGCGCGCACGCACACAAATACTGCCACCCATTCGTTTAGACACACACCCATGCAAACATACCTACATTTGTACTGGTTAAGCATACCAACTAAGCAAATGAATGGTAATTTTTGTACTACACAACAACAACAACTGCAACAATAATAACAACAAATAAATCCAGCAAAACGGATTTGTTTACACAAACTGTAGTTGTATTTTGCATGCCTGGCAAAATGGGTACTTGTGTAATTGATGTGTTAACCTTACCCGCTCCCCTCCTCATCAACGTCGCCAGCAACTGTCGCCACTCGTTTATTCATAGAACCACTGTGCCGGCAACGAGTTGAGCTAATAACAACAGGAAAACTTTGTGATTTAACTGCTAAAGTGTGATTAGAATTTGCAAAAAGAAGAAGGAAACACAGAAATTCATTACTTGCATTGAGAAGGAGAACAAAAGCTATTGTTTTAAAAAATGTATAATGAATTTTTGTTGTCATAATAGGACCAAACAATTATTGTATTTCCATAAGAAACGAAATTTTCTATTTTTGTTATATACTTTTTATTATTTTTATTTATTTTATTTATTTATTATTGTTATTTTTTTTTAACAAAGTATCAACTTCCTAGTCGTATAAGACAAAACCTTAACATTTTTCAAGTCAAATAATAAATATATAAAAATTATTATTATAAATAGAAATTATAAATAAAAATTAAGAAATAATAATAATAATTTTTAATTTAATAATAATTGACTGGCACGACAGCCCGCTTACGCGAGACTAAGGCCTAGCTTCCCACAACTACCCGTGTTGTGCGTGTGAATTTGTACGCGGGTTGAAGGGACCTACAGTTTAATGCCGGTTCCGAACGGCAGGTTGGGAGCTCTTTCATAAGCAATTTTTACTCTCAGAGGTTTGCCATTTCCAGCTGAGAGGACAGCCACCGAAAGAGAAAACGAGTTTTCCCGTTATTTTTTTTAGGTGTTATTACAATTAACAAATAACAAATCACAAATAGGACAACATAGGACACTGGGACTGAGGCTCCAGGAATACCTTTTCTGGAGGATTGCAAGCCAAAATAAAACATAAAACTCTTTGTGGCTCAGCTTAAGTAAATATAAAAATATATTCTAAATAATAAAAATTATATATTAAATAAAAAATTTAAATAAAAATTAACAAATAAATTAATTAAGAAATAGGACACAGGGACTGAGGCTCCAGGAAGGCTTTCCTGGAGTATTGCAAGCCTAAATAAAACTCTTTGTGGCTCAACTTAGAAAAACAAAAGCCGCATCGGTTCAGGCTTCCTATCCAGGCAATACAGACTCAAAAAAACAAATATCCATTCCTAAACTAGATCTAAGACCTCTGCGGATTCTGTGGGGGAACGGAAGATACTCCGAAGCATGTTTTACTCAACTGTGATGTAAAAGATAAAAGACACCTGAGCCAGTACCAGCGACCTATCAGGGATGATAACCCACAAGTACTCCTCCGTTTCATTCGAGTTGCAGGTCTAGGGAGGTGCTCTACCAAACAATAGGAAGTAACAATAGATCAACAATGCTTGCAACACTTGCTTTTATACTCTTCAGGCATCACAATGGGTCTTTTGAGGTCCCCGAGATTAATTGCTGAAATTGAGATTAATTCCTTCCTGAACCAACGCAATGCTTCGCATTAATAGGGGTCATCCCCTGCGCCTGTTTAAAAAAAAAACTAGCCAACTGCCTGTCTTACCTAATCTATTTGATGGCATAGGACCATTGGCGCACACAGGAGTTTTGTGGGTTTAAACCTCTCCCAAACACAAAAATTAATAGTACTAAATATGGTTTCGAATGGTATTAGGCTCAAAAGTTGTACGCAGCCCCCCCATGAATGAAATCCTATGTGCGCCACTGCATAGGACAGATGGATTAGAAACGCGCGTAGGGAGTATCCAGAAAACTCTTCATGCTTAAGAAGAAGCATCTATGCATTCTCACTGCATACTGCACTGGTCGTTGGTCACTATGGTATGATCTCAATAAAATGGTATTTTCGTCTTGGAATATCTGCAGAAAATCCAGTTAAGAACCAAAAATTTGTATACATGTTCACTCAGCAGAAAAATATTTCTCCAATTAGGGACTGGAACCTTAGCCTCGGAAAAGATTTGAAACTTTGAATACAAAGAAAAAAGCCATAGAAAAGAAAAAAAACTACATAGAGGGTTAAAACAAGCCTTGCACATAAGATTAACACTGGTCGAGGTTAATAGCCTTAAACAGTAACAATAATAATAAACACATTGGTGGTGTTTTATCATCTGTTTTATGTTCATCAACACAATTTTTTGCAAGTATTCCGTGATGACTCTAAAGAGAATTCTGTACACTTGACTTCTTCATGAAAAACATTGGTCACATGTGCCATAATCGACCCTAAGGTTTCAGGAAGATTCTATGTCAATGAACAACAACGCAGAGATCAAATCATAAAGTTGTCTGTTTCACTGTTATCAACTCATATGTGAGCTCATTTCCATTGACACCATTGTACCCGGAAACCCAGCTTCAAATAACGTTGTGCTGTCTTCGCAACATCTTCGTACAATCTCGGACTTTACAAGAAGTGATTGAAGCAATTCTAATGCAACCTGATTGTCCACATAGATCATGATACAAGCATTAAAACCTCTGTGTTGTACTAGTTTGACTTTTCATAGAGGGGTCTTATGGGTCTTATGAACTCCTAGGCCTGGAAGCCCGAGTCGGTCCCGGTTTCTGAACTTAGGTTGGGTTAGGTTATGGAAACCTCACATAGACTCAACAGTCCATAGTACTACCGCATACGTCTGTCCCTATCATATCAAGTCTGGACCAAATCCATTGTTTGAAGTATTTTCGAAAGATAACACCGTGCGACAGCATTTTTCACACCGGGAAAAATTCATAATATAAGTACTATACAAAGTACGCCTTTATTAAAAAAGGCGGAAGCTGCAAGTCTAATGAAGTACAAAAATTCTAATTTATTTGAGTATCAGTATTTTAAATAATAAAAAGATCCAAATTAAATGAAGCGAGAATAATGAAATTTTGACATGTGATCAAGGAGATTTTAGGTTTTAACATACTTACTTTTCAAGAAAATTCTACAAAAATGTTCAAGGATATAAAGGATTAATATCTTCAAAGGACTTTTTTTTTATTTTCTTTTGTTACAAATAGATAAAAAATAAATTTTATTTAAATTCTTGAGTCTTTCCTCTTTCATTTGATATATATATCGCTTTATTCTAACGAAGTTAACCCATTAAAACCTGACCCCAGAAAGGCTTGTGCGATTTCCATAAAATTTTACACAATCTTATTAATTGACCTAATCAAGAAAAAAAATCAAGCAAAAAATTCATACCATGTTTTTCGCAAACATTACACAAATAAACAAAATCAAACATTTGCGGAAAATAAAATGTTCAAATAAAATATCAGCTGCTTGGATTTTGACATTTTCACGCGTTGCGATGTATGAAAATTGGCAGTGTTTAAGCCCAACGTTACATTCGCGCAACACATATAACAGCATATTTTTTTGTTTAAAAAATCAAAAAAAAAAATTTTCAAAACTTATTTTTAAATAGTTTAGCATTGCAAAATGCAACCCACTAAGGGATTTTGATAGGTTTGAAGAATAAGTATTTTTGATTGAATTTCAAAAATTCCCCAAAAAAACCTTTGACTTTGGATCGAAAAAAACGTATGAATATTTAAATAATTTTGAAATTTGAGCATGGCAGAATCTAAAACGATCAATTCTAATCCAATTCTACCCATTTTCAAGTCTTATGTCTTTATGAATTACTTAATATAGCGAAATTCCCAAATGTTGCGCAAACGCAACGCTCAGGGCTTAATGGGTTAAGTATTTTTTTATATTTTTTTTATTTTTTATTCCCTTCAAAATTTTCAAGTCCTTTGAAAAGGACAAAGGATGTAGAAATGAAAAACTGAGTACGCAGTTTTACTATGTTTGGCCTCTAGTTTCAATTTTTTTAATTTTTGTCGCACGGTGTACGCACTGCATTTTTCAAAGCCTCGTCAGTGACATAGGACGTGTTCTATCGTTCCTTCCTTCTCTGGTTCCTAGACCCGGTCTCAAGACATGTGCACCCATTAGTTAGTGATCTGTTGTCATATGTACCTATCAGCAGTCGTGTGTACCGTCAAAAGAGACTAAGGATATAATTGGTTTTGCTCAGCGAGAAGTTGGGCCAACAGATTTTACTGATCCTACAAGTTCCCAGTTCTTCACACTTTGTAGTCGCATACCTAAAATGAACGAGAAATGAATGTCGGTTTCGTCAAAACCGCTGCTACGTGGCTCACGTTTTTTACAAATTAAAAAATTCAATTTCAACTCAACTCAAACTTTAAGTTTTACTTAAAAATGTATTACTTTTTTGGGTATTAATATATACGGGAAATTTCAACTTTTTAGTTTTCCCAATTCGGTACTAAATTAAATCCAAATTAGATTTCTACATCGGTACGACTAACAACTGTGTGACGCTGCTTACGTGTGTAAGCGTACTTGTGGGATTTTAATAGAAGTATTTTCTACAACCACATTTATTCAGCCTCACTTGTCGCACGGCAAACAGTCAGCTTGCATAAACTGCATCGTACTCGTAGATACTAAATCTTGCGCTAAATACCTGCGCGCCCTGTAAACAAGAATACGAAAACATACCATACACGCACACACACTTATACACACACACACACACGTACATCGATAAACATCGAAGTACACACGTAAAGACTGACTGGCAGACGCGAAGGATCGGGGCGCACGCCGAGTGGAATGAGGCACTCGTACTCAGTCTCAATTGGCACTTCATGTCGCGCACGAAATTCGCATTTGTGCCACTGCATTGAAATTTCTTGCAGTCGGAACCCTTTTTTGCCGCTGATTGCTGCCGCTGCTCGGGTTGCGTCTTGCTTGCGCTGTGCGTATTTTTTGTGCTAAGCACTTAATTGGATTTTCGGCACACAAATTAATAGGAATTCCGCGAACTGCAGCAGTCGAGTTGGCGGAAGCAGCAACGACAGTCGGCGCAGCACCCCATCCAGTCAGCCACTTGCCAGCGCTGCTGCTTCCTCTGCTTGTATGTGTGTGTGTGTGTGAGTGTGTTCATGTTGGACTGCTGCATGCATGCTGAAAAGTTGCAAGGAAAACAAATATTTACTTCGAAAATTTCTGTTGAAAACCATTTTTGGACCCCTTTTCGGTTATTTCATTTATTTGAAAAAGAAACCCTTTTTTTGTGTTTTGTTTTTGTTTATATTCTTTTTCGAAAAACAAAAGCAGTCGTCAGCATAAATAAACGCAAACGTTGCACTTTGTGCCTTAGTGACTACTCCTCAGTGCCGTCTTTGGATGCTTTGTTGTTGTTGTTGTTGATTTATTTGCTACCAAATTTCGTGCGCTGTGTTTTTGACACTCAGCGTCAGTGCAGCACTCCTTCGACTGTTCGAATCGGGCGTTGCGTTTGCGCTTCAAGCTCGACTGCCGCCGAAAGACATCGGACATGATTTAGTTGCTTGTAGCGCAAATTTATTTTCACGCTGACAGGTGAAGTTGTTTTGGCGGCCCCCCAACTCAGAAACGTTCTGAATCGACAATCAGCACAACAACAATAACAATAACAACAGGTAAAACAGCGCCACTCGACAGCACAGCAGCAATTTGGCAGCGTTTGTTGCGCCGCTGCTACTTTTTTATATTTTTTTGCTAAAAATAAAAAAAAAAGGTTTTGTTGCATAAAAGACAATTTTGTGTATATTTTTTTATTGTTTGAATTTCTTTTAATTCTTCGAAAGCAGCAGCAGGCGTGATTCAGATTTGTACATCTGTCCGGCTGCCAAGCCGATCTGAACCAACGCCTGCAGTCAGTTTTGTCGCACAACAACAACAACATGGAAAGCAACAACATATAAACTTTGTTATGATTTTTTGCTGCTAGGATTTGTCTGCAGGACATGCTGTACGAAATTATTTTTCGCTTCGTCCATAAGTTGAAATATGTGTGCGTGTGTCTGTCTGCCAAAGTCTGTGACTGCAGGCGAAAACGAAAACATTTTAAATAAATTTTAAAATGGATATCTTATTCATTTGTTTTTATTGCAATGGCAGCAACAAGCGCCGCACATGTTGCTGCAATGAATGCTGCGAAAGAGGATATTTTAATATTCATTTCATTTCGCCGCGGCCCGCAGACAACGCAAGTGCACACAATGAACGACAGTGCAGGCGACAGCGCATCAGATGCACTTGTCATGTGTAAATATTCGCCATGTTGTACAATAAAGGCAGCAACACGACACACCAGCGCACATACGCACGTCCACACACACACTCACACACATACAAATGTGCACTCGGCAGTAATCAACGGCATTATCCTTAAATGCACTTATGGTGTCTGCGCGTGGGCAGGCGACGCCGTACGAGGACCGCTGTGTGGCATGAAGGAGAATGAGTGAGAAAGGGGCTGTAAAAGAGTCGGGAAAACGCAGCAGCGGAAGAGGAAGACACGCAGTTGGGTGCCTTTCGAGTGCGTGTGACTTGCTGCCGAGGGGGAGGAGTGAGCTGAGATGGCTGGCAACGGAAACAATTCAGAAGCAGAACAACAGCAATAACGGCAAAAGTGCTGGCAAACAAAAAACCATACAATATGCCGTAATGGAAGAAGACCAAAAATGAATTATAAAATGTGAAATGTGAATTAAGTTATATATAAAATATAAAAACGAAACTAAAATATAACAATTCAAATATAAACTAAAAAAAAAACAAATTAAAAATAAAAAATTAAAAATATAGATAGTGTATAAAATAAAAAATAACAAATATTAAATAAAAAATATTAAATAAAAAATACTAAATACTACAAAAAACATAAAATACAAAAATTTTAAATTTAACAAAAAATTAAATATAAAGTGTAAACCAAAATAAAAACAATATTAAATAAAAAATATAAAGTATAAATTATTTAATGTAAATGCAAAATATTAAAAATTAAATATAATATATAAAGTAAAACATAAAACATATATAATATAAAAAACATATATAATATACATATTATATATGATATATATTATATATAATATAAATGAAAATATAATGACTAAATATAATATCCTTTTATATTTAATAATATTAATTTTTAATTGACTGGCACGACAGCCCGCTTACGCGAGACTAAGGCCTAGCTTCCCGCAACCACCCGTGTTGTGCGTGTGAATTTGTACGCGGGTTGAAGGGACCTACAGTTTTATGCCGGTTCCGAACGGCAGGTTGGGAGCTCTTTCATAAGCAATTTTTACTCTCAGAGGTTTGCCATTTCCAGCTGAGAGGACAGCCACCGAAAGAGAAAACGAGTTTTCCCGTTATTTTTTTTTTTTAGGTGTTATTACAGGCAGTATTTGAACCTGCGGTTTGCTGCCTTCGACTCACGGTCCAACGCACTAATAAACTGAGCCACGGCGGCTGCCGTATTTAATACTTAAACTAAAACCTTAATATACAAAAAAATCAATATAAAGTGTAAAAAATAAAACAGAAGATATGCAAATTATCACAAATATAAAATAAATAAATAAAATATAAAGTGTAAACCAAAATAAAAATATAAAGTATAAATTATTAAATACGAAATGCAAAATATTAAAAATTAAATATAAATTATAAAGTAAATCATAAAACACAAAAAATAAATATAAATATAAATATAATAACTAAATATAATATCCTTTTATATTTAATACTCAAACTAAAAACTAAAAAATACAAAAAAATCAATATAAAATATAAAGTGTAAAAAATAAAAAGGAAGATATGCAAATTATCACAAATATAAAATATAAAATCAAAAAAATTTTAAAATTTAAAACAAAATATACAAAACTTTAAAAATAAAAAATACAAAATATAAAACATACAAAACAAAATATAACAATTATTAAAAAAATTATAAATGTAATAATGTAAAAATTATGAAAATAAAAAATTAAGTACCAAACCAAACCATATAAAAAAGTATTTATTTATTTATTTATTGAGTCTATGGTTTAACAACCTTACAGACTAGATAACAATTAAATGTACTTATTAGTAGGTGCACATAAATTACTTAAAAATAAGAGAGTAATTCATTTTTAAACAAAAATTGGCTTAGAGAGAAATCTAAACAAGGAAACTTATTTAATGCTAACTTATTGAATTCAACTAATTCAATTAATAGTAAAATATAAAAAAAATCAATATAAGATATAAAGTGTAAAATGTAAGAACAAAATATATAAAATTTATCACAAACATAAATTTATAATATAAAAAATCAAATTTAAAAATTCTTAATTAAAAAAATAAAAATGTTAAATGTATAAAAAATATTATATAAATTAGAAAATATTAAGCATACATAAAAATAAAATGATCATAACAAAAAAATTAAATATTAAAGATTAAAAAAAAAAAAAAAAATAATAAATATAAATATAAAATAAAAATTGTAAATATTAATTACATTAAATATATAAAAATTTGAATGTACAATATAATATTAAAAATAAAAAAGTATAAAATGTACAATATAAAATAAAAAATAGAAAATTGCCAAACAACAAACAAAAGCTATTGCCAACAATTTCAGTCTCTTAACAAACAAAACATGTTTCCTCACAATAAGTAACAACAAATAAAGCATAACAGATACATATATGTTACATTTTATTAATACATTTTATAATTTTATAATCAAAGAACAAACACCACGCAGCATCATCTATAAAAAACCTTAAATCTACGTTTAAATCGAATGTGAACGAAACAAGTCATCTTCTAATGCATTAACCAACTACCGCTAATTACATGAACGGTAAAATTAATTCACACGATTGGCATCCACTTTGATTTTTTGTATTTTCATCAGCCAAGCTCAGCACTCAGCCCACTTGAATTTTCCACATTTCAATTGCCAAATTCGATTTAGCCCACTTGAGACACAGCCAGCGCACAAACAACAGCAAAAGTCTTTAATTAAAAACAACACCCCAACAACAAATGAGCAGCATTACACATAAACCGCTGCTGCTGCTTTGCCTGGCTGCCACAAGCCATGCAGCCTTAAAGTAGGCAACAAAGTGCAAAATGAACAAACCATACACCATACACCAAAACACAACAACACCACAACCAACAACAACAACTGCAATACGAAAGTTGAAAGCACGCTGCAACAGCCGCCGCAAAAAAGTGCAGCACTGCAGTCAATGCACTTTCAACGACGTCATCACGTTCGACGGCAAGAAGTGAAAAAGTTTTGCAAAAATAAAAACAACAAAAAAACGGAAAAACAACCGAATGTAAAATAAGCTGAAAATAAAAACAAAATGAATGCAATAAAACGAAAAAAAATAAAAAGAAAAAAATGCAAAAACAGAGCAAATCGCAGCCACAACCGCACAGAGCAGCCATTATTAACGCCTGCTGGCTGTACTGCAGAAATTTGTTTGCCTGCACTTTGCGCTGAGCCTTTCGTTGGTTTTCTTTTTTTTTGCTTTATTTTTGTTTTATTTGCGATTTAGTAGATTTTTGCGTTTCAACCATTTTTGTTTTGATGCTGCTGAATGCAGCAAATACAGCGCCGTATTTAAATACAACAAATATGCCTAGTTTGACAACACACACACACACACACACACAAACACGCACAGACCCACATGCGTGTAATGTGCACTTGTCAAAACTACAAAACTCAACTCTTCTCATTTGGTGTTTTTTGTTTTTTTTGTTGTTTTTTACTGCCTGCAACTTGAATGTCGCCTGCTGCCTTCCGTTTTCCGTTAATTTCTCTCTTCGCCCTGCTGACTGCTCTGCTGCATCTCGCGCGCTTTTCTTCATGGCTGCCTGCCTCGAGACTGTAAATGTTGCACATGCACTGCAAATTATGCACTCAGACGCAAATGTCTGCGTGTGCTTACAGATGCCGCATACATGTGCAGCCGCTGCAGTGCGGTGTAATGACATTTACGCTCCGCAGCCTACAAGTAGGCAACGATTTTCGTCTTTTGCAATTTTGATTTTTTGCTCCTTTTTCGTGTTCAGTTTTAATGCTTTCCTTTTAGTGTTTTTTTTTTCGTTGTTTTGCTTGTTTGTGCTCTATGACAATGTGTTGTGTGTTATTAATGTGGCCGTACGGCGCTTTCCTGCCCTACGGCAATGCGCGCCAGACAATGGCGGACAAGGCAGCTTAGCTGTACAGTCAGTCGTGAACGGGTTATAAGTGCTGAGATTGCAGTTATATGTTATGGAATTTTCTAAAGCCCACTTAGACCCTAAAGGCCCATTGTGATACCACAATCAATCGAACTTAAGTCCGCTCACTCATTGAAAAAGTTTGAGCTCTCTACGAAGCCTAATAGACTGCGAATAGTTCTATCGGTTAGGTACCCTAAGTTGTCAAAGAAGTAGTTTTCCAGATGACCCTTCTTTCTTCTCGCGGTACAAGTTCATAGAAAGTGAAGCACGTTTTCTTTGTCTTTCTCGTTCTTACAGCTTCGGCAGCCAACCTTCTGGCGTGGCTGCCACTGACACAGTGATCCCTCAGTTCATCAATCATGGTTGTAGTCTGATCCCTTTTTAGTTATGGAAGTTTTCTAGAATGACGAAAGTTAAAGGCTGGAAGTTTAATTTCGTGCGTAGTAAATTCTGTGTTGCTTTCAGCACATCTTAGGTTATAGTTTCTTGTTTGGAACTTGTATGAGTACGAAGCTCACACCACTTACTAAAGACATCGAAAGCACTGTCGGCTTTCTGGCAGTGCAGAGGTGTATTTGGGAAAACGTGGGGTCTTTCCCCCAGCAAGGTCCTCTGGATCTACAAGGCTACAATAACACCCATCATCTCCTACGCATCGGTAGTCTGGATGAGCAGACTCTCTCTTGCAGGAGTCAAGAGAACCTTGTCCAGACTGCAGCGCACTGAGGCCATATGTTGTACCGTAGCCTTCCCGACTACTTACTTCTGGCCCATCGCTAGATGCCCTGGTGAACCTTCCTCCACTTGATGTTTTCATCCAAGGAGAGGCCTTAAAGGCCATCCAAAGACTAAAACACAGTGGCCAGTGGTATGACGCTTGTCCGACACTGGACAATTGTCCTGGCACCGATATCGACCTCACAGTCATGGCCATGCCCTTCGACTCCATGCCTTCAACTGGCATACTAAAAAAGCAGTACATGGTGTTGCTGCCTGAGGCTCACTCTTGGTCAGATCCTGAGGATAAGCCCGGTAAACACTGTTTTCGTATATTCACGGACGGCTCCAGAACGGAAGAAGGTTCTGGCTCTGGGGTCTTCGTTGAATCCACGGGGACTGGACGGTTCTTTGCCCTAGGCTCGCGCGCATCTGTGTTTCAGGTGCATGCGATACTTGAGGCGATGAACTTTGTCATAGAGAATAGGTGGAAAGGCAGGTCTATCTGCGTCTGTAGTGACAGCCCAGATACGCTTATGGCCTTGGACAGCCCTCTAACCACCTCTATGCTAGTCAAGTCCTGCAAATCCAGGCTTAATAATGTCGGCAAATACAATAGCCTGATGTTTACCTGGGTCCCGGGACACGCAGGAATTACGGGTAACGAGACCTCGGGTTCCTTAGCTAGAATGGGCTCTAAGGCTGCTTTTGTTGGCCCTGAGCCTTTTTCTGCCACTCCCATCTGCGGCCATTAAAGCCACTGTTAACGAATGGGTCACTATGACCCAGGAGCGAGCATGGCAGGCTGAGAGCGGCTGCAGGTGGACGAAACTTATGCTTCCCGCCATATCCAACAGATGCTCACAGTTTCTTCTGTCACTAGGCAGAGGGGACTGCAGGCACATGGTCGGGTTAATGACGGGCCATTTTCTATGGGCAAAGCACATGGAAATGGTAGGCATATCTGACAGTGACCTTTGTCCTGCCTGTGAGGAGGACGTTGAGACGGCGGAACACTTCCTGTGTCTCTGCCCCGCGTTCGCTCGTATCAGGTTTGAGACGTTTGGCACTGATGTGCTTAGACCACCTTGGCTCCTTGGCACCCCAGGATCTATCAAGGTTTCTTCGGAAGTCGGGTAGATATAACAGGGAACAACAAGTCGTAGTACAATGGACGTATAATTCGACGTCTGAGTGCTGCGGTTGCTAGATCCGACAAAGGAAAAAAAAAAACGTTCGCAGGTTACAAAAGGGATACCAGATATCTTGACACATCTGCTCAATCGTACCCGGCCGAGTGAGCTCGACTGCTCTAGAGTTTCCTGGAATAGGTGAATATGAAGCTGCCGCGTAGTCTCGTTAAGAGATTTGCTGCAGCTTAAAAAAGCTGCAGTGTACTAACGATTGATGATGATTGAGTGATGATTTTGAGGACCATTACAGCTACGAGAGTAGGACTGAAAAGTTTCCAGCCTAAGTCAAAAATTGTGCCAGCATGTCCAGTCTTTTACTTTTATTTCACAATGCTATCCCTGGATTGTTCTACAAAATATCTTTCAATCTTATGAAAATATATTTTGAATCAATTACTTTGGTTTACTAGTTACCAGTAGTATTGATAGCATCTCGCTTGCCTAACACTCAAATTAAATATAAACTTATGTAACTGAATAATATACAAAATCGTATCGCATTTAACTTTGAGGTATTTTCGTTCCAGCTTCAGTTAAAAACATCTCACTGAGACGTTTTCGTTTCGACACTATTTCCAAGACAAAACCACTTATTTTCAAGCCGAAAACACAAAACAAGCCGAAAACACGTGTTTTCGTTTTAGTGAAAACGTGATATAAAACACCAAAACTGCCTTATCGACCTGTGTAGCGCTTTACGTCATCACACTTTAGTAGCAGAAATAAGGAAGCAGCTGCAGTCAGGCATGTCTACAATATTCTAGTAAAAACCAGCTGACTGACAGACCGGAAACTGCATCACACTTTATTGCAATTAAAAATTTCACACCTTTGTTGTATCATAATTTTTTGAATATTTTATTTAAATATTTTTTTTTATATTTTCTGTGCATTTTAAATATTTTATTAATATTTTTTATTTATGATTTGTTTTTTTGTTTGTATATTTTGTTTCAATTTTGTGATTTTATTTTTTTATTTTATTTTAATTTTTTTATTTTTGATTTGTTTTTTTTTTTGTATATTTTGTTTCAATTTTGTGATTTTCTTTTTTGCTGTTACTTCGCTTCATTCTGTTTGTATTCTGTATTTTGTTTCATACTGTTTTTATTCTTTATATTGTTTCATTCTGTTATTTTGTATCATTTGGAATTTCTTAGAACTTTAGTTGTGCAGCTAAAACCAAATTTTAGTTGCCCCAGCACTGAAAAAATAGTCTAAGCTCCATGCAAAATTATTTTCTAACAGCTAAAAAGTGCTCAGCACACCGCAGGCATCGCTTGTAAGTTTGGCAAGCGCCTAATTATGCGGCAAAGCGTTTGAAAATACTCCAAAATATGCTTTGCATAGAATGTGAGTAAACTTTAAGTGGGTTAAGGGTTAAATTTGCGTAGCGTTTGACGCCAAACATTGCTTAAGATTTACGTTGGCGTTCAGTTGCTGATGGGTTTGTGGGTAAAAATGAATGTTGTTGTTGTTGCTGCTGCCTACTGCTGAGAAACTTGTTTTAATTAACGTCGACTAATCAAATATTTTAACTGACTTTGTGCACCTTTATGCGCGCACATGCCGCCGCTTCATAAGTATGCAACCACACATATTTGCACATCAGCTAAATAGTTTGTTGCTTTATGTGTGCGCATGTGTAGGTTTGCGGTTGTCACTCGTCGGTGCCGCTATTTGCTTAACCCAAAAGTAACATTTGTGCGGCCGCTGTTGAGCGATCCTACTTATTCCCCACATGCCGCCTATGCTTCGTTACGCATTGCGGTTGCTTGCAGTGCTTCCCTTTAAGTGAGTGTGGGTGTGGCATACTTGCAATGAACGCTTACACACACACAAAAACATACAATCACACACACATACACAGTTCGTTTCGTTCGTTCCGACCAAACGGCTTAATGCAGCAAAAATTCGTGTTGCCAAAGTGGCACTTGAAGCGTTCACAAAGAAAAACGCTCTAACGCTTGTTTTTGGTAAATAAAAAATATTATTCATATATAAAATTAATTGAGGTTAAGTAGGATTTGTTGGCTTTATATGCGCCAATGATTGATGATTGAACATTGCTGGAAAAATTGACATGCACGCAAAAACAAAAACCAAATCAATTTCGATCCAATAAGCATATAAAACGATTTTCTGCGCTCTCCTCCAATCATTAGTTATTAATCCATTTTTGTAGCAACACAGCTACCAGCCTTTACAATACAACAAAAACTAATACATACTTACGTATGTCGATTGCCCAACCCAGCCGCCAATTGTGTCCAAACCGGTTGAAACAAAACCGCTGCAAGCCAAATCAATCATTTACAAATATTGCTAGTAGAAAATAAATGAATAAATAAAGCAATTGTCAGCAATAAAACAATCAAACCATAATTCATTATTACTGTAATTTTATTGACAAAAACACAAAGGCAAACAGTGTTGCCAGTGCAACAAAAAATACAATGAAATCAACCTTCGCCAGTGGCCCAAGTTGCGTGAAATTTTATTTTATTTGTTTGCATCAATCTAACTAAAATTTTTTTGTATTTTTGATACATATTTTCTGAGTTTTATAAAAATTTTCATTTGTGTAATTTGTGTTATACAATTCAACAATCGCTACTTCATTGTTATCCTTTTTTTCTTTTCTATTTATAACACTTGACAATTTTTTGTTGTGTCATTTTTCGGTCGCTTTGAAAAAGTCTCAAATGTTTGAAAGTAATCGATTTTTATTCAATTACCTTTGTCTGCTGTATTTCTTGTTTATCTTTCAGTTTATTTATTTTCTTTACATTTTTTTCTTTTGGGGCGCTCAAATTTCAAATCTGCCCCTAGACACTTTAACTTGAAAGCTTCACGGTGCGACAGTTTCGTGGTAGTCATTGAATTCCACTTAATCTAATTTCGAAATCTTGCATTTCACTTTCTGCCACAGCGGTTGAGTAAGTGACGCGTGTGCTGTATGTGAATTGTGCTCACTTTTTGTTGACGTCAAGCAAAGATGCACAGCAAAAGCAGACAACTTGAACTGTTCAAGTTTACAAAACAAACAAGGTCTTTAAAACATGTGTGGGCTGCTGTTTTTTTTTTTTTATTTTTATTACTTTATTTTATTATTTGTTTATTTTATTTCATGTTTTTGTTGATTGATTTTTATTCAACAACTGAAACGGTAAACATTTCTATTGTCATAAATGCAGACAATGAAAAGATAAATAAAACTAAAGTTAGCAACTCTTTGTCCTTAAGCAAACAGCTACTTCAAGGTTCCTCTTACTTGACGTCTTCCCCTATAAAACCACTTAACGCCGCTGATTTAACTTTTGGTGCGCAATAAAAGCACACAACACTCAACGCTTTGTATTCGTATTCGAAGCAACGCCAATAAGGTAGATGTGATTTTTCATTGGTTTTGGCCGACATATTTTCAAGCTACAGCTAAGGAATTTTATTAAAAAACCCGAACAAAAATGATATCATCTTCCACTTCCTCTGTGCCTGTCAGGCTCTTTCGAAAAAAGGTGGAAGACGTTGCGAAAAACCTTCTTTGCCGATTTCGAAAACATAGCAAAATGCACGCTGGGTTCGCTTCTTGCCTTCAAAAACCTTTCGGAGTTAAGGAGCAGATCACAGAGAGGGTTAACTTCCTACAGGAATCGGCCATGTGCTAACTGGATGCTTGGCCTTGCCACTCTAAACAACCAACCAACTAATTTTTGATCTTATTTGCATTGACAAATTTTTGGATTAAAAATAATGAAAGAGTGCAGATAAAAGTTAAAAATCACAAATTTGTATTAACAAATTTTGTTGACAACAATTATAAAAGAGTGCAGATAAAAGTTAAAAATCAAAAGTTTCGTGGCTTTCTTTAAACCAAGTTAGAAAAAAGTTATTACAAAACAAAATATTATTTTCAGTGCAAAGAATTTTCTATATAACAAAATTTTTTTGATTATAATCACCGAAAGTTTAACCTTTTTTTGTTATGTACTAAACTTTTTCAACATAATTTTTTTATTTTTTTTTATATTTTCATGAATACTTTTATCCGGTGAATACTGTATTTTCAAGTGTTTCAAATTCGACACTTTTTCTAAATTTGTTTATTGTAATTTTTCGTATAAATTCTATATTTGGTAAATTTGGACCAAAAGTGGACAACTTTTTTACCTTAAACCAAGGCCGGTTTTGTTAAATTTGGAGTTTTTTATGATGTAAAAAGTGTGTAAGACCTTTAAAAAACCCACACTTTTTGAATGTTATTGCAAAAATGCAAAAAAAATTGCAAAAATAATAAAAGAGTGCAAATAAAAGTTAAAAATCAAATATTTCGTAGCTCTCTTTAAACCAAGTTAGAAAAAGTTATTTCCAAACAAAATAATATTTTCAGTGCATAGCATTTTCTATATTACGAAATTATTTTGATTATAAGCACCAAAATTTTAACCTTTTTTTGTTATGTACTAAACTTTTTCAACATAATATTTTTTATTTTTAAATATTTTTATTAATACTTTTATCCGGTGAATACTGTATTTTCAAGTGTTTCAAATTCGACACTTTTTCTAAATTTGTTTTTTGTAATTTTTCGTATAAATTCTATATTTGGTAAATTTGGACCCAAAAGTGGACAATTTTTTTACCTTAAACCAAGGCCGGTTTTGTTAAATTTGGGAATTTTTTATGATGTAACAAGTGTGTAAGACCTTTAAAAAACCCACACTTTTTGAATGTTATTGCAAAAATTCAAAAAAAAATTTCAAAAATAATAAAAAAGTGCAAATAAAAGTTAAAAATCGAATATTTCGAAGCTCTCTTTAAACCAAGTTAGAAAAAAGTTATTTCCAAACAAAATAATATTTTCAGTGCATAGCATTTTCTATATTACGAAATTATTTTAATTATAAGCACCGAAAGTTTTGCGTTTTCTTTTTGATATTTCCAAACCTTTTTAACATAATATTTTTTATTTTTTAATATTTTTATTAATACTTTTATACGGCGAATACTGTATTTTCAAGTGTTTCAAATTCGACAATTTTTCTAAAGTTTTTTCTGTTATTTTTTATATTGATTCTAAATCATCCCTCATTACGGTTGCCACTTTTGGTACATTAATTTGGGCATTTTTTGATTTAAAAAAGTGTGTAAGAGCTTTAAAAAAACTCCACTTTTTTACTGTTATTGCAAAAATGATGTCAATACTATTTGGAAATTGAAAGAATTTTAGATTTTCAAATTTTTAGTTATATTTTATTTTTGTGTTTGTAAAACTCGCTATAACTTCAACATAAAAATAATTTTTTTTTTATTAAAAAATATTTTTTTGGACACAAGCTTTTGCAAAAATGATGTCAATACTATTGGAAAAAAAATTAATTTTTGTTTTTGTGTTTGTATTAAATAATCATTTTTTTTTAAACCAAAAAAATGTTCATCGCCTCTCTCTTTTCAACCTATTATTATTAATTATTTTTATATTTTCATGAATACTTTTATACGGCGAATACTGTAGTTTCAAGTGTTTAAAATTCGACACTTTTTCTAAATTTTTTCTGTTATTTTTTATAGTGATTCTAAATCATTCCTCATTACTCATTGCCACTTTTGGTACATTTGGACCAAAAGTGGACCATTTTGTTTACCTTGAACCAAAGGCCGGTTTTTTTTATTTTTGGCATTTTTTTATGATCTAAAAACCTTTAAAAAACACCTCACTGTTTGAATATTATTGCAAAAATTATAACAATAGGTACTATTTGGAAATTAAAAGAATTTAAATTTTAATTATATATAATTTTTGTGTTTTTAAAAATCGCAAGAACTTAAACATAAAATTTTTTTTTGTATTAGAAAATATTTTTTTGGACACAAGTTATTGCAAAAGTGATGACAATACTATTTGGAAATTAAAATAACTTCAATTTTTGTTATATTTAATGTTTGTGTTTGTAAAAATATTATTGCAAAAATTATAACAATAGGTACTATTTGGAAATTAAAAGAATTTAAATTTTAGTTATATATATTTTTTGTGTTTTTAAAAATCGCAAGAACTTAAACATAAAATTTTTTTTTTGTATTAGAAACAATTTTTTTGGACACAAGTTATTGCAAAAATGATGACAATACTATTGGGAAATTGAAAGAATTTAAATTTTATTTGTATTTAATATTTGTGTTTGTAAAAATTGCAAGAACTTCAGCATAAAATTTTTTTTTTGTATTAAAAAATGTTTTTTTGTAAACAAAAAAATATTTCCTCTCCTCTCCATTTTCAGCCTAAGTATTTTTAGGAGAATTTCATTACAAAAAAATTTAGTTTAGTGGCAAACGCGCCTGTCTCCTTTTTATGTCTCCCGACCGTAGCGCACAAACTCAACTCATCTCTTTAACACCTTCCCACCAGCCAATAAAATGCTCAGTTGTCATTTTGACACAATATGGCAAAAAGTTTTGCAAAAAGCTATAACAATAAAAGCAACAACAAAACGCCATCAATAAACTGCCATAAATTGTACAACGCTTTCAACACGCATTTTGCATTTCAACTTTGAACAACACGACACTTCAACGCTTTTACACCAACGCATTGGTCATTAATTTATGAATTGTTTAATGTATTTAAATGCAACAACCTGTCAAATGAGTGTCAAAAGTTTGCTGTACAGCTGTCTAAATTGTACAGTCGGCAAAGTTTTGCTTTACACACTCGAACCGACACGAACGAAAAGAGACAACACAGAATTTATGGCGAGCAAGTTTCGAGAGCTAAACGTGCAAAAAGTAACAAATTAAGAACAGAGCAGAATAAAATTTAAAACAAAAAAACAAAAACGGCGACGCGGGACAAGTGTAACTGCCGCAACGCGCTGTCAACTGTCACGGCACTGTCACACAAGTGTCAAAAGTTGGCACACATGCATAAACCGATTGTTTACATGCAAAATCGCCGCGCCGCGCACCGGACAATGCAATGCCGCACAGTGCATTGTTCGACGGTTCGCGTTGTTCGGCGCGAGTGTGGCCGCGGCAATTCGAGACGCAGTCAAGTGTGCGCGCAGACCACCCAGCAAAAACGATCGCTGTCACAGCAGCGGCCGTTCACCGCATTCCAGGTAACAGCCCAGCGAGTTGCACATCAAAGCGCCGTTGCATGACAGCCAACAGTCATCATCAATACACACACACACACACACACACACACATACTCCACCAAAAGCGAAACTGTCTCAAGTGCAGCTCGACCAACCGACCGCTGTCATCCCAATCATTTGAGCTGTCAGTCGCTTAATTGTTTCTTCTGAGAACCGTTGCAGTTGTTGTTGTTGTTGCGCTGCTGCTGATAATGACATTTGTTGACTGCAAGTTGCACCCATTTTCGTTCACAATCATTCAACGCCTCAGCTCACAGCTTCAAATATTTTCAATATATTGTTTGCTTTACAACAGTTGTTACTACACTTGTTGTAGTTGTTGTTGTTGTTTAACATTATTTATGTTTTCTATCACTTGGCCCATCTCGAACCTTTTGTGCTTTGGGAATTTCAAGTATTTTCATCGAAATCATCAAAATTAGTTGAAGTGTTGCATTGAAATTTTCTCGCGGCATTTGTGTTTCTATCTCGCATCGTGTCATCTCCATCAGCTACAATTTCTCTATTGTCTGCTGTGTGTCGCCTTTAAGCCAGCGTTGGTTAATATGTTCAACAACAGCAACAACAACAACACAACGAAAACACGCACCGCAAAGGCTTTTAGTTTTATTTGCCTAAACGTGTTCAACATCTGCGGCCACAACGTTGTAAAAACGAAATTATCACTATTGTTGTTGTTGTTGTTGATGATGATGATGATTACCTTAAATCTGTGCACGCTGACATGCCCTGCCCCTGTGATAACTAATTTCCAACATGACAACTGATGCGCTCCCGCGTGTTGGCCGCTACCGCACAGCACGCAGTCCCAGCGCCCAAGCAACACGCACGCAACTAACAACGCCCGTACGCGCCCAAAATCCGCGTCGTTTACATATTATGACAAGCGAGTGGGCCGGCCGGTCAGCGCGTACCGTCAGCCGTCAGTCGGCTGGTCAGTGTTTGCTGCTGTCAAATTTGTTTGGATATTTCTTTTTTTTTGGGGGCTTTTCAAGCGACACGCAACGCATTTCTAAACGCAAACAATGTGGCCTTTAATAAGCATTAAAGCATTTTGATTGACAACACTGTTGAAATTGGAAATTATGTAAAATGACAGCAGCGCAGCGCATGTGAAATGTGAGCGTTGATTGAAGGGCGTGTCCGGGTATTTGTCGGTTTTTGTTTACTGGCAGCTTGGCCACTGCGGACGCTGTTGATTAGTGAAATTAGTGGCCGAAAGAAACTTGCAAAATTGCATAGTGCAGAGCTTGATTTTTATTTACATAGGACTGGGGTGATTTTTAGGAATGCGAAGTGATTTAATAAGGTTAGGTTAGGTTAGCTAACAAGCCAATTCGGCCACGTATAGACCCTGTTTCGCCCCAGGGCTGCTTACTGTTGCGGGTCAACGTTAAAACAATCGGTGAGAATATGTGACTGACTTTCAAGAATACATTTTTTGTTGGTCCTTAGAATTGTTTGAAGTTTTAGAAAAAATACGAAATTAATAAACTAAATATTTAAGTTTAAAGAAGAGAAGTATACACGTTTTTTTAATGGTATATCTTGACATAGAAAGGAAAGAAGAAGCACAAAAATTAGATAACTTTTTAATTTGACGTTTTCTCTCAATTTAGATATTTGTTTTTTTTTTTAAATTTTGGTTGAAGTAAATGAAGAAATATTCAAATTTTCGTTATGCGTAACAAGTTTTATGTTTGAGTAATTACACTGTACAACAACATTTCTGCAACAGAGTAACGACCGTATATTTCTGAAAGAGGACATCGTACAAATCATTTTTGCCGAACAAAGTAATAGTCCAGCACGTCTGAGTTTTTTGTAATTTGCACGTAAAGGTTAAAGGGGTCCCTATAGAATTTTACACGGAAAGTATAAAAACTTGGAGAGCTACAGCTTCGATGTCTAAGACAGAGTTGTTTGCATTAAAAATGTGAATATTTTTTGTGTATACATGAACCCCCCCTCTCCCTTTCCTTACCCCTCCCTTTTTTATGTTTTTCGGAAATTTTTTTTCATAAAAAGATTGTATTGAGTAAATATGGAAAAAATATACACTAATACTGCCTTTTGGGAGAATTTTCCTCATTAAAAATTAAGCGGGGTTTCTAAATAACAAAACTTTCTCAAAAGTGCTCCCAAAAAATAAATTACCTTAACCACGAAACCTTCATTTAATAATTTTTTTATTAATTTCTTGCTCTGCTTGAGATGTTGAGAAAAACGTTGAATATTAAAAAAAAATAGTTTTCATTGAAAAATAGTTCAGGTGGCCTCCAAACAAGGAGTCCCCTCTTAATAAAATAAACAACGATGTGGTTGCTCTCATAGAAAAATACTCTAAAATACAGGGTCCGAATATAAAAATTAAAAAATGTCTTATGAAATGTTGCTAATATATCCACATAGAACCCTAAAACGTAAAATTTAAAGCTTTAACTTTCCCCAGTAAAAATCTGTAGCGAAAGGTTTAAGTGAGTCATAACTTTATTGGGTGCACATTAGACGTGTTTTAGTATAGCAAAGGGATTCTAAATAATTTTTTTTCAATACAGATAAATCTTTCATATTGAAAGGTTTAGTGTGCAAAAAAATAAACCCAAAAATTTTGGAGACATACTTGAGAGATATACATGACCCTGCAACTAGTTCAAAGTTCCAGAAATTGCAAAGAATATAGACCAATTTTCTTCACTGCCATTTCCAAGACTCTTAGTAAGATAAAATATAGCATCCACCAGTAATCCATCCAGTAATTTCTTACTTACTACTGCATCCCTTCTCTAAGATGTTTTTGCCAGTGAACTAAAGCACCCAGATCCTTGCACTCTTAGCATTTTATATAATTTTCATAGAAAATGTGAAGCAGACTCCCACTGCTCGAAGAGAATTAAAATATTGTGCCAACCTCATTCAACCTTAATTTGAGTTTCTAAATATTTTCTCCTAACATAAAAACTTTAAAAAAAATTAGAACCTATCTGCACCTTCTATCTTCGATCTCAAATATAATTATACATTTTATTGGTTCACATTAAATAAATAAATAAATAAGTAAATAAAATTGGTATAAAGGTATCCAGAGTTATTAACGAATTCTTACGAATTTACTTTTTAATAATAATAAATAATAATAATTGACTGGCACGACAGCCCGATTACGCGAGACTAAGGCCTAGCTTCCCGCAACCACCCGTGTTGTGCGTGTGAATTTGTACGCGGGTGGAAGGGACCTACAGTTTTATGCCGGTTCCGAACGGCAGGTTGGGAGCTCTTTCATAAGCAATTTTTACTCTCAGAGGTTTGCCATTTCCAGCTGAGAGGACAGCCACTGAAATAGAAAACGAGTTTTCCCGTTATTTTTTTAGGTGTTATTACAGGCAGTATTTGAACCTGAGGTTGCTGCCTGCGACTCGCGGTCCAACGCACTAACCAACTGAGCCACGGCGGCTACTTTTTACTGCGACAAAATCAAAAAATTTCAAAACACACAAAAAATCGATATACTCGTGAAACTTGTGGCCAAGTGTAGTAAAACTGCGTTTTTAGTTTTTTTTCTCTGACTTCAGGATTTGTTTTAAAAGAACTTTGAAATTTCAAGGACATGTTTATTTCAAAAAATTATTTTAAAAATTGAGCGCAATGTAGAATAACAACAGTGGGTATCAAATGATAGAGAAAAATCCTTAGAATCTTAAAAATTTTAATGTTTTGGTGCACAAGGACGAAGAGGTATTGGTCCTTCTAAAACTTTATTCTTGAATATCCTTGAAAAATTCCAATAGTTTTTTTTTTTTTTAAATATATATTAAGGACTAATATGAACAGTGTACACTACCACATCCTCGAATTTCGCCCTTCTAACTTTATTAGTTTAAGATATAAAAAGTTTAATACTTCTCTCTATAAAACAAAGATATATTGCACCGTACGACAAACACAAAATATTCCAAGTAATTATTTTTAACTCTTTTAATAATGTAACTGTATTGTTTTAATTCTTTCCACATTCTTTCTTTGCCTTTAATTCAGCGATTCATTTATGGCGTTTTATATAAAAATTATTTTGACTTAAAAGATCCCCTTTGACGACCCTTTGACGACCCTTTGACGACCCTTTGAAGACCCTTTGGCTACAGGTTTTACAGGGGAAAGTTAAACTCTTTAATTTTACGTCTTAGGCTTCTATGTGGTTATATTAGCAATATTCCATAAGAATTTTTCTAATTGTTATACTCGGAGAGTTTTTCTATGAGAGCAACCACATCGTTGTGGCTGTAATAATTACTTAACCCTTTCCGACATGAAAATAAACCCGTTCTGTATGAATTGTATGGGGTGTAATCCAATATATTGGACATTGTGACTGAAAGGGTTAAACATAACGAAAATTTCAATATTTCTTCATTTACTTCAGCCAAAATTAAAAAAAAAAGTATATAAATTTAAAGAAATCGTCAAATTAAAAAGTTCTCTAATTTTGTCTGCTTCTTCTTACTTTACTATGTCAAGATATACCATTAAAAAGACGTGTATACTTCTCTTCTTTAAACTTAAATATTCAGTTTCAAATATTTCAGTTTAAAACTTCAAACTATTCTAAGGACCAACAAAAAAATGTACTCTTGCAACCATCGCAACAAAATAGCGAAAGGTTTAAAAGGTTTAAAGTCAAACGAGCTACAAATTTTATCCAATTTTAATTCACAATCATAGAACTCATAAATTCAAAAATCATTGTTCTTCAGGCCTTGAATCATTCAATATTAATTCTCGACCTTCAATTGTTCAGTTTCTACAAAAACATATTTTGCCTCTCAAAGTACAACTCCGTGAACCGATTTTTTCGCACATTTATGAAACGCATTACACATCTATTTTTTTAAATAAAAAACTATAAAAAAAACTTGAATCTCTCATTAGAACTTAAAAACTTCTCGCACACGAATTCGAATGCGCGAAAATTTCCCAACCTCTACGGCTGCGCTTTCACACACTAGCGAGCGGAAATCTTTCATTTTAACGCTTCGAAAAACATAAAATTTAGAATTTTAATTGCAAAAGCAATAACAATGCTGCGTTAGTGGTTTTACTGCAAACACATTTGCTGCCGCTGCCGTCGCTCAAGCACAGCAAACGCGAGACACGCCAGTGGCATCAATGAAATGTCCAGGACCTCCTCACAGTTATAGTTGCTCATGTTGTTGTTGGTGTTGTTGGTTTTGTTATTGTAGTTGTTATTGCCGCTGCTTACATATTCATTACAGGGCAGCCAGATAGAGAGTCCGCCAAGTGTCGAATGCATGCAACAGCAAGTCGAACAACAACAACAACAACAACAACGACAACAATGCCATACACAACAGCAGCAATTCGTTCAAAAACCAATCAACATTATAATTCCCGCAACGGTCATGCTGCATGCAACGCGCCGTTCACCCGCCACTGCCCGGCGGCGGCAAATCTTTACCGCGCCGCAATACCAACACACACACACACTCACACACAAAATCGTAAAAATCGCACACTTTTACACGAAAAAACAACAGCAACAAATAAAAAAAAAATAAAAATCAAAACCGATTTCATAGCCACAAATCAACACCTCGCAGCGACTGTTTGCCGCGGCGGCTGCCATCGCTGGCCGCCGCTGATTTGCGCTATGGGTGCACACGAAATTACCGATAATTGCTTTCGAGTGTACGAAATTTTCGTTTATGTGGCCGTAAATGTAATTGGACACGAGATGGGCCGCGCGCCGAGCTTTGAGCATCGAACGCAGGCCCGAAATATCAACAAAATGAGGTCAACAGGAAGTGCAAATATGGCCAACATGCGACTAAAAGTTTAAACTTTTCACCAAATTTGTGAGCTTCATTTTTTGCCAATTAATATTTGAAGATTATTTTGTTGTTTGCTTTTTTTTTGGTTATTTGCCAAATAAAACTGAGAAATGTGTTAATTCGCTGATTTCTCAGTCTGTGGCAACTTAATTAAATTTATGAATCATAAAAATTTGATAACTTTTCGCACTGACGAAGTGGTTAATCGGCTCATAATCATTGTATTGATCGTAAATATTTTTGGCAATAAATTGTGACTTGAATGTTTGGGTGTGTGTAACTAAACAGCCAAAAATGAAAGTTTATATTTCTAAGAGAAGCCAAGAAAAAAGTAAAAAACATTTGGGAAATACTTTTTTAAATTATTTCTTTTAAAAAGTAAAGTAAAGTAGACATGTTCCAATTAATTTTGGAACAAAATGCTCAACCAGTGATCTCATGAAATTTTCAATGACATTTTGTCAAAGTTGTGTCTTCATCTTACTGAGCTCAAGGCTTGTTTGAGGTGTATTTGCATAGACCAGAGATTTAAATCAAATTGCACAATGTTAATGTTCAGTTCGTCAGATTCGTTTAGATAATCTTTCTTCCAACAAATCGTTTGTTTCACACACGGTGTGGTAGCTGGTGGCGAACGGAACCCACATGTCGTCGAGATCCGTAATGTCCAGTTGAGGCCAAAAGATGTTCGTTTTCCTTTGTACAGGAACTTGAAACGACTGCCGTTCACAGTTTTTTGATGTTCAATAACTATTTCAAGGAATCTTGTTTTTAATATATTTCAAAAATTGTATGTCTATAAAAAGTATTTCTAAAGAAAAATCAATAAAATAACCAACCTTAAACACGTTTTTTCGACAATATAAATAACTATTCTAAGAACACGCAACTTATTTATTTTGCTTATTTATTTATTTATCTATCTCTTTGTTTATTTTATTATTTGCTTACTTATTTATTTATTAATTTATTTTTTAATTTTTTATATACTTTTTTATTTATTTATTTATTTGAATATTTCTTGATTTATTTATTAATTTATTTGTTTAATTTTTTATTTATTTATTTATTTATTTATTTATATGTTTATATATTTTTTTATTTATTTATTTACTTATTTATTTATCTATTTGTTTATTTATTCAATTATTTATTTACGTATTTTTTATTTTTTTAGCTATGTATTAATTAATTTATTTACTTATTTATTTATTTATTCATTCATTTATTTATTTATTCAATTATTTTTTTTATTTATTCACTTACTTATGTATGCATTTATATATTTCATTATTTAATTATTTTTTTATTTATTCATTAATTTATTATTTATTTATTTATTTCTTTCTTTATTTATTTAATTATTAATTTACTTATTTATGTATTTATTTAATGATTTGTTTAATTTTTTAATTACTTATGTATGTATTTATATATTTAATTATTTCTTTATTTATTTATTTGTTTACTTATTTCTTTATATACTTATGTATGTATTTATAATTTATCTATTTCTTTCCATATTTATTTGATCATTTATTTATTTAATTTTTTATTTATTTATTTATTTATTTGTTTATATATTTTTTTATTTATTTATTTACTTATTTATTTATCTATTTGGTTATTTATTTAATTATTTATTTACGTATTTTTTTATTTATTTAGCTATATATTAATTTATTTATTTACTTATTTATTTATTTATTTATTCATTTATTTTTTTATTTATTTACTTACTTATTTATGTATTTATATATTTCATTATTTCTTTCTTTATTTATTTATTCATTTATTTATTATTTATTTATTTATTTACTTGTTTAATTTTTTATTTACTTATATATGTATTTATATATTTAATTATTTCTTTATTTATTTATTTATTTATTTACTTATTTCTTTATTTTAATTTATTTCTGTATATATTTCTTTTTTTTAATTAATTCATTAATTAATTAATTTATTTATTTATTTGTAATTTTTTATTTAATACAATTATTTCTTTCTTTATTTATTTATATGCTTAATTATTTATTTATTTAATGATTTGTTTAATATTTTACTTACTGATGTATGTATTTATATATTTCATTATTTAATTATTTCTTTAATTTTTTATTTACATATGTATGTATTTATATATTTAATTATTTCTTTATTTATTTATATATTTACGTATTTTTTTATTTTTATTAATTTCTGTATATATATTTTTTTAACCCTCGGATGGACTTTGTCGTCTGGCCAGACGAAATGGTTCAAAAAAATAAAAAAAATCATAGATTCATCTCCTTTTGACAATGTATTTGTGGATAACTAAGTAAGTATATATGAACATAATTTGTATATATATATACTTACATACGTTGCCTACCATATAAACATAATTAACTTCATCTGTCATTGCGCTTTGCCATTGTCAAAAGCCTCACCCAGATTTCGTCTGGCCAGACGACAATGTGCAAATGTGTAGTGACTAATTACTGCCCATCGAAGGGTTAATTAATTAATTAATTTATTTACGTATTTGTAATTTTTGATTTAATTATTTCGTTCTTTATTTATTTATATGTTTAATTATTTATTTACTTATTTAATTATTTCATTTTGTATTTAATTTTTATTTATTTATTCGTTCATTTATTTATTTTTTATTTATTTATTTATGTATTAATTTATTTATTTTTATATTTTATTATTAATTTATTTATTTATTTACTTATTTATTTATTTGTTTATTTATTTTTACAAATTAAAGTCAACTATTTGCTCTTCTACCAGCCACTTGGCACGAGTGTAAATTCCCATAAAAAGCACAAAGTCGCTTCATCAATAAAAGCAGCAACAAAAAACGGTCTCAAGATAACCGCAAAATTCCTACGAAACCGCCACTGTTGCTCCTTCAACTTCAAAGCTTCTGCGCATGCACACAACTTGACAAATAAATTATCATCCTGTTTTTTATGACTATTTAAAAATCTCGCAAATTACAAATATCTTCACACAGACTGATCTCAACTTCAGCTTGCCAAAAGCAAGCAACAGCAAAAACCTGCAACCGAAAAAACCAAATTATGCGCAAAAACAAACAAATTAATAATGAAAATAAAAAAAATAAGTGTAAGCAATAAAACCCACAGCTGAGTCACGTCTGTGAGCAGCTGACACGATAATTAAAAACGCCTAAACGTGGCCGGAATGTGTCACACGGTGAGTCAGCGCGCTGGCATAACGGCAAACAATGCCCTGGCCTATGTCCTGCTAGCGGTATTTTATTAGCCATCAAAGCCGAACGATGTGCAATCAAATAAAATCCAACGCAAATCAATCAGTTCCCACAGTCAGACGCCACACATCAGCACACATCACGACAACAGCAACAGAGCGACAGACGACGAATCGGCAGCGGCATTTAAGCCTCGCTAATCCGCAGCGTTTAATCACTTCCGCAATTCTGAGTTGCTGCCGCACTTCACTGCCTCAAATTGTCATCGGCGTAATGCAGACACGACGTGCGACCGCTGCTGCTGCCGCGTATCATCGGCGATACTTTCACTGTGATAAAATGATTATCAGCAACATCGCAGACACCCAGCAACACACACACACACACACACACATATATGCATCAGCAACAACAGCGCCCAGCGCAGACACTGTCGCCGACTGACAAATATTGTCAATTTTTCTTTACCGTTCGCTGGCTCCGAATGTGTACAAGTATTCCCTTTGCCACTAATTAATGCATTCACACAAACACTCACACTCACACTTGCACTCGGAGTCGCACTCACGCTCGGCACTCGGCGAACGTGTGTCGCTGATAATGACTGTCAATATGTCATCAAGTCAGAGATTTAGTTGATAAGGTCGTAACTTGTGCCACCATTGGCTAAATTACTCGGGCCGGCAGACAGCGGCAGCGAGCTGAAGCGGCCGCAGTTCAACGACTGCCGCATCTGGTGGACGCCTTATCAGATTGTCACCTTAAGAAGCGGCTAAGCAGCTGCCGGCAGTCAGCCAGCAACCGCTTCACTTTTAGTCGCAACAACACAGTTAATTCTAACCTCGCCGTCTGACTGTTATCGCGCGCCCGTGCAGACGTCTGGGCCCATGGAACTTTTATTTACTGTCTCCGGCTCGGCGTCGTTTTATTCGTGCAAGGATGTGTGTGTGTGTGTTTGGTTTCTTTTGACACTTGAACGGTTTTTCATTGGAAGTGGCATCAAGTGTGAGCCACACAACGTGGCATCCAACCAACAAAATACTTATAATGAATTAAAATTTACGAGCATTTCGGAGAGAGAAAGCCGTGTTGAGTGTTGCCGCGCTGTAAGGAAACTTAGCCATGAAAATTACAAAAGCAGCTTTCGATTTAAATGAAGCGATTAATGAAGTGACAGTAACAGGTTACGTTTGGAAATCCGACAAGAGAGCGAAAAATTGAAAAACCAAAGCGTTGGTGCAAGAAGGCGCAGCACAACACAAAGGAAGGTTGAAGAATCATTCGAATTACTTGTAGTTTGTGAAATGCCTGAACAATTTATGACCAAGAAACTAAGAGCAATGGCAGCTAGTAATGAGTTTGTTTAATACTGTTGGAACTTAATTATTCGGTATTCAATCAACCGGCAAACCGAGAACATCAATTATTCGAGTACGCTAAAATTGTTTTTTAGTCTCTACTAACCGTGATTACCTGAATTATACGGACGAGCAAAAACACTTTTCTTGTTATTAGTACCTACTTGTGAACGTTAAGCAGCACAGAAGTTGAAAAATAAAAATTATAACTTAAACATCAATCAAAAAATTCATTACCTGAGTGCTTCCTGTTCTGTCGATCAGCAGAAGTAATCAAAGTTTGACTGAAGTTAAAATACAGTGAAAGCCGCTTAAGTTCCTCGCCTCTTAACATAAGTTTTCTATACCTACAGACTACACATTATATACCCGTAATATTTTAAAAAGTACACATCGGATTTGGCTAATTGTAATTGTAGAACCCTAATTGTAAAACTAATTGTAGAACCGGTAAAAAATTAACGTCATCAAAGCAAAAGTTTATAGGAATACTAAAGAAAATACAGACACAGTCGTGTCTGGGCACAGTGAACACCTCGATATCGTGAACACCCAAAATTTGACATGGAGCCTCTAAATATTGAAAAAAAATTTAAAAAAAAAAATTTTTTTAATTTAAAAAAATATTTTTTTTTAAATACCTATCTACCCCGCTTAACCCTTTCGTTATTTTGCTGCCATATGCTACTTTGTGGACGTCTGACACTTCTATGGTTCCAAGAATAAATTTTTTTGTTGGTCCAAAGAATTGTTTGAAGTTTTAGGAATAATACGAAATTAATAAACTGATCATCATCAAAAGGACTACAATGGTATTTCTAGTGGCAAATACCTATCTACCCCGTTTAACCCTTTCATTATTTTGCTGCCATATGGCAACATGCTACTTTGTGGACGTCTGACACCTCTATGGTTCCAGGAATAAATTTGTTTGTTGGTCTTTAAAATAGTTTGAAGTTTTAGGAATAATACGAAATTAATAAACTGAATATCTAAGTTTAAAGAAGAGAAGTACTTTCTTTACATAGTAAAGAAAGAAGATGAAAACCTAAGAAAAATTTGTATTTTGATTTTTAACTTCAATTGAGATATATTTTTTAAATAATTTTAGCTAATAATTTTAAATAATTTGTTGTAATTTATGCGTAAAAATTGTATATCATAAGACAGCAATCTAAAAAACATGGTCCGTTAACAATAATTAAAAAAATTATATATTATAGGATGTTGTTGATATATCCACACAGAAGACTAAATCAAGAAATTTAAAATTTAAACTTTCTCCAGTAAAAACTACTAACTAACATTTGTGGGCTCCATGCGTTATGTAAGCTTAGTACTAAACCCGCTTAAGTACCTCAAAAAGATTGCATATATAGGTGAGGCACTTAAGCAGGTTTTACTGTAATTAATGAGAAACCCGGACACTCTTACTAAGGTTTTACTCTTCTTATTTATTGGAGACAGACTCGATTTTATAGCATAAAATAATGTTTGGAACTAGAAGACGATAGAAGGTTAGGTTAGGTTGAGATAGTTTAGTGCAGACGCAAACCCAATTGAAGACCGTTGCACAGTGATTCGTTCCATAGACAAAATTTAAAAAATTTATAGTCTCAGAATTTAATGATTTGTATGTAATTTGAAAGGTAAAACTCCAACTAAGAAAACCCCAAAAAATCTGCGCAAAAAATGAATTAGTGTGTGTGCAAGAGCGGCTCAAAGTTGAAACTTTTTTCACAAAAAAATGTAAACACGTATTTTCTGTTTTTTAGTCTATTGAGTAAACAAAATTGTAAAAATACATTTTTACCAAAAAATTGCTAAAACTTTCAATATAGATTAAGAAATGATGTGACCATTTTCGCTTTTAACCCATTAAAACCTGACCCCAGAAAGGCTTGTGCGATTTCCATAAAATTTTACACAATCTTATTAATTGACCTAATCAAGAAAAAAAATCAAGCAAAAAATTCATACCATGTTTTTTTTTGTCATGTTTTTCGCAAACATTATGTTCAACTCCGTTGCTCGCTGCGGTCGCTGCACAAGATGCTAAATAAACCGGCACTTCCTTTTGCTTCAAAAACTAGACTAACGCTCCGGTCGCCCGGAGCCTTTATTTATAATATTCCTTATGTCCTAAATGCTACCTACAATATTTACACTACTTCAATATTTCTTATCCTAACGTTTTGCCTGCACATGCACGTAGGTAGCATGACCCAAAGTGCATGGCAGCCTAAATATACAGCACGATAAGAGCACGACAACACCGCATGCTGGCCACACGCTCTTATCGTGCCTGTTGCTTGAATTCTTGCAGCGGTCACCACTTGATAAGTGCAACCAGATGTTGGTTATCTTGTGGTGCCGTTGCAAGATTCAACACATTACACAAATAAACAAAATCAAACATTTTCGGAAAATAAAATGTGCCAATAAAATATCAGCTGCTTGGATTTTGACATTTTCACGCGTTGCGTTGTATGAAAATTGGCAGTGTTTAGGCCCAACATTGCATTCGCGCAACACAAAACTTAAAGCATAATTTTTTTTTTTTTAAATCAAAAAAAAAAAATTTTTTTAAATTATTTTTAAATAGTTTAGCATTGCAAAATGCAGCCCACTAAGGGATTTTGATAGGTTTGAAGAATAAGTACTTTCGATTGAATTTCAAAAATTCCCCAAAAAAACCTTTGATTTTGGATCGAAAAAAACGTATGAATATTTAAATAATTTTGAAATTTGAGTATGGCAGAATCGAAAACGATCAATTCTAATCCAATTATACCCATTTTCAAGTCTTATCTCTTTATGAATTACTTAATATAGCGAGATTCCCAAACGTTGCGCAAACGCAACGCTCAGGGCTTAATGGGTTAATGTGTAACATAAGTTCGATACAAAAATAAGAAAATATTTCTAAAATATTTATCAATATTATTTAATATATTTTATAATTATTATTAAATATATTTATATATTTATTTACGTAGTTGTTAAGTTCAACAGATTAGCTCCTATTCGAATTTTACTAAAATAAAAAAGTGTCAACGCGAATGAGAAAAATAAGTTTAAATTTTATTTCTTGTACTTCTTCTTCTTCTTCTTTCTTGTACTCCTTGGCCAGTGGAAGACTATAAATCCCAGTCTCACTTTTCTTCAATCTAAATGAACTATGAGTATTAGAGACAAACCTATCTAATCTATCGCTTAGAATCAAAGTGGGTCTCTACATGGTATTGGAGAATTGTGGTCTGCCAATTGGTCATGTCTTGGAGAAATGATTCCATATGGATAGAATGAGTCTCCAGCGAAGAAAGTATGCAATGAGGAAGTTTTCATTAATTTTTTTAAGGAAGTCTTTTGAATTACCACTTATTGCCAAACGTCCATCAAGACAGTTTCCTCAGACCATATCTCCTAACACTGAACCGAAAAATTATGTCAGTGCAAAATATCCTTAGATTGCCTAATAAAGCTACTATTCCATAGGTCCTAATACAAGATACTCTAAATAAAATTTTCAACTAATGAAATTAGGAAAGGCTTTCTCATACTTTCATTCCGGAAATGTAAGAAACATTCTTGCAAAATATTCGATAATTTTGTATGCAGTACACCAGTAAAGTTAAAATGTATACAGATCGTCGCCTGAGAAAACAGTTGTCGTATGTGCTATGAAATTCAATGGAACATACGACATTCATTTTCTGCAGCGACGAGGTGAGGGAAGCAGAACAGACTGAGTGCCAATAAAGGCCTCAGAGCCCATTCTGGCTAAGAAGTCAGAGGTCTCGTTACCCGGAATTTCTAAAGCTGAAACAGGTGACAGGAGGAGCTGTGATCGTTTCTTAGGAACCACAAAAGTCCCATAAGATCACTGTGTACTTATAGATACTTAACTCTCAAGAAATTGTGTATCTGTTTAATGCCGAATTCATCGAAATTAATCAATAATTGTTCTTAAATTTTACATAAAGTGCTAAAGGACAATATTCTGACTTAACCTTACTTTATTCAATCCAAATAAAATCAAACCAAAACCATCTTCTGCACATCTCACTGCCAATACACGTAAACTAAACCATACCTAATGCTACTTTCCTGCATCGCTCCACGCTTCAACACTCATTCTCTGATCTTCCAATTAGTTGCTCGTCCCAACCCACTTCAGCTCGAAAACATCGTCTAATTTTACAATCCTTTGGAAACTTAAGCAACCATTTTTTTCGCCCCAAACACCAACAAATTATCGGCAGCCGTTGCCAGTTGGTCGTTGCCGTTTATAATTTAAAGTGCCGAATTGATTTCAAGAACAAAAAAATCCCTCTATCTCGCTCTCTGCTGCGCTCACGGCTCAATTGGTTTTGCTGGAGCGTTTGTCGTCTGCCCGGCCACTCGCTTCTCAAATCTTTTTTGCTGCTGCGTTTTTAATCAGACAAACGGAAGCAGTTTTAGCAGTTTTAATTCCATTGTACATTTCCTGCTGCTGCTGTGCTGCTTGTCTAATTTTTTTTCCCCCCAACTTTTTGCCACCCACCGTTGCACAAAACATTGCTGGACAAATTTAAAAAAGAAAAAACTGCATTCCTGCATGGCAGATTCCCACACACACACACACACACACGCACAGCGCCCTGTGTCCATGTCCGCTTGTCGTTCGCTGTCTGGCCGTGTCCGCTGCCTTTGTTCACTCGCCGCACTTGCACTCAATTCGCCCTGTCTTGCACTGCAAAAGGGTTTGCTTCCTTTTCGCTATCTTCATTTTGGCACTTGTCCACTTGCTGCTACTTTATGCCGTTTTTGTTGGTGTGCCTGCTTTTGGTACTAATTTTTTTTATACTATTTTCATCTTCACAGAAACACTGTTTCACTTTTTTAATTTGTCTTTTTTTCTTTGCGCTTTCTGCTTCTGCTCCAATTTTGGCTACAATTTTAAGATCCACTTTTCGTATTTTCGCAATTGTTGTCGCCGCGGTGTGTTGTTGGTAATGTCCAAAATGGGCAACTTTGTGTCGTTGTGTCCTGGTTTTGTGGGGTTTCGTTGCAGATTTTTTTTGTTGCTTTTTTTAGTTTGCTGCTGCTGCTGCTTGACCAATAGTCGGACTTCTATTATACTAAGTGCACTTTTAAGTGCTTTTGCCTTTGCTCCAATTTTTTCCATTTTCATGCTTTGGCTTTTTCGTTTATATTTTTATTTGGACTTAATTTTAAGTTTTCGTTTTCATGCAACCAAAAAATAGAAAAAGCATGCAAAGAAAGAAAAAGTTGCCACCATTGTGCGAATCGAAAGGAAACGAAAATGTCATGAAGTGTTGAGGAAACGCTGATTTAATGCGGGAATTTAAAAAAGTTGAAATAACTTTGCCCAATGCCGAACGTTAAGTGACAAAGTGTGAAGCATTGACAGGTATTAAATTGTTTCTTTTCGTTAGAAAAAACGAAAATGTAGTAAAAGTTGTGAGGGGCGAAAAAATATTTAGTTTGAGTTAGATTCTGTTAGTTTTGCTTAGGTTAGGTTTTCTTAGGATCGTAAAAGTGGTTGGGTGTCAAAAAAATGGTAAGCTTGGTTTAGATTCTGTTAGTTTTGCTTAGGTTAGTAGCCATTTGCTTAGGTCCAGGTGAATTGACATTTAAATTATTACAAAACAAAAAAACCGAAACTAGGATTTCAATATTTTTCAGATAATGTCTGTTGAGGATGTATTCTGACTGACCGATGTATCAAAAAATCGATGTATCGATGTTGTTTTTCAAAATTTACATCCCTAGGTGCAGACTCGTCCTGAGTTGTGCGGCCAGCGATGAAAATGAGTATTCATTTTTAGGTCACTTTTAGGTCTTTGAAGCCTATTGTGAGCTGCTCATACTTTCAAAAATGATGTCACAATTTTCCCCACTTGATTTTTTTGAACTTTAAATAGAGTTTATAAAGCTTTGTCGTCTGTGCTTCCAGCTGAATTTGCTTAAAAAGCTGCAAACTAGCAACGTTCGATTTTAAATCTGACATGAAATGCTAATGAAATTATAAAATAATCTATGCGCTTTCCTATCTCTACATTATTTTCAAAAGTCATAAGCAAAAAAACTTTCAAAAACCACAAAAAAATTGCCCAGTTCTTCTGCCTCAAATGGTGGTTCGAGTGCTGACCGTTCAACTGAACTGAACCATGTTTTTTGTATATTACTTTTTAAAATAAACTACATTTTCTTTATATAAAGTCTATTAATTAATTTAACGAACAATTCAATATTGTTCTAAAGTAAAGAAGAAGACCCAACAGTTAATGATTCGTACACACTTCTAAAACGATTCCAACGTATTCTTTTCTCGGAGAGATTAATCACTTTGAGCGTTTGAACTCAAGTTCTGGTCAAATCGTATGCACCATATGGCCCATACTAGCTGCATATCATTCTTAACTGATTCTCTGAAGACAGTTAGTATTCTTATTTCAGTAAGCTTAGAAAGATGTTGGTTAATGTGTTTCATAGTGACAGCTCAGCTGCTCTGCAGTTCCAATTCTCTATGTCCTAATACCACAAGCAAGTATTCTAAGTAAGCATCTATTCTTTCCAATAAAATGAGAAGCTTTGTGTATATCGATCAATTCTACCTGGAAGTGAGGTGTAATCGCAGATGTAATCTTATTGGGATAATATCCGCTAATATTCAATTATTTCCCATAAAATTCGGTGATTTTTGTATATCGATCACATCTACTTGGAAGACAGATGCAACTGCAGATTATTGAAAAATCTGCTCCAGCTAAGTGAAATTTTTTATATAATTAAGAATTAAGAGCAGATGGATTATCGGAGAGTACTGAAAAATTAAATTTAAAATAAAATTAATAAATTTTAAACAAATTTTGTAAATATCGATCACTTCTACGTGGAAAATAGGTGTAATCTATTATCGGGTGTTTTTTTTAGAGGTATAGAACTTCGAATTGAAATAAAACACAAGAAAATCGTTTTAATGTCCATCAATTTGGCTTTATTGGAAGGATAGTTTTATGCCATTAATGTTTAAATATGATTTCGGGCATGTGGCCGCCGCGGCTGGCTCGAATAAAGCCAATTCTACAGGTCCAATTTTCAACCACTTTTTCGAGCATTTGGGGCCGTATGTCGGCAATAACGCCACGAATGTTGGCTTCCAAGTCCCCTAACGTTTCTGGTTTGTTGGCGTAGACGAGCGACTTCACATATCCCCAAAGGAAATAATCCAATGGTGTCAAATCACACGATCTTGGTGGCCAATTGACAGGTCCATTCCGCGAAATTATGCGCTCATCGAATGTTTCCTTCACTAAATCGATTGTGACGTGCGCTGTGTGGCATGTAGCGCCGTCTTGTTGGAACCACAACTCATCCACATCATGGCTCTATACCGGTCTCCATTAACGGTAACTGACTCTCCAGCATTATTTCGGAAGAAGTATGGCCCAATGACTCCACCAGCCCATAGAGCACACCAAACAGTCAGTTTTTGTGGATGTAATGGCGTCTCAAGGGTCTCATGTGGATTCTCTTCACTCCAAATGCGGCAATTTTGCTTGTTGACGTAGCCATTCAACCAAAAATGAGCCTCATCACTGAACAAAATTTTGCGATGAAAATCAGCATCGAGATCAATCTCATTTTCGGCCCATACACCAAAATCACGACGCATTGCATGGTCTCGCGGCTTTAATTCTTGCACAAGCTGGATCTTGTAAGGTCGCAAGCCAAGATCTTTGCGCAAAATCTTCCATAAAGTTGATGGACAAAGCTCCAATTGCTGTGCACGGTGGCGAATCGATTCATTCGGGTCCTCTTCAACATTTTGCTCTACAGCGGCAATTGTTTCTTCGGTGCGCACTGTTCGACGTCTCTGCGGATGCGTATTATCACATAGAGTAAACGTAGTGCGAAAACGACCCATGGTTAACCGAATTAATTGCTCTGATGGACGATTATGTCGACCATAAAATGGACGGAGCTTGCGGTAAACTTCGCGAACTGAACCATTATTTTCGAAATAAATTTGCACGATTTGCAAGCGTTGTTCTTTTGTCAACCTGTTCAAGATGAAATGGCAAACCAAACTGAACATAAATGACATTAGAGTTGCCAGATTTGACCACAAAATGCCAGTTTTATCTCTATTCGAAAAACAAACCTCTAAAAAACACCCTATATAACTAAGTCAAATTTTATATGTAATGTAAATTTAGATGAATTACGACTTTTAGAAACATTTGATTATCCGAGAGTAGTGGGCTATTCTCTTATTTTCTAATATTCTCTTATTTTTAATAAAATTAAAAGCTTTCAGTATATTCATCACATCTACTTGGAAGATTATAATAAAATTTCAATATATGTGAAATGATGGAAAGAATTCTTAACTTTATAGTTTGCAGCTTAAAATGTATATTACTCAATAAACCTACCAAAACCATGGACCAAAACCCTCCAAAACCATGGAGCAAAAGTTGTTATAACAACAGTTTTGACAAAAGTTGTAACAGTTGCACTTGAATATTCTTTGTAAAATAGAAAATTTCAAACAAAAACATTTGATCTCCTATTTAGTGTCTAAGTGAATATCGTAGAGAAAACATCCAAGAAGTTTTTAACCGTTAATAATATTTGGCATAGATTAAACTGAGACTCGTTGCACTTAACCAACAAAACAGAAGAAGGCTTAAAAATATACTTCATTCTTCGTTTGCGTTAAATTGGTTTTGAACATTCGTTGCACTTGTAAACGACCCCATTAAGCGCCAAATCAGCTATTAGAGAAAAGCTTGTTATAGGTTAGGTTAGGTTTGGTTAGGTTAAGGTAGCTTGCAAAGTGTGTGTGTGTGCAGTTCTAGTCACAAGTCTGGCCTGAAAAGGACAATTGTAAGTCCTTTCATATAAGTAAAGGAATATCCATCTGTCAGTCAATAAACCAATTTGACTTGTTGATATACCTCTACCTATCCAATACTTCAGCTACTGCTGACTGGCTCAAACTAGCCAGTGTTGCCAGATACCTGAAATGACTTTCTCCTAAATCTTAAAAAAAATACAGAAATTTCCTCCCAACAGTTAAAAAAATCTCCTAAAATTTTTTTTTAATTTGCGTAATTTTAAACAATTAAACTTCTCATAAAAAAATAAAAATGTATACATATAATTTTTTAAAGCAGCCCAAACATATAAAAAATAAATTAAATAAAAAGTGCCATTTTTGGCGGGATTTCATTGTGACAGCAATAAGTGAGAAAGAGATAGAACGAGCTTACATTTTGTAAGCTCACAAATTTTTAACACATTAGGGTGCTTTGACTATTAAAATAGTTGCCAAAATATGTTAGTGTCAGTGTTCCCAATAGGTCATACTTTGTTATACAAAAATCTCCGAAAAATCCACTAAGGATCCGAAAAATCCCCTAACATAAAAAATAAATCTCCTAAACTTTCTCCTAAATAATTCTTCCTCATAAAAATTCTCCTAAAAGGCCAAGAATCTCCTAAATCTAGGAGGAAATATCCTGATCTCGCAACACTGAACCAGAACTAAACCAGAATCTAGACCCTTAAATGCGTGTGCGATCTGTTTTCTCTTCGTCATCGCAACTCCTGCAGTTGTCGCTGATCGAAAAGTGCTATTTCATGAGTAAATTCTAATTGGCACAGTGTCCTGTAATGATTCCAATGAACAGCCTGATAGAAGTATGAATAAACGACAAAATATACCTTGTCTTCTTCTTGGATAATCTTGGCCATATGTATCACATTTATTCCAGGAAGATTCAATGTCTTTGTATGCTCTCCTTTCAATGTCCAGAAACAGGTCAGAGATCGGAAGAGTTGTTTCTTGCACTATTAGCCTCCTCCAAGAAATTGTTTACTATTGCTTGAATTAGGCTTTGAGCTCAAACTTGTTGCTCGTTGTGATCAATCCTATTAGCCACAAAGTCCGCTACCTGCTCTCGCAGACCCCTTTGCCCCGCAAACAACAATCACACCCGCTCCAACACAGCACACCCAGATCTGGTAAAACATTTCAATTCCACATACAACTTGCCGCACTTATCGGGCCGATCGTATCTGCCGAGCTCAGTTTTCAAAGTGAAAGTGTGCAATTTGCGGCATAAAGCGCACAAATCTCCACATGCAAACAACGACAACAACAACAACAACAATAACAAAAAGACTAACATTTTAATAAGCCGCCTCGCCAGCCCGATCACCCACTCAGACCGCCTGCAGTTAGGTAAGCATGCAAAAAATACACAACAACAAAATCACACATAGGAAAATACAAAAATCAAGTCGGCAAAAACATGAAAAATCCCAAACGAAAACATGGCAAAAAACGCAAAAGACTTTTAAATCGCAGTTAATGTCTTCATTACATGCAGCGTTCCCACTGCGAGTCGGGGATATATGTAGTATCAACATTCCAGCGAATCGTGTAGGTGCATAAATGCTAAGAAGAGCAATCAGCGAAAAGCGAACAATAAAAACAACGAGGCGCGCTTGAAATAAAATGCAAACGCCACGAGAGATGAAGATTGATAGTTCGTGTTGTTGTTGTTGTTGGTAGTTTGTGTTGGTAGCAAATTGTTTGGCTTTTTAAATTGCCAGCGAATGAGCTGCAAACGGCCCAATGGGTGAGTCGCAGCGTCGTCTGGCCGGCCACGACGGCAGCCGCATGTGGAAAAAGTGACGAATTATGGAAAATTGCTAAAAATCACGGCAGCGTCGCCGCGTCGGCCCGACAGTTTATGGCCGGCCAAATGCTGTCAGACAGATAGCAAAATAATTTCACTATAAATTGTGTAAACGTTTACGGTCGCACTTATGGGCTGTGAAAATTGCTCGCTGCGCGACGACGAGCGTGGCAACGTGGCAGCAAGGCCGCAACCAGCCGCGAACGGACAGACAGACAGACTGGCGTGCAACCTTTACTGCGCCAAGAATGCGCCATGCAATCCAATTAAATTGCGCAGAAATTCTCATACGTGACTCACCTAACTGTTTTCCCTTTTTTGTGCGCTCGTTCGCCTTTTTTCAGGTTGGTTCTTTTTTTGCAATTTTTTGTTGAGTTTTTTTACACAAATGCAACAGTGCAAATTTTATCTAAAATATACACGCCACTATCTTAAATCATGATCTCTGATCGCTGACTGCAAGAACACCAACACAATAACAACAACAACAAGAACAAGAAAACGGTAACAACAACATGTTGCAACAATTCGCCATTCTTGTAAGCGTACTTTTTGCCACAATTTGTGCTGGTGATCTTTTGTTGTGGTTGTTTTATTTTTATGTTGCCACTATTTGTTGTTGTTGTTGTTGGCCGCTTGCAAAAAACAATTCAAAACAAATTTGACAAAAGTTTAACCAGCAACAAAAAACAGTCAAGTACTCAAGTACGAGAAAAAGTCGACGCTACACTGCAAAAATATTCTAAGAAAACAAACAAGCAATTTTGTGCTGATTGTAGTTGCTGTGATTGTTGCTGTTGTTGTTGTTGTTGTTGTTGTTGTTGGTATTGTTGCTGCGGGGGAGGGCAATCGAAACATGCAAGTGCGCAACGTTTGTTGCCTGCCTCATGCCATTAAACAACAACAACAACACACACACACAACACACACACAAACAACCACTAACACACACACACACACACACTGAAATCATACGGAAGAAACCGTATCGTCGGTCGTCGTCACTGGCAGCCAAATCGCATTGAAATTACATGAAAATCGTGCGCTATGCTTGCAACAACTGCATGCAACAACAACAACAACAACAACAACAACAAGAGCAATCAATAGGTCGTTTCCTTTGAAAATTAAAGTTGCGTTGCAAATGCCCAACAAATTTTCGTATTTCATGCAATTTCAACGCGGCCATCGATTGCTTTTCAATGCGCGCCATTTGACTGCAATTGAAGCCCTCTGCCCGGCAGCCCCCCTTTCCGTCCATAGTTGGGCGCTTGTCTGCAGCCAGCTGCCAGCAACATAGATCTACACAGATCTGGCGCCTGCACCAAATGAAGCGTCAATTGGCTGCGCATGCGCTGCTTTGCCGTTGCATGACGCGCGCACTTTTGTTGTTGTTATTGTTGCATGGCATTTTCGGCGCTGACTGCTGACTGTTGGCGTCAATGCGGCAGCTTCTTTGTTTGGCCACTGCCACACAGTGAGCGGCCGCTCTGATTGGCCGCATGACGTAACTCTGCCCTCAGGTGTGATTTACGTCCGTTCCTTGCCTCCCCCCGCCCGCGCCATCCACTGCTCATGTGCACAGCCGCGATTATTTATTTGTTTGTTCGACTGTTTTGACTTGTTGGCATTGCGGATTTTCGATTTTCCCATTTCACTTTTTCATTGCATTGCTTGTTGAACAATTTTGAACAATGTCCACCAACTGTCATTTTCAATTTTTAGTGTGTTTTCACTGCCCATTGCAAGCCGCCCCGTGTGCACTTTTTTCAGCTGTTAAGTGTGCAGATTTTTTTTCATTACATCAACAATTGAAGTGCCAAATATTCCATAAGCGAGCAATTTTGAATTTGTCTTGAAGTCTGCACAATTGCAATTTAATTGTGACTCGACTGAATTGTGACTTAATTAAGTGATTTTTCACTTCAAAAATCTGTATTTGTAGTTTTTATTATAACAGCGTGAAATATTGCGCAATATTTTTGCATTTCAACTGTGGTCAGGTGCAGATTTGCTATGTCATTTTCGAAATATTTTTGAGTTGAATGTGTGATTCAGATGACCGGTTGGTGAGTGATTGTGGCAAAGGTTATGGTGGACGTTAGAATGGGAAGGCAAAATGAAGTCACCAATATTTTTGTTTATATTTTAAAAGCGTCACCAAACCAGTTGGGAATCGAACCCATGACCTCTGGAATCAGCCTGTGCACATCACTCTTTATCAAGTATTTTGAATTAATATTTTGAATAAATATTTGTTAAAATAGTCTTTATAGTAATAAAAATAAAATATATAAAAATATAAAACTATGAATACAAATTCTTAGTCAATGAAGTCAGCCAGGGGAGCTCAGCGTACCAAAAGCGGATCCATGGTTAAAGAGGCGTACAGCGCTCTAAAAATTACCTGACTACTCGTACTTAACTTACTTAACTGGCCATAACAACTCGTTACCGGGTTGCGGCCTTCCACAAAAGTTTTCTGCAGGCGCAATGGGTCACACCAAGAGATGATAGGGGGCGCATCCTGAACTTCTCTACTGAGGGACAGGAGGCGAGATGGAGGCTTTTGGATGCCCCTTGATCTGATGCCTCAGAAGCACCTCTTCAGAAGAAGGTACAAAACGTACATACCACACAGGAAGGACTGGGCTGATAATAGAATCAGTCTGACGTGTGATGATATTGTATGGTACACAGATAGGTCCAAGACGGAAGAAGGAACAGGAACGGGGACTTATAGCTCTACCTCACAGCTTGCAGTCAGTCTTGGGGACAAGGCCACAGTCTTCCACAGGCTGAGGTCTATGCCATAAATGAATGTGCCAGGACAATGGATGGATGGATGTGAGGGTGGGCAGGAAGGGTAAACGCTTTCCGTAGCACTCAGTCCATTTCAGACCATTGTATGATGCTATACCCATGGTGGATAAGGAAGGAAAATGAGAATAATATCTCATGTTTCACCCGTTTTTGAAATGCGTATGCAACACTGTCTTTCCAACATATGTTACAGCACACATTTCAAGCGGATGGGAAAAGAGAGGGGGAGGGGACCTACAGCTTAACGCCGAATCCGAACGGCGATTGGGAGTTTTTCGTTCACACTTGGAGGTTTTGCCATTGCCTGCCAAGAGCGCACTTGTGCGATTCTTGTAATTCTCATCTGCTTCATGTGGATAGCGATGGTTAGGTTAGGTTAGGTTGAGGTGGCTGCCTCTGTATGAGACACACTTAGGCCTCTTAATGGGCCCGTTGTGATACCACAGATTCCACCCGTTTGAAATGCGTATGCAACACTGTTTTTTCAACATGTGATACACCACACATTTCAAACGGATGGGGAAAGGGAGGGGAGCGGACCTACAGTTTAACGCCGAATCCGAACGGCGATGGGCAGTTTTTCTTTCACACTTGGAGGTTTTGCCATTGCCTGCCAAGAGCGCACTTGTGCGATTCTTGTAATTCTCATTCCCTTCATGTGGATAGCGACAGAAGTAGATGAGTGTTTTTTCCAGCCCAAGCCAGGAATCGAACCCGGGGCGCTCGGTATGAGAAGCCAGCGCGCTACCCGCTGAGCTATCGAGGCCGACAAAGCGGATAGCGATAGAAGTAGACGAGTTTTTCACCAGCCCGAGCCAGGAATCGAACCTGGGGCCTTTGGTATGAGAAGCCAGCGCGCTACCCGCTGGACTATCGAGGCCGACCACCAGGACAATACTAACAATTAACTTTAAAAGGAAGAGGATATTCATAATGTCTGACAGTCAGGCTGCAATCAAAGCTCTGAACTCGACGACATTTGACTCTAAACTGGTCTGGGAGACAGTAGATGTCCTCCAAGACCTTGCTAAGGACAACCAAGTGATAATACATTGGGTACCGGCGCACTGTGGACACGATGGTAATGAGGAGGCGGACAGATTGGCAAATGAGGGGGCGGCAAGACGACCCTGAACCAATCATAAGTGTTAGCAAGACTCATTACAGACATTGTGTAAAACAGGATTTTATAAATCGAGCAAACCACAAATGGTCGAACACAGTGGGACAACGCTGTTCCAAGCTTTTGTTTCCAGTTTACTCTGTAAGGAAATCAAGTTACCTCTTGGAGCTAAGCAGAGCGGAACCTTGATTCATGACGGGGATCCTAAGTAGGCACTGTCTGCTAAATATGCATAGAGCGCGACTGGGAATCACAGACAACGAACTATGCAGATTTTGTATGGAAGACGAGGAGACTTCTGTACACATCATAACGGAATGTGCTGCCCTCATACACGCAAGAAAGCGGGTACTGGGGAGGGAACTGGTACAGACAAAAGATCTGTCTGAATTTGGTGTAAGGAAAATAAAGGAGTTCCTGGATAACATCGGAGGATACGAACTCCTCCAGTAAGATAAAGGGACGTGACACAATAGTTCAACACTGGACGCAGTGTCTCGGGCAGGTGGTGTTCGACTCCCGCTACCCCAATCTCAATCCTGAACTTGGTCCTTCCACCGAAGATACGGTCTCCCTCTTCGCCGTCAACCTCCAACCCACCGCGTCGAACGCCTTTTTTGCTGGAGCTTCATCGAAGATAGAGGGGAGAGGGAGCATAGCCGCTGTATGTTGATTCACTGAGCTACGTCCATGTCTTTAAAGTTTAAACAACTCGTACAGCTCATTATTGGTTCGTATACGATAGTCGTCGCCAATACGAACAGGGCCGAAGAACTCTCGAACTCTCCAAAGGCCGCTTTGTCATTACCCGAAAGTGTGCTCTCTTCTGCGACATAAAGATGAACCAATGGTACGAGCAGTGGCGCACACAGGGGACGGTTTTTTGGGGCTTAAAGCCCCCGAAATATCTTTAAGTTAGTACAGAAATTTAATTAATTACCCGTCGCATATATGTACATATTGTAACGATAAGACAGTCTGTCGCTGTGCAAAGCAACCCTGTCGCTACACGCCGTGCTATAATTCAATCTGGCAACGACGGCCGCGATAATAAGGGAAACTTTTAGGCCAACCTGGCAACGATGGCAACTTTTGTTTATTTCAAATTGCACAATCCAGTGATTCGTACTAGCCCACTAGAACTGGTATTTTCGTAACAATATATTCAATCATCAATCACACTACTCGACACAAAAAATGCATCTAAAAATAAAAATGTTTTCTAGACAAACTTTGGGCCGCTGAACACGAAACTGAAGATCAAAACATTTTTGTAAAAACGTTTTTGAAAAATCTTCGAAAAACCATTTTTTTCCCTGTTGTTTCAGTAATGAGCACATATCTCGTAAACGAATCATTTGACTAACCCAAGCTGTCCGACGGTCAGAAGATAATACCTTAGTCTATCCAACGATATAAAGATTGTCCCAATCAGATGAGATTTGGAGAAATTACTGATGGTGAAAGTTGTAAAAAAGTGAATTTTTCGACCATTTCCAAAAATCATGAGTTTTCAAATATTTTTTTTTTATATATACAATAAATTATCTCCTTTGGTTTTAAAATCTAAGATGAAAGATATATTATTTGTGCAAATATTAAGCCTAACATCAATAGAATCGAAAGAAAAATCACAAAGTTATGATTCACCGAGTGAAAACACCAACTTTACATTTATTACATTACATTTTAAAAAAAATGTTTGCCGAGACCCATCCTAGTGTTGATATAGGCGTGAAACTAGAGGTCATTTATAGTAACCTGGCATAGTAAGTTTTTCATTTTCTGACCAAAAACCTTCTTAAAGGACTTTAAAATTTTAAGGACATACACTTTTCAAATATTTTTTAATTTTTTGCGGTTGTGCAATGATGAAGATATGGGTATCAAATGAAAGAGAAAAATTGTCTCCTTTCAACTAAATTTTCTATTTTCAACTTTCAGGACCAAAATATGTCAGGTAGGGAAAACATACATGTTTTGGATCTCAGTCTGTAGATTCATACATCTAAATTTTATTCTATTTCAAAGTTCTCAACAAAGTTACACAAACCCACTCCTCCCCGAAACAAAGACCTGCGTGCGCCACTGGATACGAGTACAAATTTTGTCGGTGGAGAAAGGTCTCTACTACTCAATTGCCTACCGAGACTGTAACTGCACCCATTGACAAGAGTAATCCTTTGCTTTATCTCTAAATTGGCATCATTACTGCTGTTTATGGCGATGCTGTTTATGGTAGATGAATTCCTTGACAACTTCAATCTGACTACTCTGCTTTTCAATCATTAGACAGCAAATTCCTGAGAAGTAAATTGTTCGCATTTTGAGAAAAATGCAAATTAATTATTCGTAGAAACCATTCGAATCTAATCCAGTCTACTTTTTTTATTTATTCTATCTCACATACATCTCGAACATAACCTCACACTCCACCAATATGAAACTTTCTCTGAGCTCAGTTGTATCGGATTAATTGCTCTCTACGATTGATTGCCCATTATACGATAAGACGAAGAAAAATTAACAACATTTCGCTTATAGCCGATCATGCATGAGCTATGGGCAGTTTTTATTTGCTTTTATAATCATTGCCATTCAGGCGCGGATCCAGAAAAATATTTCGGGGGGGGTTTTAAAATGTAATTCTTTAATATTTATAAAATGTATTTTAATTTGTATGTAGTTTTATAGCCGATCCACATATTTCGGGGGGGTTCCAACCCCCAAACCCCCCCTGGATCCGCCACTGTTGCCATTCCATGAAGTGCACGTCCGGCCGCCCCGCTGACGCTGTTCGCGCACATTTCGCACATTGTCCGCCACGCCAATCAGCACATTAATAAATATTTATGCAACGTGCCTGGCCGCTGCCGCGCCCCAAACACTAACCGCACCAAGTTGAGGCGCAGCGCGCGGGCGGATCGCCGCTGCACACACGTTCGCATGCTCGTTAATGCTAAGCAAATACGCGCGCTGTGCGTAAATATTTGGCAATAATTTTGCACTGTTCGGCGAGTGTGGGCGCGCGAGGCGATGTGTGAGGCGCAAATTCGGCTGAGGGCATAATGCGTGCATATGCTGCCATATGTGTATTTTTTTTTTCGGCGCACTCTCATAATTTGGCCAAATTCTTCTTCTTTTTGCGCTGCCGCCCACAACGCCCACTTGCAAAAGCGCCGCTGTTGGCAATTAAATAAAAGCGTGTTTTCATTTCATTTCTGTTTGCCAAACATAACCTCACCAAAACGAAACAGTGCACAGATGGCGCAGTGTTGCTGTTCATGTTATTGTTGTTGTTCTTTGTTAGGTGGGGGCGGGCGTTTTGTGCGCATCCCTCGAGGATATATTTAATATTCTTATTATTTTTATTGCTGCCGCAGCTGCGCGCTTATGTAAATTAATGAACTTCTGTGTGTGTGTGTGTGAACTTCTAATGTGTGTGTGTGTGTGTGTGTGTGCAGATTCATAAAATACCGCTTATTGCTAAAACAAACGCTCGTTGTTGTTTTCCTCTTTGGACCGCCCACCCCCTGCGCGCTGTCACTGTCACTGTTGGCCATGTTTCGGCGACTGTGCGCACTCAAATGTCGACTTGGCAATTTAATTGTCGTAAAAATAAAACGAAACAAGTTACATACACACAAGTGGTAAAATAAGGCGGGTTGTCTTTTTGTCGTTTATCTGTTTAAAATTAAATTTGAAATTCCTTTTTTTACTGTTTTCTGTTCTTGTCATTATTTGTCTGTCCATCGGTGCTCATGAGTTAACTTGTTTTTTTTTATATTTTTATTTTTATAGTAAGTGGAAATTTATGATGGTCACCGCTTAATGTTATCAAATCAATTTTTATGGCATCTAATTTAGTTCGAAATCAAAAACTCGTAAAATTGTTCAACAGTTCCGAAAAAACGCACCAACTTTTTATAGTTAGCTGTAAAAACAATAAAATTTAGTATTCAACTGACTGTGACTGTCGTACACATGTTCGTCGTTGAATTTTGTTTTGTTATAAATTCAGCGCGTTGGCAGTAAACATTTTAGTACTTGTACCAAAAAAATTCAAATTTATCAATTTTCAATATGAATAAAAAATTTCAGCTACATAAATCGTCTTCTGTTGTACTGTATAGATTATTATTTTTTCTTTTTATTGAACTTTTATGGATTGACTTTCACGTAGCGTAGCCTCACAACGAATTGCATGCTGGGGAAATTTATGGCTAATGGCCGAACGAGCACGCACCGAATAGCGGCGCTCCGATTTTACAAAATGTATAACATACAAATTGGTGCAATTTCTTGCATGTTTTGCTCCTCTCACTCCATATTTTCTGCTTCTTCTTCTTCGCCGTCTTTCTTTCTATGGCTGCTTAACACACATTCTGAACAAATTGGCCATTTTAATCGACATTAACGTTTATGGTTGCTATGAACCGAACCGCAATCGGCTACACTTCATTCGTTATTATTGCAAAAAGATTACACTCGAGTGAAAAATGTAAGACATAGGAGGGTTGTTCGATAGATAATATTGCAAACAGTTAGGTTTGGTTTAGTTATGTTACGTTTGGTTAGGTTAGAATAGGTAAGGTCTACTTTTTCCTTTGACTACGCACTAATCACACTTTGATCAATGTATTTGATTTCTATAATTAACATATTTGTGAGGTAAAGTTAGTTAATGTTAGGTTAGGTTTTTACTTATGACTCTAAGCGACTTCTACGCTTTGAGTTGTGTGCTATTACTTTAATTATTTCTGAGTTTAGTTTAGCTTGAGTTGAGTTTGACTTTTATATTTCGATTAGTGCATTGTTCCTTTAATTGTTTGTAAATTAAAGTTAGGTTATGTTAGGTTAGGTTTATTTTTGTTTACTCGACGTGCTAACCACGTTTTGAGTAGTGTATAATTTCTTAATTATTTCTGAGTTTAGTTTAGCTTGAGTTGAGTTTGACTCTATGCGCTTTGAACAGTGCATTTTTTCTTTACTTATTTGTAAATTTAAGTTAGGTTATGTTTATTATTTTGACTCTACGTGCTAATAACATTTTATTATTTATTTAAATGTTTTTTGGTTTTTTTTGGTTAGGTTGAGTTGAGTTGGACTTTTATATATCGAGTAGTGCATTATTCCTCTAATTGTTTGTAAATTAAAGTTAGATTATGTTAGGTTAGGTTTATTTTTGTTACTCTACGTTTTGAGTAGTGTACAATTTCTTTAATTAATTGTGAGTTTACGTTAACCCTTTCGGGACGGAATTAAATTTTGAAATCCAAAATACTCTCAGTAGAAATATTCTCATTCCATGAATGTTGGGGTTAGAAAATTATATTGGATGCTCACAAATTCTGAATTCATCCTTTTATGCGGGAACACCGAAATCGAAAAAATATTTTGCGTGGGTCGTAAGATTTGAATAATTGTTTTGAGGGGCATTAAAAACTTGCTGGGACGTATTAACCCAGTACTCCCGAAAGGGTTAAGCTGAGTTGGATTTGACTCTATGCGCTAAAAACACTTTGAGCAGTGCATTATTTCTTTACTTATTTGTAAATTAAAGTTAGGTTATGTTAGGTTAAGTTAATTTATTTTGTTCAATGTGCTAACCATGCCTTATTATTTATTTTATTTTTAATTTTTTTTTTAATTTAATTTTTTTTAGTTTGGGTTAGGTTAGGTTAGGTTGAGTTGAGTTTGACTCAATGCGCTAAAAACATTTTTAATATTGCATTATTTCTTGAATTGTCTGAAAATTATGGTTAGGTTATGTTTATTTCTTTGAGTCTACGGGCTAACCACACCTTAAGTGTATAACTTCTTTAATTATTTCTGAGTTTGGATTAGGTTGTTGTTGTTTCTTTACTTATTTGTTAATTAAAGTTAGTTTATGTTTATTTCTTTGACTCCACGCACTAACCACGTTTCGTGTAGTGTATTATTTCTTTAATTATTTGTGAATTTAGGTTAGATTGAGTTGAGTTTGATTCTTTGCGCTAGAAACCCTTCGAGTAGGACATTTTTGTTTTAATAATTTTTAACTTAAAGTTAGGTTATGTTTATTTCTTTGACTCAACGCACTAACCACGTTTCGAGTAGTGTATTATTTCTTTAATTATTTGTGAATTTAGGTTAGATTGAGTTGAGTTTGATTCTATGCGCTAGAAACCCTTCGAGTAGTAAACTTTTTAAATAATTTTTAACTTAAAATTAGGTTATGTTTATTTATTTGACTCCACGCACTAACCACATTTCGAATAGTGCATTTTTTCTTTAATTATTTGTTATATGATGTGAGTCAAAGCTCAAATCGACTAACGAAAACCTAATTTCCACTTCCATTAATCTATTCAACTCTTTACTTCTTTCTTCTTAGTTCTCTAATGCCTTCAATCACTATCAACATTTTTCCTTGTGGCCAAGCATTGTGCTTTGAGTTGAGTTTTGTTCCATTCCGGAGCTCAACTAACAACTTTTGCGATTGCAATCGCTTTACGCCAATTCCAATGACGGATATCGAACCAGTTGTTAATCCGTCGCTGCACCTCGGCCACAGAGCGCGCCCCACTCATGACTGTATTTCCAATTAAAATCAGACTTTTTCTTTCAATTAGTAATAAATTTTCCGCTGCCAAAGCGCCAAACTTATACAATATTATTTATGACACTATTTATGGACTTTATCGACTCGCAAAATCAACAACAGTTACACACCAACCAGCCAAGTGGAATGTGGCTCCTGTGACAGGCGGATTTTTCTAGAACGACATTTGGTCATTTCTCATTAGCGCCAAGCCGACAATCAGCACTGAAACCGCTCACAAAAACAAAACTCAAAATTATGAAAACTTACCAACTTACTAGAAAAAAAATGAAAATTAGTGCAACTTGAAAGCTCAAAGTGGCCTACAAAGGACATTGCTCAGGGTCGGCGCTGCGCTGTGGGAGGAGTGACGCGAGCGAGGGCCAAAAATCTTGCCACACTCGTTGTGCGCCAGCCAGACTTGTAAATCGTGTTTGAACTGTGCGGCAACAAAGCGCAGGAACAATCATTACTTCATAACTGGCAAACGGGGTAGGCAAGTGTGCAACCGCCAAGGATGCAACGCCAACAACAACAACAACGACCACAAAATACCATCAAAAGTGAGATAATCGGCGAATAGTATTAAAAATCGAAACCATAGCACGAGACCCACAACAGTCGGCCGCATCACTGCCAATTCAAGTTGCTGGCAATTGCTTGCTATTGTTGTTGCTGTTGTTGTGGTTGTTATTGGGCTGTAAGCTGCTGCATGCAAGCGGCAGACAATCAAGCACAGCCCCACAACACCAACAATACACACACACACACAAGTCGTTTGCTTGTACGTGGCCAACTACAACGACCGCCACGAACAGCGGCAACAATTGCTGGTGGTAACTCGGCGGAAAGGCCGAATAAAAGATGAGCAATTCAATTCGATGCGTTGCTTCGATACGCGATCTGCCAGCTCGATGCGGCTGTGAATCGATACCATGTCGCGATGCCACCATCAGAGCGAGGCGAGCAATGCTACCACCGACGGCTGTTGCAACCGTAGAAAGAAATGTTTGACGAAGGGGGCGAGGAGAGCGCTGGCACATGCTGACACACAAACTGCCTTTGCGCCAAAGACACCAAAGGCCAAAGGGATCACGTGCATCAGGAATGAAATTGAAAACTGCAAAAGTATAAAGACGTGATCGGGCGCACGATCGGAACGTCCATACATATAACCAGCCCACCAGCCCAGCACAGGTAGAAATTTGACGAGCGCGTGAGATGAGAAGTAAAAGTGCCGCATGCAGAAGAAAAAACATTGATTGTTGCTAAAAGAGTCGAAGCGCAAAAGAGTGAAAACTAAAGTGTGCTTGAGAGTTGAAGAATTGAAAAGCACGCTGAGAGATATAAATTGTGTAAATACTTGAAAACACTTTCCGGGCAGAGAATTCATTGAACGAGAATATGGCCACCTGAGACATCATCGAGAACGCAGGACTCTCTCTATGTGAAGAAAGCGAACAGAACTGAAATAGTTTGCATGCCGACTTTGCTAGAAAAGGTAGCATGGGAACTGTTGAAGTAAACTTCGTAGCCCTGTATAATCTTTTAAGATTTATAAAGGTGGCCACAAAACTTCGAATCCTTTTCCACCTCTTGTCTCCATGTTCTCCTGTTTTCTGTCTCCCATCTTTTTATACTCTCTTCACTTCACGAACAAATCTAAAACAGTTTGAATGCCGACTTTGCTAGAAAAGCTAAACTTCGTAGCCCTGTATAATCTATTAAGATTTATGAAGGTGGCCAGAAAACTTCGAATCCTTTTCCACCTCTTGTCTTCATTCTGTTTTCTATCTCCCATCTTTTATACTCTCCTCACTTCACGAACATATCTAAAACAGTTTGAATCCCGACTTAGCTAGAAAAGAACTTTTGAAGTAAACTTCGTAGCCCTGTATAATCTTTTAAGATTTATGAAGGTGGCCAGAAAACTTCGAATCCTTTTCCACCTTTTGCCTCCATTCTGTTTTCTGTCTCCCATCTTTTTATACTCTCTTCACTTCACGAACATATCTAAAACAGTTTGAATCCCGACTTTGCTAGAAAAGATATTATGCGAACTTTTGAAGTAAACTTCCTAACCCCGTATAATCTATTAAGATTTATGAAGGTGGCCAGAAAACTTCGAATCCTTTTCCAACTCTTGTCTCCATTCTGTTTTCTGCCTCCCATCTTTTTATACTCTCTTCACTGTTTTTGAAGCTGTAGTACAATGATGGACTCAGTACCAGATTTTTTTAACTTTTTCCTTTTTAAATGTGTTTATCAATGTTGATGCTGATTAATGTCGGACAAAAGCAAACAGTATTTCTGAGACATTAAGGTCTTGGTTCCTCTCTGGTCTGAGCGACTCAGCAGGAGTTGAACTTTTAAACGTAATCAACTCCATCAAGAAGTTAAATTGGTTTATTGATTGATTCGTCGTTAAGACACTCTTGGATACTTCTGCACTTATTTATATGAAGAGACTCACAACGAGTCAATCCGAATAGAAGTGCGTCTGTTATTGCTCGCACCCACCAACCATGCCCAATCTAACCCATTCTTGACAACTTTAAAGTAGCACTAATCAAACGGAAGATCATTGAAATCCAACTCCGTGGGTATGTTACATAATTTCGAAATAACACACAATTAGAGTTAGAAGCTTTAAGTATTCAGTTGCCTCATCACTGGCGCCAAAGAAGTCCTTTGTAATGAAATCTTTATTGAATCAAAGATCTGCAATGAACTCAAGTCTCAAAGGGTCAATGTTCCTGGTAGAGCTGACCACCAAATCTTGTGATGAAGAAGAACAAATTGGCGTCGTTAGAAACTGTTATAAAATAATATAGAAATAGAAATATACCTAGAAGACGCATACACGAAACAATGCGAAACATGAAATGCAAAACAAAGATTTGGTTAGGTTAGGTTAGGTTGAGGTGGCTGCCTCTGTATGAGACACACTTAGGCCTCTTAACGGGCCCGTTGTGATACCACAGGATTCCACCCGTTTGAAATGCATATGCAACACTGTTTTTTTTTTTTTTCAACATGTGATACACCACACATTTCAAACGGATGGGGAAAGGGAGGGGAGCGGACCTACAGTTTAACGCCGAATCCGAACGGCGATGGGCAGTTTTTTCTTTCACACTTGGAGGTTTTGCCATTGCCTGCCAAGAGCGCACTTGTGCGATTCTTGTAATTCTCATTCCCTTCATGTGGATAGCGACAGAAGTAGATGAGTGTTTTTTCCAGCCCAAGCCAGGAATCGAACCCGGGGCGATCGGTATGAGAAGCCAGCGCGCTACCCGCTGAGCTATCGAGGCCGACAAGCAAAGATTTGGTTTAAAAGCAAAATATAGAAGAATTAAGTACGGAAGTACTTAGTGGTTAAAGAATGGACTTTCTGTTAGTCCATTGTAAAAAAATGCGCCAAAAGTATAAAAACTCCTTGATTGGAAACTCGAGCAAACAATGCTCTAACGTGTTTCTTAAAGAAAAAGCTGATAACACTGTGCGACAAAAACCACTTTTGTCAAGACCCTTCCAAAAGATTATATAGGCGTGAAACTAGAGGTCATTCATAGTAACAAAGCATACTCAGTTTTTCATTTCCTGATTCGACGTCCCTTTGAAAGGATTTTGCAATTTTACTGACATGAATATTTCAAGGAATTTATTTAAATATTGGCGCTTGTGCAATGGTGACGATATGGATATCAAATGGACGAAGAAAATTGTGGCTTTTAGACTATATTTCTTATTTTTAACTTTCAAGACTAAAATATGTCAGTAATGTCCTTGCAAATATGTATTCTTCGATATCCTTCATATTTTCTAACGAATCCTTTTGGAAAAATTATATATTTAGGATCTTGGTATGTAGTAAAATTTCTCAAATTTTTATTCTTCTATCCCAATTGGTTCACAGTTAAAAAAATAAGTCTCTCCTTATGCGCAGGAATTTTGTATGGAATGAGCAATAATTTTTTTGTCTACGAAATAAGTTGGAAAAATAAAGTTTTGAGGTATTTTACTACACGATGGCGGTCAACGCTTATATGCCGCCCGACCTAAATTGCCAGAGTGCCCCTAACTTTTTTTAAGTTTTTACTAAAATACTAAAATTATCAACCATCTGTGATCTGTTTAACCCTTTCGCTACAGATTTTTACTGGGGAAAGTTAAATTTTTAAGTTTTAGGCTTCTATGTGGTTATATTAGCATCATTCCATAAGAAATTTTTTCATTTTTATACTCGGACCCTGTATTTGAGAGTGTTTTTCTATGAGAGCAACCACATCGCTGTGGTTGTAATAATTACTTAAACATAAAACTTTTTAAGCATAACGAAAATTTGAATATTTCTTCATTTACTTTAGCCAAAATTTAAAAAAAAAAGTATCTAAATTGAAAGGAAACGTGAAATTAAAAAGTTATCTAATTTTTCTGCTTCTTCTTCCTTTACTATGTCAAGATATACCATTAAAAAAAGTGTATACTTCTCTTCTTTAAACTTAAATATTCAGTTTATTAATTTCGTATTTTTCCTAAAACTTCAAGCTATTCTAAAGACCAACAAAAAAATGTATTCCAAAATATTATACCAAAATAGCGGAAGGGTTAAATTCAATTTTTTTTCATACAAATCGATTGATATTCAAAATTATACTGAAAATATATGAATATTTTTATATGAAAGCAACTTATCCATATAAGCAACTTGCCGCCCATTTCAAAATAATCACTCACCAGTAGAAACGAATGATTTCCTCATCCCAATGTAAATCTCCATAAACCGAAACCCACAAAAATTCGCATTAAAAAAAAAAACAATTTGGCTGATAGCAACAACTGCCCACAACTATCAAAAAAACAGGTAACACTAAAAACTGTTAACAAGCTACTACACCCAGTCGAGGTGGGCGTAGTGGCCAATGTTTTTGGTGCTTTTATCAGCTGCACTCCCCTGCCCGTTTTTCCCCAGCTCAATGCCACTTTTAATTAAGACTTTTCGAAAGAAACAACAATCAACACCGACTACCAGACGGCGCGGCCCGTCTAACGATCAACAACCAACAACCGAAATGTGACCGGTGAATGCAAAACAGTTGCCAGCAACAGTCGCTGCCAGCTGCAACAAGGCTGCAACAAAAGTCGCATGTCGAACCCGAACGGCGGCCATTTATCAACAGGTTATATAAAAAAATGACGTTAATGAAGCTTGTTAACAAGATTTTCGAAAAGATTGCCGCCGCAAAATATGAGGCAAAGCCGTTTTCAAGCGTTGCCGCAACACACAAAATTATTGAGAAAAAAGTTTATATTAAATATTGATCAAAATTGGAAAACATTCATACGACCGAAACCATTTTTGAACTGTTATTTCTTTGAAATATTTTTTTTAATGAGTTTGAATTCGCATTGCACACACGTCGATAAGATTTGTGCGTTAATAAACGCAACAAAATCACAAAATTCTTACAAAATTCAGGTCGCACGTAAAAGTTCATTGGGTTAGTTTGCGGTCAGCGATGCCGCGTAATCAACCAAATTACACACAATAAAACGCCACAAAAAAAATTCCACAATCACACAATTTTATTTCTTTTTTATTGTTTTTTTTTTGGAAGAAAATTATGTGTGTAAAAAGGCAAAAAGTGAAAACTTTCACACCGTAATGACAGCCAAAGTGCACGAAAGAGAAAGATGGCGGAAGTTTGGCCAGCAGCCAATTCAACTGTTGCGCGCGCCGCTGCAAAGCGGTCTCACTTTTTTTCGGTGCCACAATCACTACAATAAAAGCAAAATATCAAAAATCATTTATCATAATCATAATGATTGATTCGTTATAAGAAATCAAACGAAAGAAGGAAATGATGCAAAAAACCAGCAATGAACATTGGCCGCGTCGGCAGCGGGAAAAAAACCTCAATTCGATCAGGTCGCAAAGTGAGAGAGAAAGAGCATTGAAGCGGCCGAACTCGTGGAAGACAGGCATTGAGCAACGAAAATCGAATTGTTTACGCTTAGTCGAATGAAAGGCGGCCGCACCATTCGCCGGTAACGTCTCAATGATTCGCACAATTATCGACGATCCAGCAGCAACTATTGGGCAAGCAGCAAACTGGGGAGTGTGTCCATATGGACAGCAGAACTAAATCGGAGTATGCTGGTTACAAAATGATGGCAACTTTTTCTTTCATTCAACAACAAATTGGGAAATGGCAGGGCAGAACGCAAGCTGACATTATTGCCCAAAGACAGTGAAACATATTCGGTGCTTGCTGGTTGTGCAATGGTGGCAACTTTATCTTTCTGAAATGTTGATATTTTGTATTCTTTTGTGGCATTTGCCGATATTGCTGAACAATGCATTTCGTTTCATTGCCTCTTTGCAGGACTTAATATTAAATATAAATATTTCTAAATTAGCTGGTAACAGTAAGATTGATTATTTCTTTGTGTCCATATTTTTCTAATTTTTGCATTGAATATTTTCTTTTTTATTTTCTACACATGGATGGAAATAAAAACAGTTTCAGTGCTCTTTGAATATGATTTTGAAAAATGTTTAATACTTAGAATTTTTACTTTTGAATTTTGCCGGCCTCGATAGTTCAGCGCACTGGTTTATCACACCAGAGGTCCTAGGTTCGATTCCTAGCTCGGGCTCGTCTACTTCTATCGCTATCCACATGAACCAGATGCGAATTACAAGTGAGCTCTTGGCAGACGATGGCAAAACCTCCAAGTGTGAAAGAAAATTTCCAAAATTAAACTGCCATTCGAATTCTGTGTTAAACTGTATGTCCCCTTCCCCTTTCGCCAACCGTTTGAAACGTCTGTGTAAAAAAAACAGTATTGCAAACACATTTCAAAAACGCATGAAATATGTGGTATCACAACGAGGCCCATATAGAGGCCTAAGTGAGTCTCATACAGAGGTAGCCAACTACAACCTACCTCGATTTTTTACACAATTTTAAATAAAATAATGGAGTTTTTTGTTCTAATATCGTGGCAAGACTTTATGATTTAAAAAAATTCTGACGTCTAACTTTTGTAACTTATGAGAAGTTCAACTATTTGACTACTTCTTACCAATTTCATGTATAATTTGTCACTTCAACTGCTGACTGAGAAGGTTGGGAATAAAGGAAAGAAGTGTTACTCATTTCCTGGTAGAAGTGACAGCATTTATTTTAAGTAAGGGCTCACTTCTCATTCCAAGTAAACTTCGAAACCCTAAAATCTATGCATTAAATAATTAATTATTATTACTCATTTCAAGCATTTTGGAAAACCATCACTATTCAATGTAAGTAGTCTTTGAAGTAGCAGTGACTATTAAATTCAAGTAATCCTTGCAATGGGGTTTCGACAATGCATTTTGATTTTTTACTTTGTAGAAACCCAAAAGTTGACAACCCAACAACTTCGATCATATGGGAGGCGCCGTTTGGTGGTGAACTTTTGAACCTTAATTAATTTTGTATTTTTTGTACTCAAGAATGTTGGCGATCGCTGAATAAATCATTTAAATCGGTTCAGTAGTTTTCGAGATACGATGTGTTTTCGCTTACTTAACTAATACATTTACAAGTGGAGAGCCAATGGCATAGAAAATTGCCAGTTTTGTATGGCAGCTCCCTTAAGACTTGGAGATAGTGGGCAGGTATGTTTGGAAGAAACATTTGGAAGAGAAAATAAATGGGTGTCGGTCATACATTCGACACGTCTGGGGACAACCTGGGAGCAGTGGGAGCCTATTTTGTAAACACGACCATTTTGTATGGGAGCCCCATAAAGGGTTGGATATAGGGTATAAATATGTTTGAAAGAAATATTCACTAGAGAAAACTAGTGGGGGTCAGTCATAGATTTTAACCCTCTAAGAGCAAATTCTGACCAGCTGTGGAGCAATTTGTCGAATTTCCCAGCTTTTTTGTGAACTTTGACCTCAATGCGACGCCATTTAGCCCCATTCTAGCCCCAAAATTGTTTGAGTTCATGCACTTTTTCACCAAACCACATAAAATGAGAGGTTGCGGAGCATAGAGAAGAATCTCCATACAACATTAAATCATGTCTATTGTACATAAGAAAGTATGTTCCCATCAGGAAAGCCAGTGACCTGCGAAAAGTTTCGTAATAAGCCTAAAAAGTGGCATAAGAGAATTCCTCCTGAACCTGGTGAGGTCTTCTGATGAAGACCTCGAACTGGTCGGATAACAAATTATTAAATATTTCTATCCTTGACTTCATGAACGCAGCGCTTGGTGGTTAGACCAAACAGTGGGATACGAAATTCCTTCTAAACCTAGCAAGAAAGGACGCTCGTCTGATAGTTGGACTGATTGGGGTCACAAATTTAGTGATATTCTCTTTTTTAGCTTTCTCAACAATGGGAGAAGCTTCTTTTGGTTGTGGGAACATTAAATTCATTTGCCAAAATCAATAACAATCTCCTAGTATTTTCTTGTCTTTCTTTTATCTCCCATTCCCTCATACTGTCTTTTCTACTCTCGAGACTCAATTAGAAAAGGCTACTCAGAATGTTTGTGGAATTGCCTTATCCAAAGATATTTCTCCCGGCTTTTCCCAAAATGTATCTGTATACATATCACATAGTGAGATCCAAAAATTGTATCTATATACGTTTCAAAGGTCTACATCAACAGATTGATAAGCCTTGTGTGAAACTGGCTAAAAATAAGTTTAGATTCATGGAAGACTGTTTCTTTCTACTCTGAACAGAATCTTAGACCTTTCACATACTTAGCTACATACTTATCTGTCTTGCCTCAGCTTTTTAATTTTTGAAATTTTTTTTTAGCTGATTTACATATTGAATCAGTTTTAATCCGGCTACACTTTTTGATTTTTTGAAATTTTGTTTACCTGATTTACATATTAAATCAGTTTTAATTCAGCTCCACTTTTTTGCCACTCAAATTTGCTAGCAAATTTGTATCTAATCATTTAAAAAGATCAAAACTGTTTAAATATTCTTAATGTGACTTGAGCTTGTAAAATTTAAGATGTCTAATTATCTAATAGCTTAACCCTTTCGAGCCCAAAGTTGCCTCAGAGCAACTTCATCTATTTGCCATCTTATAGCAAAATTTACGATTCATTTATGGGTTTCATTTAATTAGGCACCAACAAATAATAATATATACTTCTATATAATACTTCTAATAATATTTTTAGAAGTGAATTCAAAGCATATTACAAAAATTTTACTGTTATCCCAAAAATAATTTCCAATAATTTGCAGCGATATCAGGGAAAGTTTGTGTTCTAATTGAAGTCTACGAATTGTGCGCGTTTGATCAAGACTCCGTTTCTTTAATAATGGTTAAATAAAATCAAAAAGTGATTATTTTGTATTTTTCCATAAATATTAAATAATTTTTTTGCAATCAAAAAATATTGATACAAAATGTATTAACCCGTTTTAAGCTTAAAAATTATATTAATCATTAAATTAAATTATTAAACGAAAAATTGTCTTTACATATCTATGCATGCCATAAATATTTTTTAAAAAAATTTTCCAAAATTCTTATTTTTATTAAATTCTCAACCAATACAAAAAAGTCTCATTTTGTGCCTTTGTCTCGTTTCAGCGTTCCAGCATTGCAAGAGTCAGCATTCGGCCAATTCCATGCGGTAGCTTTTGTGCAACGTTATCCAAATCATCGCAACAACAATTGTTACAACAACAACGATAAGGAACTTGAATCAGCAACCGCCATCGCCGCCGTCGTTCGTCATTCAGTGGTGTCGCGAAAAATGTTTCCCCGCCTACCCGGTCCAATTGGAGCGGATATCTTTCTCGGTGCCACAACAACGGTGCGTACAGCGTTTCCCAATTCGCGGCTCGATTCGCTGACCGGCACGCCGCATCGCAGCCATAGTCCGAGTCAACAGCATCAGCCGGCAACGGCGACGGCCACGCCGACGCCAGCGCCCGCCTATGGCAATCAGCTGCTGTCGCCGTACGACGCATCGGTGGCCGCCGATTTGGCCGCCACGGCGACGGTGAGCGACGACGCCATCGACAGTGGCAGCGGCGGCAGCCTCGGTGCGCCGGACAGCAACAGCTACCTGCCCGACGACGATGCCGACTGGTGGTCGAATGCCATCGAGGAGGACACATTCGAATCGCCGCTCGCCTTCGACGCCAGCGAAAACGGTCTGTGGAACGGCCGTTTCGTGCCGCCGCCGCCGCGACCGCCCTTCCTCGACGAGAGCGTCGCCGCCGACGGACTTACCACCTGTGATTTATGTACGTGGGCATGGCAGCGCAATGCCTACTCGCTCGACGGATCCATCGGTAAGTGGGCAGTGCATTATTTTTTTTTTTTATAGTATTTTTCGGTTGTTGTTGCTCGTTTGGCGAGCTTGCAATGCCAGAGGAATTGGCGCGCTTGGGCGCAACACGCCATGATTGAAAAATGAGAATTTATGAAACATCATATTCGCGCGTCCACCCCGCGTCCCCAAAATGCGCCGGAATAGAAGCGGCGGCGCGACTGGTCGCTGGTGGTTTTTCACTTTTCAATTAAACGCAGCGTATTTTTCCATTTTTCCTTGCCTGCAGTGCCAAGTGCAGTTATTGTTGTTGTTGTCTTTTTAGCTTATCTCAGCGCAACGATCGTTCAATCGCCGCTACGATCGATGAGCCATAATTTATCGCTGCAATCGTAGATGGCGATTTATCATGTTTTCTGATATGTGGCGCATTCAATGCGAACGGGGCGCGTTGCCTGTTCAGATTCTATTAGCAAATGTTGTTGTTGCTATTGTTCGGCGAATACCAAGAATAGGTAAAAGGCTTAGCTACATTAAGGCGAGTGGAAATTTGTAGAAGAATGGCGATATTTGGTTCGTTTGTGTCAAGAAAGTTGAATTGCAATATTTATTGCGGCTTATTGTTACCCTTCACTATGGTCACGCCTTCTTGTCAGCCCACAAAGTGGACTCGCTTCCATCGGAAAAAATCGGCTTAAACCACATTTTAACATAGAACTCTTAGGAATGCCACAATGTGTGAAAGTGGGATAATTTGCAGTTGTATTTGTTCTTAACCCTTTCGCTATTTTGTTGCCATATGGCAACATGCTACTTTGTACTGAACCCTCTGTGGTTGCAAGAATACATTTTTTTGTTGGTCGAAATTAATAAACTGAATATTTAAGTTTAAAGAAGAGAAGTATACACGTTTTTTTAATCGTATATCTTGACATTGTAAAGGAAGAAGAAGCAGAAAAAATTAGAGAAGTCAAAGAAATATATATATAGTATACTTTTATATATGGACACTAAACATATGGACATTAAATATTCCGGAAACCCTAATTTTATGAGGCATGATGGAAAAATGTATGAGCCGAAAAATTTGGGGGACTGGAGTGGAGATAAATGGAGCGTTGCATCGATGCCAAAAATCAGACGAGTGCTAAGAAATTCGAAAAATTGCTCCAGACCTGCTGAAAAGTTGTTCTTAGCGCCTTGAACTCTATGATTGATCCCCACTTATTCTCTCTTTTCAACATTTCTTCAGAACATACTTTCCTCCTATATAAAACTTTTAATGGGGCTACCATACAAAATGATGGTTTTCCACTGGTCCCATCTTGCCCACAGGTGTGTCAGATCTAGGACTGACCCCTATTTATTTTGTCTCCCAAATGTTTCTTTCACATATCTCCAACTCTTAAAGGGGCTGACATACAAAACTAGCCGTTTTCTACGAAATTTGTTCCCACTGATATATCTTATGTAGATAACATCATATCTCGAAAACTACTGAACCGGTTTGAATGATTCATACTGCATTAGTCATAATTTTTCATTATTAAAAAATACAAAATTAAAAGTTCAAAAATGTTTAACCGCAGGTTGCCTATAATATAAAGTTGAGAGCTTATCAACTTTTGAGTTTCTACAAACAGAAACTAAAGTATATTGGCTTTACTTCTAGAATAGATCGCTTTATATGTTTATGAGTTAAGCTTCAAACAGACATCGTTTTCAATCATCGAGAATACTCTGGATCAATCAGACCCTATTCAGTTTTGATCGCCTATAATTCTACAACTAATAACATTTTTGACTGAAAAAAATTCTGGAGTGTACTTTAAACAATCTCTTAACACTAGAAAGACCATTGCGGTCATTTTATCAGGGACTGGAAATAACAGTTATTTATGAAAACTATAATTGAAAATTTTACTATGAAGGAAAAATCATGCAAATAAATGAATATACCAATACATTTCTTTTCGCACGGAGAATCAAACTTGGCAATACACTTTTTTTTTGTAATTTTTACGGAATAATTCAAAAATAAGAATTATACGGTAACAGTTATAAGTCAATGTGAAGACTTATAACTGTTACCGTCCCTGCATTTTATCGGGATGGGTACCTCTGTAACATACTCAAAATATTTGCAGGAAAAAAGGTTTTGAAAGGAAAGGTAGTAGTATGATTTCCGGAGGTTAAGTTGTCAAAGCGCTCAATCAATTATCAGTTATAAAATTTTTCATTTACTCTCTCCAACAGCCATCGAAAATTGGAAAACATTTTCCAGTCATTGATCATTGTTAACCCTTTCGCTACAGGTTTTTACTGGGGAAAGTTAAAATTTTAAATTTTACAAGAAATAAGATTTTTATACTCGGACCCTGTATTTTAGAGTATTTTTCTATGAGAGCAACCACATCGTTGTGGCTGTAATAATTACTTAACCATAAAAATTTTTACGCACAACGAAAATTTGAATATTTCTTCATTTACTTCAGCCAAAATTAAAACAAAAAAAAGTATCTAAATTGAAAGAAAACGCCAAATTAAAACGTTCTCTAATTTTTTCTGCTTCTTCTTCCTTCACTATGTTAAGATATACCATTAAAAAACTCGTATACTTCTCTTATTTAAACTTAAATATTCAGTTTATTAATTTCGTATTTTTCCTAAAACTTCAAACTATTCTAAAGACCAACAAAAAAATGTATTCTTGCAACCATAGAGGATGCAGACGCAACAAAGTAGCATGTTGCCATATGGCAACAAAGTAGCGAAAAGGTTAAGGATCAAAGCTCTTACACTGTAGTCAGAAATTCTGTCATAAATTATCAGAAATTTTGCTGCTCAAACTGATCACAAATTGAATCACTAATTGATCATAGTTGAGTGCTTTTAGCTATTAATTCAACTTCTTTCATTCTAATAGTTAAAATTGATATCATTGGACATATTTGAGAGATGAATGCTCTTCATAATCTTTTGTTATATAATTTGTAAATGATTGTAAGTGATCCCAATCGCAATTGTACGCTAGACCCGTTTGAATTCATGCCTCAGATCACATTTTTAAGATCAAAGCGCTGAGTTGAGCCTTGGAAATTTTGTGATTCACTGCCTCCAACAGCGATGGTGAGTTCGAAAGGTCTGTGAGGAAATTCCTAACTGGCTCGTTTTAAGTTTCTATAATGCAAGAATATCAGCTTTTTTTAGCAATACTTTCTCACTTAAAGTTTCTACTAAAATTATTGCGCCATTGCTGTTCTTACTCTGTCGAAACCATAGTCTACATGCATTGTCTACATATGAGTCACTTTTTGACTTAATTTAGATTCGCCTACGTTCAAAAGTCTTTGGCGCAAATTATTCACCTTCAATAAAGAGTCGAGCTCGAAATTCGCTATGCAACAAAAAAGTGTAATTTTTTTTCATTTATTTTCCACTTGCCACACTACACTTTTAATCATAACAAAATAGTGTATTGTATGACATGGAAATCCATTCGGCTCTGCGCGCAGTAACGCCCCCTTTGGCACTTTAGTTGATTTCAAGTTGGTTTCCACGTAAAAGCGCCGTAATGACTGCCCGGGCAGTTGGCAGTCGCTAAATTGAGTCATTATGTATTTCGCGTTTTCCTGCAAACCCCCACCCCTTCCCCCCTTCCTCTGGGCGCCCCCTATTCCATGTCACACGACCAAACGACCGTTGCTAATTATATGCCACATACGTGTGGCAGCCACAAATAATTCCGCTTCTGCGGCCGCCGTCGCCGTCGCCGCCGCCGCCATTCGCATTTGATTTTAATGACGAATTCAAATGAATTCTGCTGGCAGCGACTATTCGCATTAATATTTTGCATTGTTATGTTAGGTTCGTTGGGCATTGGCCGGCGCGTATATTGCATGCGCGACTGACTGCGAATGGTGTCAACCAATTTGCAACACTACACACACGCAGACACACAGACAGAGGCTAACCACAAACAAGCATACAGCCAGACAGGCAGACATTTATGGCTGCGCGGCGCTCACAAAGGCTGCTTTAGCCAGGTCGGTCAACGAAACGGACGGCAAAAAGTCAGACAGGACGTCCTGCTGCCAAACAACAACAACCCTCAACAATTGGGTGTGTGTATGAATGTATATATGTCTGTCTGTCTGCATGTTTGTCTATGTGTATGTATTGGCGCAACAACAAGGCGTTGTTCAGCTGTCGGCCAAGTTAACTGACATTTTAACAAATGTCTTAATTTGCAGTTGGAAATTTATTTCATATCATTTGGGTTGTTGTTTTTGCGTTTCATCATTTTGTTGTTGTTTTTCGTTTTGTTTTGCTTGCGCGCAGTTTAGTGCAATCTGTGCGCTGCTGCTGCTGCTGCCGTCCTTCGTTGATCCTTCGAGTATAATTTGCTGACATTTTTTTTGCTCGGCCTTTTGGCCGTTTGCACTTTGACTTTGTTTAGACGGTATAAGCCTAATGCTTAATGCTCAAATTGGCTTATTGCATGACAAATGAAACGCCTTTGTTATTTGTTGTTGTTGTTGTTGTTCGGCATGCAAATCAACTCCCACCGCTTTTTCCCTACGAAGAGCCCAAAGGTTAGAAGTTGGCGCTTTAAAGATTTGTTGTTGTAAAAACTTTGTGGTGAATATTTTGTTTGAATCATTTGCAAAAAGATTGTTCGCATTTTTGTTCTTTTTTTGGTTATTAATTTAATTTTTTTTTTGCATAATTCCTTTTGGGAGCTCTTAATGTGTTTGTTGCGCAGCATTTTGCGTGTTGCAACAATTAATCATGTTGCACATTTTCCAGCTGGCAATGTGCAATGTGTCGGTTTGCGGCAACCAGTGTGTAGGCCATCGAGTGAAATTGCATTTTAATTGCCTGCGGACAGACAGGCGACGCAACTGACTAGCAGCAGGCGGCAAGGTGGCAATTTGCGTTGTTGATGATGACGCTGCCGCTTACGCTGCGCCAGTGGTCGCGGCCATGTCCAGCTGCCGCTGCCGCCGCACACCACTAATCAATCATAATGCAAAAATACGCCTGTCTAGCATTTAATTTATTCCTTATCTCGTCTTTATGCGCAGCTTTGTCTTTTACGATTTTGCGCTTAATTCGCGCCAACATGAATGCTGAATGCGCCGCTGCCGCATTCGAAGCGTTTATTCATTCAAGTTCTGGCTGACGTTTCGCAAATCTCACTGTCTCGCTGTCTGTCCGCGTGTCAGTTCAAACGTCGCTTCGCTACGTGCGTTCAAACGTCGATAAGTGCCAAATGGCCGCCAGCCCGTGTTGCCACATCGTTGAATCTAAAGTCGCCGCAACACAAACCACAGAAACTATGCAGCAATTCTGGGAATTTTTACAGCGTGGAATTTGTTGTATTGCTGCAGAAACGCGATATTCAAATTTGCGTGCGCCAATTTGTTCTGCACGTGCGGAGTCTCGAACGCAACTTAACACTTGCCGCACAGCAAAGAAGGTGAATCCTGAAAGCAATTCAAAAAAAGAAGAAAAAACAACAACGCCACAATTGACGCTACACTTGCAAAATTTTAGTGCCTGACCGAAACATCTTTTTTGGGCCGAAACCGAAACCAAATTTTGGTTTTTTTTATATTCGGCTGAAACCGAAACATTGTAGTTGAAATAAAAATCACCATATCAAGCAATTTTTTCAACAAACGAATTTTACATTCAGTAAATAAAGAACAAATAAACAAACATAACATAAATAAATACTTATTAATAAAAACAATTTTTTCATTTTTTTAAAAACATAAACATGAAAAAATCACCCTTTCGTACCTTACTCGCTAATATTCAAAATTAAATAACTTAAAATTATGTGCTAAAAAAATGTCTTTATATTGGTGGGATCTTAATTACTCCTCCTTTCACTATATACCTGCAACAAAATAAAATGTAAAAAAATAAAAAAAAAATATTCTAGAAAGTTTCGCTTTCGACCGTTCGGCCATTTTTTGGCCGAAACCGAAAAACGAATATTCGGTCGGACACTACAAAATTTACAACACAAAACGGAAGTGATGAAGAAAAGAAAGTTTTAGAGTATTTTAGCAAACAAAAATGTAAACAGTAGCAAAGAAATCTGTGTTTTAAATTGAACTAAAATTTAAAGAAAATAAGCTTAAACCCTGCGAGCGCATCTTTCTTTAACATTTTAACTGTTTAAGGCCCAGAAATTGCGTGACAGGTTTTGAAAGGTACATAAGTATGTTCATGAGACTCGAATCGGACCGTGCGTCTAGACAATATAACTTCCAAAACAGTTGAGTTATCGAGAAGAAATTTAGGCCAGATTGCACTGCAACTTCAAAGAAACACTTGTTAGAAAATTAACCTTTTGGGTCCACTTAAACTTCCAAAACAGTTGAGTTATCGAGAAGAAATTTAGATTGTACTGGAACTTCAAAGAAGCACTTGTTAGAAAATGGACCTTGTGGGTCCACTTAAACTTTCAATATAACTTCCTCTAGCAAAATAACTTCCAAAACAGTTGAATTATGAAGAAGAAATTTAGCCCAGATTGTACTGAAACTTCAAAGACGCACTTGTTAGAAACGGAACCATTTGGGTTCACTTTAACTTCCAAAACAGTTGCGTTATCGAGAAGAAATTTAGCCCAGATTGTACTCAAACTTCAAAGAAACACTTTTTCGAAAATGAACCTTTTGGGTCCACTTAAACTTCCAAAACAGTCGAGTTATGGAGACGAAATTTAGCCCAGATTGTACTGAAACTTCAAAGACGCACTTGTTAGAAACGGAACCTTTTGGGTTCACTTTAACTTTCAAAACAGTTGAGTTATGGAGAAGAAATTTAGCCCAGATGGTACTGAAACTTTAAAGAAACACTTGTTAGAAAATTAACCTTGTGGGTCCACTTAAACATCGAAAACAGTTGAGTTATCAAGAAAAAATTTAGCCCCGATTGTACTGAAACTTCAATGAGATTCTTAAAAGAAAATTACTTTGAAACTTGAACTCAAAGAAATTTGGACTGGATGGTACAAAACTTCAGAGATTGTACCTTTTGTGGTCCTTAGAGAACTTTTAAGAATAAAGAATAAAACATTTCACAGTTTATGTTTCTTTACAACAATAAATGGATGTGGTATACCCTCTTCACCTACTAAAATAGGTATATCCAAATGACCCCTAAACTTTATGTACTGGACACATAATGCAAAATTATGACACTCACCAGTTTTCTATGAATATTTTAATCTTATTTTGTCACCTGGCAGTGTCTCCTCTTCAACAAAAAAGCTAATGTGAACCGAGACTGGTTTCTAACTGAACATTGTGAACTAAAATCCGAATATTAGCCACAGATTCTATAAAAGAGTAAAGAAAACCGCAGACGCTAATGACTGATCACTAATGACTGATGAAGATAAAGACGTGCAAAATAGGAACCTCTTCTTGTTAAAGATAAGAACGTTATTAACCAGAACTGCTAAGAACTCTAAAACTAACCAAACAGAAGAACAATACGGCACTCAGATGAACCACTTGGAACTTCTAAACTTTGTGAAAGCGTTGTTTTCAGTGAATGATACGAAATATATTACGAAAATTTGAATATTTCTTCATTTACTTCAGCCAAAATTGAAACAAAAAAAGTGTCTAAATTGAAAGAAAACGTCAAATTAAAAAGTTATCTAATTTTTCTGCTTCTTCTTCCTTTACTGTGTCAAGATATACCATTAAAAAATGTGTATACTTCGCTTCTTTAAGCTTAAATATTCAGTTTATTAATTTCGTATTTTTCCTAAAACTTCAAACTATTCTAAAGACCAACAAAAAAATGTATTCTTGAAGCCATAGAGGATGCAGACTTCCACAAAGTAGCATGTTGCCATAGGGCAACAAAATAGCGAAGGGGTTAAGGTTAGTTAGGTCAGGTTAAATACGCTGAGTTAAGGTTGAAGTGACTATTTGAGCCACAAATTCTCTTCAATTCTGAAATAGTTTTGTTAAAATAAAACTTATCGATCTTGTCCATCGAAAAAGGATAAAAATATCAAATAAAAATCATAATAGAAAAGTCAATCAATCACTTAGAAAATAACGTTTTTCTGCGTGTAAACAGTGGACAGCATAACGCTGCGACCTGCTGCAAAATGTCTAAATTACATACGAGTCCGTTTGGCTCATGCTCCCTCGCTCTTTTCCGCCCCCAAGTCCAGCCTAGTTGGCAGCCCTATCACCTTGCCGCACGCTGTCTGGCCACCTTTTTCCCCGCTACCAATGCACAACAAAACGGCCATCCATCGCGCCACGCAACGCCTCAGCACCGCAACGAATCCGCTTGCTGTGCCATAAAATGAACATTACGATTTTTGTTTTTCAAAATTGAGCTTTATGGTAAATTAAGTTCTCAAACGTTATTTTTTTTTGCAGCCTGCTGCAGGAGCGCACCGACTGCGCGACGTTTTCATTCTTTTGCATATTTTTATGATTCGTTGTTTGTTGTTTTTGTTGGCATTTCAAGCGGCACAAAAACGTCCACATAAATGGCAAATTCTAAATTCTATAATGGCCATGTTCGGCCTGCCATATATGAACAATAACAATAACAATAACCATGCGAACAACAACTACGACAACAGTGACAACAGCCAACAAAAACGACCAGCACATTAGGGTCGCGGCCAACAACAAAGCCAAGCAAGCAAACAAAACAAAACAAAAAAATATACCCAAAGGGGCAAAGGATTATTGACTTTGAGTGATGTGCATTTTTATTGCTCGAAATTATGGCGTTGAAATGTTTGGCTGTTCGGATGTTCGACTATGTGGCCGGTGGCGACTAGACGCCGACGCGAAAGGACCTGAACAAGCAGTAGTAGTAGAAAGTAGTGGTAGCACTGTTTGAGCAGAAATAAAAAAAGTGTCAATGTGTGTGCACAGGGCGCAACCAGCTGCAACGACGGGCAATAAAAATAAATTTCACAAATTGGCCTGCAACACGTTGCACGAGGCGAAGTGCGAATGTGTGTGTCGCGTTGACAACAATGGCACTCAGCTGGCGATTACTCGTGCGCGATATGCATATTCACACATTATGCTAATAATAACTGTGAAATATGCGCACATTTTGACATTTGTCAAAATCGCCACGAGGTGCAATAAAAAAAATGCAGACTGTTGTTTTGCGATTTTTCTTATTTGCAGACATATAGAAATACTACACCTTGCGACAGCATTTTACACATCGGGACCAAATATAGTAATACTGCGTACTCAGTTTTTCATTTCTACATCCTTTGTCCTTTTAAAAGGACTTCAAAATTTTGAAGGGGATGAAAAATAAAAAAACATAAAAAATACTTCACCTCGCTAGAATATGGCGATATGTATATCAAATGAAAGAGGAAAGGCTCAAGAATTTAAATAAAATTGATTTTTTATCTATTTCTAAAAAAAGGATATGAAAAAGGTCCTTTGAAAATTTTAATCCTTTATATCCTTGAAAATTTATATAGAATTTTCTTGAAAAGTAAATATGTTAAAACCCAAAATCTCCTTGATCACGTGTCAAAACTTCATTACTCTAACTTTATTGGTTCGAAAGTTATTAAAAAAAAGGCGGAAGGTGCAATTCTAATGAAGTACAAAAATTTTTATTTATTTGAGTATCAGTATTTTAAATCATAAAAAGATACAAAATCAATGAAGCGAGAATAGCTAGAAGCTTACAATTCGTTCTTTTCCTACTGGATTGCACGCTGAGCCAAGCTTGGCCAAGCACCAGAGGGTCCTGAAACCCATGTAAGGGTTAGGTGATTGTGTTTTACAACACTTTTCGGCTTCGCTTAGAATATTTAGTTAATAGTTTGAAGAGTTTTCGAGGGCATTTAGTAAAGCTTGGCTTAGCTGTTTCTGCTGACTCATTCAGCAGGCCGCATTCAGGATAGCATAGACCTACGTTTGAATGACGGCACAGTGATTTGACTCCATACAACCGCGGTACAAAATTAGAAGGAGTGGTCCGTTCTTCATAAAATTTGGTATACTAGTTAATCATGGTCTGCTGAATTGAAATCTTCATTTTGTTTTTCTTAAATTTGTAGTTTGGCAATGCCTGAGACTTAAATTTGCAATTTTCGTAATTTTTGTTGAGCTATAGCACCAAATATGTTGGCTAAATTTTTCAGATTTTACATTTCATCGGTAACGTCAACATTGATAATTGCAAAGAGTAATAGAAATTGTCTTAGGACTCTTTAGTTTTGCAATAAAAATAATAATAATAGATGTATGTTTTTTTCCCATTTTTCATGCTGATGGCATACTTTTAGGGATGAATAACATTAATTTTGTCGAAAAATAGGTGTTTAGACCACTTTTCAAATTGAATTCTTTTCTGAGATCGGAAAATATCGGAGGATGTATTTACATTATCCAACAAAGAAAGAATGCTTCTTAAAATAAAAAAATCCATGAGCGTACTTTTACATAATTTTTAGATATTTTCCTCTAAGTTTTGCCAATTTTCAGGTTATCAATTTTCAAAAATATTTTAAATTAAAAGTGAAGTAAAAGCCTCAGCTTTGCAAATTTTGAGAAAACATTAAAAGCGAAAATTACCACATCATTTCTTAATCTATATTAAAAGTTTTAGAAACTTTTTGGTTACAATGTATTTTTACAATTTCTTTTACTCAATAGACTAAAAAACAGAAAATATATGTTTAAATTTTTTTGTGAAAAAAGTTTCAACTTTGAGCCGCTTGAGCCGCACACACACTAATGAATTTTTAGCACAGATTTTTTTACATACTTTTTAGATATTTTCCTGTAAGTTTTGCCAATTTTCAGGTTTTTAATTTTCAAAAATATTTTAAATTAAAAGTGAAGTAAAAGCCTCAGCTTGGCAAATTTTGAGAAAAAATTAAAAGCGAAAATAGCCACATCATTTCTGAATCTATATTGAGAGTTTTAGCAACTTCTTGGTAACCATGTATTTTTCCATTTTTTTTTACTCAATAGACTAAAAAACAGAAAATATATGTTTACATTTTTTTGTGAAAAAAGTTTCAACTTTGAGCCGCTTTTGCACACACACTAATTAATTTTTAGCACACATTTTTTGGGGTTTTCTTAGTTGGAGTTTTACCTTTCAAATGACATAAAAATCGTTAAATTCAGAGATCATAAATTTTTGGAATTTTGTCTATGGAACAAATCACTGTGGACCGTAGCTATTTCTCCTGCGGTATACGAGTACGGGGTTTCTTCATCCTCCAGTATCTCCAGTTCCTTGACAGGTTTTGAATTCATCTATGCGCCCTTAGTAGTTAAGTTTGAAAAATTAAAAAAAACACTTATTTTACTATGAATGATTTCTAGTTTTTCATTCATATAGAGTTTTGATTGGGAATGGGACTAAATTTCTATTGGACTATGTAATATAACCTATTTGGATCTCTCCGATTCCTGAAGTTTGAAAAAAATCCATTGGTTGTAAATATAGATTTTCTAAAGTAAAACTGCTCTTAAGATTTCATGTTTTTAGTTGCAGCTGTTTGAGCTCGGCAATGAGAAATAATTCAGTCAGGGCAAACACGTATACCTATGCAACCATCATACATACATACATACATACATACATACATATTAGAACACATTTCTGCAGCTGAAATTTTCCCAGCGAAAAATCATAAATTTATTTATTATTCACTCCTTTTCATTTGCATACTTAACCGATATCAGAACAGCTGTTTCAGCCAATAAAGGAGCACATACTTCTCCATCGAAGGCAAATAGTACTTTCATCTTATCATCATCATCATCATCATCATCATCATCATCATCATCATCATCCTTTATTGCCAATTTAAACATTTCACATTTACCAACTAGCCAAATGCGTATGCAAATTTCTACAATTATTTGTCTTTTACAATCCCTTTATTTTTTGTTGTTGTTGAATTTTTGAAAAAATTAGCTACTCTAAAATGCACTAAACGCCCACTGGCGCTTGTGCCGCACGTTCAGGCTTCCGGCAATTTTAATTCATTGCCCGATCAGCCACTTCCCCGCACGGGCAACTTTGCGGCTGCCGGCAGCATTCAATTAATTAAGTCCATTGCCGAAATTAACGCGCCTCATTAAAATGCCATTGCACAGTACCGCTATTGCTGCCATCGTTGCCGCCGCCGCTCCTACAACATTGCTGCCGCTCCTTTTATTACCATCCACCAGCCCAGGCGCAACACGCTCCTTGTTGTCTTCAATTTCCCCCACAATTTCCACTGTTGCTGGCAACGCGAAAAATAACAAAAACAAAAAAAATTTAAATACTATAAACAAAATCCTGCTGCTGTCGCTGCGCTGACGGCTGTGCGTGAGTGTTGCTGGCAGCTGTCCCACAAATTTGTCGCCCCAATGCAAATTGCAACGTTTTTGCTTCATTTAAATATCCTCAACTACAACAACAACAACAATATTTATAAGAACAACAGTAAAAATCGCAAGTATCTGCGCACAATCTGGCGCTTCCTGCGCTTCTTCGGCGCCGCACGCGTCTATATATTTTTTTTCACTTTGATTTTAATTTTTAATTTTTTTTTAAACTGCCACGTGTGTCTCTTGCAGCACGTTTGCTAATGAGCTGCTGCCGGAATTGAAAATTCAGTCAATGAAAGCGTCAGTCCGGTTGTCGCTGCTTGAAGCTGTTGAAGCTGCTTCGGCTTAATTTCATGCACGTTTGCGCAATGTGCAACAAAAAAACAAAAATCCCAAAAGTAGCCAACAAAAAGCATAACAAAAAAGTGGAAATTGATTTTTAATTTTGTTGCGGCGCAATTGCTGTAAGCACGTCTCGGTTTGGCTGCTGCGTCTGCACTATAAACAGTGCTGCCAACGTTTATTTTTAGTACGCGGCTAGAATTTCCCTTTGATGATGTGGCGGACGGCCGGTGCCAGTGTCGACGCGACGCACAGTGTTCCGAAGTGGGACAAAAATAAAAAAATTGTATGTCACCGATTTCAAAGAAATTGGTGTCATTTGAAAGATAATAATTTAATTAAGCAAGATCTCAAATTATTTCTTAATTGGGTAAATTTTGAGAGAGTTATAGCATTTACAAGTTGATCAAAATCTAGAAAAATTGTTTTATGATAAAATTCAGTTTTGAGCGTCAACAATTGAAAACGTTACAAAAACACTATTTTCGCTTCAATCGGGGAAAATGTTACTGCTATGCACTTACAAGGGTCCAAAAAATCATTTCATGAGCTATTTTGAGAAAAAAGTTAAATAAAAACGGTGTTGTACGTTATTTAAACAAAACATTTTTTTTTATTAAAAACTATAAAAACTATATATTTTTGTAGATCGCAAATGTCGAATCGCGCATTATCACACCTACTTTTTTACGCAATCCTATAGAATGGACTTTCTTCTTTTGGATCAATAAAAAAAATTCTGCGATTTCCTGCGATCTTGGAAAATAATAGAATTTTTGTAAACTACTCTAACTACAAAAATTGGATTTTTGTACCCAACGTTGAGGTGCCCACCGGTACATTCACTTTGGTACGGAGCTTGTAACGCCCAGAAAGTTATGTAACTGGAAAGAAAAAGTATAGTAGCACTGTCGCTATTTAAAATGGGCATGGTCCGCCCACTAAAAGTAGAGTTGCCATACGGAAGTCTTTCATAAAATATGAAAACTTCTATATTAACAAAGCCAATGTCACAAATTATTAACGTGTTATAAAACATGGGTTTTGCTTACCCGTTTAACCCGTTAAGAGCCATATTATCCTACTTTTGTTTTCATTATTATGCAATTTTTTGTTAAAATGTGATTTAATGCCAATATTTTCTGAAAATAAGAAGGAAAGTTAAGGAAGGCAATTTTGTTAAAATTACGTTGCATTAATTACACTAGTTTACAATAAAGAAGAAAGCTATAGGAGAAAACTATTTGTAACATAGTTGTATTTCAATTGAACTGTTTGTGTGGGACTAAAAACATAATTCTTGATGATAGTGAAACTGAATAAACTGAACTTTTTAAAAAATGGCAATTCTTTTTTTTCATCCTGGAAATTTTACTATTAGCATTCATTCATTCATAGCTGAGTCATCTCTATGTTAAGTTCTGCGGAAATAAAAACAAAAAAGCTTTCTTTCAAGCAACTTCATCGCCCTCTTTCCACCCTTTAAAGGTCGAATATAGAAAAACGGTGAAATACGTATTTCGTTATTTTTCTTTAAGTATATTTGTACAAAATTTTAAAACAATCCGACCAATATCAATATCCGTCTATATAAGCTTCACCACCCCGTTTCCGGCCTGTCAAGGTCGAATTTTTTAAAATCGCTCCTTTTTAAAGGTTGACTTTTTAAAATACAACTATTGACCAAATTTCATCATTATAGTTCCAGCGGTTTGGGCTCGGTGGTGATGGCATACTTGGTTATATATATTCGATTTTTTTTTTAAATTATATATTTTTTTAGAAAACAAATATCATTTTTGAAGTCAGTAGCCCCAAATAATTCATATTGCAAATTTGCGAATTTAGAGCACTCCTTCTATTTTTGTCCCAATTTTGTATGGAGTCGAAACACTGTGCGACGGTGCCGACACTCATGAAAACCGTTGCAACGTCGAGTCGTGGGTTGCGTTTGTTTTGCTTTGATTTTCAGATTTTTTTTATTGTTTTTGTTGTTGTTTTTCTTGTGCTTTGATCTGATGTTTATTTCAAATTGAAAACAAATCCAAATATGACGGCGCAAATAAGGTAGCAAACGGATTTAGTGCGCTTCGTTGGCCAACCAACTAGTCGCCTAACTGACTGACTGACTGTCTGGCTGGTTGCCTTTTTATGCGTCCGCGCCGATGGGGTTCTGGGGTTGCAGTTGTGCAATGTGGCCGCGCAATTGCCGTTTTACTAATTGTTGTTTGTTGTTGTGGTTTGTTGCAATAACAACAACAAAAGGGCGCAATGTGCTGGGAAATAATTCAAAAAAAAACATTAACTGCTGCCGCTGCCAATCGCACAGCTCCCCCACACGCTAGACGCTCGATTTGCGTGTGGTCTGCTTTAGTGGCGCAAAAGAACAACAACAACAACATTAAAATGTGCTGCAAGCACTCGCGCCACATGTGATTAGCGCATATTTTTTTCTCATTTCCCCAGTCACATTTTTGCGCAGCAAATATTGCATTTATGGCGTCAAGTAATGCCAGCGATTTCTTCCCGCACTCCTCCGCACCCACTCCGCACCGCATCACGCCGCGATTGCCGTAATTGTTGGCATTTATGACGCGCCAATAGCTTCGCGCACAGTGTGGCATTGCGTAAACAAAAAGAATCAACAACAACAACAGTAAAGAAAACGCGCCACGCCTTTAAATAAAACAGTCAAGCTGCGCGCCACCGCCGCCGCCTGTCGATGGCTGCTGGCATCTTTTGTTTACCGAATGTGCCATTTTCCACACCACAAACACACACAACATGCGCCGTGCCATGGAAAATTTATACGAAATTCCAAGTAAGAAAATATTTTTGCCTCATTGCATTGCGGTGTTAATAAAATTTCCGTTTCGTTTTGTTGTCATAATAAGAAAAAACAATAACAACAAAATTGAGTGAAAATATTTTCAAGTCATTAAGGCATTTGCGGTGCCTGAAAGTGGAACCTGAACGGAATCAGTTTCATTTAACATTGGAAATATTATGAAAAAAATGTGTTGAAATTTTTATACGATGAAACAAATGAAGAAATTAATGATGCTCAATCAGTATACAGTAGACTAGATTTTGACATGGTTTCATAGCGCTTTAGAAATATAAACCAAAAAAAAGGTTTCTCCTCTCAAATTGTTCTCTGATTCATTGAAGTGCAGCCCACACACTCAATCAGCTTTTTGGCAGATCCGATTTCAAATTACCGCGCAGAACAGTTTAAGAATTTTCATCTTGGAAGTGATGCTGCCAATGCATTATCAGACAAAAACGAGGCCATCATGCCACCTACTCATTTTCACTTTGATTACAGCAATCATTGTCAAACATCGAAAACATTTAACAAGAAGCTGAGACTCAGATTTCATATAATTATGAAGAAATATAATTAAGAAAAGAAAAGAAAAAGGAACAAAATAGACCTGAGATCATCACAATAGACAAACTCATATCTGAACGCTGGGATAACCAAGGATTGTATGATTTACTACAAATCTTACAAGAAAAGCCCTTAACCCATTTTCGGCCGCTACCAGAAATAGCCAATATTTGTTTAATTCCTTTTAAGGACTTACATTTAGGACCTTAATCAAGAATATTTTTGGATTTTTTTTGTGTTTTTTTTTTACAAATTTTTTTATAAATTAATAAAAATTCAATTTCAAATAAAAACAAATATAACATATATGTACATAGTTTTAGTCAAATAATAATCAAGCATGAAAACAAACAATTGTTGGCTTATATATGTACATACATACATGACGACTTCTGGCCAATGGTCGATTTTTCGACCACTGAAAAGTACGCGGTGCTGATAGGTAAAAATATTTTCATAATCTTATGGATATCAATTGATTGCGGTAATTTGGTCTTTAGGCTTCGTAAATAATCAATAATAAATCAGTAATTTGAAAAGGTTATATATTTTTCAGAATATTCAAAATATGACTAAAAAAATGCTTTTTTCGTGCCTTCGCCAACATCTCTAAATTTATCGTTTTTAAAAAAAATTATTATTTCGAGGGGTTACCAAAAGACCAAAGCTATTTTCTGCATCAAAAGTTCAAAGATATAATGTCTAAGTGCAGAGCTACTCTCCTTCAAAGTGGCTGGTCGAAAAATCGACCAGCGGCCGAAAATGGGTTAAGTGAATTATATTTAAATTACCAACTATAAATTTTCCGTTTGCTCCAAAAATTTTCTAAAACCAAATTTTCTTAGACCAAAGTAATATTTGCAAATGGTTAGTTAACCCTTTCGACCCCAAAGATCTCTTCACCTATTTGTCATCTGATAGCAAAAGCTACGATTGATTTATGGGTTTAATTTAAGAAGGCGCCAAGGCACCAACAAATTAATATTTTTAGAAGTGAATTCAAAGCAAATTCCAAAAATTTTACTGTTATCTGAAAAATATGTTAATTTCCAATAATTTACAGCGATATCAGGGAAAGTTTGTGTTCTAATTGAAGTCTACGAATTGGGCGCGTTTGATCAAAAACGCGTTTCTTTAATAATGGTTAAATAAAACCAAAAAGTGATATTTTTGTATTTTTCCATAAATATTAAATAATTTTTCTGCAATTAAACAATATTGATACAAAATTTATTTAACCTGTTTTAAGCTAAAACTGTTCAAAAGTAAACTAGTAAAAAATAAAATAAAAAAATTATAATTTTGTATTTTTTCATACATATAAAATAATTTTTCTGTAATTAAAAAAATTAATGCAAAATTTATTTAACCGTTTTAAGCTAAAATTGTTCATAAGTAAACTATCTTCGACTTCAAATGTCGTGTTAAATAAAATCAAAAAATGAAAATTTTGTCTTTTTCCATAAATATTAAATAATTTTTTTGCAATTAAAAAATATTGATACAAAATTTATTTAACCCGTTTTAAGCTAAAATTGTTCAAAAGTAAACTAGCTCTAGAACTCTAACAAAGAGGCGTGGCGAGTTCAAGTGTCGTGTGCTCACTTCTTAGGCAAATATTTCATGACTTAAATACCAAAAAGTAATATCGAGACACAGGGTAAAATTCGTGGTCGAAAGGGTTAATATCTCAAAAAATTATTATAATTTAGTTCTAATTTATCTCCTTAATTTCGATTTAAAATTTGTATGGCAAGCACCTTATTAAAAATATTTAATGCGCTCTTCAAATTTGACTTTTGCCTTTTTTTTAACAAAAAGTTGCAAAATAAACAAAGCAACTTCGACAGTTTCACTTTAACACCCACAATTGACGCCCTTTAAGGCTTCTTTTACAGTCTAGCTGCGCTACAGTGTTTTTGTTGTTGTTGCCGCCTTTGCTATTGCCAAAGTTTTGGCATGAAACCTCAACGCTCCGAATAGGGTCAGCAATGAAATTGGCTCTCTTAATTTTCTTCGAAAAATCATGCGCCATGCTTGGCGAAAATTCACCGTTTAGCCTTCGGCAGTGACATGAAACTACGAGTACCAAAGAGAATTTTCATATTTAGCAAAACTTTAAAAAAGTTACTGCAACATCAACACAAACTGCCGAAAAGCGTCTTTACTTAGTGCAGAAATTGTATGCGTTCGCGCTAAAGTTTGCATTCGAAAGTAGATTTTCCTTGAACAACCAACGTTGATTTGCTTCTTAAAGTCGACTTCGCCGACACACAATGACAGCAAACATATTTCATTGAATTTTTGTTCTTTGTTGTGTTTGGGTTTTTTGTTCGTTTGCTCAAGAGAATTTTCACAAAAAATTATACTTGGTGTCTAAAGCGTGTTGCCGGGCGAAAACTTGAAGTAAATTTCCTACATTTTCAACTTTTTGCCGCCCAACATTTGCCATATTGCCTCGCTTGTTGTTGTTGTTGTTGTTGGCGTTGGCGTTACTGTTATTGCTGTGCGTCGCCCACGCGCAATCAGTCTCTCAACATTTTCCTATTTCACAAATATTTGGCCAAAAAATACAACAACAGCAAAAAACAAACGAAAAGCAAGCAAAGAGAATGCAAATGCGAACATCATTGTCCTCCCACAGGCCAGAGCGGCCCACCCTATATGGTCGCGTCGGGCCACTCGTGCGCCGTCTAGCGCCATGGCGTTTCATTTACAAAAACTTTGACAGCCGCCCAAAATGACAAATGAAACAACATGGCGGCGGCAGCGGCAGCGGCAGGGAAGCAACAAACTCGGAAGTATTTATTTATTACTTAAGCAAAAGTTTTACAAAGCGAAATTAACAAAACAAAAAACCTTCAAGACATTGAAGACAACAACAACAACAACAGCAGCAGCAGCCGCACGTTCAAAATAGCTGCGAAGACGACGAAAGTTTCGCGCTGTGCTGCTTTCCTTTGCTTAATTAATTACGTACTTGAATGCATTCAACGGGCGCGATGCGGGATGCGAGTTGCGGGCTGCGCGAAACAAGCCAAAGTGTCTGCGTGTCCCGAGGAAGAGGGCAGGGCGCAGGCGCCGAGGGCAGAAATTGCCAAAATCTACTTTAAAGTCGTCGAAATAAATGACGATCGCCGTTTGTGCTGCGCAGTAAGGAAATGTTGTATGTGCGCTAAAATTGTAGATAAAGTGGTAAATGGCGGTATTCACAGTACGTCCTTTAATTTTTTTGAATTATTGAACTTAAAAACAAGTGGGTTTTTTTATTTTTGATTCACTCATAACAATTCAGCAAACACGGCAGCCGCCGTGGCTCAGTTGGTTAGTGCGTTGGACCGCGAGTCGAAGGCAGCAACCCCAGGTTCAATACTGCCTGTAATACCACCTAAAAAAAATAACGGGAAAACTCGTTTTCTCTTTCGGTGGCTGTCCTCTCAGCTGGAAATGGCAAACCTCTGAGAGTAAAAATTGCTTATGAAAAAGCTCCCAACCTGCCGTTCGGAACCGGCATAAAACTGTAGGTCCCTTCCACCCGCGTACAAATTCACACGCACAACACGGGTGGTTGCGGGAAGCTAGGCCTTAGTCTCGCGTAAGCGGGCTGTCGTGCCAGTCAATTAATTATTATTAATTATTCATAACAATTCAACAATGACAACAATTACTACAGTTGAGTGCGCCATAGGCTGAATTAATTACATTTCTTAAAACAAACTGGAGGCTTCACTACCCAGTGTTGTCAGATGCCTAAAATAGCTTTCTCCTAAATCTTAAAAAAAATGCTGAAAATTTCTCCCAAAAATTTAAAAAATCCCCTACAAATTTTTTTAAATAATTTGTGTCACTATAAACTAAGGAATTAAACTTCTCATAAAAAAATACAAATATTTTTTCTTTCTCCTAAATCTTAAAAATGCTGAAAATTCCTCCCAAAAATATACAAAATCTTTTACAAATTTTTTTAATATTTTTTGTCATTATAAACTAAGGAATTAAACTTCTCATAAATAAATACAAATATTTTTTTTTCCTAAATCTTAAAAAATGCTGAAAATTTCTTCCAAAAATTTAAGATATCTCCTAGATATTTTTTTAATAATTTTTGTCATTAGGTATAAACCAAGAAATTAAACTTCTCATAAAAAAAATACAAATTTTGTTTCTCCCAAATCTTAAAAAAATTGCTGTAAATTCCTTCCAAAAACTTAAAACATCTCCTAGAAATTTTTTTAATAATTTTTGTCATTAGGTATAAACCAGGGAATTAAACTTCTCATAAAAAAATACAAATCTTTTTTTTTTCTACTAAATCTTAAAAAAAAAATGGAAATTCCTTCGAAAAATTTAAGAAATCTTCTATACATTTTTTAATAATTTTTGTCATTAGGTATAAACCAAGGAATTAAACTTCTCATAAAAAAATACAAATATATTTATTTTTATTTTTTTTGCAGTTTCTTATTCATTCAGCTTCAGCTTAACAACAACTTAATACAAAAAACACATAAAACAAAATTAGATCGGTATGAAATTCGCTTTCGTAAACTTATTTCATTCATTGCATAAATTATACACTTTGAAGCATAAAATATAATTTAATTAAATTAGACACCTGAGCTTACAATATTCAAGGCTTCAGTGCCTCTAATGATGTAAAATTTATCACCATCAAAATCTCATAAACTTTCCTTTCTCTTTACTTTCTCCTTAACAATTAATTCTTCCTCCTTAAAATTCTTTATTTAATTTAAAACCACAGCCGCCGTGGCTCAGTTGGTTAGTGCGTTGGACCGCGAGTCGAAGGCAGCGACCCAGGTTCAAATACTGCCTGTAATAACACCTAAAAAAAAAAAAAATAACGGGAAAACTCGTTTTCTCTTTCGGTGGCTGTCCTCTCAGCTGGAAATGGCAAACCTCTGAGAGTAAAAATTGCTTATTAAAGAGCTCCCAACCTGCCGTTCGGAACCGGCATAAAACTGTAGGTCCCTTCAACCCGCGTACAAATTCACACGCACAACACGGGTAGTTGCGGGAAGCTAGGCCTTAGTCTCGCGTAAGCGGGCTGTCGTGCCAGTCAATTATTATTATTATTATTATTAAAAAAATTAATTCATTATTAATTCTCCTAAAATGCCAAGAATCTCCTAAATCTTGAAGATAATCTCCTGATCTGGCAACACTGTCACTAACCATGCACAAAAAATCAGCTGGAAACATCACAAATTATGATTTGCAGAAATTTTTCAAGGTTTAGAATGTCTACAAATCTTCTTCGAAACCAACCAGTTCGTTTGTGAATGCCACCATTATTTCTATCCGAAATTCAAATGACAGTGAACGTTATCAAATAATTACGCCCAGTTTTATAATTCATACCCCATGTTGTGCAGCATGTGGCGCACTGGCGCTGCTGACCCCAAGCGGCGATGTCAATCGATTACGTACAAAACTTTTGGCATCTTTTAGTCTCAATTTTGAAAATGTAAATTTTATTTGAAAAAGATTTATACGCTACTAAATAAGGAAGCCATGTGCGTTCTAAATCAAATCAGTTGTTGTAATCAACAGCGAATTATTCCACCATCAATACTCGACACAGCAGCAACGGTCGACTTCAACACGTTGGCATCGTTAGGACAACGCTGACAGTGTGTCATCGCGGTCGTTGTTATTGTTATTACTGTTGTAGTTATTGTTGTTGCATAAGTTTTATCTCAGACGCTCTTGGCCACTCAACGAAATGATGGCCTGCAGTGCCTTGATGGCTAATTTATGCCGCTTAGAACGTTCGTATTTTAACATTTATTTTTTAACCATTTTGTAGATATGTATCATATATTTTTTTTAATTTTTTTGTTGTTTTTGTCAACTTGAGATTGAGTTTTAAATTAGGCTGAAATTAATAATGAAGTGACAACGGCACCATGGCGTTTAATTTAGACCAGATAGTGATCACGCCAATCAAGTTAAATCGATTCGTATTCGATAGATTGAGATATGCATATCAAGTTGGAAAGGTTTATAAATTCTATTACCAAATACAAAAAATTAACATTTGATTTGAAGAAACCCAATTACAGATAATATTTACGACATGAAGTCAAACAACAATCTGTTAGATCATAAATTTAGAAAGTTATGGTTGAGGAGGCAGCCAAAAGCAGCTCATTTAGACCACACAATTAAGCCATTTTGATACCACAGGTAAGCTTGCTGTACCCAAAACTACACCTGCGAAGATTAATGGGAAAATCAAGTTAAACATTAAAAAAAAATCCGAATTTAATGTTTGCTTTGGAGTCTATAAAACCGAATTGGTTCATATTGTGGCGTGGAAAGACGGTAAATGTGTAGGATTCACTTCACAATGTTGCACTTTAAGATATTTTATTCAATTTTGCATGTTTAGTTTAAAAACTAAATTAAAAATTAATTCAAATAAATGAATTACAAATTCAAATTAAATAAAAATTAATTAAAGAACTTATATGCTAAACAGTCCAATAATAAGACAACTTTCAAACACTTTCAACACAAGTTTAGGACACCTGAAATGCAAGGTCTCTTCTTCCTTATAAGTTGACAATCAACAGTGGCAGCAGTCATTGAGAGAGATGTCAGGTCTCTGGGCGTCTCTATAGATTACACTACTCGACAAAAAATGGGTTCATCGCGTGCTCCTAAAAACAAAAGTAGTTTTTTGACTAATCTTCGGCTGCTGAACACGAAACTGAAAATCAAAAAATTTTCTTAAGAAGCGTTTTCGAAAAATCTTCGAAAAACACGTTTTTTCCCTCTTATTTCAGTTATGAGCACATATCTCGTAAACCAATGTTAGGCTTAATATTTGCTCAAATAATATATCTTTCATCTTAGATTTTAAAACCAGAGGAGATCATTTATTTTATCTATAAAAAAACGATTCGAAAATGTATAATTTTTGAAAATGGTGGAATAATGACGGAAAATGGAAAATGGAAATTTTTTTCAACTTTCATTGTCACTAACTTCCACAAATGTCATCTGATTTGGACAATCGATATATCGTTAGAAAGGTTAGTTAATTGCCTTCTGAACGACACTTGTGTTGGTCGGATGGTTGGTTTACGAGATATGTGCTCATAACTGAAATAAGAGAAAAAAACGTGTTTTTCGAAGATATTTCGAAAACGCTTCTTAAGAAAATTTTTTGATTTTCAGTTTCGTGTTCAGCAGCCGAAGATTAGTCTAAAAAATAATTTTATTTTTAAGGATCATTTTTCGTGTCGAGTAGTGTTATTTAGAATCACATGAAATGCCAAGTTTCTTCCCCTACTTTAACTGACCTACAACTTTGATTAAAGACACTAAAGGAATGGTTAATCGACTGGGTTTTTGTCTACTGACGATCCAGAGACATGAAGTACAAAACTTTCTCCTCCTCATAAATTTACCTACAATTTTGATTGAATACATTCTTTGAACGTGATCTATATGGACTGTTGATCTAATGGCTTGCCAGCATTGACAATTTATTATGTTTCAGTCGTAAACAATTTTTTTCTAAGTAGCCAAGTGGCACAAAATTATATTTGCAGGCAATGACAGGTGACAAAGGTTTTGAGAAATCCTAAAGCTTGTTCGCCAACTGGCCAATAACATCCTTTGGAGATTCCAAAACATGATTCAAAGCAACTAAGGATTTAACATTTTTTTAAGTTCTTCAAGTCTCTCTTTGGCAGCATTTTGCCTACAACTTTATTTAAATCCAGTCTTAAGACGTTATGTATGATTTGTTGATCTAATTGTCTGTCAGCTTTGACATCTTGTACTAACTTCATAATTCTGAAGTTCGCGACAAAAAACTTGTCTTTGAAGATTCCAAGTGGCAAACAACGTTCTCGGGATATCCTAAAGCTTGTTCATGCACCAACTAAGTGAACAAGAAAATTCTTTAATTCTTGAGACTCAAAAGCTTGATTCAATAGCAACTCAGATGAAACAATTAAAGTTCTTAAAGTTCTTTCTACATAGCAAAATTTTTTAAGTCTGTAGTTACTAAGTGTTGTTTGATTATATTTGGTTATTATAAAAATTGATCCTATAGCAACTAAGTGACATGTTCAGCAAAGATTTCGGAAATTGAGCCTCTAACAACAAAACCAAAAAGCAATTTTATAAAGCAGTTTTTTGTAAAGCCTGTTTATGCATCAAGTAAGTTCTTCTTCTATAGATATACAAGTAGGATATAGGATAGGATAGGATAGACAAGTTTCTTTTAAGATCTTAAAGCTCTTTGCTTTATATTTGACAATTTATACAGAAGAAGTGTCGAAATGTTCCCTGTTTTATAGAGAGAAGTATAAACATTTTTGTATCTTAAACTAATAAAGTAAGAACTTCGAAAAAAACGATTGAAAATTTTCAAATATTTAAGGATGAATTTTTAAAAGGGCATTTTCAATTCCTATTCGTCCTTGCGAACCAGTTAGTTTTTCTAGGAAATTCTAGGAAATTTTTCTCTTTCATTTACTACTCATATGTTTATTCTAAAATGCATTTTTTTTAAATAATTTTTTGCTATATTCATATATCTACTCTAAAATTGAAAGTACTTTTTAAAAAAATCCTAAAGTGAGAGAGAAAAACTTGCGAAAACAATTGCGAAACGCAATTTTGCTATATTTGAACCCTAATTTCCGAGTACAGTGGACGTCCAGTATAACGAACTTTCCATTTAACGAATTTTCGATTTAATGTACTTCCAAATTTTTTCCATTGATGGTTCTTTATTACAAACAAAAGTGAAATTTGCTGTTCGATATAACGAATATTTTTGTTGTTTTTCACCCTTCGAATTGTTTTTATTTGAGCATTCACATTCTTTACAATAACAATGAATGTTTGGTTTCGTCAAATGAACGGTACCTCAATTGTTTTTGTTTTTGTTACGTTAAAACTTTCAAATTTACGTCAAGTTACCAACATTTTCAAATTCTGTTTGTATGCATTGCTGATCATTTTCACAGGATTTGTCCGAAGCCGACCGAACTTTTTTTCTTTTAAAAATTAAAATTTCAATAATCAATCAAGAGAAATTGCCATACAGAAAAGTTTACTTGCGGCAAAGAGGCAATCGCGCATCGAAGAGTTTTTCACTGTACATACATCGCCATATTTGTATTTTGAAAATGCTGGAATAAAACAAAATATTTGTTTAAAAACTGAATACGTGAGACTTGTTTTTAAAGAAGGATGGTTTAAAACAAACAAAAATTTCGATCGATTTAACGAATTTTTCGATTTAACAAATTGGGGGTACAACATAAGATTCGTTTTAAAATGTTTTGATTTTTTACCTTTCAAGTTTTAACTACAAGTAAAAACGCATGAAAATTATTTCTGCTGGCATCTTGAATCTTATTTCTACTGAAAACTTAAAATCTCAAATATATCAAAAATATAAAACGACACAAGCAAAATAGAAAATGCTCTCCGTTTTTCATTTCCTTTCTAAATGTCAACATAATTCTTATAGATATTTGCAATTCTATTCATTCACTCTCGTCACCTCATTCCACACTCAATTGTTGCACCCAATTTTACATTATATTGAAATGATCCAACAACAACAACAAAATTGCGCGCTGCCAGCATAAATCGCCAAAAACCGCCCAATCGGCAAACGCACAACGCTGCGCGCGACTATCCAAATCACAGCGTCTGCCTGTAAGTTCAGTAAACAAACGCAAAATATCAGATTACAGCAATGATTACGCTGACTTAAATATATTCAACCGTCAAAATCGCCCCCCCAAAAAAAATATTGACAAATATTCGACAGAGCAAGAAATTAATAATTCTGCCAAAACAAAACCAAAAACCAAAAAAAAAAGAGCAGAGACCGCAATTTTCGCTGGGGATTTATTGTTGCTATGGCCGGCGCAAATTTATTGTAAGCGCGCTTACACTTCTGTGTAAAACTGCACCAAAGCAAATGCGATAAATTTACACTTTGCGGCGCGCGTCGGTTGAGTGGCCACAGTGGCACATTTGGCCAATTTCGTTGGCTTTGGTTTCCTGTGTATTTGGTTTATTTGTTCTTATTGTTTTTGTTTGTTCTTTTTTTTTTCTTATAGTTATTATTGTTGGTTCGTATAGCGCATGTTTTTTTTTATCGATTTCACCGCACATTCTGGCTCGACACTGTGCCGCCTTCTCGATTGTGCCGCTGTCATTCGTATGCGCGCACCTTTCTTTATTTGCTCCTTGCATTGTGTGCTCCTTGGCCATATGCTTTATTTTACAGTTAGCATAAATAATTGCATGCTTCGGCGGCAATTTACGGTTCGGCAGTTGGCGGCTTGCGCGAACCGCGTCGCACAGTGTCGCAAGTGTGGCCAAAAATGGTAAAAGTCAATGTTACAAAATGACTAAAATGAATATGACAATCGACAGATAATATCTCAACTAAGAAATATCCGTTATCCGATCTTCAATATTCTAGTCCGTTCCATTTTTATGTAGCTTCAAACTTGATGTTAAAAAATACGCATTCATTCCAAGTTTGTGGGTGATTCTTTATGCTGAATGAAAAATTAAATAAAAATATAATTTATGTACAAATATAGTCATGTTATATATTAAATAAAACTTTGGAATTTTTCCTGTATGGCAGTACTATTTTTACGTTTGTGATTTGAAATAACTGTGAAATCCCGTTACATTGAAAAATTACGTTTTTCGGTTTGCTTCTAACAAAGAACCAAAAGTTTGGTGGAATAAAGTTTAAAAAGCGTCAAAAAACACTTTTTTAGTTCCAACCCTAAAATACTCAAAAAAGTATGTATTAACATAAACCGGAGTAATTTTTTGCCTTTAAGTGCCTATTTGGTTGTTATTCGCATTTTTCTAGTGACGCCTCCACTAAAAATACGTGATTTCTTCGAAGTGTGGCGTAAAGCTGAATCCAGAAAGCGGTCAATAAAACTTGATTTTCTTATAAATTTACTTAAAGATAAGACGGGCGTTGATGTTAATTTTGAACAAAAGCAAAGTTTGCGTCCCCACCTAAACATTTACTTTTTGCAGTGGCACCTACAGTAAAAAATTGTGATTTTTTTCGAAGTATGGCTTCCGACGTTCAATGAAAGTAGCGGCAAAGCAGTTGCTGAAATGATGAACTGTATAAAGGACAAGGTTGGCACATTGTACGTATCATCAAAAGTAGGCAGAATGCCACGCCCACTTTAAAAATCTAAACATTTATACCAAAATATGGTATCACAAGCTGAAAAAATTAAACATGAATTCATAAAGGAAAAGTTTTGGCCACTTTATATATATGCTCCAGCTGCCACGCCCACTTTAAGGTTTTAGAAAGCTTACCAGTTAAAATTACATCGTGGAACGAGTATCGCAAACAGCCTAAAAATACGGTTTTAGTTGTAGTAAAATACGAGGATTTTTGAAAGTGGGCATGGCATACCGCACATTTTTAGTGTGAGCTTTTATGTCTTTATTTAAGCTCAAATACAAAATTTCATAATTCTATCACTAATATTAAGAAAGTTATTTCAATATTACAGTTCCGTTCGTATGGGAGGTGGGCGTGGCAGTGGTCCAATTTTAATGATTTTTTGTAAATTTCTTAATTTCCACCACGAAAATAATCTCACCAAGTTTCATCGAAATAGGACAACGCTAAGTATTTTTGGCCACGGCTTATATGGGATCGCGACACTGTGCGTCGTGGCGATGTGTCGCAATTAAATGGCCAACGCTTATTTTTCGGCGAAACTGGCACAACAACAACAACAGCAACAACAACTGCAACAATGCGCTGTTGAATGCGGCAGATGAGGTGCGCTTTGGAGGCGCCAAAATTGGACCAAAATGGCTGAAATGGCAGCCAGCATGGAATGACTACAAAATGCACAAACGAGCATAATAAAAGTTTCAATTAATTGAAACATAACTAAAGCAGTTACAAACAAACCAACACACACACACAGCGGAGAGTAATGTTGAGGTTAAGGTAAACAGCGCAGCCACACATCCCAAACAATAAAACCAAAATATACAACAACAGCACTGCCGCGGCGTATTTTCCATGGACGCTGCGCGCGCCAATTGCATTAAACGCCTTAAACCGTTTATGGGCCACGCGTGAGCCCACTCCGATGCGTTCGCCTAATCACTTTGGCCTCGTTCGCGGCATCGAGTTGGCGCCCCAAATGTTGCATATAAAAAACTTAATTAGTTTAGTGGAGAGGAAATATTTGCTGCTTCTATTTGAAATGCCTAACACACACACACATACACACACACACAAACACACCCATAAAGCAACAACAACAACAATATTATTACAACTTGTAGTCATTTGCATAACAATGAATATTCGAAGAATTTCACCGATGCCAGGCGGCAGATATTCAAAGGCAGCGCCTTCGAATCTTTTCATCGTTTTCTTGTTGTTGTTGTTGTTGTTGTAGTCAGCACATTTTCAACGTCTCATAAAATTAGTGGAAATGTCGCCGAGGCATTTAGTGTGTTGTTGGACACACGACCAAAGTGTCTGTTGAGCGCATTTCTCAAGATGTTTTATGTCGCCTTATGTGCTCGATGTATGTCTGTCTGTCTGTCTGTATGTGCTGCAAGACAGACAAAAAAAATCTCAATCTCAACGCGCACCGGTGCGTGCCCGGTGTGGCATTTGGTGTGGCACCAACGGATTTTCCACTCACATTTAATGATCTATAAAAAATGTTCGAAATGATTTCTGGCCAACTGTTGGCAGTGCTTAGTTGGAGGTGGAACGAGTTGTGCTGGTGGGTGGATCGGCATTCAAAATATTAATAGCCTATTAGGAAATGTTTACACGCGTACCGTAATATTTAAAACATGCTGACTCATTTCGAAGCACAATGATTCACAACGGTACAAGCAATGTGTTAGAAGACAGAGAAGGAAAGCTGAGCGTGTAAATTTATATCCACTTTATGTGATTTTGGTTGGAAGGATAGTGAATGTGTAAGTATCATCTACATATATCCATCTACATATATGTATGTATGCACCTTCTGATCAACATTTACGCGGAATTCTGCAATAAAACGAAAATGGTTCAATTATTCATGGATAATCATTTTATTTCCTGTAAAGTCATCTCCATTGCAAGCAAAACGAAAGCAAGATTTCAACGCTTTCTGTTGGCTGATTTCGGGATTGCCATCAGCTCCTTCGACGAATTCTCAATCGTCTCAAAACGCTTTCCGCGAAGTGATGACTTCAGTTGTGGGAATCGGAAAAAGACACAAGGAACCGTGGCGAGTGAAGGAACCACGAGTCTCTCTCACGGGATTTCCTTTGTCTCTCCACAATTCTGGTCCCTTACAAGCTTTAATACGCTCACATAATAGTCCTTATTTACTGGTTGTCCCAGCTAACGACTATTCCACAACAATCAAGGAAAACGGTTAACAAAGCTTTAATTTTGCATTGAGTCTGTTCTGTAAGTTTTGGCGACAATCACAAATACTTGTCCACTTATTTCTAATTTGAGATGTATTACCAATTTTTAAGTCAATAGACTTCATGTATTTTTATAATCATCACATATACAAACCTTAACCCATTACACCGTGCAACAGCATTTTTCAAACCGGATAAAATCCATATGGGCGTGAAACGAGAGACCAAACATTTTTTTTTTTCATTTCATTTTTGTTTCATTTTTGTTTTTCATTTCTACATACTTTGTTCTTTTAAAAGGACTTGAAAATTTTGAAGGGGATAAAAAAAAAATACTTAACCTCGCTAGAATATGGCGATATGTATATCAAATGAAAGAGAAAAGGCTCAAGCACTTAAATAAAATTGATTTTTCATCCATTTGTAAAAAAAGGATATGAAAAACGTCCTTTGAAAAATTTAATCCTTTATATCCTTGAAAATTTATATAGAATTTTCTTGAAAAGTAAATATGTTAAAACCCAAAATCTCCTTGATCACGTGTCAAAATTTCATTACTCTAACTTTATTGGTTCGAAAGTTATTAATAAAAAAGGCGGAAGCTGCAATTCTAATGAAGTAGAAAAATTCTAATTTATTTATTTACCCAATTTTTACTTATTTTGGTTACTAGGACATTTTTTTAATTTAATTTTTGTCGCACGGTGTTATTGATCATTTCATATTTTGACTTTCAAAAAACTTAAATACGTGTAAAATTATTTTTGATTTGTTGTTGTGTTTTTTGTTTGTTGTTGTTTTTACCAATTTTGAAGTCAATAGGGCCATAAATTTGTGTTATTCACAATTTCTTCATACAAATTTTAAACACCCCCGTTGACCCCATCCTTTTCGGATTTTCGAAATAATGAAAAACATATGTTGAATTATTTCTCATTTAAAGTGGTTTTACTAAGTTTGAAGTAAAAAAAACCATTTTGATTATATTTGTTCATACAAACTTTTAACCCATAAATGATCTCTTCATATTGTCACATTCAAAAAAATTAATAATAATAATACGTTTCGAATTATTTGGTATTTTTATTTTTTTATTATTTTTTATTTTATTTTATTATTTTTTATTTATTTATTTTATTTTGAGTATTTTCATCAATTTTGAAGCCAAGAGGCCCATCGATCATGGTTTTTTAGCCCTTTTGCTATTTTATTGCCATATGGCAACATGCTGCTTTGTGGACGTCTGAACCCTCAGTGCTCTCAAGAATAAATTTTTTTGTTGGTCCTTAGAATAGTTTGAAGTTTTAAGAAAATACAAAATTAATAAACTGAATATTTAAGTTTAAAGAAGAGAAGTATACACGTTTTTAATGGTATATCTTGACATAGTAAAGGAAGAAGAAGCAGAAATATTAGATAACTTTTTAATTTGACGTTTTCTTTCAATTTAGACACTTTTTTGCTTCAATTTTGGCTGAAGTAAATGAAGAAATATTCAAATTTTCGTTAGGCGTAAAAAGTTGTATGTTTAAGTAATTAATACAGGCACAACGATGTGGTTTCTCTCATAGAAAAACACTCTAAAAAACAGGGTCCGACTATAAAAATTAAAAAACTTTTTATGGAATGTTGCTAATATATCCACATAGAAGCCTAAAACGTAAAATTTTAAATTTTACCTTTCCCCAGTAAAAAACTGTAGCGAAAGGGTTAACCACATTTTAATGATTTTCGAAAGACTGAAAAATATGTTTCGAATTATTTTTTACCAAGTTTTAAATCAATAAGCCCATCAAATCTCATCTTTTCGAAAAACTGAAAAATATGTTCGAATTATTTTTTACCAAGTTTCAAATGAAGGGCCTATTGATTGATCAAATCTCATTTCTTCTAATAAAACCTTAAACCTTAAAATCGTATTTCTTCTAATAAAACGTGAACTTATGTGTTGCCCCTTTAGATCCCTAATTTGAAGGTTTGTTTTCAAAATTAGACATTGTGGTGTCCTAGAAGCAGCCACTTAACCTATCTATACCTTCAAGTATTTTGTTAAAATTCAACATAAAACATCTTTGCTGACATTTAAAGCATTTTAAGAATTCTTCCTTTGTCAAACCATTTCAATTTCCTGGTAGCTGTTGACCTTTCAATCGCACATCTGAAAGAAACAATCCACGAGATACATACATTTCGAAATATTTTTCGATTCTAATCGTGGCGTAATTTGTGCGGACATGAAACCTTCAACAACAACAGCAACAAACAAAAAACCCAAAAGTGAAGTGCTGCCCCTTTGCTTATCGGCCAAATCAGAGCCAATAAAAATATTTCGGGAGGGTAAAGAAAATACGCCAACACAACGCTACACCACACAACAACAACGGCAAACAAACAAACAAACAATAAAAGCCACACGTTTATCTGCCGCTCAATCGGTAAGAAACAAATTAAATTGTTTACACAACAACATTGAGGGTAATAAAATCATATTTAAACGAGCCAAAAGGTACAAATGCCCACAAGCAGCAAATACGCAAAAGGTTGGGGAAACAAAATCAAACGCAACCAATTCTGAAATGAGAAATTTCCTTTAATAATAAAAATATATCTGCACGCGCAGAAGGGAGATTAGATTCTAAATACAAAATGTTGCAAGTGAGAAAAACGTTTGAACGCAAAGTCCGGTGCGTTACGAAAAAGGTCACAGATAAGGCGAAATCAATGATTGATAAAGTTTTAGAAATCAAACTAAAACAACAAATATTTACATAAGGTGCAAGGTTGAAGCGTTATTTTGATTGAGCTGGTAGAATTTTAGCGCCAAAAAGAGCTTTTTTGCGGCCTTTAACCCATTTTCGGCCGCTACCAGAAATAGCCAATATTTTTGTAATTCCTTTTAAGGACTTATATTTAGGACCTTAATCAAGAATATTTTTGGATTTTTTTTGTGTTTTTTTTTACAAATTTTTTTTTTATAAATAATTAAAAATTCAATTTCAAATAAAAACAAATATATATGTACATAGTTTTAGTCATATAATAATCAAGCATGAAAACAAACAATTGTTGTCTTATATATGTACATACATGATGACTTCTGGCCAATGGTCGATTTTTCGACTACTGAAAAGTACGCGGTGCTGAGAGGTAAAAATATTTTCATAATCTTATGGATATCAATTGATTGTGGAAATTTGGTCTTTAGGCTTCATAAATAATCAATAATAAATCAATAATTTGAAAAGGTTATATATTTTTCAGAATATTCAAAATATGACTAAAAAAAATGCCTTTTTCGTGCCTTCGCCAACATCTCTAAATTTATCGTTTTTAAAAAAAATTATTATTTCGAGGGGTTACCAAAAGACCAAAGCTATTTTCTGCATCAAAAGTTCAAAGATATAATGTCTAAGTGCAGAGCTACTCACCTTTAAAGTGGCTGGTCGAAAAATCGACTAGCGGCCGAAAATGGGTTAAGTAGACAAAATATGTACACACACACATACATTTGTGCTGCTGCCTTTGCTGATTGGCATTCCACCTGCATTGCCTGTTTTCTTCGTTTTTGTTTTTTTTGTTTTTTTTCCTCACCTTACCTATTCACATAACCTCACTTTTCTGCATATCTAGTACTCGTATCATGCGCGCTTGAAGCGTGCTGAAGGGTGCCCAATAAAGTCGTCATCGTATCTGATTGTAATGATAAGTAAAGGTTAGTCGACTATAGTCCAACAACAAAAGCAAATGACATTAGCAAATAAACCGAATTGAGGGAGCGTCAAACAAAAATCCAAAATAAATAGAAAACTACCTGTGACTTGCTTAGTGCGGTGCGCGTCTGCTTGGAGGATCAAATACAAAAAAGGCCACAAAAATAGTAAAAAAAAAAATAAGTCAAAAGGGTGCCCTTTTCCGGTATCGAACCCAACAACAACAACAACAACAATAGCAACGTGTGATATGGTATCAAAGTGTCATTTGCTCGACTGATAACTGCAGTCTCATTTCATGCATGTCGCTGTCCGCCTTTTCGCTCGCCGTCAGCCACAATCGCACTTTCCCCTTCACTCGTCTAATGACTTTATTCCTGCGACCGTTGCTGCCGCTGCCGCTGCTCTGGGCCGCTTTTATGTCGGTGTTGAAAAATATTTGGCTGCCGTTGTTACTGTTTTTGTTGTTGTTTGGGTTCTTGTGTTTACCTGCTTTAATTTGAAAATCGAGTTTTTTTTCTATGCTTCTGAAATTTTACTTTTATTCCTCATGCAACTGTTCTGCCGTTCATTCGACTGGTGTAGTTCCTGTTTGCTTAGTTAAATTTTTATTTATTTTCCTTTGTGTTGTAGTTGCACACGCGTGCAAAGCAATCAAATTTGAAAGAAAGGTCAGGCCGCTTCGTCTTCTCTCCTACGACCCCCTCAGGCGCACTGAGTGTTTCAGTTGTGTTTCGTTTTCACCGATTCATTTGAGTGATTTGTTGACTCGGCATTTGAGTGAAAATATTTGACTGTGTGACTTTTTGTATGTATTTGTCTGGCACGAGTAGGTACCCTGTGGGAAATCGGACTGGTCCAAGTCTAGTTTTTCAACTAGTCGCTTGACAGTCATATATGACCTCAGCATCGACTCGTTTTCTTGTAGCAAACTCACCCTTTTAACATGGCGGTGTCCTAGGCGAGGGTCAATTGTCCCTGTCTGCATCCATTTGGAACTAATCCAAGGTTAGTCCGAAGTAAACCAGTTTTCAAACCAGTTGCAAAGCGACTAGTTTGCAAACTAGTTTATTCTGGATTAGTTTTCTAACCACTTGATTTTTATGGGGAAAATAAAACAGTGCATTTTTTAAATAATTATTTTATTTCAAAAATATTTTATAATTTTTTAAATTTTAAATTTTTCAAATAATTATTTTATTTTAAAAATAGGTACTTAATAATACTTAAACTTACTTAACAAAAAATCATCGCGAATAAAAAAAAATGTTGGTGCATTTAAAGATGAACCAAGATGAACTTCGACTTGTTGACACTCTTCTGCCGGAACTGTTTGGGGCCTGATGCAATACAACATCCTGACTTCGCCTGCAATAAATAAATGAATTAATAAATAATTACATAAATAAATAAATAAATAAATATATTAATACACACCTTTCAGCTGCCGCTGCAATTCGTTGCTTTACGCAACCACGTAAAATTCTAACTGAAATCATTCAAGACAAAACGTGCAATTCGAGCAAACTTCGTGTCATAGAAACAGAAAGTTCGAAAAATGCAAACATTTCTATATTGTTGTTGTAGCAAAACAATCGCAAGATCAGCCTTAACAGTATTTTTTTGCTTCTCTCACCTCTGTTTCGTTTTTCTCTTTTTTATGTGCTCTTCTCGCTCATGAACGCGCACACAGAACGTGAACGATTAGACGCGAACTGACTGACTTCTGCATCCGCTGACAGTCACTTTGACAACTAGTTGTCCAATTGACTACAAAAAACCAGTTGAAAGACCAATGAATTTTGGGAACTAGTTGTCTCAGATCCGACAGGGTAGTTGGAACACTCACCTGCATCGAGGGTCGAAAATAATCGAGTAAGAAGAAATTGGGAGCTGTGTGAAATATTGATGACTCAATTAAAAAAATTTCATTGAATTTGAAAGGAAGTGGAAAGAACGTTAGCGAATGAGAATGTGAGCGTAGATTTTTTAAATGGAATTTTTATTGAATTGATGAGAAAAACGATTTTGTATCTTTTTATTATTTAAAATACTGATACACAAATAAATTAGAATGTTTGTACTTCATTAGAATTGTTGCTCCCGCCTTTTTTTTAACTTTCGAACCAATAAAGTTAGAGTCATGAAATTTTGACAAGTGATCAAGGAGATTTTGGGTTTTAACATATTTACTTTTCAAGTAAAATTCTATATAAATTTTCAAGGATATAAAGGATTGAAATTTTCAAAGGACGTTTTTCATATCCTTTTTTTACAAATGGATGAAAAATCAATTTTATTTAAGTTCTTGAGGCTTTCCTCTTTTATTTTATTTATTTTTTATATTTTTTATTTTGTATCCCCTTCAAAAATTTTGAATGAAAATGTTGATGTACAAATTAAAAACTAAGTACTCAGTATTACTATTTTTGTATTACTCAGTATTACGATTTTTTCCGGTGCAAAAAATTTTTTTTTGTCGCACGGTGAAATACAGTCGTGTCTGGATATAGTGAACTAATTATTGCAAGGCCTGTTCACAGTATTGAGGTTGTTCACTCTATCAAGGTTAACATTTTTGTTCAAAAACTCGTTTTATTTGCTCAAATTACACTTTTTATTGTTTGCTTGAAATTGCTCTCAAAATTGTTTTCAATATTTAGAGGCTCCATGTCAAAATTTGGGTGTTCACTATATCGAGGTGTTCACTATATAGGGTGTTCACTATACCCAGACCCGACTGTACTTCAAAAGGCTTTCAGCAGTGATATCACTTTCCATGTTTTGAAAACGTAGCAATGTCTTCTCCGAATCGTTTCTCTGTCCCAATATTTGAGTCTGAATTTCTTTAACACTATTTGTCCTGACAAAATCTCTGTTCAACTGTTCAATAACCTAACTTTATTTCTTTCTTCTCTGACTAAATATTTGGGTCTGAAAATCTTTAGGCCAAGTATTAGCATATACACAGGTCAACTATTTAGTATCTGAAATTTCTTTCTGCACTTTTCTGCTCGAAATGAACTTAAAATTTATTAAAAAAAAAATTCAATAAAACATCATATTGAATATTTTCATTCCAAATTCTTTTAAAAATATTTCTTTAGTTCCATATTAGTTCAACTGAACCTTATTTCTAACTTTGTAAAACCTACACAATTCTGTCGATTATATCCTCTCTCTACTTTTCATTTCAATAAAGCACCATATTGAATATTTCGTTTTATTCCAAGCAGACCAGCATGATTTTTCTCTGCCCATTATTTACATATTTCAATGTAATCTTGCAACCCATTTTGGATCTCTAAATTCATTGAAGTAAAGTACCCAATTAATGAACAATTCCTGATTCTGATTTCATCAGAAGCATTGAGTTCGATAGTATGGAGTCAATATTAATGAAAAACTGGCATAAATTCTGTTTGAGGTTAGGTTGAATTGGCCAAGAAGTTGACACATGTCCGCCTTTTAAGCATTACCAATGGAAGTTCCGTTTATGAATCGTTGAAATTATAATCTATGGAAAGATGTGGGTTTATAGCAAAATATGAAACTACTAACTTAACCTCTCCGGAGGAAGTTATCCATTACTTTCTACTGAGTGGAACATCACGAAACTTCCCACTGCTTCCTTGCCCATAGTGAAAAATTCCATCACTGATTCGTTTAAATTATAATCTATGAGAAAATGCTTGTTCCTATAGAGACTTGTCTTTTGGAATTTGAAAAGCCAAAAAATCGCTTTATTTCCCTACACTTTTAAATATGCAACTACTTACTTAACCCCTACGGAGGAAATTATTCATTACTTTCTCCTGGATGGAAAACCAGAAGTCTTTCCATTACGTCTTTACGACAGTAAACTTGCCTAAACCGAAAATTTGTTACCCCATAAGCTCGTTCAAGCCTTGTGAGTTGAGCTACTTTCAAAGAAGTAAACAAGTAAGCTTCGTTCCAGAGATGGCGGAGCTGTTCAGAGTTGAAACAAACAAATTTCATAATTTCCTTAGTCTCTTAATCAGTGTCGTTCTTAGCGACTGCAAGAATCATTTTGAAAATCCATGTTTAAGTTTCAAGCGCGCGAGATCATAAACTCTAATCCAGAAACCATTATGTCGCCACGAGACCATCACTGAAGCCCAAATCTTTCACAAAATTTAGTCCAAAACGTTTAAACAACTCAAAACATTCGCACGCTGTTGCATTAATTTAATGCAACGATTGCTTTATTTTAATAAACCCATTCGCAATGCTTTGCTTGGAATTTTAATTTTTTTTGGTATTGTTTCAACAAAAAGTTGCATCAACAAATTTAATTTGAAATTCTAATTTTTTAAAAGGAAAGCAAACGTTGTCTGGGAAATAATTACACGTCATTCATGAGATAATTTGTCGCTGCCATTGTTATGCAAAGCCATCGAATACACAAAAACAACATAAACGACGAACAGACGTTGAGTGCGACGCGACCTGAGCGTTGGTAGACCTAAAAGCTTGTTCGTCCGTAATTAAGACGTTAACTTAGCATATTATACCATTTATGCAAATCACAAATGACGCACACACACACACACACACACACCACTTTACCGCATCTGTCACTTGCCCTGCCCTCCGCCTCCCCCCCCATATTCAACAGTGCGTGAATGCCATTCTTTCTTTTGCATTTTTAATTAGAGACTTTTTCCTTAAAACTTTTTTATTGTTTGTCTTTGTTGTAGTTGTCGCTTTCGAGAATGTCGCTCGTTCAATGTCAGCGTGTGTTGTGCCTCGCGCTCTTGTTGGTATCTTAATTTTTTGACAAATGACACCTCATTTCGGTGCCGGCGAACATGTGGCAGCGCGTCTGTCGTTAACATGCGCGTTAATTGAATTTTCAAAAGAGGAAACTATACCAGAGAAAAATAAAAAATCGTTGATAGTAAAACGAGGGCATTAAAAGCCACCAACGGAGGGCAGATTGAAAATTCGGCCAGTTGGAGTTTATGGTTTCTTACAGTCTGCAACGACGTGCTGGAGCATATCGACTTGGAATAGGAGTTTAGTTTCGAGCACAGAAGTCGAAGGTCGATCAACAGAATAATCAATTTATGAATGTGCGTTCGCCCGTTCCTGCATTTTTCCATTTGATCCATTTCTTTTGCTGGTTTCCATTTGGAAAGACTTTGGCCCGATTTCTGAGTGGTTGGTTAACCATTAACCGATGTTGGCCATCGGTTACCCTTTTTCGATTTCACAGTCTCTGGTTAAAGAATTGTTAACCAGCCAATACTGAATGGTCGCTGAATCATCGCTTAACCCAGTGTTGCCAGATACTTGAAATTACTTTCTCCTAAATCTTAAAAAAATACTGAACTTTCCTACCAAAGTAAAAAAAATCTCCTAAAATTTTGTTTTAATTTGCGTAATTTTAAAGGAATAAAACTTCTCATAAAAATTAAAAATATATAGGTACATATAATTTTTTTTAATGCAGCCTTTTTCTATTCATCTTCAGCTTAACAACAAAAAAAACTTAACGAAAACAAAACATATAACAAATGAATTAAACAAAAAGTGCAATTTTTGGCAGGATTTCATTGTCACAGCAATTAGCGAGAACGGGATAGAACGAGCTTACATTTTGTAAGCTTAAAATATGTCACACAATACAGTTTGTCAAGTAAATGTCTGCCAAAAGGCAGAGGTTAAAAAAGGTAGAAAAATTATTTTGAAAAGCTTATAAATATAACATAAATTGCAATATTTTGAAATTTTGTTAAGATATAGAATAATAGTAATGTCTATTTGATACGCGAAAACAGTGTAAAAAATCAAAAAAGGAAAAGAAGCTATACTTCAAACTGTCAAAAAATTCGTCTTTTTTTAAAACCAAGATTGCATTGAAAATTTGGCGCCGTACAGTTTCGAACAGTTTCATGAGATACATCAGTTCCGCATTCTATTTTTATATCCAAAGCCATTCCCCTTATTGAGATACGGGGGTTTTCACGAACTTTTCGGATGATTTTTCTTTCTTCCCTGTCAGACAGTTTTCTGGGTCGTCCAGGAGATACTTTCAAATCAATTCGCCCTTCAATACGCGAATCAAATAGACATTACTTTGATATTATATGAGAGTGAAATATTCAATTAAGGGGTCATTCTCATGCGCGGACAGGAAAAATGGACATTTTTCAGAAATTATTTCCTTTGTGAATACGAGGAATTATCAAAAAAAGATATTCCACTTTAATTTATTCATTGTTATGGTACAAAAAAAAAAAAAAAAAATTTTTTTAATTTTTTCACACACTTTTTTTCGATTAAAGACACGGCTTCTGCCGCGTCATGGTCAGCTGGCGGGGATTGTTTTGAGTCACAGGATTATCTGAAACATAAATTTCAAAGAAATTCTTAATCAGTATGAACGTACCTCTCGCCCGTAGTAAATTTGAATTTTTTCATAAGAATCTCACAAAATGGCAGGCATTGGAAGATAGAACAGTAAAAAATTGTTGTTTTTGAAGATTTTATCAATGAAAAAAAATATGACATTTTTAACATATCAGAGTGAATTTACTAGGGGCGATAGCTAACAGTATGTAGAATGACGTGACAAAATCGCAGAGAGATCGGATGAATGGTTTTTTTTAAATCATCCCCGCCATTTCAAAAAAAGGCGTTCCGAGAAAAACACGTTTAAAGTTTTGACTAACTGATTGAATGCTTGCTAGAAACCTTGACCGCTCGTTATATAAATGTCTGTAGAAGCCGAAATACTTGAAATTTTCCAATAAAATTTTGACAGCACCTTCTTCAAGGATGATACATTCCAAATATGTAAAAAAAAAAAATTAATTTTTAAAAAATTTCACATGAGAATGACCCCTTAATCTATATTTTTCAAATAATTTCAAAATATTGCGTCCAGGAGATACTTTCAAATCAATTCGCCCTTCAATACGCGAATCAAATAGACATTACTTTGATATTATATGAGAGTGAAATATTCAATTAATCTATATTTTTCAAATAATTTCAAAATATTGCGATTTCTGTTATATTATAAGCTTTTCAAAATAATTTTCTACCTTCTTTAAAATTGCAAACATTTACTTGACAAACTGTATATATTTTGTTGCCTGTGTTCCCAATACATCTTACCTTGTTATCCAAAAAAATCTCAAAAATCCACTAAGGATTCGAAAAATCCCCTAACCCAAAATATAAATCTCCTAAACAATTCTTCCTCCTAAAAATTCTTCTAAAAGGCCAATAATCGCCTAAATCTCCTGATCTGGCACCACTGGCCTTACCAAAAAATAAATCAGATTGATTTGACAGTGCACACAATTTATGAAATTTTTCAACATTTGAAGTTGAGACATTTCAAAATTTGTGTATTTTCTTTTTCCACTAGTTTAAAAAGTTTGGCAATTTTTTGGGTTACAAAAATTGGGGGGGTCCTTAAATTTTTCACAAAAATTCAAACGAAAAATTTGTGTTTTGAATCTGTTTTGTTTTGATTTCAACAACGTCAGAACAATGCTGCCAAAAATATGCAAACAGTGTTACAAATTTTAGGCATAATTTTTAAATCAGCGGTTCAGATAACCAGCCACTGTGAAAGATAAAACTATTTAATCAATGGTTAACCATCGGTTAATTAAAACTAACAGTTGGATAATTAATCACTGTGAAATTGGGCCTAACCTTCGCCTTACTAAAGACTTTCGTTTACCAATTTTAAAAGTCGTTTACCAGGCACTTCCGCCGCCATTATGAATGAAACTCGCAACAAACAATTTTTTCCCCTACTTCAGTATGTATTCAATAAACCCTCTGGAAAGAAATCTTTCAAGTTTTTGCTTAGTCTTAACAAAAAAAAAGTTAAATAAAATAAAATAAAATAAAATAAAATAAAATAAAATAAAATAAAATAAAATAAAATAAAATAAAATAAAATAAAATAAAATAAAATAAAATAAAATAAAATAAACTAAAATAAAATAAAATAAAATAAAATAAAAACAAATCAAATAAAATAAAATAAAATAAAATGAAATAAAATAAAATAAAATAAAAAAAATAAAATAAATTCAAATAAAATAAAATAAAATAAAATAAAATAAAATAAAATAAAATAAAATAAAATAAAATAAAATAAAATAAAATAAAATAAAATAAAATAAAATAAAATAAAATAAAATAAAATAAAATAAAATAAAATAAAATAAAATAAAATGAAATGAAATGAAATAAAATTAAAAAAATAAAATAAATTCAAATAAAATAAAATAAAATAAAATAAATAAATTAAAGTAAAATAAAGTAAAGTAAAATAAAATAAAATAAAATAAAAAAAATAAAATAAAATAAAAAACAAAATAAAATAAAATAAAATAAAATAAAATAAAATAAAATAAAATAAAATAAAATAAAATAAAATAAATTAAAATAAAATACAATAAAATAAAATAAAATAAAACAAAATAAAATAAAATAAAGTCAAATAAAATAAAATAAAATAAAATAAAATAAAATAAAATAAAATAAAATAAAATAAAATAAAATAAAATAAAATAAAATAAAATAAATTTAAAATAAAATAAAATACAATAAAATAAAATAAAATAAAATAAAATAAAATAAAATAAAATAAAATAAAATAAAATAAAATAAAATAAAATAAAATAAAATAAAATAAAATAAAATAAAATAAAATAAAATAAAATAAAATAAAATAAAATAAAATAAAATAAAATAAAATAAAATAGAATGAAATGAAATGAAATGACACGAAATAAATAACATAAAATAAAATAAAATAAAATAAAATAAAATACAATACATAAAAATAAAATAAAATAAAATAAAATAAAATAAAATAAAATAAAATAAAATAAAATAAAATAAAATAAAGTAAAATAACATAAAATATAATAAAATAAAATAAAATAAAATAAAATAAAATAAATAAAATAAAGTCAAATAAAATAAAGTCAAATAAAATAAAATTAAAAAAAATAAAATAAAAAAAAATAAAATAAAATAAATTAAAATAAAATAAAATAAAATAAAATAAAATAAAATGAAATGAAATAACTAAAATAAAATAAAATAAAATAAAATAAAATAAAATAAAATAAAATAAAATAAAATAAAAGTCAAATAAAATAAATTCAAATAAAATAAAATAAAATAAAATAAAGTTAGGCCTTCAGGCGTCTGGGGTCATCCGGTTGGGTATTGGTAAGGCGAAGGCTAAGCATATCGAGTTGAAATTTGCTGGTATTTCAACCAAGAGCTAATGCCCATGGTACCATGATGAGCATGGTACGCCCACTTTCAAACAGCATTGCCAAATAAAACCTATTTCCAGAGTATACAAGTTTCGACATGACAATAAGTCGGTCTAAGCACTCACTCACTATTGTTCATTTTTGTCTTCTTGTTTCTTTTTGTAATCTCATTAAAATTTTCACAGATCTTTATCGGCTTGTAATGCCTAATTTATGTGGCAACTCTGCGCTGTCAAATTTTTTTGATGAATTATAAATGCCTGTAATTTGTTGTACGCGTTATTGTTGCGCGGACTGCAAGCAGTGGCCACGACCTCAGTGAAACCCGTTTCACCAACTTTTTCCAGTGAGATTCCCCGTTTCGGTTAGGTTATGTGTTAATAATTTCGGCTGTCATTTGTTGCCGCCGTTGTTGTTGCTGTTAATTAATTTCACTGTCGGCCACTGCCACCAAAAAAAAAAAACCAAATAGATGTAACTTTCAAATATTGAAACGCCCGAGTGCGACACCATCGGTGAGCCGCGCGTCGGCCGCTGCCCGAACTGGTGTTGCCGGACTAATTGTTTTCGGTAATAAATCAACGTTTATGTCTATTTTAATGTGGGAAATGCGGCGTGGCGAAAAAGGTACCGCCGCCGCTCGATTTATGCGCAGCGATAAGCGCGTGAAAGCATAAATTTCTATTCTCTTCTAGGGAATTATTTACATTTATAATTACGAAAATTTTAAAAGTTGAAATATTACGCAGAAATATTTCAAATTGCAACTAATGAAGGCATTTCACAACCACAAATTGTTATTGCTGTTATTGTTGTTGTATTGTTGTTGTTGCTGGCTTGTGGCGAACAATAGGCGGTAATTGTAGCGAAACGTGTGTGGCCCGACTGCCCACCCACCCACCGCTAATGTCAAACATATTTGCGGTTAAACAAAAACAACAACAACGACGAACAATTTGCGGTAAATTGAGTTATTAAGGAAACCTGCATGACAACAACAACAACAAATATATGTAAATTACAGCATGAAATTTGTGCACAATGCACCTGTTCGACTGTCCGTCTGACTTGCTGTGGAACCCCTTATCCCGCCTGCCTGCCACTTGTCACTTGCAACGAAGCAATTTTTTTAATTTTTATTTTTTACATTTTCCAGCTATGTGCGGCCTGTTTGCGCTCCTATAGTTTTCCCTGTTGCCCTTCACATTAGCCTCAAACAGTAGCAACATTGACGGTTTGAATAATTACACTTGCATCAATAGCAACAACACTGTCTGTCCCGGGTCGCGCACATTTGCTTGCTTTATCGCCATGCAGCATGCCACATTTTCCCTGTGTACCTGGTTGCATTATGCGTGTGCACAGCACTTAATTAGCCTAATTAGGCATTCGAGCGACTGCGAATGGAAATGAAGTTATTTTGAGGGAAAACACACGCAACACGAGCGCCCAGTCCGATTGCAGTCCGATATTTGTTTATTGTTCAGAAAACAATGCGCATATAATTAGGCAAAAAGCATTAAACTCGAGACTTTCTCCCTAGTCGAGGTATTTCTGTGAAGAAGCTTTATGCTTATTAATGCTTGAAAACAAAAACAAACAAATTCTTCAAACAAATTGTCCAATAATGGCAAATGGCAGTTCGTAAAGGAAAATAATTGATTAAATTATGTGCAGAAAGTTCAATCAAACACAAATAAATAGGAACATTTTGAGCTTTGTGAGAAGAATTAAGTGGTAAAAACGATGCCAAATTTATGGTAAAGAAATAATTTGCAATTACTTAGAATGAATCAGAGATGATTCCAACGTTTCTCTTCAGTGAATAGTTGCGTCTGACCGAATATTCGGCTTCGGCTTCGGAATTCGGTCCATTCCACAGTGATTCGACTCCATACAACCACGGGACAAAATTATAAGTAGTGGTTCGTTCTTCATAAAATTTGGTATACTAGTTAGTCATGGTCTGCCGAATTGAAATCTCCATTTTGTTTTTCTTAAACTTTTGTAGTTTGGCAATGCCTGAGACTTAGATTTGCAATTTTCGTCATTTTTGGAGAGCTATAGCACCAAGTGTGTTGATTGATAATTGCGAAAAGTAACAGAAATTGTATGAGGGCCCCTTAGTTTTGCAATAAAAAAGTAAATAATAGAAGTATATTCTGCATTTGTGCAGTTTTTTCATCTTTCATGCTGATTGCATACTTTTAGGCATAAATAAAATAAATTTTTGTCGAAAAATAGATGTTTAAACCTGTTTTCAAATTTAATTATTTTCTGAAATCGGAAGATATCGGAGGATGTAATTACATTATTCGATAAAGAAAGAATGCTTCTTAAAATTAAAAAAAAATCCAGGAACATACTTTCACATAGTTTTTAGATATTTCCCTCTAAGTTTTGCCAATTTTTAGATTTTTCAGATTTTTAATTTAGAAAAATATTTTAAATTAAAAGTGTTAATTAATTAATTTGACACGCTGATTGCATACTTTTAGGGATAAATAAAATCAATTTTGTTTAAAAAAGGTGTTTTGGCCACTGTTCATATTGAATTATTTTCTGATATCGAAAGATATCGGAGGATGTGTTTACAATATCCGACAAAGAACGAATGCTTCTTAAAATAAAAAAAATACAGATATTTATATATTTTCTTCTAAGTTTTGCCAATTTGCAGACTTTTAATTCAGTAAAATATTTTAAATTAAAACTGAAGTAAAAGCCTCAGCTTTGCAAATTTTGCGAAAACAGTAAAAAATGGAAAATGGACACATCATTTCGTAGTATATATTGAAAGTTTTAGCAACTTCTTGGTAACCATGTATTTTTTAATTTTTTTTTTACTCAATAGACTAAAAAACAGAAAATATGTGTTTGCATTTTTTTGTGAAAAAAGTTCCAACTTTGAGCCGCTTTTGCACAGGCACTAATTAATTTTTTGCACAGATTTTTTGGGGTTTTCTTAGTTGGAGTTTTACCTTTCAAATTACATCAAAATCGTTAAATTCTGAGACTATAAATTTTTGGAATTCTGTCTATGGAACAAATCACTGTGCATTCGGTCAATTTTAACCCATTGCTGCCGGGTACCAGTTCCGCCCATACGATTTTGATAAAATTTCATACACGACCTGGAATTCAGCTTTCAGCTTTCTATCTCTGCACGTTGCTGAGATATTCATTAGGTATTTTGTACCCATTACGCAGCAATGGTAGCTTTTTTACATACTTTTTAAAGTGATCAGCTAAACACGTGAACAAAAGATGTATTGTTTACAGGTGAGTTAGGAGGCAGATCTTTGTGAAGTTCTCAGGCCACTACGTTTCGCCACATTTTCCACCTCCGGAAAATTCACGATTTTTAGAGTCTAGTAACTCTAGCTAGATGGCAAAATTTTAGGGTGACCTTCACTAGGTTAAGGTAGTTCAATCTTTACCCTAACTATCCCTATCAATGGTTTTGAGAGATCTCAAACATTGACTTTTTGTGATTTAAAAAAAAATCAATTTCATGGGTAAAAGTTTACCCATTAGGCAGCAATGGGTTAAATCTTTAGCTTCGGCCAAAATAGCCGAATACTTTAACCGAAAGTTTTCGCCCTGTAATGCAAGTCAATTTGCTCTGTTTCGAAGTATTTATCAAATATCGGATTTTCTCGATATTTCGAACTTAAGATTGCAATTAATAAAAATGATCTCTAATCAGCTATTTAGTCAATTGAATTGCTAAATTTTTTTGGTTTTGTTAGGAAACGGAACTCTGAGACTATTTTTGGTTTTTTATTTTATTAAAATATTTACAGTACAATCTCGATAATTCGGACACTTGCTAATACAGACAACACCGTAATCCGGACTCCTAATTGCTTTCTGTTGTAAATTCTTAGAAAAATCATGAACATTTCCAATGCATTAAGTCCAGTATACCCATTAAATTCCCTATTTAAAAAGCGCACTTTACTTTAGAAAGCACGTAATACTAAATTGGCACAAAAAATGTGTTTAACCCTTTCAACCCCAAAGTTGCCTCAAAGCAACTTCACCTATTTGTCATCTTATAGCAAAAGCTACGATTGATTTGTGGGTTTAATTTAATTAGGCACCAACAAATTAATATTTTTAGAAGTGAATTCAAAGCAAATTACAAAAATTTGACTGTTATCCCCAAAATCATTTCCAACAATTTGAAGCGATATCAGAGAAAGTTTGTGTTCTAATTGAAGTCTACGAATTGGGCGCTTTTGATCAAAACCCTGTTTCTTTAATAATGATTAAATAAAATCAAAAAGTGATAATTTTGTATTTTTTTTTATAAATATTAAATAATTTTTCTGCAGTTAAAAAAATATTGATACAAAATTTGGTTGCTTAATGGTTAAATAAAATCAAAAAGTGATAATTTTGTATTTTTCCATAAATATTAAATCATTTTTCTGTAATTAAAAAATATTGATACAAAATTTATTTAATCCGTTTTAAGCTAAATTTTTTCAAAAAATTTAGCTCTAGAACTCTAACAAAGAGGCGTGGCGACTGCAAATGTCGTGTGCACACATCTTAGGCAAATGTTTCACAATTTAAATACCAAAATGTAATATCGAGGCACAGGGTAAAATTCGGGGTCGAAAGAGTTAACCCTTTCTGTCACAATGTCCAATATATTGGACTACAGCCCATACAATTCATACAGAACGGGTTTATTTTCATGTCGGAAAGCGTTAAAAAGTGCACTTTACTTTAGAAAGCACGTAATACTAAATTTGCCAAAAAAAATTTGTTCAGACCCCCCATCCCCCATGACCAAGTTCTGGCTACACCCCTGATTATGGATTTAGCACAACCACAACAAAAGGTGTAGGAAATATTTTGCCTCACATCGGCTGCTACTCTTTACCACAATTTTCCACAAAATTATTGTCCGAATATGGTAAAATTACGCGCACTTTACTTGACCAACTACCAAAATAATCAAAATAATGACCCCATGAGCAATGCAATTGCAACAATAACAACAACAAGTTAAACCAAAAAAACATTTAATCGCACTAATGATACCACAAATTGACCACTAATTACTACAACTCCCAATGCACTCGACCCAAAAAATAAAAAAAAAAAAATAAAAACAAAAAGTGATTCGGGAAAAGCAGCGCACACAGTTGTCAGTCGTTCGACTGACTAAATTGGGTTATCAAAACCGCATAAATGCTGCACCGTCGCCAAGTCGACAGCCAGCAGCAGAGCGACAGCGCGGTAGGGCATATTTGAAATATATTCGGTGCGCGCGGTGGCAATTGTCTGCCATTATGTTGCAGCACAGTGACCAAAGGCCGGCGGCAAAGGAGTGGAAGTGCACAAAAAACGCCATCAACGGTCAACCGTTGCCAGTTGGAGCAGCCATCACTTATGCAACAGCGCTGCGCTGCATCATTAGTGTTGGCGACAAACGTCGCAGCTATGCGCGCACATTAAGCGACCGCTGCAGCCCCTCGCCCCCCCCAAACAGTCAACATGTGCACACATGCAGCCATCAAGCGGGCCGGTGGCTACTCGTTGTTCGCTTGGGAACATTTTATTTGGCATTTTTCGTTGTTTAAGCGCGCTTTTTGTTGCCGCTGTTGTTGTTGTTTTTTTGATCGCGCAATTGTCGCAGCAATGCGTCTTCGTGCGTACGTGCGTGGCGCCCTTTTGGGGGGTCCGAATATTTCGTCGCATTCCGACTGCGTTGCGCTTCCATTTCAGCCGAATTCTTCTTCACAATTTTTTACGATTTTTTTGTCATTTCGTTTTCATGAACTTTCTGCATTTCGCCCAAAAACAATGGACGAACAACACACATAAATTGCAGCGCTCGGCTTCATTTCTCTTGTGTGTGTTTTTTACGCGCTTTTGCTGGCAGTTTTTATTGCGTTCATTTGATTATCGCCATTGCGATTGGCGCTTTGATTGGGCCCACTGTGTCGCACAGTGCTGCAGCCGCACTTATTGACTTTCTTCGGTTGGGTTTTTATGGCCGCAGCTGCGGCATCGCGACTGCGCCTGCGCACAGTTGTCAGTGCATTTTTCAATTTGTCATTGCAGCCGTGCGGCGCGCGTACGTGTGTCACCGCCACCAACAACCAATGCCGCTTCTCTGCCGCAGTTGACAGTTTTTTTTTCTGAGCAGTTTTTATTTTTGGTTTGTTTTAATTTTGTATTTTCTCATGTTTGAGCTGCGCACTTTCGGGGTCATTTCGGTGAATTAACAAATTTCCGCGTGGCGTTTGCGCTGTCTGTGTCTTCCTGTGGCTGCCGCTTGACAGCGAAATTCGGCTTTGGCGACACGTAAATGAGTTTTGACCTTAAATGCTCAGCGCACGTCTTTGGCTAACAAATTTGCAGCGTTGCGCTGCATTCTCATAAAATTGTTAACTGTATTTTTGGGCATTTTGGTTGGTTTCTTTTGCAGAAGTTCAACGGAAGTATCGAAACATTTTTGGCATATTTTTAAAATGAAAAATTTTTTTTGGTTTTAAAATTCCCGGTTCTGAAAGCTAATAGCCATGACGAGTTAAATAACTTGAATCAAATTAATTATGTAGTTAAGGAAGAAAAAATTTTTTTCTCCAAAACGAGTGCAAATGAATATAGTTTTAGATTAGCCTTATTTGATATTTTTAATTAATTATTTAAGAATTAATTATTTCCCATAGTCTGTAAGTAATTTAACTGTAGACTGAATATATAAATAAAAATACAAAAAATTGAACAAACCTTGAACGAAGTTCATCCAGCTAAAAGAATTTATGGCCCAAAACAATGATGGCAGATTTTCTGTTCCTGTGCTCGTCAAAAAGATTTGAAAATATTCTGAACGTTCTTATCTCACGCACAGGAATGCAGTGGCTTTTCAGTTATAATTTTCATCAAATTTGTTTCAAAATAGAAAGGTTCAATCAACGAAATCTGGTAGATGGGGAAAAAAGTATACGTGTATCGGTGTTTTCAAAGTTTGCGTCTGAATAATTTTTAAAGAGTCAAAGTTTTTCTTGTTTTCCAACCATGTAAACTTACATTTAAGGTTTAGGATGTGTTTAGCGAATTCACGTAAAATACATTTTTGTGTAACATTATAACCCTCTAGCTCCTATTGGGTCAATTTGACTATTTTTCTTTAAAATGAAAGACGAAAATGTACCACAAAAATATTTTTCGAAGCTCAAACTTTAACTTGAACGCCAGAAATAAGTCAAAACTGTACTTACTCAGAATAAGATGTTCAAGTCAAGTCGATGTCGTAATTCATTTAACCCTTTCGACCCCAAAGTTACCTGAGAGCAACTTCACCTATTTGTCATCTGATAGCGAAAGCTACGATTGATTTATGGGTTTAATTTAAGTAGGCACCAACAAATAAATATTTTTAAGAAGTGAATTCAAAGCAAATTACGAAATTTGTACTGTTATACCCAAAATAATTTCCAATAATTTGCAGCGATATCAGGGAAAGTTTGTGTTCTAATTGAAGTTTACGAATTGGGCGCGTTTGATCCTGTTTCTTTAATAATGGTTAAATAAAATCCAAAAGTGATAATTTTGTATTTTTCCATAAATATTAAATAATTTTTCTGTTATTAAAAAATATTGATACAAAATGTATTTAACCCGTTTTATGCTAAAACTGTTCAAAAGAAAACTAGCTCTAGAACTCTAACAAAGAGGCGTGGCGACTGCAAATGTCGTGTGCACACTTCTTAGGCAAATGTTTCACAATTTAAATACCAAAAAGTAATATCGACACACAGGGTAAAATTTGGAGTCGAATGGGTTAAAGAAATAAGTATAAAAGTACCAAACAATTGAGTTAGATTTATTCTGTACAATGTTTTCATGCCAATAACTTGTCCAACACTCGTCGAATTCTACCGATAAAAAGACTCGGCTAAACTGTAAGTAACAACTACGTTGCGCGAAGCCGAATCCGAAGCCGATTAATCGGCTACAATACTGGCATTCGACTAAAACCAAAGCCGAAGGTGAATAACTTAAGGAGCAAAGAAAGTAAACGGAATATCTATTTCATTGTGTAAAAAAAAACATTTGTATTTTGAATACAAACATAAAATACAAATGAAATTAATGAAGTATTTAAGAATAAAATAACAACTCAATGAATTAATGTAAAAAAATATAAATACAAATAATAAATATCTTATGATCCAACAAATAATGATCAGTTAAACTCGCACCGAAAAATTGGCCTTTAGTGTAATTGTTATAGTTTTACACGTAAACAACAACAATTGAACAATCTGACTTAACTGTCAGATAAGATCGAGTGGTGGTTGTCAAAGAGTTTCGCTACTTTTAATTTACTTTGATTTACAGATTTGTGTACTGTCGAATGGTTTAAAAGATGGTTCTGGCTATTGTGAATGTGTGGGGGCAAGGCTACCCGAACTCTATTCTAACTTTATTGGTTCGAAAGTTTTTAAAAAAAAGGCGGAAGCTGCAATTCTAATGAAGTACAAAAATTTTAATTTATTTGAGTATCAGTATTTTAAATAATAAAAACATACAAAATCACTGAAGCGAGAATAATGAAATTTTGACACATGATCAAGGAGATTTTGGGTTTTCAACATACTTACTTTTCAAGAAAATTCTATATAAATTTTCAAGGATATAATGGATTAAAAATTTCAAAGGACCTTTTTCATATCCTTTTTTTTTACAAATAGATAAAAAATCAATTTTAATCTTAAAATTAATTAATTCAATTTTATTCTGAAATTCTTGAGCCTTTCCTCTTTCATTTGATATACATATCGCCATATTCTAACGTGGTTAAGGGGGGGTAAGGGTTTCAACGTAAAAAAAACACCTTTTTTATGAATTTTTTTTTGAAAGTATGGATTGATCAAATTTATTTAAACCTTTTGTACATTATTAAGCATACTTTTAACAATATTCTGTAATTTGTTCATCCCGAAATATTACAAAACAAGCCGGTGACAGAGCTTGCCCCAGAAGGTCTTTGAAAAAATACAATTTGCGGTGTTCACTGTATCTCGGTCGGAAATTATCTGAAATCAAAAACTATTAAAATTTAGTCAAAGTATTATCAAATCCTGCCCCCCAACATTCTCCAAATATTTTTTTTTTCATTGAAAAATTTTTGGTGGCCATCTAAAGTGTAAACTGCTATTTTCCACGAAAAATTCCGCCATTTTGTGGGTGGGAAACCCCCTTAATGTAAAAAAAAACAATTTTTACTAAACGTTGGGGGGAGGTATTTTATATGTTGAAAATTTGTACCAAGTTTTAAATGAATCGGTTTAGTAGTTTTTAAATGACAGTGAACACGGACTTTGAAAAAGTAGTTTTGAGACCAGAACAATAGAAGAGAATAAGCTACCATAACTTCAAGAGTTTTGCTCCGATCAGCTTAAAATTTTGAGAATATATTCTTGAAATGTTTAACAATAAGATAAGACAAAAAGAGAAAAAAATCGAAAGTGTAAACCCTTACCCCTTATTTACCCTTATTTTTTATCCCCTTCAAAATTTTGAAGTCCTTTAAAAGGACAAAGGATGTAGAAATGAAAAACTGAGTACGCAGTATTACTATGTTTGGTCTCTAGTTACACGCCCATATGCATTTTATCCGGTGTAAAAAATTTTTTTCATTTTTGTTACCGTGTTGTAGAACAAACCAAATTTAAGGCTACGCCTTTGAATAGCTCGTTCTCTAACTAATTAACTGGCCTCTTTTTCATTTTTCTCCTAGACCGACAGTCACATATCTTGAAAATCGTCATTATCTTTCGAAATATTCTCACATTAAAAGTGATTCTCACATTCGATCTCAGCACACTTCTCAACTCTACTACCACGAACGCAGCCAAGCTTAACGGTCCCTTGTCCATGTGTCATAAAAAAATCGTGTGCTTTTAATTAGCGAGCGCTATCACTGCCGCATATTAAGCCATAAATAATCAAAATTAAATTAACCCTAAATCAACGCAGATAAACATCAACGCGCCAGTCACTTTGGCTTAATTAATTGTCACTCACTCCCTTAAACGTACGTGCGTTTCTTGTTTTTGTTTTGGTTGATGTTGTTGTTTGCTTCTAATTTTCACCTCAACACCTTAAAAGCGCATCAAGCGCGCATCGCTGCATTGCAATGGCGACTGCAAGAAGTGCACAAATTTTCCCATTTTGACAGGCGAAGCGTAAAAGCGGCAAAGGCGACTGACATTTACGCCGCGTTATGCAAATTGAGCGCAAAATGACAAACGCACCGGACCGGGCTGCTGCAACAGCGCCAGCCGAAACTGGTTTTCAGGGGGTCGGGGGGCAGCAGCGCATCAACAACGCCACACACCGAACTTGCCGCATTGGGTGCGCCTGCGCATGCACTGCAACTGCGCCCCGTATCTAAATTCAGCAATCAATTTTTATGTTTATCTCCATCTATCTGGCTGACTGTCTCTGTGTCTCTGTCTGTCTGTTGCGCCGACTGTTTGTTTGCTTATTGGCGACTTGTATAACCGCTGACGTTGCCGCGACCACTGTCGCTGTCGCTGTCTTTGTTGCAACACTTTCATTTTGCAACGTGACAAAACTCAATTTTTACGCTTCAAAGTGTAACGCATGCCGGAAAATTGCGCTCGCACCGCAGGACATTTGCCGTTTGGCGCATGCCGCACAAACACACAAATGTGCCGGCGACATTTCAGCTCAATCATGGGCGGTTTGTTTTTTTTCGCCACCACCACTTCGCATGTCCGCCACATTGCAATTGAATTGGTCAGAAATTTAATTGAGTTATTATGAACTCGCCGGCAATTTTAATGCACTGAGTGGCAGCGTACAAGTCGTTTTGCGGCAACAAATTTAATGCAATTTTTTGCAATTTGTATTTTTGCCATTAAGTTGGATAATGCCGGCAGTCGTCGAACGGGTTAATAAAGTCAACGGAAAAATCAGTGAAATGTGTGTGACATTTCAATGAGTTAATGCTGGCAATTAACATTGTTGGCGTATAATTGAGCGCATGCGCCTTAATTGATCGTGTACAACATTTTTATGGCATGCAATATTTTTTCGTAACTTGGCAGCCTACAAAGGTGGCGCAAGCATAGATGGGTTTTGCTTTGCGTTAACGCACACAAAATAACGACACAAGCAGTAAGGATGATCAGCGCTAATGATCAGTTCGATACAGTGTCAGGAGATTTAAGAGATTCTTGGCCGTTTATGAGAATTTTTAGGATGAAGATTAGTGGATTTTTGGGAGACAACGAATTATGATGTATTGGGAACACTGGCAACAAAAAATATGTTGGCAACAATTTTAATAGTCGCAGCAACCTATTGTGTTAAAAATTTGTAAGCTTACAAAATGTAAGCTCGTTCTATCTCGTTCGCACTTATTGCTGTCACAATGAAATCCCGCCAAAAATTGATTTTTTTGTTTAATTAATTTGCTATATGTTTTGTTTTTGTTAAGTTTTTGTTGTTAAGCTGAAGATGAATAAAAAAGGTTGCATTAAAAAAATTAGTATATACCTATGAATTTTTGTTTTTTTTGAGAAGTTAATTAATTAAAAATTTTTTTTTCATAATTTTTGGATGTTTTGCAATATACTTATAGCCAAATCTGTACTGACTAAAATACTGAACAAGGAAAATAACTATTGTTTAACTAAAATTTAAAATATATTGGATGTTTATAAAAAATTGTTAAAACTGTTAAACTGTTTTATCTAACCCTGAAATACAAAAATTGCTGGTGCAAAATGTGGTTTCAAATGGAATCTAGCTCAAAAGTTGTAGGCAAAACCCCCCAAAATGAAATCCTGTATGCGCCACTGGCCATAAGAGTTATAATTCCCCCTACTAAATAAAAAAATCCAAAGTCAACTATAGATCTTATCAGATTCAGGAAAGGGTGTCATTGGTAGATCATTGAACTTGTTAAAGACATAATATTAGAAAACTTTAGTTCTGCCCATTTCGAAAGAACTCTCACTTGTTCTCACTCTTTGAGACTGTAGATCTTTTTACGTTTTGAAACGTCTGACACTGTTGGATGATTGGACTTAGATCATTGTTTGATCATTGAGCTTGTTAAAGACATAAAATTAGAAAACTTTAGTTCTGTCCATTTCAAAAGAACTCTCACTTGTTCTCACTCTTTGGGACTGTAGATCTTTTTACGTTTTGAAACGTCTGACACTGCTGGATCATGGGACTTAGAGCGTTGTTAGATCATTGAGCTTGTTAAATACATAAAATTGGAAAACCATAGTTCTGTCCATTTCAAAAGAACTCTCACTTGTTCTCACTCTTCGAGACTGTAGATATTTTTACGTTTTGAGACGTCTGACACTGCTGAATCATGGGACTTAGAGCATTGTTAGATCATTGAGCTTGTTAAATACATAAAATTGGAAAACTTTAGTTCTGTCCATTTCAAAAGAACTCTCACTTGTTCTCACTCTTTGAGACTGTAGATATTTTTACGTTTTGAAACGTCTGACACTGTTGGATCATTGGACTCTCTAGAGACATAATTGATAGCAGTAAGTTGGAAAATCCAAGATAAAATAACTGCAGATAGTTTGTTACTTAGACTGTACGTGGGCAGTCCGATAAGTACTTAGCCCCACCGCCCGATGGTGCCACTATCGTAAGAGAAATTTACTATCGTGTAGTACATCCTCGTAGACGGCTACTGTCAAAATTTCAGCCATATTGGATTTGTAGTTTTGTTTTGACCGCGTGTGGAAACGAATGTGTCCGCGGATTTTAGAAAAATGGAAAATGAGCAATATCGGTCGGTGATTCGCCAAATTGGTCGCATTAGGTTACGAACAGCCCCATCCACCGTATTCTCCAGATTTGGCCCCGTGTGACTTCTTTTTGTTTCCAAACTTGAAAAAGTCACTCGTCGGGCAGAAATTTGAGTCGAATGAGGAGGTTATCGCCGCCACGGAGGCCTCCAGAAAACGTATTTTTCAGACGGGTTAAAGAAGTTAGAGCATCGCTGGGTCAAGTGTATCGAATTGAAAGGAGACTACGTTGAGAAATAAATCGCCACTTTTCCAAAATTTTCGTTTTTCGTTTGTAGGCTAAGCACTTATCGGACTACCCACGTAGAAAGACTGTTAGTAGATTGTAAATCTTATGAAATTTGGCAAATATTTCTCAGACTACTAAGTAAGTTGAAAATGTCTAATTTGAGGAATTATCGATCTTATTCAATGTAAAAAAGGTTGCTATTGTTCGGTTCTTGAGATTTGTTGCGCCATAATTGACCCCACTAAGTTAAAAAATCCAAGATAAAATAATTACAGATAGTTTCTGATTGTGAAACAGAACTGTTAATTCATTGGGATCATTAGGGGTATCATTGGACCTAGTAGAGTGTAAATCTTATGAAATTGGGGAAATTATTGGATCGCTAAGACTAGGTTAGAGACATAATTGAGACTACTAAACTAAGAAATTCTAATTTTAAGCACTGTCGATCTTATCAAATTCCAAAAAGACTGTCATTGTTAAGTCAGTGACACTATTTGAGCCATAATTAACTTTAGTAAGTTATAGTTAACGTCAAATAAATCTGAAGATCAGATTGTAAAAAAAGTCTCTCTGTACTTCCTTGTCAGATTCGAAATGGACTCTCGCTATTAGTTCATTGGGATCATTAGAGGCATTTCGCTCGCTCGATTTTGGATTACTAGCATTTTTGAATATATACATAATTGACACTTGTAAGTTGGAAATTGCAGTTTTTTGGAACAGTAGCTTTTGTTAGATTCGAAAAAGACTGTCTTTGTTATCGTTTTTGTTATAAGGACTCAGAATTTTAAAAATCCACATTTAATAATCTTGTCAGATTTTGAATCTTTAAGATTATTGAGATCATTGGAGACACAACTGAAACTATTAAGATCGATAATTCAAGTTGCAAAAACCATATGTCTTGATAAGTTCGACCTTTTGACTAAAGGTCGGTATGCAGCTCTCAAGAAAAGCGAAAACTTCATATAAAACAAAGCTCAAGAAAGGTTCAAGAAAATTTCCTTGAGTCATACTTTCTTGAGGTGTACGCCCCCTTACAAGAAAACTGATTCGATTTTTAAATACTTTTTTTCATTGAAAAGTGAAAATCACAACACTGTTTTTGGCAAGAAATATATGTGTAGCAATTTATTTCTGAAAGGAAGCGTGACAGCTGCCTGAACAAAAGTATGTAAACTTCCAATTTAATATTTGTTATGTGTTTTTAATGTAATATTTAAAAAGTCAAATTTACTTGACTACTACTTTTTCACGCTCAAGAAATAGGTATATGCTCGTTTTTTCTTGAGCGTTTTCTTGAGAACTGCATACCGACCTTTATGAATGAACTTCTAATCACAATGACAAAATACTCAAACAACAACAAAAATACTCAAATAACTCAATGACAAAAGTCTCAAATGGTGAAGAAAATTTAAACAACCTAAACAACCAGAACATACTAAATAATTTCACAACTAATTAGGAAAGACATACAAGTTGTTCCGTTTTGAAAGGTTTATTTAAAAATTATGAAGGAACAGCTCGAAATATATAAAAAAAATAGGATTGAACAAATACGAAAAAAATGCAAAGTAAAATTAAGGAAATATTTTTAATTATGTATTTCATGGTCTGTGCAATTTTCTGCTGTATTCACACATTCCTATATGTTGTATGGTATCAAAATGGTCCCATATGTGGCCTAAGTGTGTCTTGCAGCAAACTCCAGTGTCCAAAGGTTAATGGAGAAATTTACTTGCCACAACCAGATTTCTCAATTCTTACTTACATTTACAATTTTCAGATCTCACAAGATTAGTAAAGATCTGCAATTCAGTAAGGACATTGTTTCAATGGAAGTTCCTTAACCGCAATGAATGCAATTAATTCCTTTCATCTCATTTTTAATTTAAATTTCAAAGTTGTCAGCGTCCGGAGAACTGTAAATCCGATACTGACCAAAATTGAAATCAATTGGAGAACAATTAGCTTTCTCTTTGCTTTCGTTGTATTATATTTTCTGCTGCTGAATTTTTTCGTATTTGTCTCTGTCTATTCAGACCAGATCGATTACACATCTAGACCACATTACGCTCTAATAATGATTGTCATTTAAGCGATTTCATTCCATCGCTGTCGTCACACTGATGGCAGCCAATTTTTTCGCTGTGTTTCCCATTCCAATGCTTTGCAATGGTCCTTCTTGCATTTCATTCACAATTTTGCACACAATTTGACATGCAGCGCATACAACAACAAGAAATAGTCGAGTGAATCGTAAAATGTATGGCTTTTTATTTGTTGCATTGTTGCATGTTGCATGCGTTTAATTGCGAAGCAATCTGCAAATTTGCAATGCGCCGGCGGCCCTCGAAAATATTTAATAGCGGCAAATTTATGTTTTCACAGCAAAACTTTAATGAAATTGTGCGATGCAAAATTAAATGTGTGATTGTTGCTGTATAGTTTTTGGGCGCACAAAACAAACACGACAGCGATTTGTTGTTGTTGCTGTGCTGTGCAATTTTGTGCATTGAAAGTGCAATGCAAAAATGCCGCAAGGTGTGCAAATCGCTGCTGCACGGCGACAACTAACAACAGCAGCGGCCGGAAAACTTGCGGAAAATGCAATTGTGTTGCTTTGTATTTTTGTATTTTTGTTTTTATTTTTTTTAGCTTTTTCAATTTTCTTTTTGGCGTTTTTTATTTTGTTTAATTTATTTTTTGTGCGCGCATTGTAATTGAGTTGCAGTTTTTGTGCGCAAAATTATTGAAACGGTCGCAACGAACGACTGGCCAAAGTGACCAGCATCAGATAAAAGTGTCACAGAAATAATAGTTTCGAATTTATCGTCGACAGAGATTTGGCGTTGTGCGATAATGCGCTGCCAACGAGCGCCAAGTGTCGTGGCAATTGTTTTGTGATCTTGTCTATATATGTATATATGTATATATATATATATGTATATATGTGTGTGTGTGTGTGTGTGTGTTAGAGAATGAGTGTGTGTTGGCAACATTCTGCTAATGATTTACAACATGTTTGTGGCAGCAGGTGGCTGCCACTGCTTTAAGCTGCGATTTGCTGTTCTTAAGCCATTTACTTTAACTTATTTTTTTCTTGTTTGTTTTTGTTGTTCTGTGTGTGTATTTCTGTGTGGCATAACAGCAGTCGTTGGCGCGTAATTGCCATTCATGTGACAAAATTAGCATAGAAATGCAATCAAGCATTGCATGCTGACAAAGCGGCCAACAATCAGATAGGAATTCAAACCTTCAGGCAGTTCATTTTGGGGTTTTGCTTAAATAGCACTGCACATTCAAACACAGCAAAATTTGACTTTTGTGTACAAAAATGTATTGTTTACAAATTTAAATTACAAATTACGAAACAGTTTCAATGACTATTGCAACAAACTTTTAGTCAAAAGATCCACAAGAAAACAATTCACTTCACTTTGTTCAATAACACAGAGCAACAAATTTCAACTTTTTGTCGGCTTTTTCTGGTTTTGATATCAGTTTTAGGGTAACTAGGCACCGCTGATTTCGAATCCGCAAACCGTTTTTTAAATTTAGTTTACGTTTTTGCAAAAAATTGGCGTGTCACTTTTTCGGATTTTGCCTGACTTTTCTTACATTTTCGATTGTAATTTCTAAACCAATTTACCGGTTGACAAGATTTTCACTTTGTGGCATTTACAACACCTCACGGCTTCTTTTCCAATATAATTTATTTTTGTAAGTTTTAAAATTCCGCGGCAATTGGACCTCAAATTCGGAAAATATGGAATTTTAAGGCGTTGTCTTTGGTGTTGAAAAACATGCACCTTTTTCGTAAATCAATTATCGAGTTAGGTACAACACGAAATCGGAAACATCAAGTAATACAACACAGCCAAATTGTTTGGTTTGATTCCCATTCTCATCAAAATAATAGCAAAAATGTACTATAGTCATTTTCATAGTTTTTCATACTTTTTCCTTAAAAAAATTAGGGGCCTCAAAATATGTAAAGTTTTTTCATTTTTTTTGTTTCGAACAACTCAAAATCATATTGTTTTTTGCTTGTATTCCAGACTATAAATGGAACATATAAAAGAGCAGTCCCATTATTACCTATAATTGCCAGCTCTACTTCCCTTAAGGCAGGTTTCTACCTTGTGCGGCCGAGAAAACATGTTTTTTTGAAAAATTTTTAATGGGAAGGTTTTTAAGATAAACACTGGAAAATTTTTTCAGATGTAGGTATATGTTTATTGTACAAGTAAAAAAAGTTTCAAGATAAAATATGCAAAGGGGGGGAGGGGGCCATCGAGCAATGGCGGCAGGACTTCCTTACTCGCGGAAGTCCTGCCGCTGTTTGAGATGACTTGAAACACAAAAATGAAATTTTTTCTTATTCTGTATCCTTTTGTCTATGGCTGGAACTAGGATTTTAAAAAACAAATTAAAAATGAAGGATATATGCGATTTTGACTAAAAAACTCAATTTTTACCTACTTTTTTCAATACAAATTTCTATTTTTAATGAGAAAAAATTATTATTTCTTGAAGATCCTAGTTCGTGCCATAGCTAAGACCTTGATAAATGACTGTTTAAAATTTCGTAGCTATTGCTCAACTCGTGTGGCCTAAATCACTTCCGCCAGGTCAAAAAATGTAGTTTTGAGAAAAACGCGTTCAAAGTTTTGCTTCAGCAGGTTTCTATAAATTGCTTCCGTAATTCGAAAGATTTCAACTTCAAATTTTGGGAGCGTATTCTACAATCATGTATTAATCCAAAAATGCATGAAAAAAAAAATCGATTTTTTTTACCGCACAAGGTAGAAACCCCCCTTAAGAAAAGTGACCTACAAAAAGTGTCAGTTTGCAAGCAAACCTTTCAATTCGAAATACTATACAATCAAAACTATTAAATATAAATAGTTGCAATGGTCTTAAACTGGCTTTAACTTGTCGATTGGGATTTTGCTTGAAGGTTCTTTCAGTGACAAGTAGGCAAAGACTGCTGATCCTGGCGCTGTTCAAGTTTGTGGCCAAAACCATGACGTACTCTTTTTCAATTATCTGGATAACCTTAAATAAGTTAATCAACTACAACTTAAAAGTCGTTACATTTAAGTAACTTTGTTGCATTTTTAGTTAGAAATAAAAATTCGAATTTTTGTACTTTATTAGAATTGCAGCTTCCGCCTTTTTTTTTAATAACTTTCGAACCAATAAAGTTAGAGTAATGACATTTTGACACGTGATCAAGGGGATTTTGGGTTTTAACATACTTACTTTTCACGAAAATTCTGTATAAATTTTCATAAATATAAAGGATTAAAATTTTCAAAGGACCTTTTTCATATCCATTTCTTACAAATAGATAAAAAATAAATTGTATTTAAATTCTTGAGCCTTTCCTATTTTATTTGATATACATATCGCTATATTCTAACGAGGTTAAGTATTTTTTATATTTTTTTTATTTTGTATCCCCTTAAAAATTTTAAAGTCCTTATAAAAGGACAAAGGATGTAGAAATGAAAAACTGAGTACGCAGAATTACCATGTTTGATCTCTAGTTTCACGCCCATATGCATTTTTTCCGGTGTGAAAAATTTTTTTTTTTATTTTTGTCGCACGGTGTTATCTAATGCTCGAATAATCGTAAGATTTTATTAGTGGAAGAAGTCTAAAAAATGTCTTTTCAGTAAAGTAGTGGAAGATTTTGTTGATGATTCTAGTGAGAAGTAACAGTTTGGCCGTTTCTAGATGCAAATTGAAGAAGCACCTTCAATGAACCGCATGACCTTGAATTACAGCCACTTTAATCACTAAGTTACATGCAGAGGTCGAATTGATTGTTAACAGACTCTCCATAAAACTTATAGAAGGACATCTTTCCTCTTCCTTCTTTATGTTTTCGCAACAAGCCCAATTATTGGCTCATGTGTTTTTTTTTCATTTCCATACTTTTATATTTAGTATCGTCAATGCAACTCTCAAACTTAATGCAAATGCTAGGACAATCAGTACAAACGTACTATTATTTCTTTAACACTCTCGCGCTCTACTTCTCAGAGATGTAATATTTTATTTTATTTTATTTTATTTTATTTTATTTTATTTTATTTTATTTTATTTTATTTTATTTTATTTTATTTTATTTTATTTTATTTTATTTTATTTTATTTTATTTTATTTTATTTTATTTTATTTTATTTTATTTTATTTTATTACAACTTTCTAAGATTCAGTTACTAAAAAACCGTCAGAATCTTTTTTTTTTCACATAAAAATCTTGTTTTTCTCTCTTTAAACTTTCCAACCCGAAGTCAACTTGTTAGGCTGCCAATGAAGTTAGGTTGTTTTTTATGATCCAACTTTGTAAGTCAATCTTGAAAGTAATTTAAATGCCAATTTCCTAATACTTTTTATGCATTGAATTTTCTTATGAAAATTTTCATCCACATCCAAGCGTTACAACTCAATTCAGCAAAGTTTTCACATAATTTGTCATAAGCGATAAGCCAACTGTAGAAGGAATCCGTATTTTTATCTCAACAAAATGATATTTGCAAAAAAAAAAGTCCATCGTTCTGTAGCGTGGAAATCCAGCCAGTAGCTTTGGCTAAATTTTCTTTGCCATCACCACCAAAATTGGCATAACCTACAAATGCAAAGCAGCAAGAAGAATGCCAGCACTGTGCTTCGCGTTCCCTTGGGAGCAAAACCAAATCCAAATAAATACAACAACGCAGCGTTGGCAACAGCGACACACAGTCAGGCCGGCAGGCGAGCGATGCCATGCGAGCGCAAACACACAAATCAAATACCGCGAAAAATCATTGACGCCCATGAGCAGCAAACTACAACAACAACAGCAAGTTTTCCGCTGCGTTTGTTGTTGGCAACGGCGAAATTGTTGCTAATCAATCATCATTGAACATCGATTACTCTACTTGCTGATAGCGCAGCCATTTGTCTTGCGAACGTGAGACTGCAACTAATAATGCAGGCGCACTGACAAACAGTCAGCGCGCCAGTCCGATGCACAGCGCGGCGAAGAGGCAGATGAGCGCGCGAGGCTGTCAATAGGCGGCGCACAGGCAGTCGAGAAGCTGGACGAATGCGAAGCCAGAGCGGCATTGCGCGCAGCCTGCGCTTTCGACTGTCAGTCGCTACGCCTGACTGGATCGATGGATGACTGTTTGCATAGATCGATGACTGCGCCGCAAAGGTTACGAACGACTGCACGCGTTGCTTTTTGGAAGGAAACGCTCCAATTTGGTTGGTTTTTTTCTCTGCCTCGTTTGTTTTTTTTTTCATTTCTGAGTAACGTTGTTTGCGCTCGTGAAGCAATTTGGCGCTGAAACAACAACAAATAAATCAACAAAATGCTGGCAATTTTAAACTCCTGCTGTCATAGGCAAAGTCAACAGCAATCACAATAACAGCAACACAAAACATACATAAACAACAACGGCGAAATCGAATCGCACCGACAAGCACAACGTGTAGCGCTCGCTTGAAGGGCAACAACAACAAAATGCTGCCGAAGCGCAGAAGAGCTACGTAGAACAAAGCAGCGAAGTAGTGGCGCAGGGTGCGAGAAGGTAAGAACTGGGCGGGGTAGGGAGAGGTTGAGGAGGCGGCGGCATGCAATGTTATTGCTGCAACAAATCCCAACATGACAGCTGCGCAATTTCGACATTTTCGCTGAAAATTTCATAGAAAAATCACAGCACAGAGGGGGGAAAATTTTCAAAACCGAAGGCAACTAACTGACGACTGGTATAGCGTCGATAACGCCGCCAAACACACACACGCACACACATAAACACTCAGCAAATGAAGACAATAAGGCAGCGAAAGCAATAAACGAAAACAACATTAATACGTACAACAACAACAACAACAAAAACCCTATGTACATAACACTACAAGTTCGACAAGTCTATGCGCAAGCAACCAATGGGCCGAGACGCAGACAGCGCGAGATGATAAGCAGGATTAGTGAGAAATGTTGCTGCAGCAATTGCAATTACAATGACAGTTGACGTTGACGCGCGCTGACGCAGTGTCTGGCCGCGCAGTAATCGCAGTATCACTGCAAATAGTTGCTGTTGGTGTTACTTCGTCAGCTGTTGTTGGTTACGTTGCTGTGCTGTCGATTGTGACGATTATGATGTGGCAACGCCAATGCAGGCGCTGCCAACGAACCAGCGATGCGACTAGGCGACAATACGGTTCGATATAGTCGAGTGTTGTGTTGTTGCGTTGTCTGTCGTTGGTGTTTGTCAGCTGCAGTAAGGGTTACACGTTTGGTGATATTTTGCGGTCACATATGGCTCAATGGGTGATGCGTTCGGATCATAAGTCGAAGGGATGTGGGTTCGAGTGCCGGGTAAAATTAAAAAATAACACAAAATAAGAAAGTGAGAAATCACTTTTGTTTCATTCGGAGTGGCTCACGCAGCAAGTAATTGCAAATTTCTAAGAGTAAAATAATTAATCGGATTGCATGGAAAAGCTGCTTAGCTGTTGAATGCTTCAATTATGATATGAACTTCTTTAACCCTTTCCGGTCAATTTCCGCATTTCTTGAGATAAAAATTGTTCTTTCAAAATATTGACTCCCATTGAAAATTTTAGCAATAAAATACAACAAAATATCAAAAAAAACCATTTAGGTTGAGAATTACAGCTCAATCAATTTTGTACGATAAATCGTACCTACAATGGTCCGCAAAGGAGTAAAAATGCATTAAATTTTTGTTTCGTTTTTTAAGTCTTATGAACAATTCATTGATTTTTTGAATAGAAAACATAAATTATAGCAACAAAAAATCAAAACGTGATTTAATTTTGATCGAAACTTATATAAATTATATATATAAACAGTCACATTTATTCGGCCTTATATAACCGTTGTTGTTGTTGCAAAGCCCTTTTCCCCTCAATAAACACAGAATCAATTAAAATTCGCTTTACAGAAAGATACTGAATATAGCCGATTCTTATTATCGCAGGGGGAGTGGCAAGTACGCATATCTAATCTTACATAACCTGTTTCTGCCAAATAAAACACAAAATCGTGTAGTAGTTCTTATTTTTCATCGGAAATTGCCGAATAGTCGAATTTTATTAGCTACGTGGTTTACAGATGGGCGTGGCAGGCAAGCAAACGCAAAAATTCTATTACCAAACCCATAACTTAAAAAATGCAAACATAACTTACAACCTTTGCCTTCCATTTGTACGATATATCGTACAAAGCTTTGCAACCTTTGTGGTCATTTGTAAGATATATCGTACAATTTTTTTAAAGACTCGGGAAAAATATTTAGACGCAAAAAATGTTAAATTTAATAAGTTTTATAAATCAACCGAGATTCAAACTTTGAATTGTTTAGTTTTTGGCTACCAATATGTATTATAAATTTAAAAATTCCTCCGCAAAAGCATCGTCATTTGCTGGTTTTTCAAAATTACTGTTACTTACAAAATACACTCATACGGTGTAGAAACGGCTATAATGATTTCTATTTTTAAACATTCCATACCAAACCGTTCCATAATAAATGCGTTCGTTGTCAAATAAAAATTCTTCGAAAAAATTGTACGATATATCGTAAAAATTTCCGGAAAGGGTTAATATGTACGAATTCCCAAGGAAACAAAGAAACTACAGAACTTTCTGAATTTTAGTATTCATTTATTAATGCAAGTAATTTGATTTAATTAGAAAATCATCTCAAACCTAAAAGTAGAGACTATATCTAAAGTAAAATCAGTAATCAGTTTCTAATTTTCCAGGGACTTAACTATTATAAATTGTTTAAGAAAATAATTGCAATGTAACTATTAGAATGCAACATCAATTTTATTTGTTGATTATAATTATTATTTGCTACAATTAATTTTTACGTTGCGTAAAAAAAACTGTTATGAGAAACAAGTTTTTTTTTTTGTTCTCGATAATTATTATTTTGGGATTTTTTTTGTTTACGTTGCTTCATAACTTTTAGTTATGACTTTTGTTATTTACGTTACCGATAACTATTATTTTTAGAAATTTTTGTTTACGTTGCTTCATAACATTTATTTATGATTTTTCGGTATTTACGTTGCCGAAAACTATTATTTGAAAGACAATTTTTTTTACGTTGCTTCATAACTTTTTTTGTCGGCCTCGATAGCTCAGCGGGTAGCGCGCTGGCTTCTCATACCGAGCGCCCCGGGTTCGATTCCTGGCTTGGGCTGGATAAAACACTCATCTACTTCTGTCGCTATCCACATGAAGGGAATGAGAATTACAAGAATCGCACAAGTGCGCTCTTGGCAGGCAATGGCAAAACCTCCAAGTGTGAAAGAAAAGCTGCCCATCGCCGTTCGGATTCGGCGTTAAACTGTAGGTCCGCTCCCCTCCCTTTCCCCATCCGTTTGAAATGTGTGGTGTATCACATGTTGAAAAACAGTGTTGCATACGCATTTCAAACGGGTGGATTCTGTGGTATCACAACGGGCCCATTAAGAGGCCTAAGTGTGTCTCATACAGAGGCAGCCACCTCAACCTAACCTAACCTAACCATAACTTTTATGAAAGACATTTTTGTTTACGTAGCCTTACCACATTTTGAGTATGAATTGATTTTTAAATGTTTAGTTGTTGGTGGAAATAGCGTTTTAATTTGCGTTTGTCAATTTAAAACAATTAAAAATCAATTCATATCCAAAATGTGGTAATTCAACGTAAAATTTTTTTTTCCAAAATAATAGTTATCAGCAACGTAAATGAAAAAAAAAATTATCGACAACGTAAAATATACTTAATACTTATAAGAGTTATTATGCAACTCAAAAATATTTATTAAATGATAATAGTTATAGGCGACATAAAAAATTTCTTATTGAGAATAATTACACTGTGCTTGAAATTTACCCTAAAAAATTGAGACATGGGGGGGGACCTACTGAGCGACTTTTCTATAGGTATACTGAGTTGAGATCCATCAGCCGTTTGGCTGGATTGGCTCTAGTTTAAGAGAAATCCGACTTTGAAGTTTGCTCATTTTCGTCGAGTTCGTCGCTTAAGTCTTCGAACGTTTAAATGCTAATAGGTCTTAAATCGTTCCGAATATCGCTTTACTGTCTTCGGCAAGTTTGTAGATATTTTAACGACCAACAAATTTGCTTAAGTCACCAATCCAAAAGAAATACTTATAAACCGTGTAATTGCGATATGTGCATTTTTTGGCGCAGCGCAACGTGGCGTATGAGTGTCAATTATATGAGTGTTAATTATAATTAAATGACACCCATACGCCACGTTGCGCTGCGCAAAAAAATGCACAATTAAAAATCAATTCATATCCAAAATGTGGTAATTCAACGTAAACATTTTGTTTTCAAAATAATAGTTATCAGCAACGTAAATGAAAAACATCATAAATAAAACTTATAAAGCAATGTAAAATACAAAAATCCCAAAATAATAATTATCGACAACGAAAAATATACTTAATACTTATAAGAGTTATTATGCAACGTAAACAATTTCTTATTGGGAATAATTATTATAAAGCAAAAATTATAAAAATTTATTAGAATTAGGGTATTAGAATCAGGGTAATTCTTTTATCCCAAAAAAATAGATAATAATTATTTTCGGTCTCTGTAATTTTCTGATTTGTAACCTTTTTAAAAGACTCTGAAGAAGACGTTATCCAATCCTGACGGCCAATTCTAAATCAATCCTCACCTCACGTCACTTCTTCCTGTCATTGCATTCATATTTAGTGAATAATGTCCATTGTAAAAAAAATTATATAAAAATCCAAACATCCAACGAGATGAATGCAATAAAAAAATTGATACTTGAAAAAAATTGTCACTAAAATGTTTGTGCCACCGTGGAAATCTTAAGAAAATGTTAAACTCTTCATTGAATTGTTGAATTGCTGACCATAATTGTGAAGAGTTGTAAGGATACTTAAGCAAATCACTGAACGCAAAGGCGTCCCACAGCTGACGCCCGCACTGCAGCTATAAGCGCTTGCTTACTTAACTTACAACAACAAATCTGAAGAAGCACTCGAAAATTAACTTGCGCGCAGTAAAAGTGCACGGGGCAACTGCAGAGAAATGGCGCATCGTCTGGCAGACACGAACACACGCAGCGGCACGTAGCAATGGCTGGAACGGCCACCGTGACACATGCGAACTTTCGCATGCGGTGTGAGGGCGAGGGCAGTCTAGAGCAGAGAGAACGCGTTGAAGCGCGCGACGAATTGATTTTGTTGCCAAGTGCTTGCCGCAGCTGCCACAAGCCGCCACACTGTGCAGCAACACGCCCGAGTGGCAGTTATTGTCACCATCAATAATTGCAACGCACCTGGTGGCGCTGGCGTTGGCGGCGGTGATAATGCACACACACACACACACACACATGGACTGCATATCGCCAAGATCTGCTTGCAACTTGCAACAGCGCTGCAAGCGCGAAGAAGCTTAGACAATTTGCGCGCAGCAAATAAAGTGGAAAAGACATACAGGACGGCAGTGAGGCGTGACGTGTGTACAAAAACAAAAAAGCACAACTTGGAAAAACTTGGAAACAACAGGATTTATGAGTCATAATGGCACCATAAATAAAACGCACATACCCACATACCACACACACACACACACACACAACAAACAAACGCAGCGAAATTGCATGCGACCCTAGCAAATGTGTGAGTGTGTGAGTGCGAGTTGGTTTTGTTCGGTGGGTTTTTATTGACGCTCATAAAAGCGATCATGGTCACACAGCCAATGCCATTAACAACAACAACAACAAACAACTACAATTGCAACCACAATAGAACCAACAGCAACCATACCACTTGCCTTAAGTCGTTGTTGTTGCTCTTGTCATTGTTACCAAAGCAACAAAACTATGCAGAAAAACCGCAAAAATTGCATTCGGCGGCTTTTGGCATTTTTTTCTGTCATTAGTGCTGCTGCTGCGGTTGTTGTTGTTGCTGTTCTCCCCATTGCCAACAAGAATTCTGCTGGCTAGAAAACAAAAAAAAATGAAAATAAAACTTTCTCAAACTTGGCCAACTGAAAACTGACAAAATAAAGTAGGAAAATTCGAATTGGAGCATGAAATTGTACACACGCTGGCGCTGCAATTTTGGCTGTTGTTGTTGCTGTTGTAGTGGGCGCTGAATGGCTACTGAAACAGCCAGCGCCCCACATCTGGCATTCGCACCACATTCACATTTCAATTGCCGCATTATGTGCAACGCCCTCATGCGCTGCGCTTTGCTGCAATTTGCCAAACGGAAGCGGCCGCAAAGCGTAAAAGAAGTGCGGCGCGCGCAGTGCGGATGATTGGATTTTACGATTTTAAATGAGATTTTTCACACCCCAACGATTCCTGGGTATGGCTGCTGCCACCACATTCTTGTTTCAGTGGTCCCGGGGAACAGAACATTTTTAATTATAGCACGTTTAGCAATTGGCAAAGCAATGAAGAAATGATGAAGAAAATCTAAAGTTAATTTAGCTAATTATTTACATACCTAGTTGTGCCAGTGCCTGCTCGATTTTTTATTTATTATTTTAAAAAATCGAATGTCGATGCTTTGCATTGAGAATGTTGGAAGATTATAGAACAGTTTTAAGGAGATTCTTAAAATAAGTTGAAATTACATTTTCTTAAAATATTGAACCAATTTTTATGCAGACGAGTAAAATTTAATTATTTAAAATTTTATATTTAGAAACTTTTTGAAGTTGTGAGTATTAACTTTTTCCAAACCTTCAGAATTCAAATAACTAAATCTTAAAAAATTTAATACTCAGACAATTTAATATTTTTCGAAACCCACTTCACAAAATCTAAAATATGTATTGATTTTAGTGAATATTTTGCTATTTATTGCTTGAATTATTAGCATAGAAAATGTAAGAATTTTCTGCCCGAAGCTTAAGTCGTTCTCGAACGTTTCAGCATCTCCTCGAACCGTCTCTGTGATGTTTCTCACAAAATTACTGTGCTCCCTAAAAGTATGCAATTCCGTTGTTGCCGATAAATGCCCGTTCAGAGCAATATCGTTAAAATATTACATCTTCCTATATAAAACTTATATCTCACCGAGGTGAGATAGCTTTAAAATTTAACTTAACTTTAAAGCTAGAAATTAAAAATTTGATTGGTATGAAGAAATTGTCACATTACTAATTAACGATACTAATAATAACTCATGAACGAAACCCCATCTGAAACCAAGTTGAGTTAAGTAATTGAAGAAGATTGAAGATTAAGAAGTAATTGAAGATTTTTCGCTTTTGGGGGGGAGAACGAATTTAAAGCTTCAACATTGACGATACCATTAATAGTTTTTATTATATTTTCTTTGAAATCTTTACATAATTTGACTATAATATATTAACTATTTTCGTTAATAGCCAGGCACCTATAAGAACCTTAAAATAACCCTTTCGCTACTTGTTTTTACTGGGGAGAGTTAAAATTTTTAATTTATCGAATTAGTCTTCTGTGTGGTCATACCACAAATAATTTTTTTAATTTTTTCATTAAATTTTTTTAATTTTTATTACTGAACCCTGTTTTCTAAAGTGTTGTCACATGATAGCAACCATACCGTTCTGGCAATTACTAAAACATAAACATTTTTACGTATAACTAAAAATCGAATGTTTCTTCATTTTCTTTAGTTAAAATTATTAAAAAAATATATCTGAATTAAACTAAAAAGTCAAAATAAAAAGTTCTTTTATTTTTTTGCTTCTTCTTTCTTTACTATGTAAAGATATAGCATTAAAAAACGTGTATAATCCTTTTTTTTAACTTAAATATCAGTTTATAAATTGCATTTTTCCTACTTCAAATTTTTCTAAGGACCAACAAGTAAATTTATTATTGAAACCATAGAGGGTTCAGACGACCACAAGGTAGCATGTTTTCATATGAAAACAAAATAGCGAAAGGGTTAAGATGTAAAATCGACGCTATTTAGTCTTTCTACAAGGCATACAGCTTCACAAAGACATTCTATGCTGCGATCCAGGCCATTCCTTAGTAGCAGCGAGAGATACAGTAGACCAGATGGCAACAATGGATGATACTTTAAACCGAGATGAATAACTCTGTACTGCTACCAATAACTTTGCTTTGAATGGGATATTGAATAATCTTAGCAAAGTAGGTCCTACTGTCTCTGAAGAACATTTAATTCGTTCTTGGCTCGATTCGAATCTCTATACGACAATTCATTGATGTCATAACTGGCCATTGTGAAATTCAGTTAAAATTGGCAATTTTCACAAAATCGAACCTTCCATCCAGCCATATTTGCAGCAGCCAGGAAGATGAAACCGAAACGTTGGAAACAATACAGGATTTTCTATGCTACTAAGTTAGTAGCTAAGTTAGCTCTCCGAAAACGTCGACTTCGTATGCTAAGATCAGCTTCCTTCCGAACCAGAGCAAACGCAGCAACAGTCAAAATTCCAAACCCTCTGTGCATTGGTTTGATGCACCGCATACAGAAAGGAATTAGCCGTAGAATGTCTAAGGGAGTAAAATTTTCTCAATTGAGTTCTTTTCATATATTATTGAATGGCTTTAAGAATGAAACTCTTCCATGACTTTTATTATTTTGTAAAGTCCAAATTCAAAAAGACCAAACAAAATCAAATCAAAATAATCCAAAAAAAAATTAAATATAACAATAAAAAAATTCTTGAAAAATATTCCATATGTGAATTTAATATTTTTAAAACAATAAAGTTACATACAAAAATCAAAAAAATTCTTGAAAAATATTCCATATGGGAATTTAATATTTTTAATACAAAAAAAACACGGCAGCCGCCGTGGCTCAGTTGGTTAGTGCGTTGGACCGCGAGTCGCAGGCAGCAACCTCAGGTTCAAATACTGCCTGTAATAACACCTAAAAAAAATAACGGGAAAACTCATTTTCTCTTTCGGTGGCTGTCCTCTCAGCTGGAAATGGCAAACCTCTGAGAGTAAAAATTGCTTATGAAAAAGCTCCCAACCTGCCGTTCGGAACCGGCATAAAACTGTAGGTCCCTCCAACCCGCGTACAAATTCACACGCACAACACGGGTAGTTGCGGGAAGCTAGGCCTTAGTCTCGCGTAAGCGGGCTGTCGTGCCAGTCAATTATTAATTATATTAATACAAAAAAATTAAATACAAAAATAAAAAAACTCTTGAAAAATATTCCATATGTGAATTTAATATTTTTAAAACAGTAAAATTACATACAAAAATCAAAAAAATTCTTCAAAAATATTCCATATGTGAATTAAATATTTTTAACACAAAAAAATTAAATACAAAAATTAAAAAATTCTTGAAAAATATTCCATATGTGAATTTAATATTTTTAACACAAAAAAATTAAATTGAAAAATGAAAAAAATTCTTCAAAAATATTCCATATGTGATTTTAATATTTTTAATACAAAAAACTTAAATACAAATCTCAAAAAAATTCTTGAAAAATATTCCATATGTGCATTTAAGAAATGTTCGATTGGGCTTGCATTCTAGTGTTAACCATAATTTTTTATTTTTTATAAATACAAAAATCAAACAAATTCTTGAAAAATATTCCATATGTGAATTTAATATTTTTAACACAAAAAAATTAAATTGAAAAATCAAAAAAATTCTTCAAAAATATTCCATATGGGAATTTAATATTTTTAATACAATAAAATTAAATACAAAAATCAAAAAAACTCTTGAAAAATATTCCATATGTGAATTTAATATTTTTAAAACAGTAAAATTACATACAAAAATCAAAAAAATTCTTGGAAAATATTCCATATGTGAATTTAATATTTTTAACACAAAAAAATTAAATACAAAAATTAAAAAATTCTTGAAAAATATTCCATATGTGAATTTAATATTTTTAACACAAAAAAATTAAATTGAAAAATCAAAAAAATTCTTCAAAATATTCCATATGTGATTTTAATATTTTTATACAAAAAACTTAAATACAAATCTCAAAAAAATGCTTGAAAAATATTCCATATGTGCATTTAAGAAATGTTCGATTGGGCTTGCATTCTAGTGTTAACCATAATTTTTTTATGTTTTTAAAATTTTTTTTTTCAGTTTTCTTGAAATGTCTGCGTTAAGCAAAGCAAGCTGAATGCCTTCGAAGGTTAGAAACCCCATTGCCATTTAACTGTCTGGCAGTCAGCAAATCTTCAACGGAACTGCGCACAAATTGTGCACAAATATTTTATGGGAAAAGTATGCACCAGTATTTCGCTTTAAAGCTATAAAAACGAAAACCTGTCCATAGCACCGGTTGAACTATAACCCAACTGAAATTGCATAACTAATTTCAAAGTAAAGAAATAAAGATGCACAACGGATTCCTTGCGACTGCACACATAAACAAACTTAGGCAAACTACTTCAGTAAAAAACACAAAAAAGAACAACAACTATTAAAACCAGAGCTGACTTTTGCAACCTGTGTTAAATTTTTCATTTCATGAATTAAGAAACATTTTTATTGAAATGCTTGAAATGCTGCACAAGCGGCGGTAACTCCCCGCGTTCGCTTTTTTCCCACACACCACTCGGCTCAATTGCTTTACGCTTCGGCTGCTTCTCGTCTGACAGAATTCCACTCATTACTCTCGATACTTTGTCATGTAAATTATGCATGATTAGGCAACTTTGGCGCCGTCACAGCGCCACTAAGCCGACCGCAAAATCATCAAAATTCACCTCCTGCCAATTCGCCGCCGGCGGCGGCTGTCAAATTTTGTTTGTTCACCGCATAATTATGCGCCGCTGCCATATGAGTCTGTAAGTGTAAGTGTGCATTGTGGTTTGTTGTTGGCTTCCGTTTCCGATCGTATCTGATTTCCTGCGCGAAGGGGGGCGTGCACTACTCAACCGAAATTTAATTTGGCACTTGGGCGTACAATTATTTGGGATAATTTTTACTTTTGTTCTAATTGCTTAACTTTATTTTGCTAAGTGCCACAGCATGCGGTCACTGTCGGTTGCTGCTTTCATTTTAGTGCCAACGCGCAGCAAGTCAAATTATTGTCGCTTGACCGCATGTTGGCGCCGTTCCTTCAATTCAACAACCGCCTTGGCCGGCTTTAGCTTTGGCTGCTCTAATTCTCTTTCACTGCTGCCGCGGCTTTGTGTCATTAAAAGCGCATAAATATTTGAAACCACCAACAGCAAAGGAATGCAACAGCAGCGACAGCGCCTCCTGAAAACGAGGTCAACCCGTTGCTGCCTTTTCTCCACACTCCAACATTCGTTTGTTTCGCTCGCTATCTGTTGTCCGTTTGTTTGTTTGTCTGATTGTCTGCTTGCATTTCTGTATATGTATGTGTGCTGCATTGCTGTAGTGGTGGCAGCGCCACAATTTATTCGATTTCATCTCATCTGCCGCGTTCGCCACTGTTCGCCTGTGCCCGCTCGCGCTGCTTATTTATTGAAAACTTTTCAACTTTGCCGACAACAGCGCTCGGCATTCGGCCCGCCGGCATTGGGGGAGCTGCTGCACACCACGAAAAAAGGATAACATCGAGTAGTTGAAATGTTTATTGTTTTGACGATTTATAGTTTGGCGGATAAGGGTCGCTGCCGTCATTAACCCCTCTTGGCGTTTGTGCCTCAGATTGTCACTTGGCGATAGCGTTTACTAAACTTTGCGTCGATTTTGGCTTTGCCAACTTTCGCATTAATATCGGCCGACTCAGCAGCAGCTCAACTGCGCTGCGGGCTGCGCGAATTTTCTGGCATAAAATTAATGAGTGCCTCTATTAATGTGGCAATTACTGGAGGCGAATTGCTGGCGCACACAAGTTGCTGGGCTGAGCTGTTCTAACCAGCCACTATTGCCGGCTGTAAAGTGTGCTTTATGTGCGGCTTTAAATGCCAATTCGGCTACTAAATACTTGGAGTATCTTACAAACAATCGTTTATGGTCACGTATCGCGCTTCACGTTTGCTCATTAAATGGTGTTGGTCGTTGGTGCTGATGAGTGCGATGATGCTTTGATTGTTGTCATAAGAAAAAAGAACAAAGATCACTTAAAAGTGCTGCACTAAAAGTTGTGCACAACATGACTGCGAAATTAGAGAAATTAATTATCCTTTTAACCATTTTCATTTGTCAGGGCCGTGGAGTGCAGAGTGGCACAAAATCTCTACTCCTAAGGTGGGCATTTCTCTCCCATAAAGCATTTCAAATTGCACAGAACTACAAAATCCTGACTGAGCAAAACCCTGGTGTTCAACAAAAAGCCTCTCGGACTTACTCTTCCTTTCGTCAGAGTTTTCTTTTCTTCAAATATTTTTAAAAAAGATACCATAAAAATAGGTTTTCCAGAATGAAAACCTGGCTTAGGAGCAGAACACAGAAGGACATTTGTATAAGGAAAAAAACTGAGGGACAGACGCACAGAAAAACACAAAAAGTGTCCACAAAAAGTTTCTTAAATCTTTTATAAAAACTTAATACTTGAATGAAAGAAAAACCAAAGCGACAAGTTCAAATATCTATCAATTGCGAGAAAAATGCATAACAAAGTGTTTACAATCTTTCAACGGAAAATATATCTCAACAGGAAACAATCTTAAGCCAAAAGGGAGCACATCGAACTTTTCATGGAAATGGAAGACATGTCCCCTTTAGGATAATAGAGATAGTTTTCCCAACAGGAATGTCTGAGCAACTGTCAAATATATCAATAACGTTTAAATGGGGTCGAGGCCAACATTCGAGACGCCATTGCCGGAATAACTCCGCACATATTGTACCGAATCATCAGAAATTGGACCGACCCACAGTGATTCGACTCCATACAACCGCGGGACAAAATTAGACGGAGTGGTCCGTTCTTCATAAAATTTGGTATACTAGTCAATCAATGTCTGCTGAATTGAAATCTCCAATTTGTTTTTCTTAAACTGTTGTAGTTTGGCAATGCCTGAGACTTGAATTTGCAATTTTCGTCATTTTTGTAGGCTACATTTATCAGATTTTACATTTAATCGGTAACGTCCACATTGATAATTGCAAAGAATAACTGAAATTATACGAGGAACCTTTACTTTTGCAATAAAAATGAAGAAGTATCTTTTACATTTCAACAGTTTTTTTTCATTCTTCACGCTAATTGCATACTTTTAGGGATAAATAAAATATATTTTATCGAAAAATAGGTGTTTAGAACACATTTCAAATTGAATTATGTATTTTCTGAGATGGGAAAATATCGGAGGATGTAATTACATTATCCGACAAAGAAAGAATGCTTCTTAATATAAAAAAAATCCAGGAACATACTTCCACATACTTTTCAGATATTTTCCTCTAAGTTTTGCCAATTTTCAGATTTTAATTTAGAAAAATATTTTAAATTACAAGTGAAGTAAAAGCCTCAGCTTTGCAAATTTTGAGAAAACATTAAAAGCGAAAATGGCCACATCATTTCTTAATCTATATTGAGAGTTTTAGCAACTTCTTGGTAACCATATCTTTTTAAAATTCTCAATACTCAATAGACTAAAAAACGGAAAATATGTGTTCACATTTTTTTTGTGAAAAAAGTTTTAACTTTGAGCCGCTTTTGCACACACACTTATTAATTTTTTGCACAGATTTTTTGCGGTTTTCTTAGTTGGAGTTTCACCTTTCAAATGACATCAAAATCGTTTAATTCTGAGACTGAGATACATTTTTTGAATTTCGGAACGAATCACTGTGCGACCGCTTGAAACACTGTGAGCGAAGCCGAGGCAGCCATTTGAATTATGTGCTTTTCCATACATGAATGTAGCTTAAAATAAAGCCAGAACCGATTTGATATTTGTGGTTTTATTTAAATTTGATGATCCTTTTTATCTGGTCACCCTCATAACTCAAACGACTAATGACTATTTTTAACTGTCTTCACATTTTTCAATGTCTTCAATTCTCATCTTTTGGAGGACAGTGCATTCTGCTGCTAAAACAGATATTTTTATATTTTAAAATAAATATTTAAAAAAGTAGATATACAAAAAAATTATAAAAATATATACATACACTTTATTGATCGATGAAGCAAGCAGTTAAGTTTCAAGTCACATAACTCTCAATGGCAATGATAGAGAATATATCATATATTTATATTTTCTCTTCTATTGATCTATGTCTCTTATTTTTCTTTTTCTTTTCTTTAAAAAACGTGCATTCGTTTCTTCTTTAAACTCAAATATTCAGTTTATTAATTTCCTATTATTCCTAAAACTTCAAGCTATTCCAAGGACCAACTAAACAGTTTATTCTTGAAACCATAGAGGTGTCAGACGTCCGCCATATGGCAACAAAATAGCGAAAGGGTTAAATAAACTTTTTGGTTTCTTTATTGAAAGATTTTTATTTACAAAAATATAAAACTATAATAAGAAGAAGAATGCTAAAGAACTTCACCTATACTTATATTCACATTTTCTTAAGTACTTAGGCGCGTTGAGTACTTAACCCTTTCGACCCCAAAGTTGCCTGAGAGCAATTTTACCTATTTGTCATCTTATAGCAAAAGCTACGATTGATTTATGGGTTTAATTTAAGTAAGCACCAACAAATTAATAATTTTAGAAGGAAATTGAAAGCAAATTCCAAAAATTTTATTGTTATCCCCAAAATATTTTTCAATAATTTGCAACGATATCGGGGAAAGTTTGTGTTCGATCATAAGTGATCAAAAAGTGATTATTTTGTATTTTTCTATAAATATTAAATAATTTTTCTGTAATTAAAAAATATTGATAAAGAATGTATTTAACCCGTTTTAAGCTAAAATTGATCAAACTAGCTTTAGAACTCTAACAAAGAGGCGTTGCGACTTCAAATAGCGTGTGCATACTTCTTAGGGAAGTGTTTCATGATTTAAATACCAAAAAGTAATATCGAGACACAGGGTAAAATTCGGAGTCGAAAGGGTTAAGCGCACATAGCGCATAGAGTCCCAGAGATAAGGTACCTAAGCGGGTTTCACTGTATATCATTCATCTTTAAACTAGCCTTTTTCAGCAACATTTCCTTATACTTCAGTTGTAATCTTGTGAGAGACTTTCAGAAATGCCTAAAACGGAAAGCACTTTCTAAAGTGCGAATATGAGTTCTTCAGCAGACTTCTTTCCTCTTTGAAGACTTTCATTCCTGTAGCAAAGGCTCTACATGGTTATAGGGTTTTTGCCTACACTGCGTTGCTAAGTTGTCCACAGATTTGCAGTGTTTCACTTGCTGATCCATAGCCAAATCAATGACGATACAAAGTATTTTAACAACAATTTATTTTAATTGATTTCAGCTGCTTCTATCAAAGTTCGATGACACCAACTTGTACCTTTCGAAAACTTAAGCTCTTCAGTTCGATTTTTGTGTCAGTTAATAGCTCTAAGCTTGCCTTTCACTTGCAAATATTCAGCTACTCACATTCTCACACAATAATCAATTCAAAAATCATTTTACTTTGAGTGCGGCCCTTTCCATAATTCTTTGTTATAAGTATTAACTGTTACTTTAAGCTATTAATTATTCTATAGACTACAACAAATACCATTGGCAAACATGGAACTAATATTTTCCACACGATTTTTCTGTGCATTTCTTTCAGATCACGCCGGTGAACTGGGCTGGGCGTTCACCCTAATCATAGTTTCAATCATATCAGCTCTTATAGGTGCTATTGTAATGGTCATAGTTCTAAGATGTAGAAGGTAAGTTCCGCACACGTTCGCCTTCAAATTGAAACTTAATTAAGCCATAAAATATAAGAACTGAACATTTGGCTTTGGCCAGCCAAATGTCGTAAGTAATGGAAGGAGCAACGAAACGGAAATGTTAATAGTTGCGTGATGATGCTGCCAGCCACTTAAGCAACAGTTAATCATAATCGTAATTGTATTGAAGGTTTGGCTGGCAATAAAAGCAGCCAAAGTCAACACGCTCCGCATGCACATTGCATGAATTGAACGTTAATGACGGCGGCTGCAAACTGAAAATTCAAATAAAATATAAAACAAACATATTTCAAGCTTAGCGCGCAGCCGGCACTTGTGGCAAAGGTTGGGGGCGCGGAAACTGTAACAAAAGGTTGCTTGTTTATCTAAGAAATTCGAAGCGGCGCTTGTGATTTTTTTTGTTGATTTTCTCGAATGCCTTTTTCTGATTTCCTTGAGTCGAGTCGAGTCGAGTTGAGTTAACAAAGCGTGCTGACCAGTTTGGTGTGCTTTTATTTTTTCCCCCCCAGAGATGCAGAGGCAGAGGAAGTGAAAAAAAATAGTCACGAAAAATGGCTTTTATGTCGTTTGTGTGGCATAAAATGCTTTGACGGCATTTTGATGTATTGTCTAAATGCTTCATTGCGCAATCGTGCGTTGAAAATATTTCAAATACGTTTGCATAGCGCTCGGAGCGGTAAATTTGGCAGCGTGGTGCGTTAATTAGATGCGGCCAATTGTTGAAATGTTGATTTCAAAAAAAAAAACACAACTTTTTGTTTTGAGCTCAAATGTATGAGTACACTGAAAGCGCTGTGTTCCGATGAGAACTAAAAATGAGAGCCAAGAAATGAATGAAGAGTCCACTCGCTTTGAAATAATAAAAAAAAGTTAAAAAAAATAATTGCAATTTTTAAGTAAAACTAACATTAAAAACAAACTAACTTTTTAAAACAAATCAATACATCTAATTCTCTTTTTAAACGAATTTTTTTTTACACGAATTTGATTTAACGCGAGTTAAAAAAAATGTCTCTTTTTACATGAATTGTTTTGTTTTAACACGATTTTTAATATTTTTTTTAAATCTATATTATTTTAACTTTTTTATATTAATGAATTTCAGATATTATTTCCTTATTTCCAAAGAATAATTTATATTTTATAATATATTTAATGAATGAATGAAGAGTCCACTCGCTTTGAAATAATAAAATAAAGTAAAAAAAAATAATTGTAATTTTTAAGTAAAACTAACATTAAAAACAAACTATCTTTTTAAAACAAATCAATACATCTAATTCTCTTTTTACACGAATTTTTTACACGAATTTGATTTAACACGAGTTAAAAAGAAAAAAATTTCTCTTTTTACACGAATTGTTTTGTTTTAACACGATTTTTAATTTTTTTTTAAATCTATATTATTTTAACTTTTATTAATATATTAATGAATTTCAGATATTATTTTCTTTTTTCCAAAGAATAATTTATTTTTTATAATCTATTTAATGAATGAATGAAGAGTCCACTCGCTTTGAAATAATAGAATAAAGTAAAAAAAATAATTGTAATTTTTAAGTAAAACTAACATTAAAAACAAACTTACTTTTTTAAACAAATCAATACATTTAATTCTCTTTTTACACGAATTTTTTACACGAATTTGATTTAACATGAGTTAAAAAGAAAAAAATGTCTCTTTTTACACGAATTGTTTTGTTTTAACACGATTTTTAATTTTTTTTTTAAATCTATATTATTTTAACTTTTTTATATTAATGAATTTCAGATATTATTTCCTTTTTTCCAAAGAATAATTTCTTTTTTATAATATATTTAATGAATTGAATGAATGAATGAAGAGTCCACTCGCTTTGAAATAATAAAATACAGTAAAAAAAATAATTGTAATTTTTAAGTAAAACTAACATTAAAAACAAACTTACTTTTTAAAACAAATCAATACATCTAATTCGCTTTTTACACGAATTTTTTTACACGCATTTGATTTAACACGAAAAGAAAAAAATTTCTCTTTTTACACGAATCGTTTTAACACGATTTTTAATATTTTTTTAAATCTATATTATTTTAACTTTTTTACATTAATGAATTTCAGATATTATTTCCTTTTTTCCAAAGAATAATTTATTTTTATTATATATTTAATGAATTGAATGAATGAATGAAGAGTCCACTCGCTTTGAAATAATAAAATAAAGTAAAAAAAATAATTGTAATTTTTAACAAACTAACAACAACAAACTAACTTTTTAAAACAAATCAATACATTTAATTCTCTTTTTACACGAATTTGATTTAACACGAGTTAAAAAGAAAAAAATGTCTCTTTTTACACGAATTGTTTTGTTTTAACACGATTTTTAATATTTTTTTAAATCTATATTATTTTAACTTGTATTAATATATTAATGAATTTCAGATATTATTTTCTTTTTTCCAAAGAATAATTTAGTTTTTATAACATATTTAATGAATTAAATTGTGTTAGCACGAAATAAATTAAGTGAACTCTGAGAAGAATTTTTTTATATTGTTTACACCTAATTCTCTTTTTACACTATTTTTTTTGACACGAATTTTTTGGGAACGTATCTATCGTGTAAAAAGGGAATTAGGTGTATTTGTTCAGTAAAACGTAGGTGTGCAGTAATTTTATGTCATAAAATTTCCTAAAAATTCAAATTATTGCGTCCCAAAAAATAGTTGCTTACATTTGACTTTAGGTTCCACAAATATCACTTAAAAGTTATTAGTCTATCACCGTTAAGTCAAGTTCTTTCCATAATTCTACATAAAAGCTTAATTATGACATTGTAATTGTACAAAATGTTGACCGTAGCGCAGATAAAATTGCACTTAAGTGCCCACCAAATGTTCTCAAACTTTACCAAATTTTGTCAATTGTGGTTTATTGAAATTTATTGCACAATTTCAGCTAATTTCCATCATCATAATTAAGCGTCGCTAATGCACTAATACGACAGCCATTTCATGTATTGCAATGCAAATGCCAATGACAAGCGTGGCCAACAACAACACACATTGCAACAGCAATTCAATTAAATGCTATGCTGGTCTGTCCACGTCGCGCGCCATGCAAAAGAAAAATCAAAGAAAAACGCAATGGAAAAGTATAAAAATCAACTTTTGGTTGCAGTTAATTGCATTGCAGATCGGCTGCAACCTTGCCGCCAGCTTTGCACTGTAGCGCCAACGAGACGGACAGCGCGCCAAAGCGTGGGATCGCTGATTGACAGTGTCGCACATAAATTGCTGCACAAATTATTATTGTATATTTTATTCTGCCTCTCGTTCTTGCATTTTTGTGCAAATTTGCCTCATTCGCATTTGCTTCTTTTTTTTTTTTTTTTAATATGTCACGCTGTCGTGTCCATTGGCGCAAAGCGTAAAATTAGCAAAAATTTTATAACGAGCACATTAAATGTACGCTTAAGCACGCAGTCGCCGACAGGCGAGCCAAGTGCCAACGCGCAGCCGCAACAACCACAAACTGAACACACCTACATACATGTTTGTATGTATGTATGGCGACCAATTAAATTGTCATATTAGCTCGAATGTTTATGCGTGCACCGCACCGGCATCGCCGCCGCTGCCGTCACCTGTTGCTGCCGTCACTTGCAACGATTCGGCGTTGGCCGTTGTTTGCATTTGTCATTTTTGCTTGCTTGTCGCTTGTTGGTTTAATTGCGAATAATGGCCAATAAAGTCGTTCTGAAGCGTGAAGTGCTGTTTCACACAACGCCACAAAGCGTGGCCAATGCGACACCACCACCGCTGCCGATCGACGACAGCGCGCCGCCGCCGCCGCTTAGATTCGTCTGACATTTTGCGCCAAACATTTGCATGTTTTGCTGCCGTTGGTGACCAATTTTGGTGGCATTGTTGTTGTTGTTGTTGTGTGCGCATTGCACTGCTGACAGTCGCCGGTGACGTTTTGTGACATATTAAGCGCCAAATTAGTCGCAATTACAGGTAATTTGAGTGAAGCATATTTTACTTTTTAATTTTTTTTCTTTATTTATTTGTTGCACTGACATTGCGACGCAACACATTCACCAGCGCCGGCGTGTGTGCATGTAATGGCATTTTAATGTAATAAATTCATAATGTGAAATCGCAGAGTGAGATTTATTTGTCACTCGTTTCGGTCATTAATCAATTTATTGCGCTCCCAATAAACGGCAACAACAGAAACAACAACTGTGCATGTGGCACAGTAAATGACGCTGCGCATCACAGCAGTTGCTGCAGCAATAATGGCAATAAAGACAGCAACAACAACGACGACAAGAATAAATGGTAATCATAAATACAGCCCGATCAGCGGCCACAACAAAAATTACACTAACAAAAGCAATGGCGAACAACCGCAGCCGCAACAACCAACCAACCATCGCTTGATGACCGACAACGACAGCAACTCTCAGTGCAGGCATATTGACATTTTATGTCGCCAATTAACTTTCAGTTTTAACCTCATAACCAGCTGTGATCAGCGCTGACGTATGCGACAGACGCGCCGGGCAAACAGAAAAAAATTACATAAAAGCGCGCAACTTAATTACCGTACAGAGTGATCCAAACGCTTGCAACAATGGGTGAATTCTTTCTAGGGCATCGTTTTTGTGACCAAATTGTCAGGATTTTTTTGGGGGATTTTTGTAAAATGCCCGACAGTTTTGTTTCAACTTACTAAGAATTGTTTTATGGGCTTAAGTTTTAAAGGATTTGTGAATATTTTAAAGAAAGTCGAAATTTTTCTAATTACAAAAATTTTCACTTGAACAACAACAGAACCAAAAAAATCGCAATGAAACTTATTTAAACTTATTATAGTTAGTTTATTTATAATCTGTTTTTTTATTATAAACTGTCAATCACAATAAATTTTTTTATGAAATTAATTGGATGAAGCTTCTAATTAACTAATTATACCACACTTTGCATTAAAATTATGGGCTATTTTCCACAGATGTTTTTAAAAAGTCTATTAAAAAAAATCCATTATTTTTGCATGAAATTTAAGGATGTCAGGATTTTTTGGATTTTTGTAAAATGTCTGATACTTGTTTTATTGTTCACATAAGCTTTTAATTTTTTGTTTAAATTTACTAAGAATTGTTTTATGGGCTTAAGTTTTAAAGGATTTGTGAATATTTTAAAGAAAGTCGAAATTTTTCTAATTACAAAAATTTTCACTTGAACAACAACAGAACCAAAAAAATCACAATGAAACTTATTTAAACTTATTATAGTTTATTTATAATCTGTTTTTTTATTATACACTGTCAACCACAATAAATTTTTTTATGAAATTAATTGGATGAAGCTTCTAATTAACTAATTATACCACACTTTGCATTAAAATTATGGGCTATTTTCCACAGATGTTTTTTAAAAGTCTATTAAAAAAAATCCATTATTTTTACATGAAATTTAAGGATGTCAGGATTTTTTGGATTTTTGTAAAATGTCTGATACTTGTTTTATTGTTCACATAGGCTTTTAATTTTTTGTTTAAATTTACTAAGAATTGTTTTATGGGCTTAAGTTTTACAGATACAGATACAGATACAGATGCAGATACAGATACAGATACAGATACAGATACAGATACAGATACAGATACATATACATATACAGATACAGATACAGATACAGATACAGATACAGATACAGATACAGATACAGATACAGATACAGATACAGATACAGATACAGATACAGATACAGATACAGATGCAGATACAGATACATATACAGATACAGATACAGATACAGATACAGATACAGATACAGATACAGATACAGATACAGATACAGATACAGATACAGATACAGATACAGATACAGATACAGATACAGATACAGATACAGATACAGATACAGATACAGATACAGATACAGATGCAGATACAGATACAGATACAGATACAGATACAGATATAGATACAGATACAGATACAGATACAGATACAGATACAGATACAGATACTACACCTTATATAAAGTTAATTGAAGAAAGAGACAGATTTACTTATTTTGATTCCATTATTGGTTATTGCAATCCATTCAATTTCAAAGCAAATATGTAGAAATATGTTGAAATTATTCGTAAAATATCGATCGAAAATGTCTTCCTAACAGTTGACTAAAAATCCAAAAATTAATACCCAATGATCCAATGCTGTTCTTCTCTTCTTCTTCCATGAGCTTATCGAATTTGAATTGAAAAATTCGTTCAGTACCAAAATAATCAGCTTCAAATCTCTCCCATATGCATTCCTGTTCCTTTTCCCGGTCAATCAAAAATCCAGCCAATTGAAACACCCCACTCACCGCAAAATTTTATAGGCATTCTGAATCCGGCTCCATGTCCTTGTTCGCTGATTTTTCATCAATATTTGTTCGAAATCTGTCACATAAATAAACATACATATTCATTTATAAATTCAGCTCCATTTATATGCCGTTACTGCTACCGTTGTTTTTGTAGCTTTTGACGCGCAGACTGCGAGTGCATTGCATTTTAATTAAATTATTTGCCTCAACTAATTATAGAAGCAAATGCAAAGTTGACACAACAGCGAAAACAAACAGTAAGAAAAATGCATAAATATGCACCCGAGGTAAAGTTCACAGATAAATTAGTGCTGCAATATGTAAAATAAATTGCATGCAAAAATACACAAACACATTTAAAGTGCTTTAAGTTGAACTGTTCAAACTGTGCCATTCGTTTCGATAAAGTCGACCCAAAGAAAATGTCAGTTTTATAAAAATTCAAGCAAGTTACGAAAGCTTGTGCAAGTTTTAGTTCAAGGCTGAACAAGGCTGAATTAAGTTAGATTAGGTTGGGTTACAATAAGTCGGTTTATGTTAATGAGTTGCGTTAGGTTATGTTCGATCAAGTTTTGATCAGATAGGATTAGGTGAATACGTTTAGTTCTGAGGGAACTGTGGTTAATTTGAACTCGTTTATAGCCATAAAAGGTTGAGAATTTCCTTAGTTGACTACTGATCCATAGACAATTAACACAGTAACTATTAAACAGATTATCAAAGTCAAATGAGCTAATCATTTATTGCTAATTAAATAAGCATTTTTTTTAATTGCCAACACTTGAGCCGCAAAAATTCCGATTAGTATAGTCGCATGGGAAAATTTTGCTAAAACTATTCAACGCCTTTTTTAATTTTTTTTAAGCTTCTCACTGCTTATCAGCTGCAGAACCAGCTCAAGGCTACCGAATGCTTCATTTTTGCTCTGATCAGCTTGACTTGAAACGCTTAAAGTTCGCGTGCGGTAAGCGATTAAAATATAATTATAAATCAGATTTTGTAATAACATTCAACAATAACAACACTAAAAGAAAACCAAACTGAGCAACAACAAAACACAACAAACACTAAAGCAGCAACAAAAACAGCAAAGCAGCATACAAGTTTAACGCTTATCACAATAAATTGCCATTAATATAAATTAAAATTAAAAACTAATAAGCCAAACGTAATAAAAACAACAATGCAAAGAGCAAAGCACAAAAAGGAAACACATTATTGGAAAAAGGCGTGTCCAATGTGCGATAATGGGTGCCGGGGCCGGTGTGATAGTGGGGCGTACGAGCTGATCAACTTGAAGTCGCAGCAGCATTGCGGTGCTCACACACCACCATTGCCCGTTTCAATTCCAATAAAATGAAACAGCAACAATTAACCGAAATGGTTTATTAATAAAACTAACGCTAATAGCTTCCGCCGCATGTATGTACAATGAAATTGATTTAGCGGCACGTCTGCTGCTGGATTGGTTGGTCGATGCTGCGCTGAATGGCCAACATTTTTGCACGTTTTCAGTGTAGCAGCATTAGAAATAAGATTCGGCGCTTTTGAGGCAAAAGTCGACCATATCTATTACGCGCACACACATTCGCATAATGCATAATGAAAAATTTCCAGTTTTTAATGTTCTTTATCGTCTCCACCTCGAATCGGGGGGGCGCAGCACTGATTTTTTAAAGAGGAAATTAGTGTATTTCGATTAACTTTGGGAATTTATAGCTTTTTAAAGAGTGTTTTGTTGTTGTGTGAGTAATGGAATTTGCAATAGCGTTAATAAAAAAAATATATATTATAAATATTGGTCAACTTTGCGTTAAAAATGTTGTTTTGGCTTAATGGGGTCGTCAATCAATAAAATTGTGAACATTACAATGACAAGTACTAAAAAACAACATGGATTACATGCAGAAAAACTTATTATTTGCTGTTTCCATGATCCCCAATGATATCGGTCATTACATCTTTCAAAATAATACTGAACTGAACCAAGTTATCGGACCATTATTAATCAGTTTTTGTTTCAAACCATGAATCCAGTTTTTGTTCAATCCATGTACCGTTACCAAACGTATAAATAAATAATAAATTAATTAATTAATATAATAAATAAATAATAATAAATAAATAATAATAAATAAATCTCAATCAATGAATCAGTAAGTCAATCCACTGCAAACAAAGTTCAATCGAAATATTATTTTTGTCAAGTTTCCTAGATATTTTTCTGTTTCACTTTTTTAATTATTATAAAAATATTATTATTTATGTATCTTAATCATGTTTTAGTCAAATCGATAGTTAAATTGTAATATAGTTGTTACGCGCCTGACCATAGTGTGCCGCAAGTAGTCGTGTTGCACATTCGCACATGCACACATGGGCAGCGATTGACTTAAGCGCTGCCAATGAAGCGTCACGTTTGGCCCAGAAACTTAATTTATGTATTTTTTTCAATTTTATTTGTATTGCTTTGGAGCTAAGAAAACCAAACACAAACGCAAATTACGTTCATGTTGCAAGCAAACGAAAGTGCGCCAAATCACAGACATTAAACTGTACATGCGGCAACGATAAAATATTAATTTTCCACTACCAGAAGTGGAAAAAACCTTTGCTTGATAAACTTTGCTTTCAATACTTTAAAAATTTATAATTCTTCCCATAAAATATTATTGATAGCTTAATTTTTTAATTAAAACCATAATGTAAAACATGGAAAATGCATTTGGCCGCATGCACAAATTGCGTTCGCATCACCTGTGGCAACTGTCCGTTTGCAGTGCGCCTGCAAGTCAATGCCTACATTTGTTGCCCTCCATAATTAAATCACAAAATTGCACACCGCTCCGAACCAGCTTCGGGCAGCCAGCAGTCAGATAAGAAATCTCATTGAACTTCAATACACTTCAGACTTCAGAGTTGGCAGTGCCGCTCGCAGCGCTGACATTTTTATTTTCTGCTGCATGGCTGCTGCTGGCATGAGTGCATATTCCTGTTGCTGCTGCCGTCAGCACTTTTGCAATTGCCCCCCGAACAACAACGGCAGCAACATCAGCAAATAAGCATCGCATCGCGAGCGCAGTAGCGTTGGCCATAAATAGTGCCATCCCATTTGACAGCAGCTGGCGACAGTTTTTGCTGTTGCGTTGTGTAACTGGCGGAAGCACCGCATACCACAGCGTGAAAAGTAGTTCAAAGCCGGTTCTGTTTGAGCCAATCTTGGAGTGTTTTTGTTTTGTTTCTTTATACTACTTTACAATTTTTACTCGCTTTTGTGGCGTTTTCCAGCTCTTGGACACTTTTTATTTAATTCTTTATTTGTATTTGTTTCTCTTGTTCGTTGTTATGTCGTTGTTGTTGTTGTTGTTGTTTGCCATTGAAAAGTGCTGAAAACAAGTGCTTCTTCTGCCATCTAACCACATGATTACGTTGTAAACAAAGTATTTTGTGATTGCTTCTGGTACGAGCTGCACTTCAAGCAAATGCAATTTTGTTGTTCCGCAAATGGAAATGGAAATGTCATAAACATTTCACTACAGTTTCACTTCGCGCTCAATTCGAGTACAATTACAGTTTGTATGCATTAGAGTTGATTTGATTTTGCTGTAGGCTGCCATTTAATTGATGCTTCGACTGATAAGTTTGTGTCTTAAGTCTTTTGTTTTCAATGGCAGTCACAGCTCAAAGTGCTTCACGCGTTATTGCTTCATGTTTTATTTGGGGCTATAATAATATTTGTAGGCTTAGAAGGGGACCGTGAGCATTATTAAAAAAAACATTTTAATAAAAATTTAATTTTAGGCGAGTTCAATTAAGAAAAATGAAATGAAATAAAGTAAAATAATATTTAAACAGTTAAATAAATACTTATTATAGGAAAAAAAGAATGCACAAGTAAAAGAAGAAGAAGAATCAGAATAAGATTTCGTACTGAGAAATTTTTCAGACAGGTTTGTGCTTGTTTGACTCAGTTTTGCTTGAGCGCGCGTCAAAGATGAACACCAGCAAAGAGAACAAATGGATATGAAGAACATTTTTTTTAGTTTTTCTTCGATAAAGACAAAAACGCCAATGAAAATTTAAGAAGTTTTTATAGTTTTGATACTTTACCAGCCAATCATACGCAATTTTGGTTTCGCCGATTTCGTTCCGGAAATTTTGATGTCATAGTTAGATGCATCACGCTTTGAAAAGTCAATTTTGAAAATATCACTAAAATAATGGAAATCGTCTGGTCCGAGCATCATGCAAGCACTTAAGCTTAACACATTGTTGACCGACAACTTTTCTGAAATTTACCTCATGTGCCCGGCTATTGTTTTGAAAGCGTATGTGGAAGTAAAACAATGTAAACTTTAATACATTTTATTTATTATTCAACTCTTAATATGTCTTTTTCGTATGATAAAAAGTATAACAATCACCATCACAAATCAACAATCACATGTTTACTCGTGACCACGAAAACACGAGTTAACTCGTTACCGGTCAGCAAAGTGTTAACATTACAGAAAACTATATGGAACCACTTAAATGAGACTGGATACAAACAGAAGCTAGATGCATGGATTTCCACCTGTCCTTGTCTATGGCGAATGACCTACACCTGACATTATATATTAAATTTTAAAAACTAAAAATGAAGGAGAAAAGCATTAAATCTGAAATATAAAATAAAAACACAAATTTAGTTATTTATATAGAAAGTTATTTATATTTCAATGCGCAAACCGCCACGCATTCATCGCAATTGCTGTTAAGCAATTATTTTTGTAGCCAACACATTTATCAGTTTTTTCTATCTAAAACACATTTCAGTCATAACGAAAAAGTGTCAAGCATAACACATAATTGCAGTTTGTTGCTTGAGTCTTTCATTAATTTTATTCAACTACTGTCGCATTTATCGCCAAATCGTTATTTACAGTCATTTGAAACGTTTTCTCATTTGCTTGTTTTGTTCTTCTCTTTGCAGAATAAAATCAGCTAACGGTAATGGTAAGTTGTCACACACGCACACATGAAGCAATAAAAGTGTTTTTAATATTCGTATGAATCATAATGAAAATATTTAATGTCAATTGCACACTCACCGTACGTGACAGTCACAATGCCCATAAATGTTAAATGCATTTTTAATGTTCTTTTTTGTCAGCTGGTGTGACATAACCGGCCGCGTTGTCCGGTCTGTTTCCCCTCGCCGCGCATAAGCGCAGAATTTACGCGCAAAAAGTGTCACCTTCTGCGGTAGCGACGATTGGCGCACTTGCGTTTTGACACTTTGGCAAATTCCGCAAATATTTTGCTAGCCTGCAGCACTGCCACGGCACACATTGCCTTGCCGCCAACATATCGCCAGCTGGTGACAAAACTGCGATAAACCGCTAAACGCCTTTTGCTGCCACATTGCTTTGTCACTGCACATTTTTTTCTGCTGTCATTTTCCTTTTTAATTTGACTGCAGTTTTTTTTTAGCATTTTTCGGAAATTTTCCGCCGGCTCCACGGCGACCCAATGTTGTGACTGGCAGCCGCATATTGCAATTACCAATGCGGCTTAACTCCGACACTGCCGAACTGCCGCGCAGTGAATTAGCTAAAACGCGCTCTGCCATTACGTTTATCGGCAAATTACGTCAACTGCAGCGGGCGGAGGAGATTAAAATAAACTAACCGATAGTGTCGCGTCAAAAATTATGTAACTTGGCGCAAATGCGAAATGTGGCTGCCACTGGCAGTGCGAGTAGGTAGAGCCGAGCAGCGCCACGCCACGCCAACAGTCGCACAACCAACGGCGGCAAATCGTTGGCCATTGCTGACTGCAGTTTCGGAAATTAATTGATTCACCGCAGCGATAAACTTTTGCAAAATTTCAATTTGCATTTTAAAACGCAATTTGCTAATTCGTCGGAGTAACGCGACCGGCTGGTGGTGGCGGCGGCTTGTGAGCTGCGTGTGGGTAGGTGGGTGGATTGGCGCAGTCATTCAATTGTTCGTGTTGCATGCAGACGGCAAGACAGATAGTCGAACTAGCGAAGACACAAACTGCCAAGCACTCAGTCAGGCAATGTGCAGTGCGGCAGGAGGGCCGAAAATGGCAACAACGCAGCTGCAGCAAAAAGTGCGCGGGCGCAGGATGACAAATTTTCTTTGGCCTACACATGAAAAAAAATTTGTGAAAATTTAATTGAAGATTTTTTTCAACAAAATGTGTGAGAGCAATTTTTATTTAACTATTATTGAAAATTAATTTTAAAAAATTAATTAATTTTTTTATAAAATTATTTAATTTATTTAGTAAATTAAAATACATTTTTGTATGAAATTAATTAATTTATTTAATAAATTTTTGATAGTTTTTGTTTAATAAATTTATTTTTAAACTCATAAAATTGTATACGATTAATGCACGAAGTAGGTGGGAATGGCTGTCCCAAGGCCCCTCACCCATTTAGGCTCTGAAGGCCCATTGGGACACCACAAACAGTCGATCATAAAACAGCTCAGTCATTGAACCACTTTGAGCTTGTCATGAATCTTAGTTCTCACCTAACAGTCTAGTCGGCTAGTTAGATCCCCTAAATTGCCAAAGAAGAAGTTGCGCAGGTAAAGATAAAGCAGGACAAGTGCATAGAAGATGAATTGATTTTCCTTCTCTTCCTCGACAGAAGTCATTTAAAAACAACCCCAACCTTTGTGCAAATTCCCTGGTTTCCCTTCATTGTTCAATCGAACCATTAACCCATTAGCGCTCAAAACGTCTAAAATTTTTGTACAACTTTGCGATTGTACCAAGCGATGAAATCGGCGTAACGGATAGTGAAAATAGTCATTCTATATGTTTTCGGGTCCGCTCTACATGATTATGCCATTCGATTTTCATTTTGGTCACAAGGAAATCCAATATGGCGGTGTTTTCGGAAAAAAATGCAAAAATTTCGACCAGTTTTTTTTTTCAAATCAGTATTTCGTACCGAAATAGATTTTTTGTTGGGGTATAAATATACACAAAAGTGCACAAACATGTTGAACTTTCAGAAAATACCAAAGTTGCCCCATGGGAATACACTTAACAACCTCAAAATGGCGGAAAAATGAAAATGGCGGAAAATTTTTTCACAATCATTCATGAATTTTTTGTTTGAAAACGTCGCACTATAACGAAAAATGTTCAAGAACAAATAGTGTTTAGAATTTGACAGAGAATACGTCTGAATTTTTTGAAAAAGTTTTGATCAACTTTTGGAATTTTGCAAATTGTCAATTCTTAACAAATTGCAAAAATTTCTCAAAAAATTCTGAAAAAATTCATAGATGTTCTTAGACTGATTCTAAGCATTTCTGGCTAACAATTATTCTGTTAAATGCATTATTTTTACATACAAAAATGTTTAAATTTTTTTATGTAAAACATTTAAATTTAAATTTTAAATTTTTTTATGTAAAACATTTTTTTATGTAAAATGCATTTAGTAATAATGCATTTAACAGAATAATTGTTAGCCAGAAATGCTTTGATGAATTGACAATTTGCAAAATTCCAAAAGTTGATCAAAACTTTTTCAAAAAATTCAGACGTATTCTCTGTCAAATTCTAAACACTTTTTGTTCTTGAACATTTTTCGTTATAGTGCGTCGTTTTCAAACAAAAAATTCATGAAGGATTGTGAAAAAATTTTCCGCCATTTTCATTTTTTCGCCATTTTGAGGATGTTAAATGTATTCCCATGGGGCAACTTGCGTATTTTCTGAAAGTTCAACATGTTTGTGCACTTTTGTGCATATTTATACCCCAACCAAAAATCTATTTCGGTACGAAATATTGATTTGAAAAAAAAAACTGGTCGAAATTTTTGCATTTTTTTCCGAAAACACCGCCATATTGGATTTCCTTGTGACCAAAATGAAAATCGAATGGCATAATCATGTAGAGCGGACCCGAAAACATATAGAATGACTATTTTCACTATCCGTTACGCCGATTTCATCGCTTGGTACAATCGCAAAGTTGTACAAAAATTTTAGACGTTTTGAGCGCTAATGGGTTAAATGCATTATTTTTACATACAAAAATGTTTAAATTTTTTTATGTAAAACATTTAAATTTAAATTTTAAATTTTTTTATGTAAAACATTTTTTTATGTAAAATGCATTTAGTAATAATGCATTTAACAGAATAATTGTTAGCCAGAAATGCTTTGATGAATTGACAATTTGCAAAATTCCAAAAGTTGATCAAAACTTTTTCAAAAAATTCAGACGTATTCTCTGTCAAATTCTAAACACTTTTTGTTCTTGAACATTTTTCGTTATAGTGCGTCGTTTTCAAACAAAAAATTCATGAAGGATTGTGAAAAAATTTTCCGCCATTTTCATTTTTTCGCCATTTTGAGGATGTTAAATGTATTCCCATGGGGCAACTTGCGTATTTTCTGAAAGTTCAACATGTTTGTGCACTTTTGTGCATATTTATACCCCAACCAAAAATCTATTTCGGTACGAAATATTGATTTGAAAAAAAAAACTGGTCGAAATTTTTGCATTTTTTTCCGAAAACACCGCCATATTGGATTTCCTTGTGACCAAAATGAAAATCGAATGGCATAATCATGTAGAGCGGACCCGAAAACATATAGAATGACTATTTTCACTATCCGTTACGCCGATTTCATCGCTTGGTACAATCGCAAAGTTGTACAAAAATTTTAGACGTTTTGAGCGCTAATGGGTTAACTCGGCCCACCCATTAAATTCGTCTGTTGGGCCGCTGGATCATGACGACAGTTTTTTTGGATGAAATCTTACGCAATAACTATTTTGAAGAAAGAAAGGATTAAAATGCAGCGTTATTGGATCAAATGAAGCTAAAAATAGTCTTCTTTTATAAGTTAATTTATTTAGTTATGAAACGACTCACACTTTGAAGCATTCAAGTCCGTTTCAGCTTACTGTTTTAAATGTTCCTTGCCCTCAAATGTGTAACAGTTAATTCATATTTCTTCTGCGGTTATAAAATCCATGCGGACACTGCATCATGTGTTAATTAAACTTTGACTACAATTAAATTGAACTTTCATTAGATTGTTTGTTTTATCGTCTAACAGTCGGTCCAACTCCGCTTAACTCCGCTTAACCCTTTCGTTAGTTTGTTGCCATATGGCAACATGGTACTTTGTGGACGTCTAAACTCTCTCTGGTTTCAAGGAAAAAATTTATATTGGTCCTTATAATAGTTTGAAGTTTAGGAATAATACAAAAATAATAAACTGAATATTCAAGTTTAAAAAATATAAGTATACACTTTTTTAATGTTATTTCTGTACATGGCACAGAAAGAAGAAGCAGAAAAAAATAGGAAAAATTTCTAATTTGACTTTTTATTTCAATTTACGATGAATTTTTAAATTATTTTGGCTGAATTAAAAGAAGAAATGTTAAATTTTTAATTATTTATCTAACTTCAATTTATTAATTTTTTTGTTTAAGTAATTATTACAGCCAGAACGATATGTGAGAACACTCTAAAAAGCAGGGTTCAGTAAGAAAAACTAAAAAAAAAATTATTATTGTATGTTGTTGTTGTAACCGCACAAAAGACTAAATCAATTAATTTCAAATGTCAACTTTTCGCAGTAAAAACAACTGTAGCGAAAGGGTATATAAATGCAATCATTTTGAGAAACTTAACTTTTTAAGGAACTTTACTTTCACTGCACATGGAATTGTTTTACAAAAAAGGATTCAAATCTTTTTTAGAATATTTTCAGCTTCTGTTTATAATTTGACTTAAAAAAATACTAAAAGTCTACGAAATTTTATTTAGAGAGCCATGCAATGAAATAAAAAACAATCTCAAAGGAATAATTAGGACTACCTTGGTCGTTCTAGTGTTAAACGCAAGGTTTATAGGTTTTCCCATTTTTTATGGATGTTACAAAGAAACTAATAAATGAAATGAATTAAAACTTTCACAAGAATGCAGAGTAATTCGACTCCATACAACCGCGGGACAAAATTAGAAGGATTGGTCCGTTTTGCAGAAAATTTGTATATAGTTAATCATGGTCTGCTGAATTGAAATCTCCACTTTGTTTTTCTTAAACTTTTGTAGTTTGGCAATGCCTGAGACTTAAATTTGCAATATTCGTCATTTTTGGTGAGCTATAGCAAGTGGCTATAGCAAGGCTAGATTTTTCTGAGTTTACATTTAATCGGTAACGTCAACATTGATAATTGCAAAGAGTAACAGAAATTGTATGAGGGCCCCTTAGATTTGCAATAAAAATAATAATAATAGATGTACATATGTTCTGCATTTGTGCAGTTTTTTAATTTTTCATGCTGATTGCATACTTTTAGGGATGAAAAAAAATATTTAGTAGAAAAATACGTGTGTAGACCACTTTTCAAATTGAATTATTTTCTGAGATCGAAAGATATCGGAGGATATAATTACATAATCCGACAAAGAAAGAATGCTTCTTAAAATAAAAAAAATCCAGGAACATACTTTGACATACTTTTTAGATATTTTCCTCCTCCTCATCCTAAGTTTTGCTAATTTTAGATTTTTAATTTAGAAAAATATTTTGAATTAAAAGTGAATTAAAAGCCACAGCTTTGGAAATTTTGAGAAAATATTAAAAGCGAAAACTTCCACAGCATTTCTTAATCTATACTGAAAGTTTTAGCAACTTCTTGGTTACCATGTATTTTTAAAATATTTTTAATCAATAGACTAAAAAGCAGAAAATATCGCTCCTTCGCTGCAAGAACGTCATAACTCAAAAAAAAGTTTATGGCAACCCTGTGTGTATCTGCATATGATCTTTTATCTGTCAAAACCACTTTGTAAAATATTCAATACTTTGCTCACAAGACGACATGAAACATTTTTTGATACCTTGAACTGCCTGTAATGGTAAACTTTAAAATTTAATTTTCTCGGAATGATGTAGTTTTGAGTTATGATGTTCTTGCAGCGAAGGAGCGATATGTGTTTAAATTTTTTTGTGAAAAAAGTTTCAACTTTGAGCCGCTTTTGCACACACACTAATTAATTTTTTGCACAGATTTTTTTGGGTTTTCTTAGTTGGAGTTTAACAATTCAAATGACATCAAAATTGTTAAATTCTGAGACTATAAATTTGTTAAAATTTGTCTATGGAATGAAGCACTGTGCATAGGTGTGAACTAATTAATAAACTATGTAAAAAGTATCGAAATTCAAAAATTAAACACAAACAAACTTCCATTCAAAAGAACCACATTGCCTCGAGCCATTATTTCTCATTGAAAACTGTCAATTTAATTAAATTAATGAATGGCGCAAAAATATCGAAATATATAGATTACTCTATCGGAAATTCAAAAAATTAAATATAAATTGCATCAAGTCAAGTTTCAAGCGGTCGAGTCGGCTGAAAGTGCTCGTGTCCACTGAGCAATGCTTTGAATGCTTTGTACTTGTCAAACATTGTCTTGAATTTCAATTAGTGCTAACATCTCTTCACTTCTTCACTTCAGGATAACACCTTCTTCTAGTATTTTTGCTCAGTGTTGTTCAATTAATTTTTTTTCCTTTTCTTCTTCTTATTTTTGTCTTGATGTTACGCAGCGCATTGTGTTTTATTTTTAAACCAATTTTACACTCGTTGGCATGAAGTGCGCATAACAGCGACAACATCAACGGACAACAACAATAAACGCATATGCTAGCTACTCCTAGCGCTAATTTATTGCCATTGCATATAAAAGGAAAATAATTGCAGCAAGTCGCGAAAATTCTTCAACGCATCCGCCACCGAATTCATAAGTTAAATGAGGCATCAACGACGAAATGCGCACGACAGACACGTTGCGCTATGCTGTCGTGCAGCGTCAACATATTGCAGCGACAATATCAATGCCCAACAACAAGAACAACGCTCTCGTCGTCATCGCCGTCGTCGTCGTCGTCGTCGTCATAATCTTTTTTACAACTGCAATAACAGCAAATACTGCAACAGCAGCTATTGCAATTGCCACTGCAATGGCACGTTGGCAACAACTGCAATTTGCTGCTCCTTAAGTGCTCCGCAGCTAATTAAGTGAAAGTACGCAAACAATATGCCAACTACAACTACAACTACAGCGGCAGCGGCAACCTGCACACAACCAACCACATCCGTATCGCTCCTACAACAAGCAACAACAACGCCTACCTAACGTCTCCTTTTTTACGTTTTCAGCTCATTCTTATTATTGTTTTATTTCGCCCTCGTCTGCACGTTTATTAGTATTGTTGTTGTTGTTGTTATTGCTGCTGCCACATTCTATGCATGCACCGGCAATTGCAACGATTGCTGGCAACACTGCGCCGTTGCATCCGCCGCATATCACTGCCCCACCTGCCCCGCACAACCGCGGCCGCTGCCAGCTTACAATTCGCCAATTGCAGTCGCAAAGCAGAAATGTTTTCGCTTTGCATAAATTTGTAGCACAATGAAGAGCGCAAAAGTTGCCATCGCTGCTGCTGTTGACTGTGGCAACAATTTAATTAAATGGCCCATGGAAGATGCGGTTGTAAATATTTCATGCACTTGGCTTATACGCGCATTGCACGAATCAGTTGCAAGCGCAGTGCCGCGGCGCCCTTCACGCCGCTCCCCCTTCCCTACAGCACCATTCGCTCGCTCGCTCAACGCTGCATTTCTTGTTAAATGCAGTTCGTGTGCGCCAACCGACTTCAACTTCCTTGCTCGCCGCATTCTGAATGCTCGTGCAACACAATGACATTTTCATTTGTTGCGCCCACTGACTGCGCGCACTCTTGCACCATTAATTTGGCTCATTTTACGGCGCAACATATTTGCCGCCAAGTCATTTTTATTGCGCAAATTTTATTTACGCATTGCTTGCCGTTTTCCAAATTAATTAAATGCCAGCAGTGAGCAGTGAGTTGCGCAGCAGCGCCAACGCCAGTCCGTATCGTCATCATTAAAATGAACGCAAATGAATTTGAGCGTTGCGCTCAGCCCGAAATTTGCCGCCACTTAATCCTTTTGGCCGGCGTGCGCACACATTTCCGCTCATGACTGCCGCGTCTCCGGCCACGCCGCTTAATTGGCTCGTCGCATACGCCGGGCCGTGCCCACTTTGGCAACTTTGGCTCGACGCTGTTTATCGGCAACGGACAAATTGTTGAATTGGTTTCTCAACCGTTTCAACAATGCTTCGTGTTGTATTTGCTTGGCTTTGACTATGCGCGACTGCACCGCTACCGCCGCCACGTCAAATCTGAAAATCGTGCTTGCATGCGTTGTTGTTGGTTTTTGTCAATTTTTTTTGCGCTAGCTTCTCGCTGTGTTTGTGTTGGATGGAGTGTTGCATGCACCTTCTTACATATCGCTGCAGCAGTGTCACGTCACCGCCTACATTGGACACGAGCACTTTCAGCCGACTCGACCGCTTGAAACTTGACTTGATGCAATTTATATTTAATTTATTGAATTTCCGATAGAGTAATCTATATATTTCGATATTTTTGCGCCATGCATTAATTTAATTAAATTGACAGTTTTCAATGAGAAATAATGGCTCGGGGCAATGTGGTTCTTTTGAATAAAAGTTTTTTTTAATTTTTTAATTTCGGTACTTTTTACATAGTTTATTAATTAATTCACACCTATGCAGTGAATTAAATAATGATTCTATAAATTCGTTTAATGGAAAACAAAATACTTATGAGTAATCTGATATTTGTCAAAAGCTCACAGCTAAAGCTTGGAATGCCTCTGTCAGCCTATCAATGCAAGTAGCTTCCAGTTCTACTAGTTCAGTGTTTGAGATAGCAGAAGACGAACCAAAAGAGCGTCTAGGTTTCCTTGGCATTTCCATTCCTCACACTTTGCAGAGATTTCTCTATCAGCCTATCAATGCAAGTAGCTCCCAGTTCTACTAGTTCAGTGCTTGAGATAACAAAAGACGTACCGAAGAGTACAGAAGACTTCCAGGATTCTTTAGCATTTATATTCCTCACACTTTGCAGAGATTTCTCTGTCAGCCTATCAATGCAAGTAGCTTCCAGTTGTACTAGTTCAGTGCTTGAGATAACAGAAGACGTACCGAAGAGTACGGAAGAGTACAGAAGACTTTTAGGATTCCTTAGCATTTCTATTCCTCACACTTTGCAGAGATTCTCTGTCAGCCTATCAATGCAAGTATGGTAGGTCCCAGTTCTACTAACTAGTTCAATGCTTCAGATAACAAAAGACGAACAAAGTGGAACTTATACGATTTCTTGGCATTTCTATTCCTCACAATTTTCAAACGTTTCGAAAATGTTTCCGACCTAATAAAGAAGGAAGACATTTTTGCCTAAAATTTATTTTTATTTTTCTACTTATTCTTCTTGTAATTTCCATCTCTTTAACTTGTCCCAAGTGAGCCTTGTAACCGTTCTTTCAAACACTTTTTTGGTCCAACGCACAGTGATTCGTTCCATAGACAAAATTCAAAAAAATTATAGTCCCACAATTTAACGATTTTGATGTCATTTGAAAGTTAAACTCCAACTAAGAAACGCCCCAAAAAATCTGTGCAAAAAATTAATTAGTGTGTGTGCAAAAGCGGCTCAAAGTTGAAACTTTTTTCACAAAAAATTTTAAACACATATTTTTTGTTTTTTAGTCTATTAAGTAAAAAAAATTTTCAAAATACATGGTTACCAAGAAATTGCTAAAACTTTCAATATAGATTAAGAAATAATGTGGCCATTTTCGTTTTTAATAGTTTCTCAAAATTTTCAAAGGTGAAGCTTCTACTTCACTTTAAATTTAAAATATTTTTCAAAATTAAAAATCTGAAAATTAGCAACACTTAGAGGAAAATATCTAAAAAGTATGTGAAAGTATGTTCCTGGATTTTTTTATTTTAAGAAGCATTCTTTCTTTGTCGGATTATGTAATTATATCCTCCGATATCTTCCGATTTCAGAAAATAATTCAATTTGAAAGTGGTCTAAACACCTATTTTTCGACAAAATTAATTTTTTTGTATCCCTAAAAGTATGCAATCAGCATGAAAAATTGAGAAAACTGCAAAAAAGTAAAACATTCGTCTATTATTATCGTTTTTATTGCACAACTAAAGGATCCTAAGACAATTTCTGTTACTCTTTGCAATTATCAATGTTGACGTTATCGATTAAATGTAAAATCTGAAAAATCTAGCCAACATATTTGGTGCTATAGCTCACCAAAAATGACGAAAATTGCAAATTTAAGTCTCAGACATTGCCAAACTACAAAAGTTTAAGAAAAACAAAATGGAGATTTCAATTCGGCAGAGCATGATTCACTAGTATACAAAGTTTTATGAAGAACGGACCACTCCTAATTTTGTCCCGCGGTTGTATGGGGTCGAATCACTGTGCTATGGGCTGAAGCCTGGCAAACCTAGCTATATCCGAAATAAAATAGGAGGCCGTAAATTAATTAATGATTAATGATTAATTAATTCATTAATTAATAATTAATTTTATACATATATTTTATATAAAGTCTCAAAGGAAAGACTTTTAAACATACATCGTTAGTGAAAGCTTCATCAAATGTCGGTGCGAGGACGCACAAGGTACCTTCTCTGCTCCTGCCCAGCGCTCAATAGAACATTTCTGGCACATAATGGGCTCTGAGTTTCACAAACCTGAAAGAACGAATCGTTTTCAATGAACGATTCATTCACAAGTTTACCATTAAGTAGTTCTAGGATGACGTATCTGTATATCTGACCTAACTGTTCTATGTGAGGCTTTTGGCCGGCCAATGTAATCCTACCTAATCGAACCTTTGCACACACATACATGTCTGCCAAAATAGCACAACAACGTCTTAAATATGGTTTTGATTTTAAATTTTATATTGTTTTCAACACATCAATCAATCACTTTTTTATGTTAAGATTACGTATTCTCAAAGTAATGAAACTAAAAATAAAAAAACTAAAATACAAAATTGGTTCCAATTTCGATAGATTCAATATAAAGAAAACCGGAAAGTGGAAAGAAACTATTATAATTTTGTACTAATTTTTTTCTATGTAGATTTCTGATGTTATTTACCAGCACTTTACCAGCAACTTTAAAAGCAATGTGTTCCTCTTCATTTTTAAGACATGATTCTTTTTATATTTTATTTTAGGTTAGGTTAGGTTAAAGTGGCTGTCTTGGCCTGGGACTTGCCGAGAGACACACTTAGGCCACGGAATGGGCCCGTTGTGATACCAAAAATTGAAAGGTCTGTCTTACTGCAAGTCGAGAAGCCTATACAAGCCATTTCGAGGAGTGAATGAACTCAAGCAAGTCATTGATTTTAGCTGAACTGAGGTCATTCAAGTTGTCGAAGAAAGGAGATCCTAGGGTCTTACATCTTCGTCTAGATAGAGCCGGACAGTTGCAGAGAAGATGGCTGATAGATTCCTCCTCCTCTTCATTGAAGCAACTGCGGCAGAAGTCCCAACCGTTGACGCCTAGCCTGGAAGCATGGCGTCCAAAAAGACAGTGGCCAGTCATATTTTATTTTATATTGCTTTGTTTTTTTTTTAGTTTTGTAATCCTTAAACAATTTTCAAAAATCTATTTCTTGTGGTGATTCGGTCAATGACTTAAGCCTTAACCCAAAGCCAACGCAATACTCGCACTTCCACAAAGAGACATTCCACAAAGAGACACCTTTACGCAAAGTTCTCGTCCCTGATTGAGTTTCTCCGCACTAATTTTGCGCATTTTTTGAATAATCCTAATACTCCGATTCAACAAGATTAACCATTTTCATACCTTTTTCGGCGCCACACTCTACTCTCGAATGGCTGCCAACAGCAAGAAATCCAACAAATCATTGTCGACCTCTTCTCCGCAGTCAAGTCAAGCGAACGCGCCCAATTAGGTCGGTTGGCTGTCCACCGCGGCTGGCGGATTGCCGAAATTCTGTGCTGCCCACAAACTAAAAATACAAATGAAAGTAAGAAAAACGGCAGCGACAACAACCGCTACTAACGCTACAAATCGTTAAGTTGTCAACTGCATTTACACACAGAATCGCATTGGTTGCAGGCTATGCTCGAAACCAACAGCAACAATAACAATGAAAACCATCAACGGCATAACCTCAGGAAAAAATCGCATGCGAGCTTAAGGACAACAAAAATACCACAGAGTTGAAAGAAAGCAAAAAAAGCAACAAGAAAGTGGCGCCCGCTCAGCTTCAGTGGCCGATTGTTGCTGCAGCTTGTCGCCGGCTTGTGAGAAAATTCAAACTGGCGCGAAGCACTCGAAAAAGCTGCTGGAAGCTGCTGAAGCGAAAAAAAAGTACATCATAAACAATTTTGGCGGCAGTGAACACGCGAAACAAATTCCATGCGCCAGGCAACGCACAAAAACCGAAACAGTTAAAACGTTTCGCGAAACGACAACGAACGAGAAACAAACAGCAAACAAACGTACAGAAGCTCAAACTTCACAGTTTCGCGCACACACACACACACAACAACAACAGACGACAGGCATGGGCGACAAAAAGAGCTGCTAAAACAATTACAACAACAGCAGCAGCAAAAGCAACAATGGCAATTAAACGATTGAGAATTTTAAACTTGGCTAAGCAGCTCAGTCGACAGACAAATCGATTTTGGTTGGCTGTTTGGTTGCTGGTGTTGCCGGTGATGGGAGGCAGAGTGCGCGGGCGGCTTTAAGCGTGCAACACACGCACGAAAAACAAGTCGATGTCGTTGTCACTTGGCGGCGCACTTTCGGGCGAGTTCAGCGCCCGGTCACTGGGGTGTGCGTCGGACGCTGATTTCTGTTGGTTTGGTGCCTCAAGTAGCGAGTGGGGGGCAGGAGGAGCAGCAGCGTGTAGCAGCTGACAGTCGAACATGCGCATTGGTGTTGTGTAATTACACGCAAATGACCTGAATTTGCGTGTGGTCAAAGAAATGCGACTCAATGTTCAGTGACAACGGACAGACGGACAAATGCACACAACAATGCGAAAGTTGCTTTTCTACAGCAAACCGTTACCGTTAGCCTAACATTTGGCCCGCATTTGAAGTGAACTAAACGAATTGAACTATTTACATTTGCATGGAGAATACGACACTTTAATTCAACTTGAACAATTTTAACATTTAGGCATAGATAGACGTTGAGACACAAGTCAGGAAGTCATAGGATTGAATCGCGAATCGAATAGTTGTTGCAAGTAGGAAAAGTTAAGGCAACTTTCATGCAATAACAATCTTCTGAAGCGCTTCCTAGTCTAAAATGTTTACTGAAAAAATTTAGTGTGCGCCGAACAAGAGAGCGTAAAATCTTCAATACGACTGTTCAAAGTTTAAAATATATGTTTTTAACCCATTAAGCCCTGAGCGTTGCGTTTGCGCAACGTTTGGGAATTTCGCTATATTAAGTAATTCATAAAGACATAAGACTTGAAAATATGTAGAATTGGATTAGAATTGATCGTTTTAGATTCTGCCATACTCAAATTTCAAAATTATTTAAATATTCATACGTTTTTTTCGATCCAAAGTCAAAGGTTTTTTTTGGGGAATTTTTGAATTTCAATAAAAAATACTTATTCTTCAAACCTATCAAAATCCCTTAGTAGGCTGCATTTTGCAATGCTAAACTATTTAAAAATAAGTTTTGAAAAAATTTGTTTTTTGATTTTTTAAACAAAAAATATGCTTTAATGCAACGTTGGGCCTAAACACTGCCAATTTTCATACAACGCAACGCGTGAAAATGTCAAAATCCAAGCAGCTGATATTTTATTGGCACATTTTATTTTCCGCAAATTTTGATTTTGTTTATTTGTATAATGTTTTCGAAAAACATGACAAAAAAAAAACATGGTATGAATTGTTTGCTTGATTTTTTTTCTTGATTAGGTCAATTAATAGATTGTGTAATTTTATGGAAATCGCATTTTATGGAAATCGCACAAGCCTTTCTGGGGTCAGGTTTTAATGGGTTAAATTGAATATCACTTTGAATCGATCGGTCAGTCACAGAAGAAAAATGCAATCACATGTCTATGATATTATTCGCATTTTCAAAGTAAATACTAAAACAAAATTAACTGAAATATCAATCAGTCACATATCAGTCGGTCGGTCATCATTTACATTCTCAAAGAAAATACTAAAAAACAGGGACCGGAAATAACAGTTATTTATGAAAACTATATTTGAAAAAATTACTATGAAGGAAAGGTCATACAAATAAATGAAATATACCAATACCGAGAACCAAACTTGGCAATAAACTTTTTTTTTGTCATTTTTATGGAAAAAATAAAAAATTATTCTTTTTTTTTTAATATAAATATATTTTTTATTTTAAAAATCCTTTAACCCATTAAAACCTGACCCCAGAAAGGCTTGTGCGATTTCCATAAAATTTTACAATTTAAAAAAAAATAATTTTTTTTTATTAAATTATAATTATTAATTAAAATAAAATATCAGCTGCTTGGATTTTGACATTTTCACGCGTTGCGTTGTATGAAAATTGGCAGTGTTTAGGCCCAACGTTGCATTCGCGCAACACAAAACTTAAAGCATATTTTTTGTTTAAAAAATCAAAAAAAAAATTTTCAAAACTTACTTTTAAATAGTTTAGCATTGCGAAATGCAGCCCACTAAGGGATTTTGATAGGTTTGAAGAATAAGTATTTTTGATTGAATTTCAAAAATTCCCCAAAAAAACCTTTGACTTTGGATCGAAAAAAACTTATGAATATTTAAATAATTTTGAAATTTGAGTATGGCAGAATCTAAAACGATCAATTCTAATCCAATTCTACCCATTTTCAAGTCTTATGTCTTTATGAATTACTTAATATAGCGAAATTCCCAAACGTTGCGCAAACGCAACGCTCAGGGCTTAATGGGTTAATAACAATTATTTTTGATTTTTTTCATAATGGTCCACAAATAACAGTTTTTTCGATTTTTATTTTAGTTGTCCCATAATAACAATTATTGGTGACTTTTATTTAAAAGAGTCATCAGTAAAAATCAGTCAGTTACTTTTATTTTTAAGGCATCAATAAAAATCATTCAGTGACTTTTATTTATAAAATCATTCAATAACTTTTATTTTTTAAGTCATCAAAAAAATCATTTAGTTACTTTTATTTATAAAAGTCATCAATAAAAATCAGTAAGTGACTTTTATTTATAAAAGTGATCAATAAAAATCATTCAATGACTTTTATTTTTCAAGTCAAGTAAGATTTTTTTAATTACATTACCAAACTCAGAAGCGACAGTCAATATCAGTGGCGGATCCCCGAAATATGTAGATCGACTATAAAACTACATACAAATTAAAATACATTTTATAAATATTAAAGAATTACATTTTAAACCCCCCCCCCCCCCCGAAATATTTTTCTGGATCCGCGCCTGGTCAATATGTAGTTTCAGAACAAGTTTTCACTAAATTACAAGTTACCACTTACAATATAAAAATATAACACAATATAAGAATTTTAATCTTTTCAAAAAGTTGCTCAACTGGTGCTTTTATTATCCGATTGGGTTTTGTGTTTTATAGGACCTTGGCATCTCAAAGACAAAGGATTAAGGTTAGGTAAGGCTAGGAAAGAAAGGCAGCAAGTACAGGCAATGAGACAACTGAGGAACGAAGAAATAATGTTATTGCTCAAGAATTTTCGAATGGATGTAAAAAATGTAGAACATTTTTTTATTTTTATTTATTTATTTATTTGACATTGATTCAGCATACAAGATTGCTCTTTTAGATTCTACAAGAAGAGTACATTAGAACCGAGTAATAATAATAAATAATATTAAATAGAAATTAAATTAAAATAACATTAAATATTTAGAAAATAATAAAGAAAACAGAGAAAGAGAAGAAATAGATATGTGTAGATACGGAGAGATAGATAATTAAGAGAAATGCTGAAAAAGAATGTGTGAATTTGTGAATTCGAAAATCTAAAAAATCTAAAATCTTTAAAACTTCTAAACATTAGATAAACACGTATTTTTTTAACAAATATACAAATGTCTAACATTTATTATAAAAGCAACATTAACTTACATATTTAGAGTAAAATTTCCAACTCAAATTCCCTTAAATCCATTTGTTTGTATTAAAAAAACAAAAACACAATTTTAATTTAAAGTAGTTGTTGTCACAACAAGCTGTCAATGCTTTGTCGTTGCATGCGAATGCACCATTGTGGCTTTTGCGCCATCATTAAAATCCGCTTTTTCGGTTGTTGTTTTTGTCTTATCTGTGCGCGCTCATCGCTGCACTCGAATGCCTTTTTGCGCTGCATACAAATGCACATAAAACCACCTCAAAGCGTTAAAAAGACAAGCAGACGGCGCTCGTGGCCACAGCCACAGTGGCTGTGTACATGTCAACTGCAAATAAATAATTTATAGTTGGAGTTTATGCAGTTTTCGCTATATTAAAAGCACATTTGCAGCGTTAAGCAGCTGCCGTTTGTTTTTTTTGATATTGTAAAACAAGAATGCCTGCCGACCAGCTGCGCCGTTATTGATGTAAGCTGAACCACTTGGTTGGCGATAAAACCAGCTCTGTTCTTACAAGTTGTAAACAAATGTCTCTCCCCCTGAAAACTCAAGCAGCTATAGACACTAAAGTCTGATAATAGTTAAGCTTGTCTAATGAGTGTTTTAGATCGTCGGCCGGGATGTCCTTCAGGATGTGCTCAAAACGCTTTTCTCATCGGCAATCATTGTTCGAAGAAGATGATATGGAAATAGATGTAAACGTCGAAAGAGGATCGAAACTGAATCGGTCGACGATGATTCTAACTTCTTCTGGTGATAGTCCGTTTCTCGAAAAAGAGCTAACTTTTACGATTTATTTTGCGACTATGGAAATACTTACAAAAACATTTTTCCGAAGAGGAAAAAAACTTAATACTGGATGTTTGTTAGATGCATTTTTTGGTACCGCTCACACAAACATACTTTCACTTCAGACGGAATAACTTCGCTTCCATTGAACCAAATTTCATGAAATTTCGACTTAAAATCGGGAAAAAAAATGTCAATTTCCAACCGATGTGAAGTTAGCCTCGATTCTCTCTGTTAACCTCAAGTTAGAATCGAATTTTTCTGTTAAACGGGTCTGTAAGCAACATAAGACGGCGATATCGTAACAGACAAAAATTTGCGGCGAAAATCATTTGAACAGAAAAATGTTATTTGCTATAATTAGATATACATGATTAACATATGTTTTATACATAACAGCACATATTCCAAGATAATTGTTTCGTTAAGTGGCGCAACGGACCGTTGGTACTGGTTGCAAACCGAAGATCGCGAGTTCAAAACACCCTGTTATTGGTTGATCTTTTTGATATTGAAATTCATTTTTTTTCACACATTTCGATGGCCTATTTTCTATAGCCTTCATCTGCAACTTTTATGAAAATAAATTTTCGATGACACAGTCTTTATTGATAACTACCATAAGGAGTGAACTAGAAAAAATTTCGAATTTTTAAGGGCACATTAAAAAAAGTAATAGTGTGATTTTACTAAAATAAACTGCAGTTTATTATACATTTCTTAAACTCTAATTCACAAAAAAAATTATGAAATATAATTATTATTTTTATATTTTTCTTAACGTTTTTAGTTAGAGGCTGGACAATACGTTCGGTGGCTATTGCATAGGCTTGCTTCCATGGAATTCAGAACTGTACATCATGCATGCAAACTTTGTTTGTTTTTCTTAAGGTTTGCTTCATTACAGCCCAATATCTTTCTATAGGCCGAAGTTCCGGGCAGTTGGGTGGATTTGCCTCTTTTGGGACCACCATGACACAATTTTCTTCATATCATTCCATAGTTCACCTGGAGTAGTGGCTTGTCGCTAGGTCTGGCCAAAACAAAACTGTTCCGTTGTGCTGTTCAATAAATGGTAGAAGGCGATTTTGCAGGCATTCTTCTTTTTAAATTCTAGAGTTAATTGTTCCTCTCGAAATGAACGCCTTGCGCCGTAGACCGCAGGTGCAAATAGCTTGCCAAACCATGAAGCGTTTTGGAAATTTAGTGTATTTCACTTGAGAGTATTTTCTTTGTGTTCCATTCTTATTGTTTGTGGTGAAATAGGCATTCCCAGGCAACTGCTTGAAGTCCACCTTACAGTAGGTTTCATCATCGAGAATCACACAATCGTACTTGGTTACGTAATTGTCATACAGGTTCCGAGCCCGCGTCTTCGCTATTTTTTCTTTTTCTTCCGACCCGCCAGGCAATTTCTGCTGTTTGTAGGTCCTTAATCCTTGGCTTCGCTTATATCGCATCACAGTTGATTGCGATGTGCCAGCTGAAACTGCAACATCTCCAGTCGACCTCGTGGGGCTATTCCGATATGTGCTAACAACACTTTTCAGCACTTCTGGGTTGCTTGGACCCTTTTTTCTGCCTGATTCTTCGGCTCTGTAGATGGAGTTTCCCCGCGTTGTTTAAAACATTATAAACCGTCGCTACGCTCGCTTTGCTTTCCCTTGCAATGCTTAGTCTAGACTTTGTTTTATCAGTCAAGTAAATGTCCAGTATTAATTTGCGCCAACGTTCTTGTGGGCTTGACATGTTGACTAAAGATCCAAGATGCAATTGACTAATATAGCAAGAAACTGCAATATTTATAGAAACTTTCACTCGAAAATACCAGGCTCCTCTCTTGACATTTTCGTATGCTGGATGCGTAAAAATTCTAACATTTTTCTGGTTCACCTCTTATATGTCATCTATCGCGACTAAAACGTTCTTTTCGCTCTCTCCACAACGATAACAATTTTTGAATTCAGTATCTATCTGACGCTCTAACATACGTCCAAAAGGCGACCTAATATCCAATGATTGGAGTAATATATTACGTAGTAAGTATAAATAACTTACTTTTATGACTTTTAGCGAAAAAAGTAATGTACTCGTAACTTATTACTTTCCCGGCAAGTAATAACCATCAGAAATAACACCGTGCGATAAAAATCAATATAAGTACTTAAAAATACTCTAACACATCAATATAATCGGAAAACGAGGGACTAAATGTAGTAAAACTTCGTTTTTAATTTTTCTTCTCTGACATCTGGATTTGTTTGGGACTGTTAAATTTGAAAGACATGCATATTCCAAAACATTATTTAAAAATTTTTGCGCATTCTGAGAGATAGATATTCAAAGCTGTGCGCAATAGCTAGTAAAATATTTGCCATACTTTTTAAGTAAGTACTATCTTTCCAGTAAAATTGTAACAAAAATATTTGAAAGTAACACAACTTGTTTTTACTATGTTTACTGTGTGTTTCCCACCTACGTCAGAGGGTGGACATTAATAAACACAAATATGAACAGACAATTTTTTTTGATTATTTTTGAATTTTTTTGCATACGGACTCACCACTGTGCTTCAAAATGGAAATGTGACCACATATCTCACCTATGTCAGAGGGTAGCCAGGATGGCTCTGAACATTTCTGGAGAAATGTAGGCAAATCTGTTTCTATAATTTTGTTTAATGATTTTTTGAATTTTTTCCCTACCACTTGACCACTGTACTGGCTTTTGCTCCGAACTGGAAATGTGACCACATATCTCACCTATGTCAGAGGGTAGCCAGGATGGCTCTGAACATTTCTGGAGAAATGTAGCCAAATCTGTTTCTATAATTTTTTTTAATGATTTTTTGAATTTCTTCCCTACCACTTGACCACTGTACTGGCTATTGCTCGGAACAGGAAATGTGACCACATATCTCACCTAAGTCAGAGGGTAGCCAGGATGGCTCTGAACATTTCTGGAGAAATGCAGACAAATCTGAAACGACAATTTTTTTTAATAATTTTTTGAAATTTTTCCCTACGACTTGACCACTGTACTGGCTATTGCTCCAAAATCGAGTCGTAGTGAAGGGGAGCCATTGTTTTCCTGAATATAACTTTATATATTATTTTGAAATTCGGATCGATGATTGTTTACAACAAAATTGTTAATTTTGTGAAGTTAGCACTTTTTTCTTTGTTAACATAGAATCGACTTTTTCGGTTAAAGTCATTCTGCTATCCAATAGCTGTAGAAATGTAAATAGCAGAGCTGCAATTTGTACAGGTACGTTTTTCTGTACACCGAAAGGAGCCGGATTTGTCTGAGGCATTTTTGATAAATCTTTATGGAATAAGTGTCTCTTCTTTTTCTTCGTTTGTAAAATTGTTTGTTAAATCTCGGTGTTGAGATGGTGGGCATGGTTGAGTGCGATAGCGCTCTCTGTCTTCAGTGGCGCTTGTTTGTTCGTCGTAGAGAGTTGCTCAGTCGGGGTTCAATTAATGGTCGTGGGTTTTATTGTTCAGTTTTTCTTTTGCATTCAATGACTTTTTTAATTTTTAAAACACATTAATTTATAGTTATTTAATTTAAAAAGTATTGAGCAAGTAAACATGGTTTCGCAAATGCTTAGTAAAAATTTGATTCAGATGTCTGCTTTCAATTTCTGTGATTTGATTGCGAATACTATAATTATTCAGTATGTCCGACTTTTATGAATGTCTTAATTGAAAAAGGTCGTAAATATAAAGAATATGTTATATGTGCCTTAAAAAAGTAAAAAAAATACCGATTAAAAAAAATCCTGTGGGGATTTGAACCCGCATCTTTTATCACGAAGTGCACTACCAAAGCGCTAGCACATTGCCAACGAGGAAACATAGCGCACATCCCTGTGGTTAATGTTTTCGTTTAAAATGCCACGGCTACTTGATTGGAATTACTTACTATAGTTTTTATGTAGCAAGCAAATTTTTTCAATATTTATTTTACTTATTTATATCGTTATGGGTTTGTTTATTATTGAGTGTACAAGGTTATCAATCTTATCGGGACTACTGGGATAATACGTCCCACCATGTTTTTAATGCCCCTTGAAGCAATTATTTAAATCTTATGACCCACGCAAAATATTTATTCGAATTATATGACCCCGGCTAAAAGGCTTATTTCAAAATTTGGGAATATGCAACATAGTTTTCTAGCCCCAACTTGCATACGATGGGAACATTTCTACCAAAGGTATTTTGGTTTTCGAAATTAAACTTCGTCCTGAAAGGGTTAAAAATACAGGTAGGATAACTTCGGATTTTGTGGTATACCTATTTCTTTTTATCTCTATCACCGTCAAGTTCGACCCAAATTGAATGAAATTCAACAGATGACATATTTCTGACATTTTATTGAAAGTTTTTAAAAACTACCACTAGTACTTCTTGTATACTACCATAGTATACAGAAGGCGCATCTGAAATAATTTTGCGATTTCAGTTCAGTCGCGGTCGGGAAGCAACAAAGGTGAGGAAAAAGTAAAGGGAACCGATATCATTTCGACAACAGCACGCAATATTATTGCTTTCTTCAGCAAGCTAGCTTGGTTTTACTCGTGCACATTGAAATGGTGGTTGATTTGGCAAAGCGATCGCCAAGGCAAATTCAGAAGGTAGTTGCAGCGCCAGAACTGATTCAACTTTTTTCTTTGATAATTGGCACGACATTGTAGCAATAGTTGTCCACTTATTATCACTTTCTAATTGCGCCTTGGTTGTTCCAATATTTTTACACAAATACAGGTCTCCCTCGTATAACGCGGTGGTTACGTTCCAGCAAAATTCCGCGTTATGTGATTTGCATTATAGAAGACTAAACTTTCATATAAATTTTAGGGTTATGTTCCAATAAGCTTTTTTCAAAATAAAATAGGTACTAAATTAAAGATGTATGTACATTCGAACTCAAAATCAAAATTCATACTTTATTTAAAAAATTAAAAAAGATAATGAAAAAAATTGTTTTTTTCAATCGCGTTATATCGAAAATGCGTTGTAGAAGTACCGCGCTATACGCGGGAGACCTGTATTAATTTTCGTTGAAGCAATTTTTACTTTTTACAACTTCTTTTTTACAAGCAGACCAAAAGAACTAATTAAATCCATTGATTTTAAATTTTCCCGTAGTGCTACGACCTTATTTAGGCGCCTTGGCGATCGCTCAATCAATTTTACTATCCAAACTATACCTGTCCACTTTTTGTTCTTGTTTGTAAAAAAGCAAGCGACGAGCAAGCACGAGCCACCACCAACATGCAAGCGGCACATCGCTTTGTTGCCTAACAACAACAACCACAGTGTGTGGTGCGTCACTGTTTTATACACCGCTCTCACAGCTTCCCAGTTTACGCTCCCCTTTACTGCTTCGCCGCGCATCCACAAACCGGTCCTACCGCTGGAACCCCCAAGTAACCTTGTACACTCAATAATAAACAAACCCATAACGATATAAATAAGTAAAATAAATATTGAAAAAATTTGCTTGCTACATAAAAACTATAGTAAGTAATTCCAATCAAGTAGCCGTGGCATTTTAAACGAAAACATTAACCACAGGGATGTGCGCTATGTTTCCTCGTTGGCAATGTGCTAGCGCTTTGGTAGTGCACTTCGTGATAAAAGATGCGGGTTCAAATCCCCACAGGATTTTTTTTAATCGGTATTTTTTTTACTTTTTTAAGGCACATATAACATATTCTTTATATTTACGACCTTTTTCAATTAAGACATTCATAAAAGTCGGACATACTGAATAATTATAGTATTCGCAATCAAATCACAGAAATTGAAAGCAGACATCTGAATCAAATTTTTACTAAGCATTTGCGAAACCATGTTTACTTGCTCAATACTTTTTAAATTAAATAACTATAAATTAATGTGTTTTAAAAATTAAAAAAGTCATTGAATGCAAAAGAAAAACTGAACAATAAAACCCACGACCATTAATTGAACCCCGACTGAGCAACTCTCTACGACGAACAAACAAGCGCCACTGAAGACAGAGAGCGCTATCGCACTCAACCATGCCCACCATCTCAACACCGAGATTTAACAAACAATTTTACAAACGAAGAAAAAGAAGAGACACTTATTCCATAAAGATTTATCAAAAATGCCTCAGACAAATCCGGCTCCTTTCGGTGTACAGAAAAACGTTCCTGTACAAATTGCAGCTCTGCTATTTACATTTCTACAGCTATTGGATAGCAGAATGACTTTAACCGAAAAAGTCGATTCTATGTTAACAAAGAAAAAAGTGCTAACTTCACAAAATTAACAATTTTGTTGTAAACAATCATCGATCCGAATTTCAAAATAATATATAAAGTTATATTCAGGAAAACAATGGCTCCCCTTCACTACGACTCGATTTTGGAGCAATAGCCAGTACAGTGGTCAAGTCGTAGGGAAAAATTTCAAAAAATTATTAAAAAAAATTGTCGTTTCAGATTTGTCTGCATTTCTCCAGAAATGTTCAGAGCCATCCTGGCTACCCTCTGACTTAGGTGAGATATGTGGTCACATTTCCTGTTCCGAGCAATAGCCAGTACAGTGGTCAAGTGGTAGGGAAGAAATTCAAAAAATCATTAAAAAAAATTATAGAAACAGATTTGGCTACATTTCTCCAGAAATGTTCAGAGCCATCCTGGCTACCCTCTGACATAGGTGAGATATGTGGTCACATTTCCAGTTCGGAGCAAAAGCCAGTACAGTGGTCAAGTGGTAGGGAAAAAATTCAAAAAATCATTTAAAAAAATTATAGAAACAGATTTGCCTACATTTCTCCAGAAATGTTCAGAGCCATCCTGGCTACCCTCTGACATAGGTGAGATATGTGGTCACATTTCCAGTTCGGAGCAAAAGCCAGTGCAGTGGTCAAGTGGTAGGGACAAAATTCAAAAAATCATTAAAAAAAATTATAGAAACAGATTTGGCTACATTTCTCCAGAAATGTTCAGAGCCATCCTGGCTACCCTCTGACATAGGTGAGATATGTGGTCACATTTCCAGTTCGGAGCAAAAGCCAGTACAGTGGTCAAGTGGTAGGGAAAAAATTCAAAAAATCATTAAAAAAAATTATAGAAACAGATTTGCCTACATTTCTCCAGAAAAGTTCAGAGCCATCCTGGCTACCCTCTGACATAGGTGAGATATGTGGTCACATTTCCAGTTCGGAGCAAAAGCCAGTACAGTGGTCAAGTGGTAGGGAAAAAATTCAAAAAATCATTAAAAAAAATTATAGAAACAGATTTGGCTACATTTCTCCAGAAATGTTCAGAGCCATCCTGGCTACCCTCTGACATAGGTGAGATATGTGGTCACATTTCCAGTTCGGAGCAAAAGCCAGTACAGTGGTCAAGTCGTAGGGAAAAAATTCAAAAAATCATTAAAAAAAGTTATAGAAACAGATTTGGCTATATTTCTCCAGAAATGTTCAGAGCCATCCTGGCTACCCTCTGACATAGGTGAGATATGTGGTCACATTTCCAGTTCGGAGCAAAAGCCAGTACAATGGTCAAGTCGTAGGGAAAAAATTCAAAAAATCATTAAAAAAAATTATAGAAACAGATGTGGCTACATTTCTCCAGAAATGTTCAGAGCCATCCTGGCTACCCTCTGACATAGGTGAGATATGTGGTCACATTTCCAGTTCGGAGCAAAAGCCAGTACAGTGGTCAAGTGGTAGGGACAAAATTCAAAAAATCATTAAAAAAAATTATAGAAACAGATTTGCCTACATTTCTCCAGAAATGTTCAGAGCCATCCTGGCTACCCTCTGACATAGGTGAGATATGTGGTCACATTTCCAGTTCGGAGCAATAGCCAGTACAGTGGTCAAGTCGTAAGGAAAAATTTCAAAAAATCATTAAAAAAAATTGTCGGTTCAGATTTCTCTGCATTTCTCTAGAAATGTTCACAGTTCATGTTCATGTTCATGTTTTTTGAGGATTTCTTATTTTGTGGCTCGGTTTCCAGTAAGCTTTTTTCAGTTTACAGTGTTTATGTAATTGGATTCCTTTCGAAAAATTATTATTTTATTATTTTCATTTTTATTTATTTTTTAAATATTTGCACTGAAATTAATTTTATTTCCTCTCCAATTAAAACCGCTGCGTTGAGATTTGAACTTGTGTCCCTGGGATGAAAGCAAAAAGTGTTACACTGTCGACCAAACACAGTACAGTTGAGATTTTGCTAATCTGTTATATAGCGAAGTATCTGGTATGCTGCGGCGAAAACAAAATTTTCGCCGTAAATGGGTCTGTTACATCTCTGTTAAAGCGCTGTTATGACTCTGTTAAGTTTCTGTTAACGTTAAGTTTTAACATTCTGTTAAGTTAACTCTGTTAAGTCGATTCTTCGCCCGATGCTAACTTCACGCAAGTCAATTTCCAAGTCCTTGCTTCACTCACAACTTGATAAAGCGAAAGCGTCTTGTTTTAAATCATAAAAATTGTTTATTTTATTAAGAGGGGACTTCTTGTTTGGAGACCACCTGCATTATTTTTCAATGGAAAATATTTACTTTTTTAATATTCAACATTTTTCTCAACATCTGAAGCAGAGCTTGCAATTTATGAAAAAAGTCTTAAATTAAGGTTTCGTGCTTAAGACTTGTAATTTTTTTGGGGGATGTTTTGAGAAAGTTTTGTTGTTTGAAGACCCCCCCCTATTTTGTAATGAAGAATATTTTCCCAAAAGACAATATGGTATTTTTTTCAATATTTTACTCAATACAAGCTTGTTATGAAAAATTTTTCTGAAAAACATGAAAAAGGGGGGTAAGGAAAAGGGGAGGGGGTTCATGTATGCACAAAAAATATTCACACTTTTAATGCAAACAACTTTGTCTTAGACATCAAAGCTCTAGCTCTTCAAGTGTTTATAATTTCCGTGTAAAAGTCTACAGGGACCCTTTAACCTTTATGTGCAAATTACAAAAAACTCAACTGCTGGACTTTTACTTTGTTCGGCAAAAATGATCAGCATGACGTCCTCTTTCAGAAATATATAGTCGTTACTCAGTTGCACACAAAAAGTTTGAAATTGTTGTACTGTGTTATTATTTTAAATTTAAAGTGGAGTTTTTGTTGAAAAGTTGTCATTTTTCGTCTTGAACCGCATAAATTGAATTTGAATGGGTCTCGACGAAACAGTCAGCGATTTGAATTGTAATGCCATATACATTTAGAAGAAGTACATAGATATATACCAAATCGCAAGTGAAATCGTAGAGGCGAACAAAACTTAAAGGATCACATGCCAAGTAAACTGCCAGGGTGGGTGATTGGCCCATCGCTAGCAGTCCTGGGTGATGGGGCTGCCATTTGTCGTACTTGCCATATATGAAAATTTATTGCTGGGCTGTGTAGATGGGAGCTGTTGCTGGACTACGCCGAGGTTTGTGTCTGTGATGAGGTTTTTTTGGTTCTTTGTGTTAATACGTACTGTACACAATGCATCTATCTACCAATAAGCACTTAGAAGAAGAAGAAGCACTTATTGCACACCCACTTCAAAAGTGACACAACTCGAAATTTATAATTTTCGGTTCTTTGTGTTAATATGTACTGTGCACAATGCATCCATCCACCAATAACCAAAAGCTCAGTATATTTTGTTGTTGTTAACTGTTGCCAAAATTCAGTTAGGTCTCTCTTCATGTCGAGAAGTTGGATGCTATTTGATCGCTGCAGCTCAATGCAAAATAGTCCTAATTCAAATTGTGACACTTTTGACGAAATACATTTTGTTTATTAATTAAAGTTAATTTTAAGTTAAGTTGTGACAATTTTAGTATATATTTTTCAAATAAATAAATTCATTTAGAATTTCCAAAAAGTTGTTTCAACTGTTTAACTGTCATTTATAATTATTAAATTATTATTATTCAGCAAAAGTGACATAACTTCAAATAATTCGGCAATTATTGAATTAAATCATCATCAAAAAAGTCACAACTGAAAATATTGGATTTTCTAGTGAAAAATAAAAAAATCTTTGTACCTTATCCTAAAGCATAATCTGTAGGGATTTTCTACTAAAAGGTCTTATACGTTATTTTAAAAAAAATGTTTATTAAGCTCAAAAACAATAATAATAATAATAATATAATAATAATAATATAATAATAATAATAATAATAATATAAAAATTTTGAGTTGTGTCACTTTTGTAGTGGTTATGCGATATTTCCGTCACGGTTGCCACTTTTGGTCCTTTCGAACCAAAACGTGGACCTTTTTATTTCATTTGGGCATTTGGGCCACTTTTGTGTGATTTGCGCTGTTTTTATACAAAAGTATGTAAACAAGAAAAAAGACTAACGAGGGCCATCGGTAAAAAAATCGATTTAAAAATAATAAATAAATAAATAAAAAAATTTTCGGGAAAATTCAACTAAAAAACGCTTCAAAGTGTTTGTACAGATGAAAAAGTGAGCCAAGTCAAAGCTGGCACACTTTTACTTTTTCTATCAGCAGAAATCAAATACATCTCTCTCCCTCTCTCGTTACCCAAAAACAAACTCCCCCTCCCATTATAAGCCGTCAGCGTGCTCATTCATAACCGACCATCGAAGTAGTGACACAAACATTTTTACTGTCGCCAAACTCTGCGCCACACAGCCAGTCGAAAATGTCAATAAAAACAGCGCAAACTGCGCAACGCATTTCTCAACTCAAAAAAAAACCGTTGATTTTCCGCCAGCGACAGCCGCCAATGAAACATAAGCACGGACACTGCAGTCGCCGACAAGACAGCCACGCCGGCTGCTCGTCGTATGCAGTGCGACTTTTACAATACATAAATAATGACATGTTAAAAAGCGCACATAACTCATACGCCTCGTTGTGCGGCCGCTGTTGCTGTCGCTGTCGCTGCGGCTGCTGCTGCTGCTGCTGCTGCACCACACAGCGGGACAGTGTGCAGTTGCCAGCAAGTAATCCGAGTAATCAGCATGTGCACACGTCATATTTCAGTGCTGGATTAACAAAAGGCGAAAAAAAATAAAAAAAAACAGAAACATAAAACGCCACAGCAGCTTGTCGCGCGCCTCGCTCAAGCGGCCAATTGTTATGCTGCGACGCCGTCGTTAGCGCCGCCCCGACAGCACACAATGCCGCCCATGACATCGCACAGACTCGCATGCACACGCGAAAATTATTGATAAATGTTGCATTTAACAGCGACGCGACAGTCTCTTTAATTTGCGCCTTTGTTTGTTTGTTTGTTTGCTTCGTTTGTTGGACTTGATTTATTACGAGCTCTAAATCTTGCCACATTCAAGACTGCGTACATTGAGTTGCAGCAGAAATATGCGATAATTTAATGAATTTTCTTTGTTGTTTTTCATAACTACTCCGAGAAGGTTGCGGCCGTCTATAAATTGCGGCCAACCGCAACTAAAAATATGTCAATCAGTACAAACGCTTCAACTAATTTCTAGTGTCCAACCAAATTTGTTGGCCGATGCCGATGCCGATTAATCGGCCGAGTTTGGCCACTGCCGATTAATCGGCCGAAAGGGCGAAAATAGCCGATTACATAGAAAAATTCACACGAATGAATTCAATCAAAAACACAGTCTATTTTATAAAATAACAAACGGAACTAACATATGTCCACTAAATATTGAGACTAACCTCAGCCGTTTATTTGACTGCATAAGCAAACATGGAGATGCCACTCAATACATTTATCATACTTAAGTGGGCTTCTACTCAACTGTCAAAATCAAATTACGCAATACATTCCATTCAAAATGTCGTAAAAACTGGGTTTAAGAAAATCGGTTGCCAATCTGTTTGGACGACTCACTACTTGGGAAATTCTGGATATGTTTAAAGAGAAGCCAATCTCCTGGGCGACTATTTTTCGTGTTTTGAAAGATTGCCGTCATGGGAAAGGACCGGAAAACGATGTCATACCTGGTCGTCTGCCGAAGTTAAGTGCCACAAGGACGAAAAACTGCTGACAAGTGCAAAGAACAAAGTTGGCCAATCAACAGTGGCGGATCCAGGGGGGGTTTTGGGGGTTGAAACCCCCCGAAATATGTGGATCGACTATAAAACTACATACAAATTAAAATACATTTTATAAATATTAAAGAATTACATTTTAAAACCCCCCGAAATATTTTTCTGGATCCTCGCCTGCCAATCAACACGCAAATTAGCACGAAAATTGGCATTTCAAAGTCTGGTGTTCACAAGATTTTGAAGAGGAACAATGTAATCTATCGCAAACGTAAACCAGCATCAAAGTATTCCGCGAAACAACTCGAAAATATACCAAAATGCTGCCGTGCACTTCGTCGTGCACACTTCGCTAATGAAAAATTCATAATTTTGCATGTTGAATCGTACTTCACATTTTTGTACCAGAATTAAGCGGCAACGACGGTTTTTACACTGACAACATCGAAACAACACCAAACGGAGTTAAATACGCCAGCAAATCAAAATTTGAACCCAAGGTGCTAGTGTGGGTAGCCATTTCTTCGAAGGGTGTCTCAGCGCTATTGATTCGAACAAACAAAGCCAAAGCGGTAAATGCTGACGTTTATATCGGTCAATGCTTGCCAAAATTGAAGCAATTCACTGGCAAATATCACACTGGCGACGAAATCATGTTTTGGGCGGATCTTGCAAGCTGTCACTATGCGAAAAAAAGTTGGATTGGCTGACCTAGTATAAAATAAAATTTTTTGCCGAAGAAGGACAACCTTCCAAACGAGTCTCAGGCACGTCCAACCGAAAATTTCTGGACAGTTCTCAGACGTATGGTGTACGAAAAGGGTTGGGAGGCACGGAACGAGCAAGAGTTGATTAATCGAACCAAGCAAAAGTTGAAACAAATCGAGATAAACACCGTCCAAAACCTTAATCGGGACATTCGCTTTACACTGAGAAAAATCGCAGACAATGATCCATTGAGTGTACTCTAAGTGTATTTTTCGACAGATGACCAATAGACAGAAGTATAGGGTGTTTTTTTTAGAGGTTTGTTTTTCGAATAGAGATAAAACTGGCATTTTGTGGTCAAATCTGGCAACTCTAATGTCATTTATGTTCAGTTTGGTTTGCCATTTCATCATGAACAGGTTGACAAAAGAACAACGCTTGCAAATCGTGCAAATTTATTTCGAAAATAATGGTTCAGTTCGCGAAGTTTACCGCAAGCTCCGTCCATTTTATGGTCGACATAATCGTTCATCAGAGCAATTAATTCGGTTAACCATGGGTCGTTTTCGCACTACGTTTACTCTATGTGATAATACGCATCCGCAGAGACGTCGAACAGTGCGCACCGAAGAAACAATTGCCGCTGTAGAGCAAAATGTTGAAGAGGACCCAGTCAGAAGAGGAGTCAGTTACCGTTAATGGAGACCGGTATAGAGCCATGATAACCGACTATTTTGTTCCCGAATTGGATGGCATAAATGTGGATGAGTTGTGGTTCCAACAAGACGGCGCTACATGCCACACAGCGCACGTCACAATCGATTTATTGAAGGAAACATTCGATGAGCGCATAATTTCGCGGAATGGACCTGTCAATTGGCCACCAAGATCGTGTGATTTGACACCATTGGATTATTTTCTTTGGGGATATGTGAAGTCGCTCGTCTACGCCAACAAACCAGAAACGTTAGGGGACTTGGAAGCCAACATTCGTGGCGTTTTTTGGCGACATATGGCCCCAAATGCTCGAAAAAGTGGTTGAAAATTGGACCTGTAGAATTGGCTTTATTCGAGCCAGCCGCGGCGGCCACATGCCCGAAATCATATTTAAACATTAATAGCATAAAATTATCCTTCCAATAAAGCCAAATTGATGGACATTAAAACGATTTTCTTGTGTTTTATTTCAATTCGAAGTTCTATACCTCTAAAAAAAACACCCGATACCAAATAAAATAAATGTTTAATTCAATTGTCTGTTTTCGAATGGCGCGCGCCGGAAGTTAGTCTCAATATTTAGTGGACATATGTTATTACATATTGTTTGTAATATTCATCACAAAATAACAAAACAACGAGAAAAGAAATAATGAGAAACTAAATAAAATAACAAGAGAATTCAGAATTCTAATACATTAACATGTATTAAAAAAAATAATATATCACATTTATCCACTGAGAGAGAAACAAAAATAGTGACGTAAATATTGCATACAAATTCAGTTTTTTATTCAACTTAAAATTACGATTTTTATATTAAAATTTGTACTCTCAAATTGCGACCCGTTGTACGGATGCAGTGGGAAGAAGTCGCAAAACAACTTTGGAAAAAATAAAAGGCTTCCAATTAAAAAATGCTTCCAATTAAAAAAGAAGAATATCTTCTGATATCCACATTAAAAAACGAAATGCATATACATTTCGAGAAAATCTGTGTTTTTAAGAATACCTAGTTTAAAAAAAAAAACATTTCTAGAAAACATTTATATTAAACAGTGTCTAAAAATACATTACTGAAAAGGAATATAAGGACCCGTTGGTACAAGAAATGAAAACAAAAAAATGAAAGCAGGAAAATAGGCCGATGGCATCATCGACCAAATACGGCCGATGCCTATTATATACCAATTTTTTTGCCCGATACTAGCCGATGCCAATGCCGATTAATCGGTCGTACTCTACTAATTTCAACTCAATACAAATTGTATTCTCAACTTTCGCACCGATATTAAATAATAAAAAACGAGTATTTATTCTTCTTCTTCTTTTATGAATATTTTCAGCAGCTGGCCGCTCGCAGCCCTGGTGGTGTCGCAACAATCGCAACGGCGGCTCCAACGGTCGCTCGACGCTCTCCATCAAACATCCCGCCGACAGCATACGAAGACGTCCCAACAGCAATTCGGGCGTATGGTCGTGGAGCCGTCGCTCATCGGCCGGTCCCGATCAGATTGGTCCGCCGTCGTCGTCGCCCGCCGAGAACCACTACACGCACATGGACGACGCATACAGTCCGGTCAACGAGGCGCTGTACGCCGAGCTGGATCGCGAGTCGGTGCGCTCGGCGAATCCATCATATCAGAACACGGCCTACAGCCAGTGTGGTGAGGTAAGTGAACGAACGAAAACCTTATTGAAGTTAGTCAAGTTCTAATTTTCGTTGTCTGTCTTGTCCTTTCAGAAATACAATTTCCAGCAGCACGAACAAGACATTCCCATGGTGGTGTCGTCCGCACCCAGCAGCGCCTACTACTCGGATCTGTCGGTCACGGCCATGCCCGGCGGCGGCGGCAACGAACGCGCCTACGAAATCGTCGGCCTCACCGTCATGTCGCAACCGCTGCCCAACTGGGACGGTAGCGGCAGCGGCAGCGCCGGCGGCGGCGGTGGTAACGGCACCAGCAGCGCCGTAACTGGCAGCGGCAGCGGAACGGCGGGTTCGAGTGAGACCGCCCAAAAACGCATACCACGGCTGGCGGCCATCAATGAGACAAGTGCGAGCACAACAACAGTGCCCTCGGACTACGTTTGAGCGCAGCGAATGTTGGAAATGTTGTTTTTCAGACGCCAAGTGGCAAACGACCTTTGTGTATTTGTATTGTATTGTATGTTGAGGAGAAATGAAACGAGCTTACATTTTAGTAGTTTTAGAGAGGCAAGGAGCGACATAGGTTTTTAGGCGCAAGTAATACTTTTTGCGATTTCTGAAAAACAAAATCATGGGTCAAGTGGAAAAAGCATGGAATGAAAACAATTTTATTGTATTTAACGAAAATGTTTAGTTTTAGCTTAGCGCGTAGGTCTGTTAAGATTTAACGATTAAATCGTTGGTGATATTTAGCCTAAATATTGAGCGCTGCGCAACAGCAGCGTACAGAATAAATATGTATTAATGTAGCATCTTTTCAAATTTACAAAGAACTCATTTTATTTACACAAGCCAACACAAGTGTAAGACGGCCAAGTCGTTGCTGATTCTTTAAGAATGTATAAACAAACAACAAAAAACACATAAATAACAAGAAAAACTTAAGTAAAAGCACAACAACAAAAAATCGAAAGCAAAGAATTTGTAAAAGTTATAATGTAATCTTCAGAGGTATTGTATTTACCAATGTATGCGACTTTGTACCGTGTCCCGCCTACAATATCTCCACACTTGCCCAACGGGTTAGCCCATTCGAAACTTGCCGTATTATCAATAAAATCGAGCGGGGCCTCGTTTGCATTGCAATAAACAAATATTTACCTATACATACACACACAACAAATCGAATAGCTAAAAATATACAGATCCCACTTGCGAGCTGTTGCCACTGTTGCACGCTTATTGTGGCAGCGACCGCTCGCCAACCAACATTCAATCGTTTACACACAGAAGCAATAAACCAGAACAGAGCGTGTCGAAAAATTATGACAAAACCCGATAAGCTTACAATAAGTTTTTATGCATTGTGTACATTTTTACTTTATAGCAGCAACCGCGACAGCAACAGGTGTCGGCGTGCAAATGCCTGAACGCAGACAACGTAAAATTGCCCCCAGAGCTGGCGACCAAAAAATGCAAAATGGACATAGTTTTTAATTGTGTGCTGTGTTGTTGGAGCTGTGGTCTCACTTTCATCGGCGAAAGTCTTTTGCAGTTCAGTTCATAATATTGCAACGAGCAACAATTTCGAGATGTGTTTTTGTATTTGCATGCACATTTGCAACTTACGTTTCCATACGTTCTACATATATATATATACAGACATACTCGTAATCGTGCATACATATGTACAAGTTTAGCAAGTACACAAAGTAATCTTAATTGCTATACTTATGCCTAGTAGAGTTGTTTTCCAATTTAATTTATGTAACTGAATTAATTTTGTAACATAATTTAATTATGCAGCATTTACTGAAGAAAATAAAGAACACAATCTATTTATTAAAAACACAAATAGAACGCTTTTTATTTTGCCCTATGAGAGATCAGAGTGTCGAGAGAGTGGCAGACAGTTGAATGGAGCATACATGAGTTAAGTGCCAGAACTGTCAAGTGTCAGGTTCGTTACTTTATTAGTTCGAATCTTATTAAAGAAAAGGCGGAAGCTGCAATTCTAATGAAGTACAAAAATTCTAATTTATTTGAGTATCAGTATTTAAAATAATAAAAAATACAAAATCAATGAAGCAAAAATAAGGAAATATTGACACGTGATCAGTCGCCAACTTCGAGCGCCACTTCAGATGCACGGAATAGTTCTACTAACCAGCTAAACCATGACGGTATTCACCTACCAAAACTATAAATATATAGAATTTTTTTATTTTATTTTTGCTTTTCATCAAGACAATATTTACAAGGAATATCTAAAACGTCAATATGAAAATGTAAAATTTAAAAGACAGAATCCACAAATTCTGAGCCGACTCTAATGCTGACAACCCTGATATATAACTGTTTGGCACTGACTCTGTCCTGATTTCTTCTTAAATTATCTCCACCAACAATTAATACTCAGCTAGCGACAGTAAAACGTTCATCGCTTTCATATGCTGTCGCTGACACTCAGGAGCTGCTGCACATTCATTTCACTGACATCCTTCGCTTGCTGCAGCAGCACCACTTTCGGTGTGGTTACCTCTAAGCATTGTTGTTGCGTGCTTGCTTGCACTTCTAGCGCGGATGCCGATGCGGAAGCGATAGCACACACATTGTCGTTGTCGTTTGTCGGCTGCATGCGTTGGCGCTGATGAATTTTCCTATGCGTACGTAATGCCGCTGGCTGCGTAAAACGCTTGCCGCACTCCTGGCACTCGTTCGGCTTCTCGCCAGTGTGCGTCATTTCGTGATATTTTCTTGTGTCCGGCTTGGCAAATGTGCGATCGCAGTGCCGGCATGCGTAGTCCTTGGCCCGCTCGTGCACCGTGCGTACGTGCATTCGCAAATTGCCAGCACTGTTGCAGACATGCGAACAAAACCGACACGGCCACGTACGTTCCAGCGTGTGATAGTTGATGTGAATCTGTAAAGGCATTACAAGAGCATATGTTCATTTCTGATTCAATGCGCACCAATGCCCTCACCCACATTCAACTCATTGCGCGTCGTTTTTCGTATGCCGCAGTAGGGACAGACAAAGTTCTTTATGCCGGCGTGCCGCATCAGGTGCACCTTGAGTTTCTCCTTATTCGAAAATCGACGCGAGCAATTCGGCTGGTCACACACATGCGGCAGTTCCGATTTGTCTTTGTGCGTGTAGCGGTGATCGTTTAGGATGGCCGACGCCTTAAAGACTTTGCCGCAAACTTCGCATACGTGCGACTTCAACTCGGGGCCGCGCTTGTGAAACTTGCGCTGGTGCATCACCAGTGTGGGTTTATGCTTGTACACCTTGTCGCAGCCGTCCACGTCGCAGCTGTACCAGCGATTGGTGCCTTCATGCTGTTTTAGGTGCTCAGCCAGACAATGCCACCGGTTGAAGCTCTTATCGCAGTCGACACGCGAGCAAGGATATGGCGCCAGGCCCTCGTGAACGCGTTTATGTGCTACCAGGCGATGTTGAACGAAAAAGCGAGCTGGACAAAGATCGCACTGAAAAATTTTTGATTTTGTCCGCTTTTCACTGCTGCTTTTGTGACGTTTGAGCTTGTGCTGACCTAGAGCGGGCGAATCCTGTTGAGCACAGTGAGTTGTTAATGGTTAAAACTGGGTCAAGTATCTGCGCTCACCTTGTCTTTTCTCCGTCTACACTTTGTTGCTTTCAGAACCAATTCCTCATCGACACTTTCGTCTTGCCCACTAATGGCACCAGCACTTCCTGAAACCTCCGACGGAATGTCGCATACATTCATTTTAAGTTCACAAACTTCTGTAGACTCTTGCGAAGGTTTCTTTTCGAGTTGATGCCTTTCAAATTGCCGCACACGCCTGCGGGTAAGATTCTCAAACACTGCATTCTGCAAATTGCTTATTGGTTCTTCTGACAAGCATTTCTCTGACGCCGGCGGCCGTCCTCTACATCTTCTTGTCGTTTGCTGCACCTTTACGCCATCGCCCTCATTTGCATCATTCGAAAATAAGACAACGGCCTCATCCACTGTGATTTCCGTCTTTGCCGCCAAAACCAAATCAAAATCGGGCTTTTCATCCTCAAACGAAAGCGCATTCCGGGGCTGCAACGCCTCTTGCAAGCGTTCCATCGATTCGACACACATGGAGCGAAATTCATGGAATTCATTCACCTTGCGAAAACAAGTGTCGCACAAATGTTTTGGGAAGTTGTCACTAGGCTCGACCAGCACGGCAGTGCAAGCAACCAATTTCTTGACCAGATCCGGCGTCTGAAAGACGTCATGTATACTGTCGCCTTCCGCACATTCTTCGGACAAATTTTGCAAACATGTGCGGCACAAGTAATTAAAGTCGTATTTCCGCGTCGAATCCATATCACTCTCAATGAGTTTCCAGCGCGTAGCAACACATTACCATCATTTACCGTGGCTTCAACGATTTCTTGTTTATAACAGCTGTTCGATGACAACAATTGTCCAGAATTGCCAATTTCAGTGTACGGCAACATGGGTTGCCAGTTCGTTCTCAAAGGCTTTCACGAATATTTATCGAAACCAAATGAAATTGCATGTTCGCAAATGCAGCAACAATTCGCGCATACTTGGCATCACTGCTAAAACAATATGTTCAGACTATCTTTGGAGCGGATATCTTGTGTTCTGACGGCGGGTGCTGTGTGCAAGAAAATATAATTAAATCGAAATTGTTTCGGTACTTTCAGATATTTTCCTTACCAGTTGTTTCCACCGCCTGCGATTGACGATGGAAACTGCGAAATAAAAAATTGGTTTAAATAAAAAACACGAAAAGTTTGGGAAAAAGCTTGTGGCAAAAAACCCAATTTATTTTATATGGAATAAACGCGACTGACTCCTACGGCCAGAGACGATCGTCGCAGTCTCACAGGTTTATTTTTATGAACTTCTTGTACCCCATGATTCTCTGCTTCGCCTTCATAACTCTGAGTCGTTTGTTTAGATGGCGCATGCGAAAGTGGACTCTACACTTGAAAAAGAAACGCTTAACATGGTCCGGTAGGTCAATACCTGCGCTGTTTTGCACCAAACGCTGAAGCAAGTTCTTGTATTGAGCGATGTCGAGGCCGTTGACTGTGGTGAAGACGCATTCCAGTTGCTTCAAGAAACACAGAAATTCCCGCGTAGGTTTCTTTAAGGAACCCTTTGAAACTTCGTCAACCAGTGTGTTGGAGATGTCCGTGCCGGTGCTCTCATATTATGGAAGGTGCAGCAGTGTCCAAATTAACTAATCTGCAAGGTTTTATTAAATAAAAAACACTACTTCCGTGCAAAAAATTTTACCAAAAAATGTATTTATTTTCGTACAATGTTCCAAGTAATATTCTCATAGCGCTTAATCGTCTTACATACTAAATATAAATCACAATGTCAAACCTTTAACAAATTAAATAACTCATATAAGAGCTGGAAACAATGCGAATCATTATTTCTGTTCCAATTCGGAAATTGGTCAGGTGTTTTCATTTCAACATATACGGCAACACAGCTTACAGCACCACTGCTGACACCGACGATTTTGACAGCAGCCATAAACGATCAGCCGGTGGCTTGCTACAACCTTGTAGTTGAACCATGAGTTGTACAGCTTTCCGGTATGGTATGGATCGTGTCAGCTTATCAGCTCGGGTAATTGGCCCATTAGTTTACCTTATGTATTATATCACGGTTGCAACGCAAAAATAAAACAAGCAACAGGGTTGCAAAATTTGCTCACTACTTTGCAATTGACATTTGGGAACTCAGCCGATGTGTTTGGAAATGTAAAGCATCACTGGGCATCACTGCGCAGGTGATGCGCTAACTGCTTATTACAATTTGCTTGCAGCAGCAGTCAATTTATACCAAAAGACTTAAGGATTTACTTTGTTTATACGATGGCCACGGAGTTAGTTCTGGAATATATATATATTTATAAATCAATACAATAATATATATATAAATTGATTTATTTTGTTTCTTTCAGAGAAGATTATTTCACAAGCACAACAACTAAATTGCTGGTGCGAATCAGGCTGGACATGGAAGATAAGTTTCTGGCTGATAAAGGAAGAACGTCAGTCCTGTGGAAAAAAGTTTTAACCGAGATGCAAAAAGTAATGCCCGAGCTCAAAATAACGAAGGAACAACTAGTTCGGAAATTTCTAAACTTGTTCACGACATACAAACGAATAAAAGAACGATTTAAGTCCACAGACAAAATCAAAACCTGTTGGGAGTATTACGATGACTTTGACGAAGTATATGGAAGAAGGCACTCTATAACACCTCCAACGGAAAATCATTGGTCGCCTTTAGACAACATAGTCGATGCTGAAAACAGCCAGTCGGAGTCATCTGTTGACAAAAAATATGAAGAGCCGACTTGTTACAGACCCGCTAAGAGGCATAAGGTAACAAGTCGCGATGCCATCTTGGATCTTCTCGAAATCGAATCGAGGAAGAAGCAAATACGCCATGAAGAAATCGTCAGCTTAGAGCGAGAAAAACTTGCAATTGAGAGAGAACGAGTCTGTGTTTTGGTAGAAATAAAAACCTTTTTGCAGCAAGGTTTGAAGAATCTGCTGGAATAATATAACTGAATTCATAGTTTTTTATTTTTTTATCATTAATCATTTGACTACATTTTAAAGCATTTCATAGTTTCTGTAATAAAATACTTTCCCCAAAAATTAATTCAAACCTACTTTCAAAACTAACCAGTTTATTCGAAATTTTTAATTAAGCTTATAAAAGGACATTTTAGACATTTTGCACAAATTTATAGTAAAGCAAAATGTTTATGTTTTCATTGTGTGTTTGTCTTTGCCAGAGTCCATCTCAAATCGAAGACCCCGTCCGAAATTAAGATTAGTGAGCTTGAGCGTTTTTATAAACCCTCAAATATGAGGTCGTTACTAGTCTTGGATTTAAATTGAACTCAACCTTCACATGCGTTGATCACGTTAATTGTTCGGTCAGCAAGATGTATAATGTACTTAGGCAACTTTGGAAAACTGCTAGTTTTATTCCTCAAAACATAAAACTAAAACTTGTTAAAACCCTAATAAAGCCAATAATATCGTACCAGGAATTAATATACGGTCACCCTGATAGGGCGTCTCTGCGACAGTTGCAACTATTAGTCAATAATGCAGCTAGATATGTATACTGCAAAAGAAAAGTTGACTCCATATCTAAATTCTACATAAATATACTGGATTGCAGTATATACTCATTCTTTGATCGTCGCTCCTTACTATTCTTGCATACCTAAACTAATTCATACTCGTTGTCCAAGCTATCTTTTCTCAAAACTGAGCTTTGCACAATCTAGTCGTACATGCAACTTCTGAAATGGCGTTTATGAAAGTTATTGCTTAGGCACGATATTTTACAATCATAGGAATTGATGGTAAATGATGGCAAGACGAAGTATATGCTGTCTACACGCAGGGACTCGCAGTGGCTAGGGTCTCACGTCGAGGCCGACAGGTATACCTTTGAAGTTGGAGATAAAGCGAAGGATTACTCTTGCCAACAGGTGCTACTACGGTCTTGGTAGGCAATTGAGAAGTAGAGACCTCTCTCGACCGACAAAACTTGCGCTCTATAGGACGCTTATCTTGCCCGTGCTTCTCTATGGCGCTGAAGCATGGACAATGACACGAAATGACATAGCGGCCCTTGGAGTGTTCGAGAGGAAGGTACTTCGCAAAATCTTCGACCCTGTTCGTGTTGGTGACGACTATCGCATACGAACCAATAACGAGCTGTATAAGGACATGGACGTAGCGCAGCGAATTAACATCCAGCGGCTACGCTGGCTCGGTCATGTCTGCCGTATGGACGACGAAGCTCCGGCGAAAAAGGTGTTCGATGCGATGGTTGGAGGTCGACGACGAAGAGGGAGGCCGTGTCTCCGGTGGAAGAACCAAGTTGAAGAGGCCCTGTCATCACTTGGTGTGACCAACTGGAGAAGGCGCGCGCAAAGCAGAGGTGCCTGGAGAGAAGTTTTGCGGCAGGCCGTAACCCGATAACGGGTCGTTATGGCCCGTTGAGTAAGTAAGTAGCGACTTGAATATAAGAATACTGTACGCTCCTTACTGAACCTGATCCCCTAGTTACTCCCATGAGAGTTATTTTTTAAGCAGCCCGGCCGAAGGCCGTCCACACAAAAGGTACTTGAATGCAGAAATTCTTTAGGTCACGAAACCGAAGTTACGTTCATAAAGGTTATTGCTTACGAGATAGCCAACGTACTGGCAGGTACTTTGTACAACCCCCTTCAGCCTTCATTGCCTGAAAATGAAGACGAAGAGGATTACGAAATTCTTTTGGACCAGGAGTCGACTTGGAAAAAATTAAAACACGCATTGAAAAAAAAACAAAAATGTATGTTTTTATATTTCATTGAAAAAAGAATTTCACACGCTATAATATAGTGTAAATTTTTTTGTATCTTAATAACGAGGGTTTTTCTAGAAAAAAATCGGGTTTTGGAAATTTTATATAAAAAAAAAATATTTTTTGCTTATAATTTGTTACTCGTACATATAAAGTATATAATGTAGTAAACCAAAATAAAGGTATGAAAGAGACCTTTCGTTCGATAGCCATCTCGTATAAATCAATTGAAAATTGAATGAGTTATTTTGATAAAAGTTTTGAACTTTGACCCCGTGCCACGCCTTTTGCAGGCGTTTCCCAGGCAACATTTTTGGAACAAGTGCAGAATACCACACCCTCTTAAAAAACATTTTTTTTTTTTTTTGGTTGGTAAGAGGGGCATTTTCTTTTTCTAAAAAACTTAAAATTCAAAGTCCCAGTTATACTACTGTGTACAAAGAATACCCGGAATTTGTTTATAATTCAAAAAATCTTTATTTATTCTTCCAAATCAATTTCATCGCCTTCAAAGTAGTCCCCCCCCCCCCCGATGCAATGCACTTATGTCAACGGACTTTCCAATCTTCGAAGCATGCCAAATAGTCACCTTCCGGTATGGCCTTCAATGTGCGCGCCGATTCACGTTGAATCTCTTCAATCGATTCAAAACGGTGTCCTCGAAGTGGTCTTTTGAGTTTGGAGAATAGCCAGAAGTCACAAGGAGCTAAATCAGGCGAATACGGTGGCTGTGGAACGATATGAGTTGGCGAAATGCTCACGAAGAACCAATGCCGTGTGAGATGGTGCATTATCGTGATGCAAAAACCAAGAGTTGTCTCATTTCATTTCATTTCATTTCTTTATTTCTTACGGCTTTATTCAGCCTAATTCTTTACATACTTAAAAATAGTGTAACATTAATATTACTACTTAATAGTTACCTTATGTCTATCGTTTTACAAAAATTAAACAGATTTCGTTTAAACAAATTGATATCACAATTTTTAATTCCTTCAGGCAGCTCGTTGAAACATTTGATGCCTTTGTGAAAAAGACTATTTTTATCCGCTTCTGTTCTAAAAAATGGTATCTTAAATTTATTTTTATTTCTTGTATTCACACTATGTGTACTAGAAACTACAACTAAATTGGTGCTCAAATATTCGGGTAATAAGCCATTTTTTAGATTATTAATAAACTTCATCGTATAGAAAAAAATTTGTTGCTTGACACTAAGCCAATTGAGTGAAATAAGCATGTCCTTAACGGACGCATCATAGCGCTTATTAAGGATGAAGCGCATCGCTTTATTTTGCATCTTTTGCAATTTGTCAATTTGCGAGTCTTTCATAATGAAAAAAATTGTTGGACAGTAAATGAAATTTGGCTCAATGATCGATCTATAAACCCTTATTTTGTAATGTTTACTTAAAAGTTTGCACGTCCTCTTCATAAACCAGATTTTTTTCGAAATTTTTCCCAAAGTGTAGTCAATGTGATCGTTAAATTTTAATTTATCATCAATCTGAATGCCCAAGTACTTTATTTTATCAACTTTTTCAATTTCGACGTTATTTATTTTAAAATTTTCCAATATTAGATTGTTATTTCTTGATATGACCATATATTTAGTTTTATCAATATTTAACTTCAATCTATTTGTACATAGCCAACCATAGAGAGAATCTAAGTCCAATTGCAACTTGCGTTGGATGTCAATTACGTTAGTCCCGCTGATCATGATTAAGGCATCATCAGCGAATAGCTTGATGGTACTAAATTGGAGTATAGATGCGATATCATTAATGTATACATTAAACAAAATTGGGGCCAGAACTGAGCCTTGGGGCAGCCCAATCTTGACATCAATTTCATCGGAAATTGATGACCCGATCGCAACACATTGCTTACGGTTTGTGACAAAACTCTTGAACCACTCTAACTCTTTATTCTGTATACCAATATTGAATAACTTTTTTAATAAAATCCCTTGATCTATGGTCTCGAAAGCTCTCTTGAGATCTACAAAAACGGCAAAAATAGATTTATTTTCATTTAGTTCTTCCTTCCAACAAGCTAAAACCATGTTTAACGCAGTTTCACATGAGTGTTTACATCTGAATCCGGACTGTTCTTGTATAAGGATATTATTACATTCTAAATATTGCACAAGTTGATTTTTTACTATGGTCTCCAGTATTTTTTCATCACACGGCAAGGTGTTTATTGGCCTCAACTCTTCAGCTTTTACCGTATTTTTAACTTTTTCAATGGGAACAATTATTGATGTTTTCCATAATTTTGGAACAATGCCCTTCGTCAGGCTTTCATTAATTGCTTGCGCGTAAAAATAACCCAAATAAATAATAGAATCTTTGATAACACCTTCCGAGAGCAACTTTCTTCCACCTATTTTATATTTGAATTTGTTTTTAACTATTTCTTCAATCTCACTAGTTGACACCTGATTAAATTTGAAATGTGAGTTGCATTGAATCTGTATGGGAAAATCTCTGCTTACTAATAGTTCAATGTTATTACTTATTTCAATCTCTCCATAAATCCGGCCTCTTTTTGCGAATAGCTTCACGCAAACGACGCATAACGCTCAAGTAATATTCCTTGTTGACAGTTTGGCCCGGTGGAAGGAACTCATAATGCACAACACCACGATAATCGAAGAAATCGAATTCCGGATATTTTTTGTACACAGTAGTATATAAACAAGCGTAATTTGCAATAAAAATAATGTTCATAATGTTGTCCACTTTTGCAAAAAGTTTGATAACACTGTAAATCGTACGGTAAGTGGGCGTCACTGAAAATCGTACAACTGACTATTAGTATGAGAAATTTGGGTATTTCCCTAAAAACAAATCGTAAATCGTAAAACTGACAGCGCAATTTGTTACTTTAAATTTCATTTTGAGTAGTTTATAAAGATTTCTTCTCCTATATTTCTGAATTAAACAAAAAATGAGGCAGACACCTATTGACATTTGTGAACTTGCAATCAAGCGCCACAAAAACGGTAAATCTTATGGTGAAATTGCTAAAATTATAAATCAAAGTCGAAGCACAGTTCGATACATAATTTCGAGATAGAAAAAAGAAAACCGAGTCGAGTCGAGAACAAAAAATCGTCAATGAAAAAGCTAACTAGAAGTGATGAACGTTGGCTAATAAGGAAAGTTAAAGCTAATCCAGGCATTTCCGCTCCTGAAATTGCCGCAGACCTTAACATTTACCTTAAAAATTATGCGAGCGACTCCACAGTACAAAGAGTTCAAAGAAAAAATTATTACCATGGACGCACTGCACGCAATAAAGCACTCATCAACAAGTGAAATAGAAAACGACGTTTGGAATTTGCAAAAGAGTACCTTAAGGGGCACAACTAGTTTAAAATTTCGAAAATTTCGTTTTTTTTGTTTTTGCATTTTTCGATAATTTATACCTTTAAAAATAACATATGAAAATCTTAAGTGAAAATCTTAAATAGTTTCTGAGTACAGCCTTCTACATAGCAGCTTCTCATTATTTAGAATGGCGCGTTACTTGACAGCCGTACCTGAGTTATTGTTAAACGCGTTTTTCTCAAAACTACATTTTTCAAATTTGCTGCAACTGTAACTTGATAACAAATCATCCGATCGACTTGGGTCTTTTTTTAGCTTATTGTGTATTTGTTTTTCCATACAATGACCCTCCAGTTTAATGATAAGATGAAAAGTATAATTATGCCAGGCCAGAAACCATCAGATTTTTCAGCAAAATTTTAATTTTTTTTTTTAAAACCGCCATTTTGTTGCATTTTATTTTTTTTTACAACCGAGGGTCATTGTATAGGAAATATAACCTAGTTAAGTAAAATGTTTGGTTTTTTTATTTCAGGCACTGCGAAGGCTACAATCACTGCAGCAGTGGGAGAACGTTTTTTTTTTTGAAGACTCAGGAGATGGTGGATAACTTGCTGAAAATCGAATATTTTCATTTGAAAAAATTACTTTGTATTCATTATTTATGCATAAATATATCTGCAAAATTTTAAAACATTCGATGCAATACTTCACAAAATTCAAAATTCACAAAAATCTCCTTTTTTCAGGTGGTCAAACTAGTTGTGCCCCTTAAACAGCCCCCAGAGTTCTGCAATGACGTAATTTTTACAGACGAATCAAAATTTAATATGTTTACATCGGATGGTAAGGTGAATGTTTGGAGAAAACCAAATACAGAAATGGATCCCAAAAATGTGTGACCCACAGTAAAACATGGTGGAGACTCATTAATGGTGCGGGGGAGTATGTCATCTCTTGGCGTTGGAAATCTAGTTTTTATAAACGGCCGCATTAATCAATGCAAGTATTTAGATATACTAAAGCGTAACCTTAAAAAAAGTGCCGAGAAAATGGGTATTTTGAACACATTTAAACTGTATGCTGACAATGACCCAAGGCATACCGCGCATTCTTGTTGTATGTGGACGCTGTTTAATTGCTCCAAAGTTCTTAAAGCGTCCGCTCAATCACCGGATTTCAATGTAATTGAGCATGTCTGGAATCACTTGGACCAAAAAATACGAAATCGTTCGATATCTAATATTGGGGACTTAGAAACAGCTCTGAAAGAGGAGTGGTTAAGCATTTCACCAAACTACTGCAAAAAACTGGTTGCATCGATACCTAAACGACTGCCTGCTGCAGCAGGCAATAAAGGATTTCCAACTAAATATGTATTAAAAAATAACTCGATAATTTAAAAATGTTTTTTATACACATTTTTGAGAACACGGTACACTGTACGATTTTTACTGACTGTTAATTTTTCTTGTAATAACTAGTATTAAAACCGAATATATTTTTGTTTTTACAATTGAAATAACTTTAGATTTGCTAATAAAGGAATAAAATTGTTACGTTCTTTGTGAAACAGAGTATTTCATTTCGAAAATCGGAAGTAATTCAGAGATTTAACAAAAAATAGTAATGCAACGTGCCTGTACGATTTTGGGTGACACTCACCCAATTTATATATTTTTCGCCAATGGACAATAGGTTCGCCCATTCAAGTTACAGGAGTTGTGGGTGACATTAAGTTAATGATAAATTGCTGAATATCGATACAAATGCTGGACCATAGTAAGGAACAAGTGCAGAATAGTGTACCCTCGTGAAAAAAAGAAAAAATTTGGCTGTATAGAGCTTGTTTTTGTGAATGTAACAAACTAAAAATTTGGCTTAAATCTAGACCTTTTCCACCCAAGGCGAATTAATACAGGTGACCTCGTTGGATGAGGCGAATTGATTTTTTTCTGTTGGAAAAGGTCTAGATTGTCAAAATGCCTGTGTAAAACTTTGAGAGTTTAAAAATGAAAAAAGCAAGCTTTGTTCTGATTGGCTGATTTTGACAATCTAAACCCAGAAAACAAAAACAAAATACATTGAAATTTTGTTGTTGCCCTTACGCTATCACCTGTATCAATTCGCCTTGTTTTCCACCAAAAAAAATCAATTCGCCTCATTCAACGAGGTCACCTGTATTAATTCGCCTTGAATGAGTACGGAGAGCCACGAAAATTGACGTATGGCAAATGTCACGATGTCGTCGAATGTTCTCATTGAACAGGGTGGTTTGCTGCATTTTTAATTTAGGACCAAAAAGTAGATCACCAAAAAGTAGTAGTAGTCATAAGGATCAAAAAGTACATTTTTGAAACCGAAATTATATGAAGTTTATATATTAAAGGGAACATCGCTTACTTTATTAGTTTATTGTATCATGGATAACCCATAGTGAAATAAATAAAGTGAACCAGATACTGACAACTCTCTTGAATCGGCATGCTTATTTTATGTCACTATGAACAAATTTGTCAAATACTTAACTAACAGCATCTGTCAAATTGTTGTGCACGTATAACACTGGCACTATGTGGCAATGGTACGTCTACTTGAAAACTACTGAAAAACTGCGATTTTCATGAATTTCGTAAATGTAATTTAAAAGCTACTCCGCCTTTGCATACATATTTACCACTAATTATTGTTGATAAAAATTTGAAATTGAATTTTAATTTCTGCTTAAAATTGGAATTGGCTTAAAAGCAAAATAACTCTCAACATCCAGTAATTGATACTTAAAAACAATGAAATTTGCGTTATTGCAAATTTTTATTAATTCCGAATTCTATCCGACCACAAACAGTTTAGGCACTTGAATGAAAATGCAAAACAATTTGTTGTTGTAGACGGCGTGATCAACAGTGGTAATGTTGGTAGTGGTTTTCATTTAAATTATTTCAGTCACGTCAAAGACAGCGATTAAGCGATGTGAAAGTGGGAGAGCCGGTAGAAATACATGCACAGAATTTCACTAATATTATTGCAAAATTGCAACCTTGGGGCCTACTAGTAGGCCCCAAGCTTGATCAAGAACGTACTTTTTCCTCCATATAAATTTCTAAATCGGGGTTGCTGTTCTAGTTCATTTCACTTTCCAGTGTTGCTGGTGTGAGTCATTTTTTGTGACCAAAGAAATATTTCTTTTTATTTGTATTTTTTTTGGTGCAATTTCGTAATACGTTTGTATAGAACTAACTATAAAAATATATTATTGCCCAAAAGTGTCAAAAGAACCGTTTGGTATTCTTTTTATTAAATTAAATTAAGGTTTTATAAGCTGCATAAAAACAAAACAGTCCTACGCAAAAGCATACCTGTTCTGATGTGATCGTTAGAGATTCGCTAAATGAAGAACTGCGAAATAAAAAGGGCGGCAATTGACCCTGTCGTATTCAACACATTAAGCTTTGTGTTCTTTGGTATATTTTTCAATAATATCTACGTAATGAAACCAAAAAGTTGATTTGTTGCAGAAAAAAGCAAATAATTGAAAGGAAACTGGCGGAATTTTAGTTCGCACAATAATCCCTAATATCGGGATAAGAGCGGAAACAGCGAAGAGCTGATCACACACAGACTGTGTACGTGAATTGCAAAAAACGCACAAAAATCGGCTTACTCTCCCAGTTTCACATCGCTTAATCGCTGACGGCAACACTGACGGCAATACGCAGGTGATGCACAAACTGCGGGTTACAATTTTGTTTGGTGCAGCAGTCAATTTATACAATGGCCCCGGAGTTAGTACAAGAATATATGTATTTATATAGTTAAATATATCAAAATTTGTTTATTTAATGTCTTTCAGAGAAGATTACTTCACAAGCACAACAACTAAATTGCTGGTGCGGATCAGGCTGGACATGGAAGATAAGTTTCTGATTTATAAAGGAAGAACGGCAATCTTGTGGCAAAAAATTTTAACTGAGATGCAAAAAGTAATGCCCGAGCTCAAAATAACGCAGGGACAACTAGTTCGGAAATTTCTAAACTTGTTCAAGACATACAGACGAATAAAAGAACGATTTAAGTCCACAGACAAAATCAAAACCGGTTGGGAGTATTACGATGACTTTGACGAAGTATATGGAAGAAGGCACTCTATAACACCTCCAACGGAAAATCATTGGTCGCCTTTAGACAACATAGTCGATGCTGAAAACAGCCAGTCGGAGTCATCTGTTGACAAAAAATATGAAGAGCCGACTTGTTACAGACCTGCTAAGAGGCATAAGGTAACAAGTCGCGATGCCATCTTGGATCTTCTCGAAATCGAATCGAGAAGGAAGCAACAACGCCATGAAGAAATCGTCAACATAGAGCGAGAAAAGCTTGCAATGGAGAGAGAACGAGTCTGTGTTTTGGTAGAAATAAAAACCTTTTTGCAGCAAGGTTTGAATAATCTGCTGGAAAAATAAAGCTGAATTCATAGTTTTTTATCATTAATCATTTGACTACATTTTAAAGCATTTCATAGTAATATCATAGTAAACATCTGTAATAAAATACTTTCCCCAAAAATTAATTCAAACCTACTTTCAAAACTAACCAGTTTATTCGAAATTTTCAATTAAGCTTATAAAAGGACATTTTAGACATTTTGCACAAATTTATAGTAAAGTAAAATGTTTATGTTTTCATTGTGTTTGTCTTTGCCAGAGTCCATCTCAAATATTGAACCGAAGACCCGTCCGAAATTAAGTTTAGTGAGCTTGAGCGTTTTTATATCCATCAAATATGAGTTCGTTACTAGTCTTGGATTTAAATTGACCTCAACCTTCACATGCGTTGATCACGTTAATTGTTCGGTAAGCAAGATGTATAATGTACTTAGGCAACTTTGGAAAACTGATAGTTTTATTCCTCAAAACATAAAACTAAAACTTGTTAAAACCCTGATAAACCCAATAATATCGTACCACGAATTAATATATGGTTACCCTGATGGTGCGACTCTGCGAAAGTTAAAGTAAAGTAAATATACTAGATTGCAGAATATACTCATTCTTTAATCGTCGCTCCTTACTATTCTTGCATAAACTAATTCATACTCATTGTCCAAGCTATCTTTTCTCAAAACTGAGCTTTGTACAATCTAGTCGTACATGCAACGTCATAGTACCACGAACAAATTTTGTCGCTTCATCAAGACCGAATCTAATTTACGTCGATTTAAGCTGGCAGTTTATAATATTTATACCATGTAGATTAATACTCGAGTCCTCTCTCTGTTCTTCTATTCTATGGCTCTCTCTTTTCTTCATATCTTTCTTCCCTTCTAAATTTAACCTTTTTTTATTTTGTAAGCAAAAATTGTTAGTACTTAGTCTATAAGTATATACTTTTAGCTACAATTGCGTATAATAATACAAGTTTTTGTAAAGCACTTTAAAAGATGAAATCTCAATTGTGCAATGATTGTTCAAATGACCAAATAAAAAAATATATAAATAAAAGTATCCAAACTTATTTTTTCGTGTTTGTCCTAAACATAAACAAATTCTTGCCTATCGCTAGACTTCAACTATTGTCTTGGAAACACAGGTAGGTAGGTATAACTGGTTGGCCACGAGTAGCCACACATAGACCCTCGTTGGATCCTTAGTGATGCCAGATGGAGATATAACTCGTAACAGTAGTGATCCGTGAGAATGCAAGTGTTTTTGGCAAACTTCAGCAACCGCTTAGGCCTAGCATCGACGCTTTCGCTAATCCGGTGAGTTCGGGTGCTCCTAAGATTGCCACGCCAAAGACAATTAAGCAATAGTTTAATTGTCTTTGGCCAAGCGTTGCCTTGAGATGGCGGGGCAGCGGCAGAGGACATGCTCTAGTGTCTCCAGGGCATCGTCTTCCCTGCATATTCGGCAACTTTCCCTGTCCGTCAAACCCATCCTATGCGCATGAACTGCTAGCAGGCAGTGTCCTATTACTTGAATGAATGAACTTTTGAGTGAATGTTTAAAGTTCCTCGCCGTATAAAGCATTTGCCACAATGTTCACACTTGTGCGGTTTTTCGCCAGTGTGCGTCATCTCGTGGCATTTTCTGTTGTGCGACTTACTAAACTTGCGATCGCAATACCGACACGCATAGTTTTTGACGCTTCCATGCACTATGCGTATATGAATCTGAAAGTATTTCGAAATTTAGCGTTTTCCTATTAATTGTATATGAACTTGCCGGGTGTACATACCTTCAGTTCCGTCAAGGTTGTTTTCTTTATACCGCAAACAGAACAATCATAATTTTGTATCCCAGCATGAAACAGTAAATGCTCTGTTAGTCGATGCCTGTTTAAGAAGCGCAGTGAGCAATTCTCCATATGACATTGAAAGGGCAGTTCCTTGTCTTTGTGCGTATAGTGGTGTTCTTTTAGCCCCAGCGCCGACTTGCACACTTTTCCGCAAATGTCACATATTAGGACGTCGTGTTCACGCCTGTACGCCTCCAGAAGAAGGTTTCTTGTCTTTGGTTGCCTGCTAACCTTGCTCAGAGCAAATCAAATAAAAAGTAAAACTATTAACCTTATTCCCACGAGTCCTATAAAGATGTGTCTTACCTTATTGATCACCGGCTGCTCATCTTTTCTCACAAGTAAGCTTTTTCCAACTTCATTGCAGTGCAAATCATTGTTAGCACTCTCCACAGCATCACCCAATTCTACCTTAATTGGATGTCTACCATCGCGATTCCCTTCCTGCTCCTGGTCATTCTCCGACACCGCCTGCATTTCATGCTCCACTTCCACTTTTTCTATCTTAATTCTGCTTCTTGTACGCATTCCACTAACTGTTAAATCTATGTCCCTCGCTAAACCATCTTCTTGCATCTGTGTTCCTGTGCATTTACCGACATCCGAAGCATCGTTTTGAAACATCACCTCAGGTTCACCAATTTCAATCTCCATCTTCACAGAATTCAAGTCGAACAGAGGCTCCTCATCGTCACATGTTAGAGACAGTTTCCGCAAGTGTTCCATGGATTCTATGCACAAAATTCGGAACTTATGGAACTCATTCACTTTGCTGTAGCAAAGGTTGCATAAATACTTCGGGTACTTATCGCTCGGCTCCACATTTATCGCGGTACAAGCAATCAGTTTCTTGGCCAGCTCCGGCGTCTGGAAGATGTTGTGTTTAGGGATGCTATCCGCATATTCCATGCTCAAAACTTCTAAGCACGTCCGACACAATGAGCTTGCGTTATTGTGCTCAAGTAATGACATTTTCTTGTTGTGTTAATCACAATTTCCAGTAAATATTAAAGCCACTTTCTGAATAAAATGGCGAAACTACTTAATCACCCTGTAAACAATAGTCCGCTTCGCAGCGATGGTACCCAAAAGTCACTTGTTTTGTTCATTGGTTGCAACGGATCGAGATAAATTAACAAGTAGAATGAGTACGGAGAGCCACGAAAATTGACGTATGGCAAATGTCACTATGTCGTCGAATGTTCTCATTGAACAGGGTGGTTTGCTGCATTTTTTATTTAGGACCAAAATGTGGATCACCCGGGTGTTATAAGTTTAAAAAAGTACATTTTTGAAACCGAAATTATATGAAGTTTATATATTCAAGAGTTTTTATGTTGGTATCTCCAGGGCAGCCGCCGTGGCTCAGTTGGTTAGTGCGTTGGACCGCGAGTCGCAGGCAGCGACCCAGGTTCAAATACTGCCTGTAATAACACCTAAAAAAATAACGGGAAAACTCGTTTTCTCTTTCGATGGCTGTCCTCTCAGCTGGAAATGGCAAACCTCTGAGAGTAAAAATTGCTTATGAAAAAGCTCCCAACCTGCCGTTCGGAACCGGCATAAAACTGTAGGTCTCTTCAACCCGCGTACAAATTCACACGCACAACACGGGTAGTTGCGGGAAGCTAGGCCTTAGTCTCGCGTAAGCGGGCTGTCGTGCCAGTCAATTATTAAATTAAAATCTCCAGGGCAAAGAAAGTTGGATAAAATTCTCAGAAATTTGTTGGTTTTCGGCAAAAATCATGAACAAATTTAATTCTATTTCGTTTGCTTTTTAAAAGCTACTCTGCCTTTGCATACATATTTACCACCTATTATTTTTGATTAGAATTTGAAATTCATATTAAATTTCTGCTTAAAACTGGAATTGGCTTAAAAGCGAAATAACTCTCAACATCCAGTAATTGATACTTAAAAACAATGAAACTGTTATGCAAATTTTTATTAATTCCGAATTCTATCCGACCACAAACAGTTTAGGCACTTGAATGAAAATGCAAAACAATTTGTTGTTGTAGACGGTGCGATCAACAGTGGGTAACCACTTTGGTAACTTTTAACAATAATAACCAATTTTGTTAAAATTTATTTTTGATATTTAGCTAATATTTTTCAGATTCGGTTTTCATTCGTTTTGTGATCAATTTTATTTTTGTTCGGATGTTGGAAAATTGATGCATGACGTATCGTCGTGTCATTGATGACGAACTTCGTTGGTTTTGTCAAGATGCTCTTTTTTTGCTTCACGTTTTCACTCTTTGTCACAGAAACTTTATTTGAACAAAAAATTGGTCGAGTGGCAACAGTAATAAAATAAATGCTTAATTTTCCTCCATTTTTTAAAACAGATGAGTTTATTTTTGCACGGTGGTGAATTGTGTGGTGAAAGTAATAGTATTGTTATCACTCAGGGTTGAAATTGGTGGTCATGGTACTCGTAAATATATTTTTTTATTTAAATGGAATATTGGTTTTGATTTTAATTATTTCAGTCAATTCAGTCATGTCAAAGATATGTACGCATAAATACCAAACCATTTTGTATCAAAAGGAATTTTGTTGTTGGCATATTACTTTGTACAAAACCAAAATTACATTTATATTCATTATGACGGTTGTCGCACGCCTGAAAACAGCCAATTTTATTTAAAAAATATGACCATATCAGCGGAAAAATTACAATTTTTTATTTGGTAGAATACAAATCACTGTTAAAATTTTGTTATAGATTTTTTCTAGAAAAGTAATAAAAATGTAAACATATACCATATGAAATTCAAGTTTCGGACGTTCTCTATCTTTCCTGAGCGACAAAATTAAAAAAAACTTCTTCACAAAACCAACGAACTTCGAAAAAATAATAATAAACATAAAATTAATCGCAAAAAATAACCAAATATAAAAAACTACGTAGAAATAACCAATTTTGGTTAGAAATAACCAAAATGGCAACCGTAATGATCGCATGCGTTTGTATGAAACAATGAAGTTGATGCACAACCAACTTCGCGCTGCGCATTTAAAAATCACCACTGGGCATCGCTGCACGGCAATACGCAGCTCAGTGTTGCCAGATCAGGAGATTTCCTCCTAGATTTAGGAGATTCTTGGCCTTTTAGGAGAATTTTTAGGAATTTTTAAACTAGTCTAGGAGAAAGTTTAGGAGGTTTCATGATACAAAAATAGAAGGTAGAGCCGATGCTTCTTCTCAGCCGCCATATTGCGCATCTGACACTAAAGGTTTTTTTGACGTTCTTCTTTGAAAATGTGCTACCGTGCTGTTGTTAGAAAATCCATTTTTTACACACATACATTTTTTTATCGAACGAATCGTTTTTTTTAGGCCGAACATTTTTTAGAATACGGTTTATGAACAGAAATTTAAAAACAAAAAAAATAATGAATATTAATAAGAAATTAAAAAAAACACTTACATAAAAATGTACATTTGTACCATTCATTGCGTTGTTGCTTGTCTAACAGTTACTAATATTACTAAACAAAATGAACTAGTCACATTGAAATGTATATTTCGTGTTTATTTTAAAAAAGATCTAAAAATCCTTAGAACCTTAAGTAGCCCTAATTTAGTATTACAACGAAGTGGCATCACGACTCAAGCTTTTGACAAATACGAGAAACGTCAATAAAAACGTTTAGTGTCAAAAAATTTCCCAGCGGTTCTACCTTCTATTTTTGTATCATGGGAGGTTTATATTTTATGTTAGTGGATTTTTCGGTTCCTTAGTGGATTTTTGGGAGATTTTTGGATAACAAAGTATTGGGAACACTGGCAACGAAACATATTTTGGCAACTATTTTAATAGTCAAAGCACCCTATTGTGTTAAAAATTTGTAAGCTTACAAAATGTAAGCTTTTTCTATTGCGTTCTCACTTATTGCTGTCACAATGAAATCCCGCCAAAAATGGCATTTTCGGTTTAATTCAATTGTTGTATGTTTTGTTTTTGTTAAGTTTTTGTTGTTAAGCTGAACATGAATAAAAAAAGGCTGTATTGAAAAAATTTATATGTATATATTTTTATTTTTTTTATTAGGGGACTTTTTTAACTTTTGGGAGGAAATTTCAGTACTTTGTTGAGATTTAGGAGAGTCATTTCAGGTATCTGGCAACACTGACGCAGGTGATGCACAAATTGCGGGTTACAATTTTGTTTGCAGCAGCAGTCAATTTATACAATGGCCACGGGGTTAGTCCAAGATTATATGTATTTATATAGTTAAATATATCAAAATTTGTTAATTTAATTTCTTTCAGAGAAGATTATTTCACAAGCACAACAACTAAATTGCTGGTGCGGACGAGGCTGGACATGGAAGACGAGTTTCTGGCTGACAGAGGAAAAACGTCATGCCTGTGGAAAAAAGTGTTGGCCGAGATGCAAAAAGTAATACCCGAGCTCAATATAACGGAATTTCAACTAATACGGAAATTTCGAAAATTGTTTAGCACATACAGACGAATAAAAGGACGATTTAAGTCCACAGACAAAATCAAAACCTGTTGGGAGTATTACGATGACTTTGACGAAGTATATGGAAGAAGGCACTCTATTAAACCTCCAACTGAAAATCATTGGTCGCCTTTAGACAACATAGTCGATGCTGAAAACAGCCAGTCGGAGTCATCTGTTGACAAAAAATATGAAGAGCAGACTTGTTACAGACCCGCTAAGAGGCATAAGGTAACAAGTCGCGATGCCATCTTGGATTTTCTCGAAATGGAATCGAGGAGGAAGCAACAACGCCATGAAGAAATCGTCAACATAGAGCGAGAAAAGCTTGCAATTGAGAGAGAACGAGTCTGTGTTTTGGTAGAAATAAAAACCTTTTTGCAGCAAGGTTTGAAGAATCTGCTGGAATAATATAACTGAATTCATAGTTTTTGTCATTAATAACACTGATCAACAGCAAAATGGCTTTTCTGGTTCTGACATCAGTTCTAGGGTAATTAGGGACCGCTGATTTCGAAACCGCAAACCGTTTTGAAAACTTAGTTTCCGTTTTCGCAAAAAATGGGCGTGTCACTTTTTCGGATTTTCCCTGACTTTTCACGTTTGGGATTGTAATTTCAAAACCAATAAACCGGTTGACATGATTTTCACTTTGTGGCATTTACAACACCTCACGGCTTCTTTTCCAATGTAATTTTTTTGTTTAAGTTTTAAAAATCCGCGGCAATTGGACCTCAACGTCGGAAAATATGGAATTTCAAGGCGTTTTCTTTGATGTTAAAAAACAAACACATTTTTCGTAAATCAATTGTCGAGTTATGTATAACACGAAATTGAAATTATACAACACAGTCAAATTTTTTGGCGTGAGTCCCGTTCTCATCGAAATAATAGCAAAAATGTACCATAGTCATTTTCATACTAGTGATACTAGTGATACTATTTCCTTAAAAAATTAAGGGCCTCAAATAATATATTCCATTCACTGTCTGGAATACAAGCGAAAAACAACAAAATTTTGAATTGCTTCACACAAAACCAAATTAAAAACTTTGCATATTTTGAGGCTCTTACTTTTTAAAGGAAAAAAACTGAAATCTGTTGAAAATGACCTTGGGTCATTTTTGCTATTATTTCGATGAGAATGGGACTCACGCCAAAAAATTTGGCTGTGTTGTATAATTTCATGTTTCCGCTTTCGTGTTACATATACATAACTCGACAATTGATTTACGAAAAATGTGTTTGTTTTTTAACATCCAAGAAAACGCCTTGAAATTCCATATTTTCCGACTTTGAGGTCCAATTGCCGCGGAATTTTAAAACCTATAAAAATAAATTGCATCGGAAAAGAAACCGTGCGGTGTTGATAATGCAACGAGGTGAAAATGATGTCAACCGGTTTATTGGTTTAGAAATTACAATCCCAAACGTGAAAAAAGTCAGGGAAAATCCGAAAAAGTGACACGCCCATTTTTTGCGAAAACGGAAACTCAGTTTTCAAAACGGTTTGCGGATTCGAAATCAGCGGTCCCTAATTACCCTAGAACTGATGTCAAACCCAGAAAAGCCGACCAAAAGTCGATATTTGTTGCCCTGTGTAATTTGACTAAATTTCAAAGCATTTTATTGTTTCTCTAACAAAATTGAGCTAAAATATTTTCCACAAAAAATAATTTGAACTTTAAAAAATTAACCGGTTCATTCGAAATTTTCAATTAGGCTTAAACAATGCACAAAATACACAAATATATATTTATACTAAGATTCCTCTTGCATACTGGACTCACGGAAGAACTGTGGAGTCCAAGAAGGGGGCACAATAGATCTTTTAAGTCGCAGTAAATTAATATATTAAAGCAAAATGTTTATGTTTTCATTGTGTTTATTTTTTGGTAACTTTTAATAAAAAAACAATTGTCTTTGCCAGAGTCCATCTCAAATATTTAAAAAAAAAATAGAAAAATCCGTCCGAAATTATGTTTAGTGAGCTTGAGCGTTTTTAAATGCAAACTTATTTTGTCGTGTCTGTCCTGAACATCAACCAATTCTTGCCTCTTATTCTCTTGGAAAACATAAAAAACCAACAAATTTAATTTAGATAGTTCTACCAACTTGTTTTTCTTTTTCCTACGGGAGCATTTCTAACGACGGCTTGTTAGCTTTCTCGTCTGAACAATCAAATTTACATTCCCAATGACACACTGTCACGCATATGAATTTTTAAGTGAGTTTTCAAAGCTCCTCGCTGTGTAAAGCATTTGCCACATTGTTCACACTTGTGCGGTCTTTCGCCAGTGTGCGTCATCTCGTGGCATTTTCTGGTGTGCCACCTGCCAAACTTGCGATCGCAATACCGACACGCATAGTTTTTGATGCCTTCATGCACTATGCGTACATGTAACGACAGCTTTTCTGCGCTAGAACAAATTCGTGAGCATAATTGACATTGTCGCTCTGGTTGATGGAAGTTGATATGAATCTGCAAGTGTTTCGAAATTTAGCGTTTTCTTAATATTTGAATGAGAACTTGCCGGGTGTACATACTTCCAGTTCCTTCAGGGTTGTTTTCTGTCTACCGCAAAAAGGACAAACATAATTTTGTATCCCAGCATGACGCCGTAAATGCTCTTTTAGTCGTTGCTTGTTTAAGAAGCGCTGTGAGCAATTCTCCTGATCACATTGAAAGGGCAGTCCATTGTCTTTGTGCGTAAAGTGGTGTTTGTTTATTTCCAGCGCTGACTTGCACACTTTTCCGCAAATGGCACACACATGGACATCGTGTGCACGCCTGTGCGCCTCCAGACGAAGGTTTCTTGTCTTTGGTTGCCTGCTGTCCTTGCTCTGATTTAATCAAATAAAAAGTAAAACTATTAACCTTATTCCCACGAGTTCTATAAAGATGTGTCTTACCTTATTGATCACCGGCAGCTTATCTTTTCTCACAAGTCAGCTTTTTCCAATTTCATTGCAGTGCAAATCATTGATAGCACTCTCCACATCACCTAATTCTTGTGTTGGATGTCTACCATCGCGATTCCCTTCCTGCTCCTGGTCATTCTCCGACACCGCCTGCATTTCATGCTCCACTTCTACTTTTTCCATTTTGGCTCTGCTTCTTGTACGCATTCCAATAGCTTTTAAATCTATGTCACGAATTGGCTTTTAGCTCTCGGACGAGGAGCACGTTTTCGGCTGCGATTAAAGTAGACGAGTCAACAGAAGTCAAGGAAAAACCTAGAAATTGAAAATTATAAAGAGAAGTGCCTTTTTTGTGGAAGGAGAAGCTGGGAATAACGGAGTGTCTACCGGTGGTGCAGGATTGCTGGAGTCGAGTGGTGAAGCAGGTTTGCGTTTTCAGGCGAAGGCAAAGTCTGTGATGGCGGGCGCTGCGGCGTCTGGCACCAAAGTGGAAATGGTGGAGTGCTTGGCGGGGAGTGATGGCGACCTGGATGGAGGTGCCGATTTTAAGGCTGTGCGTGTAAAAAGAAAGGCTAAAAAGAGGCCGGTGATTTCGGCAGATGTTGTGTGTGAAACGGAAAGTTCGTGCGGGGATTGCGCTGAGCAGTTAAAACGGGATGTGGCAGTGGAACCGCGTGGGAACAAGGGGAGAGACGGAAAGATAAGCAGGCTGGAGAAAACGGTAACGGAATCTAGCGTGATTCCATTACAGGGCATGCTGGTTTCTAAAGGATCGTACGTAAAACAAGATGGCGTGCAATCGACGTCTGTGAAACTTGGAAACGGGGCAGCAGAAGTCGATAAGGCAGGGGATTTCAATAAAAACTACAATGCGCCTACTGACACAGGTGTCGTGAGCGCACCGACAGTTACTTATGCGAAGGGTCACAAAGGTGAATTTGCGGTGCTTTTGGACACGTCCGCGTCACCGTTATTCGATAATAAGTTTATGAAGAACGGTTTGTTCCTATGGAACAAAGTCAGGCACATGGATATTGAGGGCATAAGACAAATAAAAGCCCTTGGCAGATCTCTTTATAAAATGTATTTTATTTCGGCGATGGCGGCGAATCGATGTGTTGAGAATAAGGCTAAGTGAGGCGAAGATTAGAGCCTTCATTCCAAGGAGTATGGTAGAGAGTTATGGGGTGATTAGACACATTCCCTTCGAGTTTTCAGACGAGGAGATTTTAAGAAATATAGAGTCGGATGTTAAATTGGTGTCGGTGAGGAAGATAATGAGGAGGGACAAGGTCGAGAAGGACAAATTCCTGCCGACTGAATCAGTTAAGCTAGCCTTTGAGGGTGGTGAGTTACCAGAAAGGGTCACCATCTTCTTTACAAACTTCAAAGTGCAACATTACTTCCCTCCGACGCGTCAGTGCTTTAATTGTGGCAGGCTTGGCCACACGAAAATGGGTTGTAGGGCAAAGAAAAGATGCTTTTTGTGTGGAAAGGAAGGGGACTGCGATGGAGATTGCACAAACAAAAAGTGCATCTTGTGTGGTGATGTTAACCACAATGTGTTTAACAAAGACGTGTGCCTGAAGTGGGAGAGAGAGAAGAATTTAATCGAAATTATGACGATAAAGAAAATTAGCAAAAAAGAGGCTGTTGAGTCGTATGGACAATTCAGCACAGGTAACAGGTTCGCACTGTTGGAGGAATACGACAACAATTTTCCCCCACTTAAGCTCACTCAGCCCCTAACTTTAAATAACAACGCCGAAGTGAACAAGCGACTCACAACGAGGAGCTACAGTAGGGCTGTGGCCAGTCGCGTGGTTGTGTCCCCGGGAGAGAAATTGCGCTCTCCAAGGTCAGCTAAAAGTGGCAGTGTCACTCCGTGCTTCGAACAACCTAGTTGGTCGTACGTGAGTGATTTGGACAGGGTCTTGCACTTGTTAAGTGAGCGTTTCCACCTGAATTCGAACGACCCCATTACGATGCTAATTAGAAAAGTGCAGGGTAGCAATGCACAGAGAATATCGCTGGACACGAGACTGGAGGACATAAGGAATGACCATGCTGAGGTTGCTACAGTATAATTGTCAGAGTCTGAGAGCTAACAAAGAAAATATTGAGATCTTTACGCACACACATCAAATAGATGTTGTGGTATTGCAAAAAATCTTCTCGCACGATGAGGCGAGTGCAAAGTACAAGCTAGGAGGTTTCAATATGATAAGGAAAACAAGGCCTGACGGGTATGGTGGGGTAGCGATAGGTTTCAAGCGAAGCGTGCCATTCAAGAGGGTCAAGTTCCAGACACAGCTGGACATTATCATTGCCAGGACAACTAATTTGGTTAACACCATTTGCTCGGGTTATTTACAACCGAGCATCAATACTCCAATGTTCTCTGATGAGCTGGCAAAGTTGACGTCCTTTTTAAATTCTCAGGCGAATGTACTCCTCCTGGGTGACTTCAATGCTAGACACATGGCGTGGGGCGACTCGATCAGCTCCGGAAAGGGCAAAATCCTGCTGCAACTTATTGATAACACGAACCTGAGGTGTCTAAATAATGGCGGTTTTACTTTCTTTAGTAATCTTGCGGCTGACAGTGGCAGTGTCTTGGACCTGTCTTTCACAAGTATTCAGGAAGAGGTTGAATGGACGTGTAGCAAGGCCTTTGTGGGGAATAGTCACCACTGCCCCATCATAATTGTCGTACCCAATGTCACAAAAAAACCTTTTACCTTCATATCAAAGAATCTCCTAGCTAAGAAGTTAGCGAGAATCAGACTCTGTGAGGAATGGAACATAGAGGATGTGGAGAGGGAAATCAGGTGCGCTCGGAAGGCCTGTTCGATAGATTTAAATAACTTCAAGCACACCCCCAAGAAATGGTGGAACTCTGACTTGACAAGACAATACAGAAGACTGACTGCGGCTAGGTGCAAAGCTAGGCTGACACGTAATATTTTAGACATTGACGCGGCCTGCCAGGAGCAGGTAAAGTGGGTGCAGGAGGTTAAGGATGCGAAAAGGAAAAATTTCCTTGAGGCGGTAGAGGATTTGAGTGTAAACCCGAATACTAGGAAAGCATGGTCCTTCATTAACAATATGAAAGACGGGGGAAAGCATATATCAGCAGGTGGTCTGATGAGGACAATACTCTTTACTTACAGCACCTGAAAGCACAGATCAGGAATTCCAGTACCCCTCCCCTGAATGAAATCGGTGATCCTTTTCCAGGAAACTCGCCGACTCCTCTAGTAGTGTCCCCAAGGGATTTTGTGAAAATTATTGCAAACAAAAAGTCCAGTGCTGGCGGACCTGACAGAATCACTTACAGAATGCTGCAAGCGCTGCCTGTTGAGGTCTTACACAGACTTGCCAAACTGCTAGAGGATAAGGTTAATACCAACTCCTTTAAGGATAGCTGGAGGGAGATTCAAATAGTACCCATCCCGAAAGCCAACGGAAATCTGGATGATATCCTGTCCTATAGGCCCATCTCTCGAATTTCAGTGCTGGTTAAAAGCATTAATACACTGGTCAAAAACCGACTGTCTGATTTTGTTGTTGAGAACCACCTTATCCCCACAAAGAGTTTTGCATATCAGGAAGGAAAGTCTGCGCCAATGTGTGTTAATGAGATCCTGCACACGATTGACGTGGCGAAGGTTTCCAAGAAAAAGGTATTCATATGCTCCTTTGACTTAGCTAATACTTATAACTGTGTTGATTTAGGTCTTTTAACAAAACTGCTTCACAAATACAGGGTACAGCCCCTCCTGTACATGTGGATTTATAACTTCCTGCAGAAGAGGGTTCTCAAACTGGGTAACAGCACAGTGGAGGTGAATAACGGTCTACCTCAAGGCAGTTGTTTATCCCCCTTACTGTTTAATCTTTATACGGCTGAGCTACATAATGTGTGTGACGACTTTACACACCTTTCAGTTTGCTGACGATTTTGTTATAGTTTCTGCCCACTCCTCGACACAGGGAAGTCTGAGCAACCTGCAAAATAAAACTGACGAGTTTGTGAATGCCTGCAAAGATCTGGGCCTGACCCTGAACACTGCGAAGACCAAGCTTATGTACATGGCGAGAGGCTGCAAGAATACTTTCCAATTGAGGGTAGGTCAAAATGTTATCAATAACATGTCCCAGATGAAATTTTTGGGGAGGATTGTGTGTGCTAATTCCACCTTAAATGGCCATGTGGTAAACGTTAAGAAAGCAATCATTCCGGCCAGAAACTTGATGGCGAGGTTAACAACAATAAAAGCTGGGTTGGCGCCCCGCACGGCGTTACAGATTTTCAGAGCCTTTGTCAGGGCTAAGTGCGAGTATGGTTGCACGACCTATGCAAATGCACCGGTGGGGTATGGCAAAAAATTACAAACAGCGGTAAATGACTCGTTGAGACGATGCATTGGTGTGCCGCCGAGCACTCCGATACATACCAGATACGTCCTGGCAGGAGAACTCCCGCCCATTGCTAGAGCTTCCTGGCTGACGTGCAAAGAGCTGACGCGTCAATGGCTAACGAATGCGGATCTGAAAAACCAGTTACAAAGTTTTGGTCCCTTCAACACGAGTTATGGTGTTGTGTACGGAAAATACAAGGCAATTTTTGACAATATTTGCACTCGTACAAGTTTTAGTATGCATCCTAATGTTAGGGTGTCAATGTCTAGCCTAGGTTGTGCTAAAAGGTTTCTACCGCATGCTCAGCTGGCTGCGATGTACAATGAAAGACTAGCGACCTTACGCCAAAATGGTTTTGTCATCCTAGCTACGGATGCGTCTGTGGCAGAAAATTCGGTGGGATGTGCAGTGTACACGGAGCAAAATAATTTTGCTCTTCTTTTCAGGATTGGCGAGAAAACATCCTCTATGACAGGAGAACTGGTTGCCATCAAACAGGCAATCAGCATTGCTGTGGGAAATAACATTACGAAGCTCGCAATTCTCTCTGACAGCCTCTCTGCTCTGCAGTGTCTAGAAAAGAAGAAGACAGACAACTATCTGGTTGCTGATATACATAACTGCATGTATGCGAACAGAAGTACACTACAGGAAGTTAGATTAATCTGGGTGCCGAGTCATGTTGGGATACTGGCGAATGAGAAGGCGGATCAGGCCGCCAAGACTGCTGCAGTTCATGGCAGAAACATTAGTATAGTTTTGACGCCTTACGAAGCTCTTCTTAGAGTTAAATCAAAAATTTGGGAAGAATGGGACGGGGAATTTAAAAGAATTAGTCAAGTCAAAGGTAAAAGTTTTGCGGGTACAATTAATGATGTCAGAGACAGGCCGTGGTTCACCAATAAGAACTGCAAATTGTCCACGCACGAAATCAAACTTCTAAATAGACTTATTACAGGTCACACATACTGTAAAGCTTATCTGAGCAAATTCATCCAGGGCGTCAGCAGTCTCTGTTGCCGCTGCGGTTTGCCAGAAACGCCCAATCACCTAGTCTTTGATTGCCAAGCCTTTGCTCGGGTTAGGTCAAATTTCTGCATTTTTAACAAATTTAACAACCTCACGGACCTTCTGAAATCGCATAACCTTGTGGATTTTGAAACATTAGCCAATTTTATAAAAACTACCAATCTCGCTGACTCCCTGTGAATCACTGTCATCATCGGTAAGTCAGTAACTAAGTACACATGTCTGATAACAATCTCATATATAAAGAAATTCTAATTGCACCCATGCTAAAATTCTCTTATTGCACTTTACACCCCAGAGGTGCTAATTAAGCTAACTCGCTATCACGGTCCTAGTGATACTTTGGAACTGATTCTCCTGATCATTGGATGAGAGGAGAATTCGTGCAGACTACATCAATCACATTTGAAGAGGATCTACTTGACTAGCTGAAAGACAACCTGGCAGTATAAGGGCTCGTTTAAGTTCCTTGCCAACCAACATCGATATTCAAAAAAAAAAAAAAAAAATTAATCTATGTCACTCGCTAAACCATCTTCTTGCATCCGTGTTCCTGTGCATTGATCGACATTCGCAGCATCGTTTTGAAACATTATCTCATGTTCACCAATTTCAATCTCCATCTTCACAAGTGACTCGAAGTCGAACAGAGGCTCCTCATCGTCACATGTTAGAGACAGTTTCCGCAAGTGTTCCATGGATTCTATGCACAAAATTCGGAACTTATGGAACTCATTCACTTTGCTGTAGCAAGCGTTGCATAAATACTTCGGGTACTTATCGCTCGGCTCCATATTTATCGCGGTACAAGCAATCAGTTTCTTGGCCAGCTCCGGCGTCTGGAAGATGTTTTGTTTAGGGATGCTATCCGCATATTCCATGCTCAAAACTTCTAAGCACGTCCGACACAATGAGCTTGCGTTATTGTGCTCAAGTAATGACATTTTCTTGTTGTGTTAATCACAATTCCCAGTAAATATTAAAGCCACTTTCTGAACAAAATGGCAAAACTACTTAATCGTAGCAGTGTTACCCAAAAGCCGCTTGCTTCTGTATTAGGTTCAATACACACTTAATTTGCACTTTCTTCTTGTTATTAATTCTCTGATGCACTGTCTACCAACTTAACTGCGTCCAAACTTCAATTATTTATTTATTTACCAACAGCTGACTTTGTATTCATAACAAAAGTACAGAGTTGCCGTGTCCGCCTGGTGTTGCCTCTATTGCCAACCCTGCGAATTGAGTTGCCGCAATTGCTCGGCCGTTGCGCCTTTCTCAAAACAGCTGATTGCTGCGTTTGTCAACAGAACAGTTCATAGGATAGAAAATATGTTTCCCTTGTTTTATAATCAAAGTAAATCCTACTTAGAAATACACTGGTGACAATTCCCATAAACTCATTTTGAACTGAAGTATGAAAAGTCTTCTAGGAGTAGAGGAGATGATTTAAAAAACAAATACAGGTTGTAGTTTACATAGTTAGTATAGTTTGCGTGATCGAGCAAAACATTCAGAGCGACTAGTGTTTTCGCAGAGTTGAGATGTGTCAGTTCACATAAACTCAGCGATTTAAATTTATCAGTGAAACGAAAATATAAGTAATTTGATGTAAGTTGTAAACTGATTTAGTCGATTTTTGTACTATTAAAAAAGTACAATTTTTATTCAGGGACTGTACCGGTTATGGTTTTTATCAAAAAAGTCAGATTTTAACAATTATCTTTTACAATACGTATCGTTATATTGGTTGCATTTACTTGTTAGTCAAATTCATAAACATGAAAACTGTAGAAGAACTAAAAGGGCCAATTTTTCAGTGCGAGTTTAAACGCAGTTCAATCGAAGTCTGCTTGAACTTGGTTTAAATATAAACTTAGTTTAAACGAGAAAGCAGTTTTTCAGTGCTGGTTTAACTGGAGCAAATATTTGTCATTTGAGTGTGGCAATACTGGCAATATTTTTATCTAGATAATAATTTTTCTTTGTTTTGATTGTCATTCGCAAATAAATTCTTTGCGCTCCAATAATGTACTTAATCAAAACAAATTCAAAATAAGCAAACGTAGCGCAAATTTTGCGTCTCGGGAAATCGAAAGTGTTTTTGTACTTATCGGGAAAAATAAACAAGTGTAGGATGCTTTATATGAGGACCGATGAGCTGTAAAATATTATAAGCAGAAGCTTTGCTAATGCGGAAGCGATTTTACGATCGCTTGTCCTTGTCGCCCAAATAAATGGAATTGGTCCGGCCGCATGCTCACAATTTCTAATCTTCTCAAAACCGTAATGACCAGGGAAAGGATTTTGAGGACCTAAAAACCTATAAAAAAGGCAAAATAAAATAGCAAAAAAGGCACGGAAAGGCACAAAAAACTGCCAAAAAGGCAGAAAAAGGCACTAAAAACTGCATAAAAAAGCAAAATAGGGCATTAAAAACTGTTAAAAAGGCAAAAAAAGGCATTTAAAAATAAGAAAAAAATACTAGAAAATCTAAAAAATGGGAAACGGTATGTATTTTTTTTTACATTTTATTTAATTTGACGTATGCAACATACAATATTATACCTCGTTTTTTGTAAAAGAAACGGAACATCAAGGTTTTCAAAGATACTTAGTTTAAAAACTAAAACTGAGATATTTTAATTGAAATGTTGGCACATATTTTAAATTCATATTTTAACTTCTCATATAAAAGCATAAAAGCTGTACTTGTATCACAAAAAAATAAATAAAATTTTTGCGCTAACCGAACTTTTTGATTTTGGCATGTTTTTTCTTTAAATTTTCCACTGCACAACAAAAAATAACGGCTTAGGAATGATCAAATCAATGTAAAAACATCGATAAGTTAACGAAATTGCAATGTTGCCACTTAATTTTTTTTAGTTTAAAGGTATTTTTGCGAAACAAAAGGGGGAAAATATTAAAAACGAAAGAAAAATAAAAAGGCGCTCGACAAATCTTGAAAAAGGCATTTTGTGGCATTTATAGGTAAAATAGGCACTAAAAAAAGGCATTTATGGGTGAAAAAGGCAAACTGCCTTTTTAAGGCAAAAAAAGGCAAAATAAAAGTGGTATATTTCTAATCAGGAGGACCTAATTCGTGCTCATTTTCAATCAGAAATTTTCTATCTAGCAGCAAACAAAAAAGGCAATTTCCACAAAATCCTTTCCCTGGTAATGACACATCAAACATTTCTGCATGGCTATGATCTTCCTCGTCAGAGGAACAATTAATTGCTATTTTTGGTCGAATTATATTTCTTTTATACCGAATTATATTTATTTTTGAGCTTTTCACATTTCTAAAATAAATGTCAGACGCTGTTGACAGTTTAAACTTAGTTTAACCGTGCAGGATTGGGCGTTTAAACTGAGTCAAGTTTGACCGAAAAATCGATTTTGCATTTAAACTAGAAACTGAGTTAAACTCGCACTGAAAAACTGGCCCAAAGTGTGTTGAAATGAATTTGTTCGTTCTAGGGTTACCATTTGATATCAATTTCGTCATAGAATTGAATAAGTTGAGATATTTTACTATGGTCATGAGACCGAAAAATGTTACCGAAGCTCGAAGCAGCTTGGAATATGCTAAATTTGCGTCTTATGCTATCACGAAGCCTACAGAAAAAGGTTGGATGTGTGTATGTGTCAATCTCACCACATTCGCATAAGTTTGAATTTACTGCTCTGAAACTAAAAAGATAAGCGTTATCATAGGTGTGGCCGGTAAGAATCCTATTGATGATTTTGATGTGTTTCGCTCTAAGTGTAGAGTTATGAAACCAAGGTTTTGATTGTTTCATTGGAAAGATCTCTGCAAAGAGATTTGGCTTTTCATGGGAAAAAAGCTGGAACTCATCATACCAATGTTTATAGATTTGGTGCTTAATAACCTTTAGAGCCTCATCAGTGGTGAGCTCAGGATTTATTATAGTACTACCATTGATGGCATTTTTCGCCACTCTGTCTGCCCATTCATTGGCTGAGATACCTACATGACTCGGTTCCCAGACTAGGTGTACCGCAGAAAGACTGGAGCAATTTAATTTGTTGTGCACTTGGGCTACTATGTAATTCTTGGTCGTGCTTTTCGCCAGTAATTTGCACACAATTAGGCTGTCTGTGAAAATGACAATTTTGTCATACTGTTCTTGCATAGCGAGGTCTATAGCTATATTTATTGCACAGAGCTCCCCAAAGCTGGAAGATGTAGAGCACTCAATTTTGAAGGAATGTTCTGAATTGTTATGCAGGTTCACTATTCCACAGCCTGTTGATTCTTCGCAGATCGAAGCATCTGTGGCAAATATTGAGAAACCCTGGCTTTTATAGTCAGTAATGATGCAAGCATAAGTTGCCCTGAAGGCTGCTGCAGAGACATTTTTTTTCCTCTCGGGAAGTGTGTTAACTTTGACCATCAGCCTTGAGTACGGTTCAAATTGGTGATCAGTGTTCAGTTTTAAAAATACATCTTTAAATGTGTTATATGTAGCACTATAACTTGATTTAATATTGCTGTTTAACATAACTGAATTGAAAAGACCAGGGTTTGATGCTTTGATCTTGGTAAGTTATTTGGCTGTAAGCCATTGAGCTCTTTCGTGAGGGGGAAGTTCGTTTGCTACAGCATAGATTAATGGCACTGGCGTGGAGGGTGAGAGCCCTAAGCCTCTTGGTAGGAAAATATTCTGAGAGATCCTTATTTTTCAATCAACGGTTTTAGTACTATTTGCAGCAGAGGTTCTGCAGTATTCGATTTTCGATCTGACTAGTGCTTTATACAAGTTAAGAGCCACCTTAAGATGAAGCCCAGCTTTAACAGAAGTGATCAGTTTGAACAAATTGATATTTTTGTCGGAGTCCCTGATTGCGGTTGAATAATGCTCCTGCAGAAAAAACCTGCTGGATGGCTTGGGCGTTGAAACTTAGGTTGATCACGCTTGATTTGTTTTTGTTGATGCACATGATCTTGGTTTTCTCTACATTGAAACTCAGATTTAGTTCACAACACTGTTGGCCAAACTTGTTTATCTTATTTTGGAGATTGTCCTTTGCTATATTTATGTCTTGATGGTGCGAGACGATTATAAAATCATCAGAAAATTGATACAAGGTGGTGCTTGAGTCATTTATTTCATGTAATTTGGCAGTGTACATATATGTTGAATAGAGTTGGTGACAAACAGCTGCCCTGTGGGAGCCCATCTCTTATTTCTACTGTTTCATTGTTTAGCTTTAGGTATCTTAGGGCAAGAACGTTTATCATCCATTCAATGTAATTGACATCCACCTGAACCTGTTCAAGCTGAGATTTTAACTTTACCAGACTGACGCAGTTGTATGCATTGCTGATATCGATGCTGCAGACAATAATTTTGCATCCTGTTTGCTTCTGGACTGCGACCTCGTGCAGAAACTTATTTATGCACATTGCGGCTGATTTTGATTTTCTGTATGCAAAGGACCTTCCAGGGAGAAGTTGATTGGATTCAAGAAAGGACGCCAACCTGCTTTTTATGCAAAGGTTTATGCATTTCAGCAGCACCGAGATCAAGGCAATTGGTCTGAAGTTTTGATAATCGTTAAGATTCTAATCTTTTTTGGGAATCGGAACTACTTTCACTATCCTCCAACTATCAGGGATTTGGTTTGAAATAAAAATATCATTTAGAGCCGTAAGTAGCTTGCTTAGAGACAGGTCAGGAAGTGCTTTAATTACTTTGTAAGTTATCCCATCATGCCCACCCGCAGAGTCTTTCGTTTTATTGTTTCGGATACCTATCATTTCCTCATAGGAGATGGTGAGTTCCGTATTGGGGTGAATCTGTTTGTTAATAGTTAGACTGTGAGCAGACGCGGGTACTTGATTTGTAAGCATTTGAAGATATCTACCGTTGTTGTCATGATTCCATGCTGAGCATTGACCCTCCCTATAGTCACCTCTCAGAGCTCTGACAAAGTTCCATGCATCCCTGGTACCAGGGTTCCTATTCAATTCAATTATGCGTTCATCAAAGGATTGTTTTTTTGCTTCCTTTACTAGCTTTTTCCATTCCTTTTGTAGATCATCGAGAGCCTTCAAATTTTCTGGTGAGGGTGCATAATTGCATTTTTTAAAGGCACATCTGAGTAGCCGATATGGTTTCGATAGCGAGTTATCCCACCAAACTTTTGGCTTCCTTTTGTCGCCCAGTGTGTATGTAGCCGCTTTAATCTCATCCTGTATTTTTTCTTCGATGTTACTTATTGACGGCTCGAAATCTAGGTTTTGTACAGCTGCATACAGTTTCTTTTTAACTAAAAATGTAATTGCTTTTGACCGAACCATTCCAGCCTCAATGATAATGGGAAAATGGTGACTACCTCCGAGTTTAATAGTTTCTACCTTCCACGTAAGGGAGATGTTTCTGTTTGTGAAGGAGAGATCAAGTACAGAGCCCCTACTCGAATTAAGATCCTTTTTGAATGTGATGGAACCAGTATTTAAATGCTAGAAATTTTAGTTTTGTGTCAGCAGTCTGAGCTTCTTGCTTCTCGCAGACTCCACTGTGTCACCCCAGAAAGTCGAGCGAGCATTATAATCGCCAAGAATCAAAACATTCTTGTGCCTGTCAAGAAAGTTGAAGACTTTTTCAATTTCATATTGGAAGTCGGCACTTGCCATGCTTCGTTGGAAATAAGCTGAGCAGATGACTAAGTTTGGTTTTAGGTTAATGGTTTCAGCAATGATGATATCATAGTCAGGTACGAGATTGATTTTTTTGAACTTTATGGATTTGTTCAGAGCTATGGCCACTCCGCCATAGCCATCTCTTCTGTTCTTGGTGATTGTGTTATAATTAGTTTCCTGTGATTTTTTCCATTTCCGTCAAAGGTTTCACTAAAACAGCAAATGTCAACACTGTTTGTGTAAAGAAAGTATTCTATCGAATGCCAAGCATTGAGTCTGGTTAGGTCTAATTTCTATATATTTGACAAATTTAACAATCTCACGGACCTACTAAAATCGCTCAACGTTGTGGATTTTGAAGAATTAATTAATTTTACACAAACTGCCAAACTCGTCGACTCCCTGTGAATCACTGTCATCATCGGTAAGTCATAAATTAATCACACAAGCTATATAACAATCTTACTCATAATTAGGGCGACCAATAGCCGGCCTCGATAGCTCAGCGGGTAGCGCGCTGGCTTCTCATACCGAGCGCCCCGGGTTCGATTCCTGGCTTGGGCTGGAAAAAACACTCATCTACTTCTGTCGCTATCCACATGAAGGGAATGAGAATTACAAGAATCGCACAAGTGCGCTCTTGGCAGGCAATGGCAAAACCTCCAAGTGTGAAAGAAAAACTGCCCATCGCCGTTCGGATTCGGCGTTAAACTGTAGGTCCGCTCCCCTCCCTTTCCCCGTCCGTTTGAAATGTGTGGTGTATCACATGTTGAAAAAACAGTGTTGCATACGCATTTCAAACGGGTGGAATCTGTGGTATCACAACGGGCCCATTAAGAGGCCTAAGTGTGTCTCATACAGAGGCAGCCACCTCAACCTAACCTAACCTAACTAGGGCGACCAACATTAAGCATTTGCTGAATAATGCTGATGCTGCATATTTTCGTCTTTTTCGTTAATGCTGCATATTTTACAAGTTTGCGCTATTTTATACTATCTTTGTGCTATTTATGTTATTTCGTAATTTTTTCGTACAAAAAACTTATTTTCAGATATATTTTCGAATATCGAATTTTTATTAGTTGACTTTTTCATGTGGCAATACTGTGTTCAACGAAGATGATTCCGAAGCAATTAAAGAGTCAAAGGAGTTATTTGCAAATTTAAATTTAAAGAATGATCTAGCATTCTTAAAGGCGAACTTTCGGTGCATTCGACTTGCCATAACAAATCTTGAGAGCCGTAGCTTAACATTAATGGAAAGCCTAAATATTCTACAATCTATTCGTGAAGCAATGAGGAAGTTGTTGAGTCAATATTACAGCGAAATACTGGCTATTCGCATATTGTCGAAATCGGTGAAATACTTAATCAAAACCTCAACACAGGCGGTACTTTTGTTAAAAAACTTTCTCCTATCGAACTCACATTTTTTAAATATATACCGGTAACTTCGTGTGATGTAGAGCGCATACAGTCGTGTCTGGGTATAGTGAACACCTTATATAGTGAACACCTCGATATAGTGAACACCCAAATTTTGACATGGAGCCCCTAAATATTGAACAAAATTTTGAAAGCAATTTCAAGCAAAAATCAAAAAGTGTATTTTGAGCAAATAAAACGAGTTTTTGAACAAAAATGTTAACCTTGATTTAGTGAACAACCTTAATACTGTCTTGTCGGCCTTGCAATAATTTGTTCACTATATCAAGACACCACTCTATTTTCGGTATATGGTACTTTTTTGACAAAAAATCGTATGTCCTTTTTGTTCGAAAATTTAAAGATGCACATGATTGTGCATTGCAATACAGAAGACACAATAGAAGACGAACTCCATTTGCGATGATTTTTTTTTGTTATTGTTTTTATTGAATTAATATTTTACTGTGAATACATATAGTACATGCATTTGCTTTTATATTTTAATAAAGAAAACTAAAACGTTTACGTTTATGTACACTTTTTGCTTAGTGCTTAAACAACTTTTTTTCGTGCTTAATTTGAGCTTTTTTCGTGCTATTTTTAGTACTTAAAATTTTGTTTTTTTGATTTTTTTTGTGCTTAATTTTGGTCGCCCTACTCATAATGTAATCTTAATCACCCCCTCATTAGTCTTATTGCATCACACTTGAAAGACAACCTGGCGTTACAAGGGCTCTTCCAAGTTCCTTGCCATTAAGCACTACTGGACTAGTGCTATCTACATTCAAAAAAAAAAGGTGTATTAATAAGGTGATGGTACTACTGCAAAAACAAAATCCCCATGTATTTTGTTAGTGCTTTTGGGCATGCTCATTGTCAAAATCAAATCAAAATACAAGCAACACAAAAACTATTTTACCAATTTTTGACAATTAGCATGCCCATTCGTGAAAAATCAAAAGAAAAAAGTTTAAGCAGCTGTGTTGCCACCACTACCTTATTAATGTGCCTTGTATCGAATCAATATCGGCTTTTAATGATTGGCAGTTATACTGTAAGATTTTCATTATGTAGAGGAGAAGGATTCATCAACAATAAATTGACCTGGTTTATTAAATATCTATCAAATTCATCTTTTAGTTTACTTATAACTATCTTTAATGACAACGCTATTGCTACTTCCCGACAGATTGTGGATGATTTTGAAAGGATGGGACAATATTTTTTCCAGTTGAGAAACCAACCCTTTTTGATATTCCGGCTTGTCAAATACCGGCTCGGCTCTTGGGGATACTCTAGGACTCTCTGTGTCAGGTTTGAAGGCCTTCATTGGTTCTCGACTCTTTGGAGTGCTTCGGAGAACCTTGCTATAACGTTTCCTTGTCAATCTCCTGTTGACTATGGTGTCAGTATTCACGTCGGCTGTAGTTTCTTTGGTAAGTGAAGGGAAATTGGTGTCGTCACACTCTAAGATATCAAATCTGTTGTTACTGACTGGATAATACACTTCCATGACCTCTTTCCTGGACAGTTTTTTGACCGTCTCAATGTGATTAATATCATTCTCTCTTTTCCAAATAGGACAGCTGTCTCTGCAAGTTGAATCATGCGCTGTATCGCCACATAGGATACACTTTTTCCTCTGGCAGTTCCCTTCTCTACAATCTTGGTCGCCACAATGAATGCACCGCTTCTTGGATTTACACCCTAGTTGCGTGTGGCCAAGTCGCCCACAATTTCTACATTGCCTTAGACTAGGTATGAAGTATTCAACCTTCAGTCTTGTGTAGTCTATAACTATGGCATTTGGAATATCTTTTCCTTAAAAACCTATCTTTACTGTTGTGGTTGGTACATATGAATTCGTTTCGGAGTCCTTGCGTGTGAACCGCTCACATAAGTTATTGGACAACTTGCTTCGGTATTATTTTTAATGTACTCCTCGGTATAGAATATTGGTATCCCACGAACTACTCCATAGGTTTCCATGGAGGATCTGGGGATGAAGGCACGTAGGTTTTTATTTTGCAGCTTCTTGTCGCCTACAAAGAGGTTAGCCGCCAGGGAATTTTTGAAAGTCACTTTGTAAAGAGTTTTTGCCACTGCTTTGATAGAGTCCACGCTTTTCAGATTCATATCTTTAATTTGCCTGTATAGGGTGAGTTCGTTGCTAATTTTTTCGTTTTGTACGGCAGTGCACTTAAATGCATCTATCAGGACAAAACTGTTGCCGTTAAAATCCGGTAGGTATGTCACAACATCATCTGCCTTGGTGACAGGCGTCGGGGAGGAATTTCCTACACTAACATCAAAATCATCGGTGATATCGTTTTGAGGAAGCTGAGCATCCTCATCAATTGTCCTTTTATTCTGCGAAACTTTCCCTACATGATGGGCCACACCTTTGGTAACACTTACCAATTCCGAGTCTTCCATAGACTTCAGTAGCTCCACATCATCAATCCTTTTAAGTCTCTTCGGCTTCCTGACGTTAGATGAGCTAATGTTGCTGACGAATTCTTCGAAACGGTCTGCCGATGACGATGAATTACGCGGATCTTATGGGAAAAACGTAAGATATGACCGAAACACGAAAATTATCGTGAGGCAAAAATGTGTGATAGTGGCATTGGCAATAAAAGAAAACCTAATGTCGTCGGAGTTTGTTCGAATCGATCTGTCTATGAAGCCCCGACATGTTCGAAAAATTTTACAAAATTCAAACTGCGATGTTTACACTAACCGCCTCTAAAAACCTCCTTTTACTGTTAGTCTTACACCCAAAATAATGGAATTCGTGGAGAAGCTATTTAGAGGCGTGAACAGTTGTCAACAGTTTTGATAAGTAACAAAAACGGTTCATTTTAAAAAGTACTGACGGCTTTTAAAACTTTTAGCTCGATACATTGGTTGAAAAGGAAGTCTGTATGAGCTGGACATTATCAGGTGATGATATAAGGGTTTGCGCCGGTATTGCCATGTATGGTACGACTTCATTTGCGAACTTTTAACCGTAATGATAATAGAATGATCGGAAGAATTTTATGGGCCTGAATATATTTTTTAGCAGGAAAATGCTGCAATTCACAGTTCTAGAAAAAAAATACCTTTTTAAAAGACAAACATATTCAAGTTTTTGATCGGCCAGTTCGAATTCTTGACTTAAATCACATCGAGCACCGTTGGGTTCTTCTTGGCTCGTGGTGTTTACGCAAAAGAACGACAGTTTTATTCAAAGATTGACTTTTAAAAAAGCGGTTAAATAGATTGGGGCTTGCATACCGGCCCAAACTCTTCAGAACCTTATTTTATTTGTGCCTAAAATATTTTAAACCGTAATGGGAAATGGACAAATTATTTTAAAAAATCTATTTAGAGTACCTTGAGTTATGAAAACATTTTTACTCTATGCTATTTTAAATTTTTTTTTACTGAGTTTATGTGAATTGCCACCTCAAATTGTGCCATTTTTATGAAAACAATAAATAAATTGGCAGAACAGTTACTAATTGCGATTTCTTCTTTTAGTTCTTATAGACTATATTTTACAATAAATATTTCAGCAAAACTAAAATGCTAAAATGTAACAAAATCCAAGCAGATTTATGTGAGTTAATGGGAATTGCCACCAGTGTATAAATTAAAGCAAAATGTTTATGTTTTCATTGTGTTTATTTTTTGGTAATTTTTAATAAAAAGATTGATTGAAGAGAACAATTGTCTTTGCCAGAGTCCATCTCAAATATTGAACCGAAGAGTACGTCCGAAATTACGTTTAGTGAGCTTGATCGTTTTTAAATGCAAACTTATTTTTTCGTGTCTGTCCTGAACAATCAACAAATTATTGCATATAGCTAGACTTCAACTATTCTCTTGGAAAACATCAAAACCCAAAAAATTTAATTTAGATAGCTCTACCAATTTCTTTTTCTTTTTCCTACGGGAGCACTTCTAACCACGGCTTCTTAGCTTTCTCGTCTGAACAATCAAATTTACATTCCCAATCGCACACTGTCACGCATATGTACTTTTAAGTGATTTGTCAAACATTCTCGCCGTCTAAAGCCTTTGCCACATTGTTCACACTTGTGCGGTGTTTCGCCAGTGTGCCGCATCTCGTGGTATTTTCTGGTGTGCCACCTGCCAAACTTGCGATCGCAATACCGACACGCATAGTTTTTGATGCGTTCATGCACTGTGCGTACATGTAACGACAGATTTTCTGCGTTAGAACAAATTCGTGAACATAATTGACATTGTCGCTCTGGTTGATGGAAGTTTATATGAATCTGCAAGTGTTTCGAAATTTAGCGTTTTCCTAATATTTGAATAAGAACTTGCCGGGTGTGCATACTTCCAGTTCCTTCAGGGTTGTTTTCTGTATACCGCAAAAAGAACAAACATAATTTTGTATCCCAGCATGACGCAGTAAATGCTCTGTTAGTCGTTGCTTGTTTAAGAAGCGCAGTGAGCAATTCTCCTGATCACATTGAAAGGGCAGTCCATGGTCTTTGTGCGTAAAGTGGTGTTTCTTTATTTCCAGCGCTGACTTGCACACTTTTCCGCAAATGGCACACACATGGACATCGTGTGCACGCCTGTGCGCATCCAGACGAAGGTTTCTTGTCTTTGGTTGCCTGCTGACCTTGCTCTGAGTTAATCAAATAAAAAGAAAACTATTAACCTTATTCCTACGAGTCCTATAAAGATGTGTCTTACCTTATTGATCACCGGCTGCTCATCTTTTCTTACAAGTAACCATTTTCCAACTTCATTGCAGTCCGAATCACTGTTGTCACTCTCCACATTATCACTCAATTCGACTATTATGAGATACTCATCAACGCATTTCTTCTCCTGCTCCTGGTCATTCTCCGACACCGCCTGCATTTCATGCTCCAATTCTACATTTTCCATTTTGGCTCTGCTTCTTGTACGCATTCCAGTACTTTTTAAATCTATGTCACTCGCTAAACCATCTTCTTGCATCCGTGTTCCTGTGCATTTATCGACGTTCGCAGCATCGTTTTGAAACATCAGCTCAGGTTCACCAATTTCAATCTCCATCTTCACAGAATTCAAGTCGAACAGAGGCTCCTCATCGTCACATGTTAGAGACAGTTTCCGCAAGTGTTCCATGGATTCTATGCACAAAATTCGGAACTTATGGAACTCATTCACTTTGCTGTAGCAAGCGTTGCATAAATACTTCGGGTACTTATCGCTCGGCTCCACATTTATCGCGGTACAAGCAATCAGTTTCTTGGCCAGCTCCGGCGTCTGGAAGATGTTGTGTTTTGGGTTGCTATCTGAATATTCCATGCTAAAAACTTCTAAGCACGTCCGACACGATGAGCTTGCGTTATTGTGCTCATGTAATGACATTTTCTTGTTGTGTTAATCACAATTTCCAGTAAATATTAAAGCCACTTTCTGAACAGTTTCGAAACTACTTAATCACCAAAGCAATGACTACCAAAGACAAAGTCACTGCACCAAAGACTAGTTGACCAATTGTGCGCGAACGATCGAGTCAAGGCACATTAATAAGGTAGTGGTGGCAACACAGCTGCTTAAACTTTTTTCTTCTGATTTTCTTTTGATTTTTCCCGAATGAGCATGCTAATTGTCAAAAATTGGTAAAATTGTTTTTGCGTTGCTTGTATTTTGATTTGATTTTGACAATGAGCATGCCCAAAAGCACTAACAAAATACATGGGGATTTTGTTTTTGCAGTAGTGCCATCACCTTATTAACCCTCTAGCAGGCCAATTTTTTTTTTCGATGAAAAAATTATAGACGGGCTAATTTTGGATCAGAAAAGTCGAAAATGAAGTTATTTTTTCTAATTGATGAGTAGTTTAGCTTCCAGATGAGAAAAAAGGTACCCCGCCTGTAGGCGGACCTGCCGGCTTAGGAGTGAAAAAATAAAGGAGTGATTTAAATTTGGTTTATTATGAGACAACGAATTAAAAAGTTTAAAGAGAAAAGTCAGCCGTTGAAATGTTATTTTCTGCTAAATTTTCTGGTTTTTGCACATTCGTTTATCTTTGCAATCCAAAAAATCAGGTAAATGGTTATATCCGTCAAAGCGTACATCCGAAGGCGGTATGTAAGTCCTCTTTGGTGGCGGTGACCGGTCATTTGAAATATTTTTGGACGGCCTACCTGATAGTTTACATTGTCATTGCAGTTTCTGACAAAGGACAGACGCTAGTTCTCTGCGAAATTTAGGAAGTTAGAACATGGTCGCCCCATGAATACGTCGAAGCAGTAGATACGTATTCACTAATGCCATATCAATAAACTTTGGACTTTGGATACATTTCAGCTATATTTCCGACAAAACCACCTTAATGAGATTAAAAAAATGGGCTTTCTTCTTACGATGGCAATGGCGATCGGGGCCGTTTTGCCGGTTTAGTTATCAAATATAAAATTTTTGAATTTTGTTCATCAGTGTGTGGTTTTTCAGCACAGTTGGCTGTAATTGCTGATAAATGACTTATGGGGAAGTAGCTACTGAAGATATATTGCTTAGGCTACTGTCATTCAAACCTTTGTTTACCACATTACAGAGCAAATCAACAGATGGAATGCTGTCTACCGCAATACATTGATCAATTTCATATTCAATATTTGGGGCCAAAGGACTATTATCCCTATCATCGTTATCATCGTCGCTAATTCTCCATTTGACTCTTCATTAGACTCGAGGTCAGAATGCATGCCTTCCATGAATTCCACAATTTCTCCATCAGATAAATTTGAGAGTTTATTACTTCCTCGTCGCGGCATATCTAAACAAATTAAAGGCCAATATGAGTAACAAAGATCGTAAAATGTTGCGTAGCCTGGCAGGTCCGCCTGTAGGCGGGCAATGATTAAAAAGGTTTTTTGTAACCTTTCACTTTTATAACACTTTTTTTAAAAACGCCTTTGGATTAAGAACACTTTTATCTACTTACCAGTAATTTTTTGAGCTTTATCAAAAATCTCTAGATATTTTAAATTAATTTTTGAAAATCACAACGTTTCACAAATTAGTTTTACACCTGTTTGACACAAATTTTACGCTTTAAATGATCATGGCGCCGAAAATATTACCACAATGATAAAAAAAATATCTCCCGTGCATGCATTGAACTGTTTTTTAAAGCCTTCTTGGCGATTTAAAACAAAAATAGGTTTGTTTGGAATTTTAAAGCTAAAATAGTACACCCCGCCTACAGGCGAACTAGCCTGCTAGAGGGTTAATACACCTTGGATCGAGTCAAGCACACTTACAATACAATACACCTTGGATCGAGTGAGCACAGTGATGTTAACTTTTTTTTGAAAAATCCCTACGCGACTTTAAAAAAATCCCTACTTTTCCCTACGCTGTCCAGCAATTTTCCCTACACTTATTTTCCAAGTATTTTGTAATATTTAAGTTTTTTAATTTTGTGTGAATAAAAGTCGCAAAAGTAAAAACCATAACGTTTATTTATTCTTCTTTTAATTCATTTGGAACATGAAAACAACAACAACACAAAGTTGTGCTTTGTACTGAGATACCGTTTAAAACATAGAAACATAGCAACATAAAAAATTGTGCTTTGCACTGAGATACCATTTCATCACATTAAAAAAAATCAGTACAAAAATTACATTGAAAATTTACACAGGTGATATCTACGTCTTCTAAGTAAGAGCGAATTATACAAATTTAAGTCAAATTTTCATGGCTTAATTTGTTCCTTTTTTGTTCGAACGTCTGTCACTATTGAAAATATTCTTTCAGAGTCTGCATTGGAATGAGGTAGTGTCAAAACATATCTGGCCATCTTTTACAAATTGGGAAACAATATTTTATCATTAAAATTCTTAGTTTGACTAATTTGACTCCAAAATTTTTGCACATCTAGTTTACATAAATCTTCTTTATCTTTGTCAGAAAAATTGAATTCCAAAGTTCTCCATTCCTGTACAATATCTGCAGGACTGAAACTCACTTTATTACATATGTTATTAAATGAAATGCTATTTTGATCCTCCTTTTGCCCCAACGCAACTTCTGGGGTCAAAAAAGCCATTTCTTTAAATATTTCACTTTTTAATGGTAACCTGCGCTGTATCTCCTCTAAAGCAGTTATATAAAATTGCAGACAATCCGTTCTTATTTTTGCTGCCATGGCTCTCGGAAGGGTACCTAGGAGTTCATCGCACTCTGGACCAAGATATATTTCCTTAATTGGCAATTAGGCGTTCGGCTGCTCTTTATAAAAACAGATAGAAAATGTCTGTCCTGGACGATGGTTCAAGTGCGAATGGCGCCAACGGTCGAATCAGTGTTGCCAGATACCTAAAATGACTTTCCCCTAATTCTTAAAAAATACTGCAATTTCCTCCCAAAAATAAAAAAAATCTCCCAATCTTTTTTAATTTCCGTCATTTTAAAGGAATTAAACTTCTCATAAAAAATAAAAATATATACATATAATTTTTTATAACGCAGCCTTTTTTAACAACGAAAACTTAACAAAAACAATACATATAACAAATTCATTGAATAAAAAGTGCAATTTTTGGCGCGATATCATTGTGACAGCAATAAGTGAAAACGAGATAGAACGAGCTTACATTTTGTAAGCTTACAAATTGTTAACACAAAAGAGTGCTTTGACTATTGAAATATGTAGTTGCCAAAATATATTTTGTTGCCAGTGTTCCCAATACATCATACTTCGTTATCGAAAAATCTCCCAAAAATCCTCTAAGGATCCGAAAAATCCCCTAACATAAAATATAAATCTCCTAAACTTTCTCCTAAACAATTTTTCCTTCTAAAAGTTCTCCTAAAAGGTCGTGATTCTCCTAAATCTAGTAGGAAATCTCCTGATCTGGCAACACTGGGTCGAATGCTATCTTTCTAGTGGTGCCCATGGTACAATAACAAGGTATGCCAGATAGGGAGAGTACCAAGGCGAATTAATACTGGTGACTTTGTTGGATGAGGCGAATTGATTTTTTTCTGGTCGAAAAGGTCTAGATTGTCAAAATGCCTGTGTAAAACTTTGACAGTTTAAAAATGAAAAAACAAGCTTTGTTCTGATTGGCTGATTTTGGCAATCCAAACCCAGAAAACAAAAACAAAATACATCGAAATTTTGTTGTTGCCCTTACGCTATCACATGTATCAATTCGTCTTGGAGAGTACTTTTCATGTACTATGGGATGTCAAAGTCAAACGGCAAAAATTAGAGGTTCTTATGAATGGGAGTCGTGGGCAGGGCTGCACAGAAAATACTGAAAAGCATACATTTTTTGCTTTTGCCGCACGGTAGGGTCTCGTGGTGGGTGGAACATGCTCACCGCCTTATTGTGCGTGCTTTTGCACAACGCACAAGAATTTCCCGGCATTTTTTAATACACACGGACGATTTTCCAATTTAGAAATGTTTAATTTGTTTCACTCAATCACTTTTTTAAATAAAAAGCACAGAATCACAGCAAGGCGAACAGTCAACAAAATTTTGGCGAGGCTTTACAAATATAAAAAAAAACATGACAAATATATTGTACAAAAGTCTTTCTATCGCATTAACTTAACACCCCCTCTCAAATTACACTATCATTGAAGTGCAGCCCCCGCACTCATATTTCTGCATAAAACAGGAGAAAAAGAAAAAGTTTTGCTTTGTTTTACTTAGTTTTTTGTCTTTCCTGTAACATTTGAAAAAGTGGATTTAGCACCTTTTCACTCTCAGCCAGCTAGTGCATATTTCTTGTTTGTTTAGTATGAACATTTCCAAAACGTATGGTATGCATCGAAAAAGGTACTAGATTTCTAGCGTACACGCAACTCTAGTATCTCTGTTTGACAGCATTTCCAAATATGAACAAAGTTGGCATACCTTGTTATTGTACCATGGTGGTGCCAAACTATCGATAACAAGAAGCCAAACCATATTTTGTAATGCACCCACATCTTAAAAATACAAATTTTTTTTGTAACCAGGGTTGTTTGAAAATTCCCTACATTTAGTGAATTTTAAAAAATGTGTCCTCTTTTTCCCTACGCACACAATTGTCGCTAAAATTCCCTACATGTAGGGAATTTTCCCTAAGTTGACATCACTGATTGTGCTCTCATTTCAAGTGTTTCTTCTTGTTGCCTACCCTCCGCATTTTTAAGACCGTTTGCGATCAGCGTTGCCGTTTTGGTTATTTTTAACCAAAAATGGTTATTGTTATTTTTGAAAATAGGTTTTGGTGATTTTTGATCCTATTCGGTTATTTTTTAGAATATTGAACACTGATACAAAATGTATCTTAAATATCAACGAGCACAATATTTTTGGGAGTGGCAATAATATTGATATTATTCTTGTAAAAAAGTATGCAACATTGCTTAAATCGATAACTACGTTTAAAAAGAGTCAACAACACGTTCTCGGTCGTTCGCAACTAATTAAAAAAAATATATATTGTCTATTTTTGCAGCTCACTGAAATTTTTACTGTGCTCGCGCACGAGTTAATTATAATTATTTATTTTATGTCACATATACATACATATGTGTTAAAAGCCTTTTAAATGCTCCCTAAATCTTAAAATGTATGTATAAGTTATTTATTTTGCTTATGTCGAATAAGCATTTTGGTTAGTTTTGCTACATTTTGGTTATATTTATTTTTGTTTCTGGTTATATGTGTTCTTCTTGTGGCAACGCTGTTAGCGATCAGTGTGCTTACATGATTTTTCATTTATGAGGTAGACTCAGTGAAAAAAATGTGGTAGATTTGAATGAAATGTGGTAGATTTTTTGTATTTTATTGCATTTGTACATTTATTGTATTTCATTGTATTTGTACATTAATTGTATTTTACTTTTACCAAGGCACATTAATAAGGTAGTGGTGGCACCTCAGCTGATTAAACTTTTACTTCTCATTTTCTTTTGCTTTCTTCTCATTTTCTTTTGATTTTTCGCGAATGGGCATGCTAATTGTCACAAATTGGTAAAATTGTTTTTGTGTTGTTTGTGTTTCGATTTGATTTTGACAAGCAGCATGACCAAAAGCACTAACAAAATACATGGGCATTTTTTTTTGCAGTAGTGCCATCACCTTATTAAGGGGTTTTATACCTTTTTGTGGCTCAAAAATCGAAAAAATTTTTTATGACTTATTTTTGAAGTACATACTTTTAACAATTTTTCACTACACTCAATTTTTCAAACACTAGAACCTAAGATACCGCCGTTCATAGCGCGCAGTTTCATGACTACTTAATGTCCACCTAAAACTTTAAACGCGATTATCTCGGAATCGTATTTTTGAAAGAATGCCATCGCGGTGACCACGATATCCCGCTAACCACTACATCGATGAATTTGAAATTTTGAGGGGTTGTTTGTACATAAAATAGCTAATTCGTGAACGAAGGAATTTTTTTCGCCAAATTTTTCTATTTTTTTGGCAAAAAACTCAATTTTTCGACCTTAAAAAATCGACATTTTTGGAAAAAATAGCACTGTAACTGTAAAAATTTTTTTTTGTAAAATCCTTCGTTCACGAACAAGGTAACACTATGTACTAACGTAGTTTTTTTTTTTTTGAGCTGAGCCGTTACCTCGATTTCATGGTCACCGTCAACCACTGCTAACAAAAGGAGTTCTGCGGCAAGGACTGTAACTTCCCCAATTTTTCGAATTTTTGCTTGAAATTTTATACAAATTCACATAAGGACATGTACTTTTATAAACTTTGTATTGCATTTGAATAAAACTATGGTAACATGCTTAAAAAAAAATTAAAACCCTGTATTTCCCTACAGAAAAAGGTATATAACCCCTTAATACACCTTGGGTCCCTGTTTTTATTCTCTTGAGACCTGTGAAAAGGCCAAGAGGAAAGTAATTGCCACCTCAAAAAAAAAGGGAAAAGTTGATGCATTCAATCAGGCGCGGATTCAGAAAAATATTTCGGGGGGGGGCTTTTAAAAAGCAATTCTTTAATATTTATAAAATGCCTTTTAATTTGTATGTAGTTTTATAGTCGATCCAAATATTTCGGGGGGTTTCAACCCCTAAAACGCCCCCTGGATCCGCCACTGCATTCAATAAATAAGAGTTTTCGATACGGGAAATAGCGGTTAAATAGGCAGGTCTGAGACACGAGTGTGTCATTATTCAAAATTATGCGGATCTTATGGGAAAAACGTAAGATATGACCGAAACACGAAAATTATCGTTAGGCAAAAATGTGTGATAGTGGCATTGGCAATAAAAGAAAACCTAATGTCGACGGAGTTTGTTCGAATCGATCTGTCTATGAAGCCCCGACATGTTCGAAAAATTTTACAAAATTCAAACCGCGATGTTTACACTAACCGCCTCTAAAAACCTCCTTTTACTGTTAGTCTTACACCCAAAATAATGGAATTCGCGGAGAAGCTATTTAGAGGCGTGAACAGTTGTCAACAATTTTCATTAGTAACAAAAACGGTTCATTTTAGAAAGTACTGACGGCTTTTAAAACTTTTAGCTCGATACATTGGTTGAAAAGGAAGTCTGTATGAGCTGGACATGATCAGGTGATGATATAAGGGATTGCGCCGGTATTGCCATGTATGGTACGACTTCATATGCGAACTTTTAACCGTAATGATAACAGAATGATCGGAAGAATTTTATGGGCCTGAATTTATTTTTTAGCAGAAAAATGCTGCAATTCACAGTTCTAGAAAATAATACCTTTTTCAAAGACAAAAATATTCAAGTTTTTGATCGGCCAGTTCGAATTCTTGACTTAAATCACATCCAGCACCGTTGGGTTCTTCTGGGCTCGTGGTGTTTACGCAAAAGAACGACAGTTTTATTCAAAGATTGATTTTAAAAAGCGATTTAATAGATTGGGGCTTGCATACCGGCACAAACTCTTCAGAATCTTATTTTATTTGTGCCTAAAATATTTTTAACCGTAATGGGAAATGGACAAATTATTTAAAACAAAAACTATTTAGAGTACCTTGAGCTATGAAAACATTTTTACTCTATGCTATTTGATATTTTTTATGTACTGAGTTTATGTGAATTGCCACCTCAAATTGTGCCATTTTTATGAAAACAATAAATAAATTGGCAGAACAGTTACTTAATTGCGATTTCTTCTTTTAGTTCTTATAGACTATATTTTACAATAAATATTTCAGCAAAACTATTTTAACTGAATCAATTTTTTAAATAAAATGTAACAAAATCCAAGCAGATTTATGTGAGTTAATGGGAATTGCCACCAGTGTATAAATTAAAGCAAAATGTTTATGTTTTCATTGTGTTTATTTTTTGGTGCCAGAGTCCATCTCAAATATTGAACCGAAGAGTACGTCCGAAATTACGTTTAGTGAGCTTGATCGTTTTTAAATGCAAACTTATTTTTTCGTGTCTGTCCTGAACAATCAACAAATTATTGCATATAGCTAGACTTCAACTATTCTCTTGGAAAACATCAAAACCCAAAAAATTTAATTTAGATAGCTCTACCAACTTGTTTTTCTTTGTCCTACGGGAGCACTTCTAACCACGGCTTGTTAGTTTTCTCGTCTGAACAATCAAATTTCCATTCCCAATCGCATATGACGTTTTAAGTGCTTTGTCAAACATCCTTTCCGTCTAAAGCCTTTGCCACATTGTTCACACTTGTGCGGTGTTTCGCCAGTGTGCGTCATCTCGTGGTATTTTCTGGTGTTAAACCTGCCAAACTTGAGATCGCAATACCGACACGCATAGTTTTTGATGCGTTCATGCACTGTGCGTACATGTAGCGACAGATTTTCTGCGTTAGAACAAATTCGTGAACATAATTGACATTGTCGCTCTGGTTGATGGAAGTTTATATGAATCTGCAAGTGTTTCGAAATTTAGCGATTTCCTAATATTTGAATAAGAACTTGCCGGGTGTGCATACTTCCAGTTCCTTCAGGGTTGTTTTCTGTATACCGCAAAAAGGACAAACATAATTTTGTATCCCAGCATGACGCAGTAAATGCTCTGTTAGTCGTTGCTTGTTTAAGAAGCGCAGTGAGCAATTCTCCTGATCACATTGAAAGGGCAGTCCATGGTCTTTGTGCGTAAAGTGGTGTTTCTTTATTTCCAGCGCTGACTTGCACACTTTTCCGCAAATGGCACACACATGGACATCGTGTGCACGCCTGTGCGCATCCAGACGAAGGTTTCTTGTCTTTGGTTGCCTGCTGACCTTGCTCTGAGTTAATCAAATAAAAAGAAAACTATTAACCTTATTCCTACGAGTCCTATAAAGATGTGTCTTACCTTATTGATCACCGGCTGCTCATCTTTTCTTACAAGTAACCATTTTCCAACTTCATTGCAGTCCGAATCACTGTTGTCACTCTCCACATTATCACTCAATTCGACTATTATGAGATATTCATCAACGCATTTCTTCTCCTGCTCCTGGTCATTCTCCGACACCGCCTGCATTTCATGCTCCACTTCTACTTTTTCCATTTTGGCTCTGCTTCTTGTACGCGTTCCAATAGCTTTTAAATCTATGTCACTCGCTAAACCATCTTTCTGCATCCGTGTTCCTGTGCATTTATCGATGTTCGCAGCATCGTTTTGAAACATCACCTCAGGTTCACCAATTTCAATCTCCATCTTCACAGAATTCAAGTCGAACAGAGGCTCCTCATCGTCACATGTTAGAGACAGTTTCCGCAAGTGTTCCATGGATTCTATGCACAAAATTCGGAACTTATGGAACTCATTCACTTTGCTGTAGCAAGCGTTGCATAAATACTTCGGGTACTTATCGCTCGGCTCCACATTTATCGCGGTACAAGCAATCAGTTTCTTGGCCAGCTCCGGCGTCTGGAAGATGTTGTGTTTTGGGTTGCTATCTGAATATTCCATGCTTAAAACTTCTAAGCACGTCCGACACAATGAGCTTGCGTTATTGTGCTCAAGTAATGACATTTTCTTGTTGTGTTAATCACAATTCCCAGTAAATATTAAAGCCACTTTCTGAACAAAATGGCGAAACGACTTAATCGCCCTGTAAACAAGTCCGCTTCGCAGCGATGGTACCCAAAAGCCGCTCGCTCTCTGTGTTAGGTTGAATACGCACTTAATTTGTTATTAATTCTCTGATGCACTGTCTACCAACTTAAGATGGTCCAATCTGCAACTCCACCTTCCTTTTTATTTGAATGGGAAAAGCTATTGTAAACTGGCGAAAAATATGTGATCCTCAAGGTAGAGCTGGAATATTATCGATGGCACTATCGATAGTTTTCATTTTTTTCGTTACTATCGATACTATCGGTTCGTTGCCATCTGTGTTTTCGATCAGGGCAACACGAGTGTTGCCGCTTAGGTAGAATTCTATCCAACTTGGTAGGTTTATTTTTGAATTTTCATTGTATGCAGATTGGTACATTTTATTCCAATTTGGTCGATTTACGGAAAAATTTATGTGTCTTCTTCAATTCATGAAAAAATTGTCAGATAACAGCAAAAGTCTGACAAGATTGTAAAGAAATGTTTAGCATGACCGGTGATATAAATATTTGAACCGAAACATGAGAAGCTGACACTACTTAGTATCTATTATTTTGTCAAAGAGGGCGAGTGGTTCGACTTATGTGCATGTTTCTTCAACCGCCGAAACATATTCTTGAGTCTGGGGTTTTGTCGTGCTGGCTGCAGCAATTGCGTTGAAAACGTTTCATGTTTAAAAATATACTTTAAAATGCTTTATTATGTTTAAAAATATAGTGAGAAAATAATTTTAAAATAAAAATTTAAATTAGTTTAGTTTTTTGGCTGCGATTGTATCGATAGTTTTTTCCAAACTATCAAAACTATCTGATGCCATGCGAGAGTTTCGTTAGTTTTGATAGTATCGATTGTTTTTTTCCAAACTATCGAAACTATCTGATTGTTCGACTATCGGTAGTTTTGCAGCTCTACCTGAAGGTATATTAACAAGGTAGGCCAGGCTGGGAGCGGCAGCTTTAAATGTTTCTCTTCACCCTCTTATTTGTGAACGGTTGCTCTTTTTGTAGAATAAAGAACCTACTATTAGAGTTGATATTGTTTGTACAACTATACTTTTGTGTACAGATTTGGGTAACATTATAATAAACATATGCGCGAAATATAGCCCGTGACTCCTGCCTGATACGCAATAAAATATATTGGGGAATTAATACAAATGAAAGAATGAAATAAATTGAAATTGAATCGTTGTTTCTTTTTACCAATAAGTCGCCGCAAAAAACGAATGTCATAAGTTCCATTGAATTTAATAGCACCATATATGTAATAATAATAATTAATAATAATAATTGACTGACACGACAGCCCGCTTACGCGAGACTAAGACCTAGCTTCCCGCAACCACCCGTGTTGGGGGAAGGGACCTACAGTTTTTATGCCGGTTCCGAACGGCAGGTTGGGAGCTTTATTATAGGCAATTTTTACTCTCAGAGGTTTGCCATTTCCAGCTGAGCGGACAGCCAGCGAAAGATAAAACGAATTTTCCCGTTTTTTTTTTAGGTGTTAGGCAGTATTTGAACCTGCGGTTTGCTGCCTTCGACTCGCGGTCCAACGCACTAACCAACTGAGCCACGGCGGCTGCCTATTAAAACTATATGTTGCTAAAAACAACATTTTCTTTCTTTCTTTAATTATAACATTTCTTTTAATTATAACATTTGTCCTACACAAACGCACTTTTTACATTTTGAGGAAAAAGTACTAAAAGATGCAATTCATTCCTAACAAAAAGCAACTCTGTTTTGGGCCCCTTATTTTGACGGCTCTCTCAGCCTGGTCACCTTGGTGATCCTTATTTATTTACCAACAGCTGACTTTGCATTCATAACAAAAGTACAGAGTTGCCGTGTCCGCTTGGTGTTGCTTCCTTTATACAACCCAACCCTACGATTTGAGTTGCCGCAAAAGCTCAGCCGTTGAGACTCTCTCAAAACAGCTGATTGCTGCGTTTGTCAACAGAACAGTTCATTGGATAGAAAATAAGTTTCCTTTTTTTTAATCAAAGTAAATCCTACTTAAAAATACACTGGTGGCAATTCCCATAAATTCACTTTGAGCTGAGGCATAGTGAAATGAATAAAGTGAACCAGCTAGGGAGAGGCATGCTTAAAAAATGTCAATTGCTTTGAAAATTTGTTTCACGTCAATTCGTTTTGAATTTACCCGTTTGAGTTTGCTGTTCCCGAAATGTAACCAAATCAAATAAGTATATACGCTGAAAGTGAAAATTCGCTGGAACTTGCCTTTGCTCATACGAATTACAACATATTACAATATAAAAAATACAATTGGAAACTCTACCTGTTCAACTTCTTGATATATTTTCCCGTTTTGCTTGCGTTTTGTTTGTTCAGCTGCTTTCAGCTTTTTTCACCATGAAAACAAAATTTTGTAATACAAAAGAGTTAAGCATTTGACATGTTTTTTCATAGTGACATAAAACAATCATGCCGATTCAAGAGAGTTGTCAGTATCTGGTTCACTTTAATATTTATTTCACTATGCCTTTATTTTTGTTGTCGTTAAATTTAAAATTTACTTTCAACTCTCTTGAATCGGCATGCTTATTTTATGTCACTATGAACAAGTTTGTCAAATACTTAACTCTTTTTGTTCAAAAAACAATTTTTTTTCCAAGAGGCAGAACGTCTGCGTATTCAGTACATTTAAATGTGTAGCAAAAAAGAAAGTGGGAAAGTATTTGTAATACTGAGTTCGGCACACATGTGTTCGAGTACAGCAAACTCAAATGGGTTAATTCAAAACAAATTAACATGAAATAAATTTTCAAAGCAATTGACATTTTTTAAGCATGCCTCTCCCTAGCTGGTTCACTTTATTTCATAGTATAATTATACTATGACGTTATTTATTTCACTATGAATTCAACTCATTCGACATTTTTTAGGTTTTAACCCTTTTTCAAATGTGTATACAAATAGCTACAAGCAATGGAGTATATATGTTGTGTACTGTATGTACATATACATAGATATGCAAGTAAATGTATGTCTTCAGGTGCAGCGTTCGTCTATTTCACTGGGTACACAAAACATTGAAATTTTTTGGTCCCATGCGGTTTTGCAAAAGCAGAACGTCGCTGGCAATTTTGAGGCAAATTAAAATTTTCAAATAAATTTTCAATCAAATATTTTTTTAATCTATATATTTATTTGAATAAGGGCGTAAAAAACGTAAGATATGACCGAAACACGAAAATTATCGTTAGGCAAAAATGTGTGATAGTGGCATTGGCAATAAAAGAAAACCTAATGTCGTCGGAGTTTGTTCGAATCGATCTGTCTATGAAGCCCCGACATGTTCGAAAAATTTTACAAAATTCAAACCGCGATGTTTACACTAACCGCCTCTAAAAACCTCCTTTTACTGTTAGTCTTACACCCAAAATAATGGAATTCGCGGAGAAGCTATTTAGAGGCGTGAACAGTTGTCAACAATTTTCATTAGTAACAAAAACGGTTCATTTTAGAAAGTACTGACGGCTTTTAAAACTTTTAGCTCGATACATTGGTTGAAAAGGAAGTCTGTATGAGCTGGACATGATCAGGTGATGATATAAGGGTTTGCGCCGGTATTGCCATGTATGGTACGACTTCATATGCGAACTTTTAACCGTAATGATAACAGAATGATCGGAAGAATTTTATGGGCCTGAATTTATTTTTCAGCAGGAAACTGCTGCAATTCACAGTTCTAGAAAAAAATAACTTTTTCAAAGACAAAAATATTCAAGTTTTTGATCGGCCAGTTCGAATTCTTGATTTAAATCACATCGAGCACCGTTGGGGTCTTCTTGGCTCGTGGTGTTTACGCAAAAGAACGACAGTTTTATTCAAAGATTGATTTTAAAAAAGCGATTAAATAGATTGGGGCTTGCATACCGGCACAAACTCTTCAGAATCTTATTTTATTTGTGCCTAAAATATTTTAAACCGTAATGGGAAATGGACAAATTATTTTAAAAAATTATTTAGAGTACCTTGAGCTATGAAAACATTTTTACTCTATGCTATTTTAAATTTTTCTTTACTGAGTTTATGTGAATTGCCACCTCAAATTGTGCCATTTTTATGAAAACAATAAATAAATTGGCAGAACAGTTACTAATTGCGATTTCTTCTTTTAGTTCTTATAGACTATATTTTACAATAAATATTTCAGCAAAACTATTTTAACTGAATCAATTTTTTAAATAAAATGTAACAAAATCCAAGCAGATTTATGTGAGTTTATGGGAATTGCCACCAGTGTATAAATTAAAGCAAACTGTTTATGTTTTCATTGTGTTTATTTTTTGGTAATTATTAATAAAAAAAACAATTGTCTTTGTCAGAGTCCATCTCAAATATTAAACCGAAGAGTACGTCCGAAATTACGTTTAGTGAGCTTGAGCGTTTTTAAATGCAAACTTATTTTTTCGTGTCTGTCCTGAACATAAACAAATTCTTGCATATAGCTAGACTTCAACTACTCTCTTGGAAAACATAAAAACCCAAAAATTTAATTTAGATAGCTCTACCAACTTGTTTTTCTTTTTCCTACGACAGCACTTCTAACGACGGCTTGTTAGTTTTCTTGTCTGAACAATCAAATTTACATTCCCAATCGCATACTGTCACGCATATGTACTTTTAAGTGATTTGTCAAACCTCCTCGCTGTATAAAGCTTTTGCCACATTGTTCACACTTGTGCGGTCTTTCGCCAGTGTGCGTCATCTCGTGGCATTTTCTGGTGTTCCACGTGCCAAACTTGCGATCGCAATACCGACACGCATACTTTTTGATGCGTTCATGCACTGTGCGTACATGTAGCGACAGATTTTCTGCGTTAGAACAAATTCGTGGGCATAATTGACATTGTCGCTCTGGTTGATGGAGGTTTATATGAATCTGCAAGTGTTTCGAAATTTAGCGTTTTCCTAATATTGGAATAAGAACTTGCCGGGTGTACATACTTCCAGTTCCTTCAGGGTTGTTTTCTGTATACCGCAAAAAGAACAAACATAATTTTGTATCCCAGCATGACGCAGTAAATGCTCTGTTAGTCGTTCCCTGTTTAAGAAGCGCTGTGAGCAATTCTCCAGATGACATTGAAAGGGCAGTCCCTTGTATTGGTGCGTATAGCGGTGTTTTTTTAGTTCCAGCGCAGACTTGCAAACTTTTCCGCAAATGTCACATATTTTGGCATCGTGCGCGCGCCTGTGCGCATCTAGACGACGCTCAGTTCGAAAGCGCGCCGAGCAAGTATCACATCGAAGGTTTCTTGGCTTAGGTTTCCTGCTGTCCTTGCTCTGAGTTAATCAAATAAAATTGAAAACTATTAACCTTATTCCAACGAGTCCTATAAAGATGTGTCTTACCTTATTGATCACCGGCTGCTCATCTTTTCTCACAAGTAACCATTTTCCAACTTCGTTACAGTGCAAATCACTGTTGTCACTCTCCACATAATCACTCAATTCGACTATTATGAGATAATCACCAACGGATTTCTTCTCCTGGTCATTCTCCGACACCGCCTGCATTTCATGCTCCACTTCTACTTTTTCCATTTTGGCTCTGCTTCTTGTACGCGTTCCAATAGCTTTTAAATCTATGTCACTCGCTAAACCATCTTTCTGCATCCGTGTTCCTGTGCATTTATCGACGTTCGCAGCATCGTTTTGAAACATCACCTCAGGTTCACCAATTTCAATCTCCATCTTCACAGAATTCAAGTCGAACAGAGGCTCCTCATCGTCACATGTTAGATACAGTTTTCGCAAGTGTTCCATGGATTCTATGCACAAAATTCGGAACTTATGGAACTCATTCACTTTGCTGTAGCAAAGGTTGCATAAATACTTCGGGTACTTATCGCTCGGATCCACATTTATCGCGGTACAAGCAATCAGTTTCTTGGCCAGCTCCGGCGTCTGGAAGATGTTGTGTTTTGGGATGCTATCTGAATATTCCATGCTAAAAACTTTTAAGCACGTCCGACACAATGAGCTTGCGTTATTGTGCTCAAGTAATGACATTTTCTTGTTGTGTTAATCACAATTCGCAGTAAATATTAAAGCCACTTTCTGAACAGTTTCGAAACTACTTAATCACTAAAGCAAAGACTAAAGGCTAGTTGACCAATTGTGCGCGAATGATCGAGTGAGCATTCGTGTTGCTATGATTTGCGCTCAGAGCATTGTGCTCTCATTTCAAGTGTTTCTTCTTGTTGCCTACCAAGGTGTATTAATGTGCCTTGTTGCCTACCCACCGCATTTTTAAGACCGTTGCCGTTTTGGTTATTTTTAACCAGAAATAGTTATTTTTATTTTTGAAAATAGGTTTTGGTTATTTGATGATTTTTAATCCAATTTGGTTATTTTTTAGAATATTGAACACTTATACAAAATGTATCTTAAATATCAACGAGCACAATATTTTTGGGAGTGGGAATAATATTGATATTATTCTTGTAAATATGTCTGCAACATTGTTTAAATCGATAACTACGTTTAAAAAGAGTCAACAACATGTTCTCGGTCGTTCGCAACTAATTAAAAAAAATATATCCTGTCTATTTTTGTAGCTCACTGAAATTTTTACTGTGCTCACGCACGTGTTAATTATGATTATTTATTTTATGTCACATTTACATACATATGTGTTAAATGCCTTTTAAATGCTCCCTAAATCTTAAAATGTATGTATAAGTTATTTATTTTGCTTATGTCGAATAAGCATTTTGGTTATTTTTGTTACGTTTTGGTTATATTTATTTTTGTTCCTGGTTATATGTATTTTTCTTGTGGCAACGCTGTTGGCGATCAGTGTGCTTACTTAATTTTCATTTATGTGGTAGACTCAGTGAAAAAAATGTGGTAGATTTGAATGAAATGTGGTTGATTTTTTGTATTGCACATTAATTGTATTTTATTGCATTTGTATATTTATTGTATTTCATTGTATTTGTACATTAATTGTATTTTACCAAGGCACATTAATAAGGTAGTAGTGGCAACTCAGCTGATTAAACTTTTTTCTTCTCATTTTCTTTTGCTTTCTTCTCATTTTCTTTTGATTTTTCGCGAATGCCTTATTGTCAAAAATTGGTTAAAAATTGTTTTTGTGTTGTTTGTGTTTCGATTTGATTTTGACAAGCAGCATGCCCAAAAGCACTAACCATAGTGAAATCAATAAAGTGTACCAGGTAGATGACGTACACTTATTTCTCTGTGTAGCAATTGTCAATGTGTCAATTTATTTGTCTCGGTTCGATTAACCTTTATTTTTGTTGTCGCTAAAATAGCACAAAATTTATAATTGACTTTCAGTACTCCAGAAATATATATTTTCGTAATGCATTTTATGTTAGAAAAACATAGAAACTGCATTGCCGGTCGTTTTTCTGCAGAGATAGCACGTTTTTCTGGCATGTAGTTGTGTTTTCTGTGACGGTTTTGGTGCAGAACGTATTTTCAAACAACAATTTATTTCGGAAATTTTTCATACAGCACAGACGGGTTATGAACTTTGACATTTGTCAGCATTATGACAATAACTGTCAGAAAATAAGTGTACGATGAAGAGAGAGTTCCCGCTATCTGGCACACTTTGTTAATTTCACTATGGCACTAACAAAATACATGGGAATTTTGTTTTTGCAGTAGAGCCATCACCTTATTAATACACCTTCAGCCTTATCGGGAGTTTCACGTGAACAACATTTCGGGTGGAATATTTCAGTTTTCACTTTTCACCTTATCGCGAGTTTCGCCCGAAATTTTCGGCATGTTCGAAAGAAATTTCACCGATCGGCAACCCTTATTCCGCGTGAAATGTCTTGTCAGTTAACGGAAAATTTTTCACTTATATTTTGAACGTGAACAAAAAACAAAGGACATGTAAGTTGTTGATTTTGATGCAAAACAAATTTACATTGCAGCCGCAGTTCATTTTTATTTTAGGAATAAAACAACAAATAAAGCGCAAAGCGAAATACTGCTGAATAGGATGCAGGAGGAACCAAATGTTGCGAGAGGTTTCATAGAAGGAAGCCGGGGAAAATTTGAATTTCATTGAATTTAGCTTCACTTGAACCGACCTCTGGTGTCCGGTAAGGAGTTAAAAGCCATGGCCCTAAGGGATATCCAGCATCTCCTATCAAATAATTCAATGCAAAATAAATAAATAAATCATAAATAAATAAAATAAATTCTAATTCTGCAATAGTTACCCAGTAGCCAAACATTATTACGGCTTTCCAAATACTTCTGCTCCATATGAGACCTCAGCTCACTCAAATTCCAAATGAAGGAGTCGTGGCAAGCTCCGAGGTTCGTCGCATTTATGTAGCGAATTTTCATTTCGCTGTCGCATACCTGTTCAATACTTTCTTATCAAATTTGAACTTAAAGTTATGGAAATAAAATTTACAAGCAAAACATTCAAACTATATGATCCCTTTCTGTTGTAAAATAAATGTTTGTTGAAGGAGACGTAATGTTTACGTGCGTTCCATCAATGCAGCCTACAACACCTGGTATCCCGTGTTTTCCATAAAAATCGTGGGCTATGTTTCGTTGTTCTTCCGATGTTGGCTAAATTATCCATTCTGGGCATAACGATGGCTGGAAAATTCCCAGAACTTCAGTGAGTACCTCACTGAACGATGATTGGGCGGAATAGCGAATGGTTGTTTTGATGGTGGCAAAGATGAAGTGAGCACATCCAATAGATATTTAAATGCCGCTTTATTTAATCTGTAGTATTGCTTAAATCTAGAAAACATTGGAATATTACTGCCAAAAAGTCAAAAAGCAACGATTTTGAATCTCACAACGGCTCGCGCAGCTCCAGAGGATTCGAACGATCTCTTAATTGCCTGCGAACTGCTCGTTCCTGGGCCATTTCCTCTTCCTCGCACATGAGTCGCAACGCTATACTATGCATTATTAAAAAAAAAATCGCAAAAACTTCTTATTTCCTTTTATTTGCCTGTTTGATTAATTTTTTGCACTTCTTTCACAGTTGTCACAATTACGTTTTTGTTTGTTCGAATCGGCACAGCTGATTCGAAGTGAAATGTCTTTCGGGCGAAACTCCCGATGAGAATTTTTTTCGGGTGAACAAAAAAAGTGAGGTGAAATATTGTTCACGTGAAACTCCCGATAAGGCTGCTTGTATTTTACGCTCTTCTATGCACTTTAACCTGTGCCGTGTTTCTTCCCATTACTTTTTGTATTGTTGACTATATTTGTTTCTTTTTTGGGAGCTCGGACTCGCAAATTTCAGCAGCAGGCACAATTTCGCGTGGTAAAACTTTGTCCTGTCCAAGCGCATTGCCATCGCCATGCGATATTCTAAAAAACTAAGGTTAGGTTAGGTTAGGGTGGCAGCTGAAGAGCTCACGTAGGCCATATTGCGGCCCGTTGTGATACCACGTGAAGAACGTGGCCGCTCTTCAGCTTGCACACCCCCCCCCCCCCCGGGTGTTGGGCAGGAGCCATCCCGATTCCGCAATGAATCTGGCAATGCGGCCAATGCTGGGTCCTGTAAGGTCGGCCAAATTGCTGAACGACGGCGCTCCCAGCACTCGGAGTCGTCTCCTCGCTAGTGCTGGGCAGTGGCACATCAGGTGCTCAACGCTCTCCTCCTCGCTCGCATCGTCGCAGCTGCGACAATGGTCGTTGAAGGGGGACCGAGTCTTCTTGCGTGTGCGCCGTTCGTCCAGTGTCCCGTTAGCACAGAAACTGTGGAATAGATAGAATTCCGCTTTAGTCGCAGTAATTCACGTGTTCTGCCATGGTTTAGCGACGGCCAGGTTTCTCTGGAGATCCTACAGAGGTTCTCCTCCACCCAGAGTCGATTAGCCAGGCGGAGATAAGCGTGCTTGACCATCAACTTGACGGTCGCAAGGGGGATGCTACACTGTGTAGTAGGTGCTGGAAGTAGAGTGTCTTTTCTGGCCAACTCGTCTGCCACGCAGTTGCCAGTGATGCCACTATGCCCCGGGACCCAACTCTGGTGAACCCTGGCATGCTCCGATATGTCATTCAGAGCGGCCCGGCACTCTGCAACCAGTTTAGAGGAGGTATATGTACCTATCAAGGATTTGATTGCTGCCTGGCTATCTGAGAAAATACACATAGCCGAGGGAATGGGGGGTTGCGATTGCAACCGATCCACTGCCAGCAGTATTGCCATGGTCTCCGCTTGGAAGACATTGATTTCGATAGCGTTTGGCAACGAGCGACGGCCTTCCGTCCAGTCGCTCCTGCTAGGGATCCCTATAGTGAACTTACGCTCAAAGCTAGGGGGAAGGACTGTATAGTCAGTCCAGCCCGAGGATTCTAGAGTGGCCTTGGTCCGCTCGTGCCCATCTGCATATGGCATTTAGCCGTATAGCGGCAATCTTGGCGGCCTGCCTGACTAGCAGGGTCGAAGGGACCCAATTAAGAAAAGCAAAAAGCGCCTTAGTAGGCGTGGAACGGATGGCTCCAGTTATGAGAGTGACAGCAAGTCTCCTGACCCTGTCGAGCTGCTTCAGGTTAACCCGGCTATCCGCCGCAGGCCACCAGACATCAGCTCCGTAGAGTAGGATAGGCTCAACCACTGCTTCATAAAGCCAGGAAACGACGCGTGGCTGGAGCCCCCATCTGGCACCCACCGCCCGTTTGCAGTAGTAGATGGCTCTGGAGGTTCTTTTCGCCTTTTCAGCGACGTTCGCGCTCCAGGTGAGCTTAGAGTCTAATATGAGCCCCAGATATTTCACCTCCTTGCTCAGTTTGAGCGAGGTTCCATTTAGGGCTGGGAGTCTGAAAGGCGGGACTTTGTACTTCCTTGTGAAGAGAACAAGACCCGTCTTTTCCGGATTGGCCGCAGGAGCTGCTCCATGAGGAGAGGATGTCCAAAAAGTGATTCATCCGTTCGGAGAGCACACTTGGAAATTTTCCGGCTATGGCCATTGCAACATCGTCGGCGTAGGCGACGACCCTGCAGCCAACAGCCGCTAACTTAACAAGCAGTCTGTTCAGGGTTAGATTCCACAGGAGTGGCGACAGAACGCCCCACTGGGAGTTCTCTTGTGACTGACCTGCGAAGATACGACGCACAGTGTCGTGAGTCCATAGTAGGTAGGTGGTGGTGTCAGCTCTCATATGAGAAGGACAACAATATAAGGAATAGTCATACGACAATAAAATTTTTTACATATGATTTTGTTATAAAGAGAAGTTAATACGCCAAAAATTACTTCAATCGCCCCACGGACACGCCCACCTCCCATACAAACCAAATACCAAGTTGACAGTATCTCGGAAACTATAAAAGATATATTGATGAAATTTTGTACAGCAACTCATATCATCAATACAAAAGTATGTCCCAAAAATGGTTTCGATCAACCTATAAATACGCTTGTCATAAAAAGGAAATATTGACAAAACTACAAATATCTGTGCATACTTATGTATAAGTAATTTGAAACCTAAATAAAAGTAATAACACCTCTTATTAAACTCAGTAGAGCATATATTTCCATTAAAAATTACAGTTTGTTAATTTTTACTGCTAGGATAATCGGTTTTCGATCATGAATTATTGGAAATTAAACCCTCTACATCTATTTTTGACAAAATTTAAAAACTCCTTTCTTCAAGTTCCTCAGATATTATATATTGCAGTATATTAGAGTTTCGGTTTTCATGTTTAACTTTAATTTTCATATTAACTGCTATAATTGGTTCTGAAGACATTAACAAGTTTTGCTTTTTTTCGAAAGTTGCCTTGATTCGATGGCAAGCCACCGAAGCCTTCCGTCGAATCTACTTTTTTTTGTAATTTTTCTAAATCAAGTGGTGTTTACATATTATTACAAACAAAAATGTACAGCTCAAGCGAAGCGCAGCAGTGGTCGATAGGTTTTCCTGCCAACCATGCTGCAAAAAGGACCCTAATTTTTACTGCATATGGCACTGAAAATGCTAAATTTCTTAAAAACGTGCAAGTTTGTGCAGCTAAAGTAGATGGTTTCTATTAATACATACTTTCAGCTATATCACACTGTAAAATCTCGAAGTAGTAAGAACTAGTTTTTTTTTTAAGTTTATCTAAAGTTTCAGACGCTGAACTTTTAATCCTACGAATTGACGTTTCTTCAAGTAGCGGTACAAGGCAAGATTCATTGAATAGAAGATTGCGCCTTCCGGGAGAAAATAAATTTGAAGCCGCACCAGTGACGTCATACAAAATTGTTTCCTATTGGCTGAAAATGTTGATATAATTTTGGAGAGAGCAACACAATAGGACAACAAAATATTTATTCACTTTTTGTTATTTAATAAATTTATTTTCTATTTTCGATTAGAAAAGTACGTCGCCACTCATGTACCTTCTTTGTTTTCATTATTTTGTGTACACAGGCCCACTGCACACCGCATGACTCTCGTTTTTTTGTTTTGTAAATTTTTCTGCGATTCCTTCACTACACGCACCTTTTAACGCGAGGACTTTCGAAATTCTAAGTTATTTATTAAATTTAACACAAAAAACGAAAACAAACAAGCAAAAGCGGCACAATTTTCACAAAACAAAAAATTGTTGGTCAAAAAAATGTTCAACCAATAAAAACATAGCACGAAATTTGAATTGAATTGCAGGGTTTCCTCCCGAAATTCACTTGTTTTATTTGTGTTATTCATATGAATGAATAATATAAATTTACAATTTATTTTGTAAAGATATACATATATATATAGGGGCTAAAGTATAAAGAAAGCCATATATTTGCTCAAAAGAGTGAAGCAAAATGTAAGTTCAAAATTAAAGAATTTAAAAAGTACTGATGGAATCCCTACATATTCTCCGATGACGTCACTGGTGCGGCTTCAAATTGATTTTCTCTCGGAAGGCGCAATCTCTGTATTGAATCATGGGTACAAGGAATATGGAAAGCAACCCAAAAGAGGGAAAACTTGCAAAGAGTTGCAAAAATAGTATATTTATAGAATATACTTACTTAACATAAGGTTCCATGGGAAACTTTTCAATGAGATGCCTCGAACTTACATTCAACAAATTTCAATAATTTCTACCCAAGTCACCAACCTTCACAAAGTGCAAATTTGGTGGTCTGCCATCGGTGTATAAATTGATATTTTTAAATTCGTTTTCACATTTTAGTAAATTTAGGTATTTACTTCAGTACTACAAACTTATTTTTCTACATTTACGACATTCATTTTTTGCTGATGAAATCTACCAATTTACTACCAACGCCAAGTTCCGAAAGAGCCACCCCTATCGCTAGAGGGCAGACATTATTAAATGCGCCCTCTATGTCTACAAAAGACACCAGGGTGTACTCCTTGTATGTTAGCGACCTGTCTATATAGTCAACCAGGGAGTGCAACGCAGATTCAACTGGCCTACCCCTTGTGTAGGCATGTTGCGACTCAGAAAGAAGGGCTGGGTCAATAATGCTCCTAATATGGACGTCGAGTATCCTCTCGAGGGTCTTTAGGAGAAATGATGTCAGACTTATTGGCCTGAAGTCCTTTGCCTTGACTTGCGAGGTCTTGCCGGCCTTGGAAATGAAGACGACATCCACCTCCCGCCATAGGAGGGGGATGTATACCCATTCCAAGCACGCCTTAAAGATCGCAACGAGCCATGGCACCGTCGATTCCGTGGTTTGCTGCAGCTCAGCTGGAATGACAAAAATGGTTCATTTTAGAAAGTACTGACTGCTTTTAAAACATTTAGCTCGATAAGCTGGGCCTGAATTTATTTTTCAGCAGGAAACTGCTGCAATTCACAGTTCTAGAAAAAAATAACTTTTTCAAAGACAAAAATATTCAAGTTTTTGAATATAACCAGTTCGAATTTTTGACTTAAATCACATCGAGCACCGTTGGGTTCTTCTTGGCTCGTGGTGTTTACGCAAAAGAACGACAGTTTTATTCAAAGATTGATTTTAAAAAAGCGATTAAATAGATTGGGGCTTGCATACCGGCACAAACTCTTCAGAATCTTATTTTATTTGTGCCTAAAATATTTTAAACCGTAATGGGAAATGGACAAATTATTTAAAAAAACTATTTAGAGTACCTTGAGCTATGAAAACATTTTTACTCTATGCAATTTTAAATTTTTTATGTACTGAGTTTATGTGAATTGTCACCTCAAATTGTGCCATTTTTATTGAAACCAATAAATAAATTGGCAGAACAGTTACTTAATTGCGATTTCTTCTTTTAGTTCTTATAGACTATATTTTACAATAAATATTTCAGCAAAACTACTTTAACTGAATCAATTTTTTAAATAAAATGTAACAAAATCCAAGCAGATTTATGTGAGTTTATGGGAATTGCCACCAGTGTATAAATTAAAGCAAAATGTTTATGTTTTCATTGTGTTTGTTTTTTGGTAATTTTTAATAAAAAGATTGATTGAAGAGAACAATTGTCTTTGCCAGAGTCCATCTCAAATATTGAACCGAAGAGTACGTCCGAAATTACGTTTAGTAAGCTTGAGCGTTTTTAAATGCAAACTTAATTTTTCGTGTCTGTCCTGAACAGCAATAAATTCTTGCATATACATAGCTAGACTTCAACTGTTCTCTTGGAAAACATAAAAACCAAACAATTTAATTGGGATAGTTCTACCAACTTGTTTTTCTTTTTCCTACGGGAGCACTTCTAACGACGGCTTGTTCGTTTTCTCGTCTGAACAATCAAATTTACATTCCCAATGGCACACTGTCACGCATATGAATTTTTAAGTGAGTTTTCAAAGCTACTCGCTGTGTAAAGCCTTTGCCACATTGTTCACACTTGTGCGGTCTTTCACCAGTGTGCCGCATCTCGTGGCATTTTCTGGTGGTCCACCTGCCAAACTTGCGATCGCAATACCGACACGCATAGTTTTTGATGCCTTCATGCACTGTGCGTATATGTAACGACAGCTTTTCTGCGCTAGAACAAATTCGTGAGCATAATTGACATTGTCGCTCTGGTTGATGGAAGTTGATATGAATCTGCAAGTGTTTCGAAATTTAGCGTTTTCCTAATATTTGAATAAGAACTTGCCGGGTGTACATACTTCCAGTTCCTTCAGGGTTGTTTTCTGTCTACCGCAAAAAGGACAAACATAATTTTGTATCCCAGCATGACGCAGTAAATGCTCTGTTAGTCGTTCCCTGTTTAAGAAGCGCTGTGAGCAATTCTCGAGATGACATTGAAAGGGCAGTCCATGGTCTTTGTGCGTAAAGTGGTGTTTGTTTATTTCCAGCGCTGACTTGCACACTTTTCCGCAAATGGCACACACATGGACATCGTGTGCACGCCTGTGCGCATCCAGACGAAGGTTTCTTGTCTTTGGTTGCCTGCTGACCTTGCTCTGAGTTAATCAAATAAAAAGAAAACTATTAACCTTATTCCTACGAGTCCTATAAAGATGTGTCTTACTTTATTGATCACCGGCTGCTCATCTTTTCTTACAAGTAACCTTTTTTTAGCTTCTTTGCAGTGTACATCATTGTTAGCACTCTGAACATCACCCAATTCTTTTAGGGGATGTCTACCATCGCAATTCCCTTCCTGCTCCTGATTATTCTCCGACACCGCCTGCATTTCATGCTCCACTTCTACTTTTTCCATTTTGGCTCTGCTTCTTGTACGCATTCCAATAGCTTTTAAATCTATGTCACTCGCTAAACCATCTTCTTGCATGCGTGTTCCTGTGCATTTATCGACATTCGCGGCATCGTTTTGAAACATTACCTCAGGTTCACCAATTTCAATCTCCATCTTCACAGAATTCAAGTCGAACAGAGGCTCCTCATCGTCACATGTTAGATACAGTTTCCGCAAGCGTTCCATGGATTCTATGCACAAAATTCGGCTCGTCTCTTATATCTGGACGGTGAGCTGAAATTTTTATGGTAAGTAGTATTCACTAAAAAACGCGTAATTTTAAATTTTAATTTTTAGTCGTCAGAGTTGTCTAGTTTTTAAGTTATTTAGTTTTAAACATCACAGAAATCGTCTCGCAAATTGACACTCCTTCTTCCACTCCATACAACTGGCCAAACAACTGGCATTCACAATAGCAAAAAAGCTGAAGATATATTGACAGCATTGCCATATTGAAATGTTGAAATTCAGTACACATGTACATTTTATTTGTGAATTTGCGGTTGAAGACACAATTCCAACAAAGGCCGGTAACGCAAAAAGAATTATAATGCAGAAATACTGTTAGCACTTTACTGATGCTCCGTCGCACTAGTTGCTCCTATGAGGGTTATTTTTCAAGCGCAAAAAAAACTATACATTTCCGACGGTTTTCCTTTCAAGGGGGGTATATGGGGAACCCACCCTACCCACCCACAAAATTTTATCCTTCTCCTCGACCGCCCAGATATAAGAGTCCTTCCCAAAATTCGGAACTTATGGAACTCATTCACTTTGCTGTAGCAAGCGTTGCATAAATACTTCGGGTACTTATCGCTCGGCTCCACATTTATCGCGGTACAAGCAATCAGCTTCTTGGCCAGCTCCGGCGTCTGGAAGATGTTGTGTTTTGGGTTGCTATCTGAATATTCCATGCTCAAAACTTCTAAGCACGTCCGACACAATGAGCTTGCGTTATTGTGCTCAAGTAATGACATTTTCTTGTTGTGTTAATCACAATTCCCAGTAAATATTAAAGCCACTTTCTGAACAAAATGGCCAAACTACTTAGTCGCCCTGTAAACAATAGTTCTCTACGCAGCAGTGCTACCCAAAAGCCGCTTGCTCTCTGTATTAGGTTCAATACGCACTTAATTTGTTATTAATTCTTTAATATTCTTTAAAATTCTTATAATTATTAAATGGGCAAAGCAAGGTATATTAACAAGGTAGGCCAGGCTGAGAGAGCCGTCAAAATAAGGGCAACGACTTAGTCCTTAGCATAGTGAAATTAATAAAGTGTGCCAGATAGCAGGAACTCTCTCTTCATCGTACACTTATTTTCTGACAGTTAATGTCATTGTGATGAAAACTGCCAGATTTCATAACCCGTCTGTACTGTATGAAAAAATTTCAAAATAAATTGTTGTTTGAAAATACGTTCTGCACCAAAACCGACACAAAAAACGCAATGACATGCCAGGAAAAACGTGCTGTCTCTGCAAAAAAACGCACGGCAATGCAGTTTCTATGGTTTTTTAACATAAAATACATTACAAAAATATATATTTCTGGAGTACTGAAAGTAAATTTTAAATGTTGTGCTATTTCAGCGACAACAAAAACAAAGGTTAATCGAACTGACACAAATAAATTGAGACATTGACAATTGCTACTCAGAGAAATAAGTGTACGTCATCTACCTGGTACACTTTATTGATTTCACTATGGTCCTTAGCATGGCACAATAACAAGGTAGTGGCAGGAAAGAGCGAAAAAATTCACGTGTATTTTGTTAGTGTTTTTGTTCGGTTCATTGTCAAAATCGGACGGACGGTTCACTTGCCAGCATCGAAAAATGCTTCAAATTGCACAGAAAAAGAGTTGGCTGGCAATGCTGTTCGCCGAATTTAAACAAAACCAACAACAATTTTTGACAACCTACCGAACTCTGACGAGAAAAAATAAAATCCTCTCCCCCGTAACACGACCTTGTTATTGTGCCATGGTCCTTAGTCTTTGATAAGGGGCCCAAATCAGAGTTGCTTTTTGTTAGGAATGAATTGCTGGTTGCATCTTTTAAAAAAAGTTGTTTTACTTCTCCAGCAAGCTGAACCGAATTAGAAAAAGAACATACAATTTCACACAAATTGCTAACACATAAAATTTCCAATTTAAATTTATTTCATTATTTCATTTGTATTCATTCCACAATATATTTTATTGCGTATGTCGGGTGTCATGGGCTATATTTCGCGATATTTTTACAATGTTACCCAAATCTGTAAACAAAAGTGTAGTTGTACAAACAATATAAACACTAATAGTAGGTTCTTTATTCTACAAAAAGAGCAACCATTCACAAATAAGAGGGTGAAGAGAGACATTTAAAGCTGCCGCTCCCAGCCTGGCGTACCTTGTTAATATACCTTGGTTCAAAGACCAAAGTATATCCTAAGTAGCGCCACTCTTTTTTCGAGCTGTAAGTGGTACAGAATGTGGCACAAGGCGTATTCATACAAGTGATAGCGTTAGGGCAGCAACAAAATTTCAATGTATTTTGTTTTTGGTTTCTGGGCTTAGATTGTCAAAATCAGCCAATCAAAACAAAGCTTGATATTTTCATTTTTAAACTGTCACAGTTTTACACAGGCATTTTGACAATCTAGACCTTTTCCACCACAAAAAAATCAAATCAGCTGATTCAACGATTCACCTGTATTAATTCGCCTTGATGTGGCAGTATTGCCGCGAAGTACAGAATGCGGTAGTGTTACCCCAACGCCATTTTCTGTTGGTTTAGGTAGCGAATTTTATGCCTATTTTTCTGATTGCTTTGTCAATCAAGTATTAAAGAAATGTTTGAAAGATCAAATATCTTAAGATAACTGGGCAATTACTGTAAAAATACAATAGTTGTTATCATAATTCACTAAAATAGAGAACATTTGAATACTAATTTCGATTTTGCCTGCGTACAAATAATTTTATAATGAAAACAATAAACTTTCCGAATCAATATTAATGAAATTTTCTTCTTGTACAAGTGAAAAAGCCCAGAACAAAGTTTCGTTTGATAAATTACCTCAAAACTCTTACGTAATAGCACAGAATAAACAGTATACAGAAGGCGCATCTGAAATAATTTTGCGATTTCATTTCTGCCGAGGGCGGGAAGCAACAAAAGTGAGGAAAATGTAAAGGGAACCGCACGCATAGATTTGTGCCATGGTTCAACTACAAGGTTATAGCAAGCCACCGGCTGATCGTTTATGGCTTCTGTCAAAATCGTCGGTGTCAGCAGTGGTGCTGTGTTGCCGTATAGGTTGAAATGAAAACACCTGACCAATTTCCAAATTGGAACAGAAATAATGATTCGCATTGTTTCCAACCCTTATATGAGTTATTTAAATTGTGGTTTATATGTAGTATGTAAGACGATTAAGCGCTATGAAAATATTACTTGGAACATTGTACGAAAATACGAGGGAAGGGCAATGTCGCCAATGACACAACTGATTGGCTGGCACCAAACCAAATTGATGTGCGCAGCCAGCAGGCCGAAAATCCTCAGTGCAGCAGCAGTAGTGATACACGCAACGCCGTTGACAGCCTTGATCCAGAGGAAGACTGTGCAGCTCTCGAGGATTTCAATCCCGGCTCATTCTCTGATATCAACACACTGCATGAGGATGCGCTGCAGTACGTGGCTGGATACATCATCCGAAAGCTACACCTTCCAGAATATGAGAGCGCCGGCACGGACAACTCCAACACATGGGTTGACGAAGTTTCGAAGGGTTCCTTAAAGAAACCGACGCGGGAATTTCTGTGTTTCTTGAAGGAGCTAGAATGCGTCTTCGCCACAGTCAACGGCCTCAACATCGCTTACTGCAAGAACTTGCTTCAGCGTTTGGTGCAAAACAGCACAGGTATTGACCTACCGGACCATGTTAAGCGCTAGTTTTTTAAGTGTAGAGTCCACTTTCGCGTGCGCCATCTAAACAAACGACTCAAAGTTATGAAGGCAAAGCAGAGAATCATGGGGTACAAGAAGTTCGTAAAAATAAACCTGTGAGACTGCGACGATCGTCTCTGGCCGTAGGAGTCTGTCGCGTTTATTCCATATAAAATAAATTGGGTTTTTTGCCACAGGCTTTTTCCCAAACTGATGCATTCAATCAATAAGAGTTTTCGATGCGGGAAATAGCGGATAAAATAGGCAGGTCTGAGACACGAGTGTGTCATTATTCAAAATTACGCGGATCTTATGGGGAAAAACGTAAGATATGACCGAAACACGAAAATTATCGTTAGGCAAAAATGTGTGATAGTGGCATTGGCAATAAAAGAAAACCTAATGTCGACGGAGTTTGTTCGAATCGATCTGTCTATAAAGCCCCATGTTCGAAAAATTTTACAAAAATCAAACTGCGATGTTTACACTAAACGCCTCAAAAAACCCCCTTTTACTGTTAGTCTTACACCCAAAATAATGGAATTCGCGGAGAAGCTATTTAGAGGCGTGGACAGTTGTCAACAGTTTTGATTAGTAACAAAAACGGTTCATTTTAGAAAGTACTGACGGCTTTTAAAACTTTTAGCTCGATAAGCTGGGCCTGAATTTATTTTTCAGCAGGAAAATGCTGCAATTCACAGTTCTAGAAAAAAATAACTTTTTCAAAGACAAAAATATTCAAGCTTTTGATTAACCAGTTCGAATTCTTGACTTAAATCACATCAAGCACCGTTGGGTTCTTCTTGGCTCGTGGTGTTTACGCAAAAGAACGACAGTTTTATTCAAAGATTGACTTTAAAAAAGCGATCAAATAGATTGGGGCTTGCATACCGGCACAAACTTTTCAGAATCTTATTTTATTTGTGCCTAAAATATTTTAAACCGTAATGGGAAATGGACAAATTATTTAAAAAAAAACTATATAGAGTACCTTGAGCTATGAAAACATTTTTACACTATGCAATTTTAAATTTTTAATGTACCTCAAATTGTGCCATTTTCATGAAAACATTAAATAAATTGGCAGAACAGTTACTTAATTGCGATTTCTTCTTTTAGTTCTTATAGACTATCATTTACAATAAATATTTCAGCAAAACTATTTTAACTGAATCAATTTTTTATATAAAATGTAACAAAATCCAAGCAGATTTATGTGAGTTTATGGGAATTGCCACCAGTGTATAAATTAAAGCAAAATGTTTATGTTTTCATTGTGTTTATTTTTTGATAATTTTTAATAAAAAGATTGATTGAAGAGAACAACTGTCTTTGCCAGAGTCCATCTCAAATATTGAACCGAAGAGTACGTCCGAAATTACGTTTAGTGAGCTTGAGCGTTTTTAAATGCAAACTTAATTTTTCGTGTCTGTCCTGAACATCAACAAATTCTAGCATATAGATAGAATTCAACTATTCTCTTGGAAAACATAAAAACCCAAAAAATTTAATTTAGATAGCTCTACCAACTTGTTTTTCTTTTTCCTACGACAGCACCTCTAACGACGGCTTGTTAGTTTTCTCGTCTGAACAATCAAATTTACATTTCCAATGGCACACTGTCACGCATATGAACTTTTAAGTGCTTTTTTAAAGTTACTCGCTGTATAAAGCTTTTGCCACATTGTTCACACTTGTGCGGTCTTTCACCAGTGTGCCGCATCTCGTGGTGTTTTCTGGTGTTAAACTTGCCAAACTTGCGATCGCAATACCGACACGCATAGTTTTTGATGCCTTCATGCACTGTGCGTATATGTAACGACAGCCTTTCTGCGTTAGAACAAATTCGTGAGCATAATTGACATTGTCGCTCTGGTTGATGTGAATTGATATGAATCTGCAAATGTTTCGAAATTTAGCGTTTTCCTAATATTTGAATAAGAACTTGCCGGGTTTACATACTTCCAGTTCCTTCAGGGTTGTTTTCTGTATACCGCAAAAAGAACAAACATAATTTTGTATCCCAGCATGACGCAGTAAATGCTCTGTTAGTCGTTCCCTGTTTAAGAAGCGCTGTGAGCAATTCTCGAGATGACATTGAAAGGGCAGTCCCTTGTATTTGTGCGTATAGTGGTGGTTTTTTAGTTCCAGCGCTGACTTGCAAACTTTTCCGCAAATGTCACATATTTTGGCATCGTGTGTGTGCCGGTGCGCCTCTAGAAGACGCTCAGTACGAAAGTGCGCCGAGCAAATATCACATCGAAGGTTTCTTGTCTTTGGTTGCCTGCTGTCCTTGCTCTGAGTTAATCAAATAAAAATAAAACTATTAACCTTATTCCCACGAGTCCTATAAAGATGTGTCTTACCTTATTGATCACCGGCTGCTCATCTTTTCTTACAAGTAAGGCTTTTCCAACTTCATTGCGGTGCAAATCATTGTAAGCACTCTCCACAACATCACCCAATTCTACCTTAATGGGATGTCTACCATCGCGATTCCCTTCCTGCTCCTGGTCATTCTCCGACACCGCCTGCATTTCATGCTCCACTTCTACGTTTTCCATTTTGGCTCTGCTTCTTGTACGCATTCCAGTAGCTTTGAAATCTATGTCACTCGCTAAACCATCTTCTTGCATCCGTGTTCCTGTGCATTTATCGACGTTCGCAGCATCGTTTTGAAACATCACCTCAGGTTCACCAATTTCAATCTCCATCTTCACAGAATTCAAGTCGAACAGAGGCTCCTCATCGTCACATGTTAGAGACAGTTTCCGCAAGTGTTCCATGGATTCTATGCACAAAATTCGGAACTTGTGGAACTCATTCACTTTGCTGTAGCAAAGGTTGCATAAATACTTCGGGTACTTATCGCTCGGATCCACATTTATCGCGGTACAAGCAATCAGTTTCTTGGCCAGCTCCGGCGTCTGGAAGATGTTGTGTTTTGGGATGCTATCTGAATATTCCATGCTAAAAACTTTTAAGCACGTCCGACACAATGAGCTTGCGTTATTGTGCTCAAGTAATGACATTTTCTTGTTGTGCTAATCACAATTCCCAGTAAATATTAAAGCCACTTTCAGAACAAAATGGCGAAACTACTTAGTCGCCCTGTAAACAATAGTTCTCTACGCAGCAGTGCTACCCAAAAGCCGCTTGCTCTCTGTATTAGGTTCAATACGCACTTAATTTGTTACTAATTCTCTGATGCACTGTCTACCAACTTAATATCGTCCAATCTCCAAATCCACCTTCATTTTTATTTGAATGGGCAAAGCTATTGTCCATTGGCGAAAAATTTGTAATCCTTATTTATTTACCAACAGCTGACTTTGTATTCATAACAAAAGTACAGAGTTGCCTTGTCCGCTTGGTGTTGCCTCTATTCCCAACCAAAGACTAATTGTCTTTGTCCCAACCCTGCGAATTGAGTTTCCGCAATTGGTCAGCCGTTGGGACTCTCTCAAAACAGCTGATTGCTGCGTTTGTGAACAGAATTGGGGGGTTTACACGGTCCAACATGTGCGACGAACAAGTGCGGTTGCAACAATGTTGGACCGTGTGAACGCAAGAAACAACCGCTTGACCGTCATGTTGGATGGTTTTCAAAAATTTTTGATTTTTCTGCTCGCTTGTCCAACCTTCCAACCAATGTAAACGCTTGTTCGTCGCACCTAGTGCATTTTGGCAGTTTCAGAAAGTTCGCGAAGCGTAAACGTAGTGATAGCGACTGTAAGTCAACTTCAGCTCCTGCAACAAAGTTGCGTGCGATTGTTTTGGCCTCCTTTTTAACCATTCCTTTGTCCATATTCTTTTTTTTCTTGTAATCTCTTCCTCTTCATCCTCCAAAAGTTCGTATACAATGACTGATGCGAGATATTTTGTGGTCATGTTTCTTTGAAATCTTGTGCACGAATGATGCTGTCGCACAAGTGTGACCGTGTAAACACAAGAGATGAATTTACCGTTACAGCCAGTGTGCTTACTTAATTTGTTATTTATGTGGTAGACTCAGTGAAAAAAATGTGGTAGATTTGAATGAAATGTGGTAGATTTTTTGTATTGCACAATAATTGTATTTTATTGCATTTGTATATTTATTGTATTTCATTGTATTTGTACATTAATTGTATTTTACGTTCTTCTATGCACTCTAACCTGTGCCGTGTTTCTTCCCATTGTTTTTGTATTATTGACTATATTTTTTTTCTTTTTTGGGAGCTCGGACTCCCAAATTTCAGCAGCAGGCACAACTTCGCGTGGTAAAACTTCGTCCTGTCCAAGCGCATTGCCATCGCCATGCGATTTTCTAAAAAACTAAACGTTACTAAAAAAAAGGCAAAAATTATTCAACTGTATTAGAAATTTTTCCATTTTAATTGCAGCTGCCGCCAAAACAATTGTCAACCCGTCAACTATTTGTATTGCACTGCTTTCGAAGTGATTAGAGTGCTACCACATAAGTTTTTGTTTTGCACATTTTCACTTATAATGTTCAATGTAGCCCTAACATATATTTTACAACATAAAGCTCTAATTTACTTGGAGTAATAGCAAAGTATATAGCGGAGAAGCTATTTAGAGGCATGAACAGTTGTTAAAAGTTTTGATTAGTAACAAAACGGTTCATTTTAGAAAGTACTGACGGCTTTTAAAACTTTTAGCTCGATACATTGGTTGAAAAGGAAGTCTGTATGCGCCGGTATTGCCATTTATGGTACGACTTCATTTGCGAACTTTTAACCGTAATGATAATAGAATGATCGAAAGAATTTTATGGGCCTGATTTTATTTTAAAGCAGAAAAATGCTGCAATTCACAGTTCTAGAAAAAAAATACCTTTTTCAAAGACAAAAATCTTCAAGTTTTTGATCGGCCAGTTCGAATTCTTGACTTAAATCACATCGAGCACCGTTGGGTTCTTCTTGGTTCGTGGTGGTTACGCAAAAGAACGACTTTAAAAAAGCGATTAAATAGATTGGGGCTTGCATACCGGCACAAACTCTTCAGAATCTTATTTTATTTGTGCCTAAAATATTTTAAACCGTAATGGGAAATGGACAAATTATTTTAAAAAAACTATTTAGAGTACCTTGAGCTATGAAAACATTTTTCTCTATGCGAACGAGTTGTGTCGGAAATCGCAACGTGTGTGTCCTAACGACCAACCTTTCGCACGACCGGTCGCACGACTGGATTGTATCGTGTATGGGCCGCTTTAGTATTCTTGCAGGATGTTGTTATTGTTGCATTTTTTTTTTGTTTTCTGACGGAGATGGAAAATCTTCGAAAGATACCGGAACATCAATTCCTCGGCATGCTGCGGTACGTGGAAAAGGGGTACATTTTCCTCCGTCCAAGTGCGGTGGCAAAAACTGCAGCTCGACTTCGTCATAATTCAAATAATTCAACATCAAATATTGAAATTCAAAGTTCAAATATTGTAGTACAAGTTACGAAATAGTTCAGTTACGCACGGTTCAAATATATATTTGAAAAGTAACTGTAAACATGTCAATAAATGCATGTTATATCAACGGTGTTGATCTCTTTATGTTTCTGAAATAAAGTAGTATCCTTCGATACGTTTATTTTTTTTTTCTTAGAACAAAAATCTTTAATAATTTTAATAATAATTGACTGACACGACAGCCCGCTTACGCGAGACTAAGGCCTAGTTTCTCGCAACCACCCGTGTTGTGCGTGTGAATTTGTACGCGGGTTGAAGGGACCTACAGTTTAATGCCGGTTCCGAACGGCAGGTTGGGAGCTCTTTCATAAGCAATTTTTACTCTCAGAGGTTTGCCATTTCCAGCTGAGAGGACAGCCACCGAAAGAGAAAACGAGTTTTCCCGTTATTTTTTAGGTGTTATTACAGGCAGTATTTGAACCTGAGGTTGCTGCCTGCGACTCGCGGTCCAACGCACTAACCAACTGAGCCACGGCGGCTGTCAAAGAACAAAAATCTTACTTTTGCAAAAAACAACATTGTTTCTTCAAGGCAGCATGAACTGTCATAATCACAAAAACTGTCATCAGGTTACTCCACCTGTATAATTCCACCATGGATACTGACAACTCTCTTGAATCGGCATGCTTATTTTATGTCACTATGAACCAAGGCGAATTCATACAGGTGATAGCAAGGCGAATTGATACAGGTGATAGCGTAAGGACAACAACAAAATTTCAATGTATTTTGTTTTTGTTTTCTGGGTTTAGATTGTCAAAATCAACCAATCAGAACAAAGCTTGCTTTTTTCATTTTTAAACTGTCAAAGTTTTACACAGGCATTTTGACAATCTAGACCTTTTCGACCAGAAAAAACTCAATTCGCCTCATCCAACGAGGTCACCTGTATTAATTCGCCTTGCGTAAGGGCAGCAACAAAATTTCAATGTATTTTGTTTTTGTTTTCTGGGTTTTTTTTTTTAAATCTAAAAGGCTGTTGGCGAGATTTTAAGATCTCATATTGCCAGGTTCTCCCTCAGCTGGTTAGTTTTTTCTGGGTTTAGATTGTCAAAATCAGCCAATCAGAACAAAGCTTTCTTTTTTTCATTTTTAAACTGTCACAGTTTTACACAGGCATTTTGACAGTCTAGACCATTTCCACCACAAAAAAATCAAATCAGCTGATTCAACGAGGTCACCTGTATTAATTCGCCTTGCTATGAACAAATTTGTCAAATACTTAACTCTATTTGTTCAAAAAATAATTTTTTTTCCAAGAGGCAGAACGTCTGCAGCATAGCAAAATAAAAATTACTGATATACCGAAGGAATCGTGGTTCACTTTATTTATTTCACTATGGGGAGAGGCATGCTTAAAAAATGTCAATTGCTTTGAAAATTTGTTTCACGTCAATTCGTTTTGAATGAACCCATTTGAGTTTGCTGTTCTCGAACGCATGTGTGCCGAACTCAGTATTACAAATACTTTCCGACATTATTTTTTGCTGCACATTTAAATGTACTGAATACATGGGATCGTGCCCCCATGAGCAGTTCTACATAGTGCATAGTGTATCATGGGTTCTACCAACTTGTTTTTCTTTTTTCTACGTGAGTTTTCTCGTCTGAACAATCAAATTTACATTCCCAATGGCATACTGTCACGCATATGAATTTTTAAGTGAGTTTTCAAAGCTCCTCGCTGTGTAAAGCATTTGCCACATTGTTCACACTTGTGCGGTCTTTCGCCAGTGTGCGTCATCTCGTGGCATTTTCTGGTGTGCCACTTGCCAAACTTGCGATCGCAATACCGACACGCATAGTTTTTGATGCCTTCATGTACCGTGCGTACATGTATCGCGAGCTTTCCAGCGGTAGAGCAAATTCGTGAGCATAATTGGCAGGGATATGTGCGCTCTTGTGTATGGTAGTTGATATGAATCTGCAAGTGTTTCGAAATTGAGCGTTTTCCTAATGATTGTATAAGAACTTGCCGGGTGCACATACCTTTAATTCCTTCAAGGTTGTTTTCTGTATACCGCAAAAAGAACAAACATAATTTTTTATCCCAGCATGACGCAGTAAATGCTCTTTTAGTCGTTGCTTGTTTAGGAAGCGCTGTGAGCAATTCTCCTGATCGCATTGAAAGGGCAATTCCGACTTGTCTTTGTGCGTATAGTGGTGTTCTTTTAGCCCCAACGCTGACTTGCACACTTTTCCGCAAATGTCACACACATGGGCATCGTGTGCACGCCTGTGCGCCTCCAGACGACGCTCAGCACCAAAGCGCGCGGAGCAAATATCACATCGAAGGTTTCTTGTCTTTGGTTGTCTGCTGACCTTGCTCTGAGTTAATCAAATAAAAATAAAACGATTAACCTTATTCCCTCGAGTCCTATAAAGATGTGTCTTACCTTATTGATCACCGGCTGCTCATCTTTTCTTACAAGTAAGGTTTTTCCAACTTCATTGCACTGCAAATCACTGTTAGCACTCTCCACAGCATCACCCAATTCTACTTTTATGGGATGTTTACCATCGTGATTCTCTTCCTGCTCCTGGTCATTCTCCGACACCGTCTGCATTTCATGCTCCACTTCTACTTTTTCCATTTTGGCTCTGCTTCTTGTACGCTTTCCAGAAGCTGTTAAATCTATGTCACTCGCTACACTATCTTCTGGCTTCCTTTTCTTAACAATCAACAATCCTCTGGGCCGATTCAGTGTTCCTGTGCCCTTACCAACATTTGCAGCATCGTTTTGAAACATTACCTCATGTTCACCAATTACAATCTCCATCTTCACAAGTGACTTCAAGTCGAACAGAGGCTCCTCATCGTCACATGTTAGAGACAGTTTCCGCAAGCGTTCCATGGATTCTATGCACATAATTCGGAACTTGTGGAACTCATTCACTTTGCTGTAGCAAGCGTTGCATAAATACTTCGGGTACTTATCGCTCGGCTCCACATTTATCGCGGTACAAGCAATCAGTTTCTTGGCCAGCTCCGGCGTCTGGAAGATGTTGTGTTTTGGGTTGCTATCTGAATATTCCATGCTCAAAACATCTAAGCACGTTCGACACAATGAGCTTGCGTTATTGTGCTCAAGCAATGACATTTTCTTGTTGTGTTAATAACAATTTCCAGTAAATATTAAAGCCACTTTCTGAGCAAAATGGCGAAACTACTTAATCGCCCTGTAAACAATAGTTCTCTACGCAGCAGTGTTACCCAAGGCCGCTTGCTCTGTATTAGATTCAATACATTCTTAATTTGCACTTTCTTCTTGTTATTATTTCTATGATGCACTGTCTACCAACTTAACTTCGTGCAAACTCCAATTCCATTTTTACTATGGTCCAGCGTTTGTATCGATATTCAGCAATTTACCATTAACTTAATGTCACCCAGAACTCCTGTACCTTGAATGGGCGAAGCTATTGTCCATTGGCGAAAAATATGTAATCCTTATTTATTTACCAACAGCTGACTTTGTATTCATAACAAAAGTACAGAGTTGCCTTGTCCGCTTGGTGTTGCCTCTATTCCCAACCCTGCGAATTGAGTTGCCACAATTGGTCAGCCGTTAAGACTCTCTCACAACAGCTGATTGCTGCGTTTGTCAACAGAACAGTTCATTGGATAGAAAATAAGTTTCCCTTGTTTTATAATAATGGACTCGCTGCACTACATCGAGTTATCGAAGAATCCTATACGTTTCGATGCTGTGAGTCAATTGACAAATGTCTTCTTCGATGATTCCAACAGACAGGTAAGCAGCTACAATAAGTAATGATTTCATTGTGTTACTGATGCCTATCTATCGTTCCCAAGATTTTTGCAGTTCGCAGCGGCGGCGCAACAGGCGTCATCGTCAAGGGGCCCACCGAGGAATCGGTCATTTCCTTCTGCATGAACGACCGCGGTACCATACGTTCCATCAAGTTCGCGCCTGACAACAAGGTGATGGCTGTGCAGCGCCGTGAAAACGCAGTCGAGTTCGTTTGTTTTCAAGGCGATCAGCCATTGCTGCAGGAGATTATTGTGCATCAAATTAAGGCGCTCGTCTTTGGCTTTGTGTGGGTGCATATTCGTGAGGTGGCCATCATTGCCAATACTGGCATCGAAATTTTCACCGTGCAGCCCGAGAAGCGACAGGTGCGCTCAGTGAAGTCGCTCAATATGGGTATCAAATGGTTCGCCTGGTGCTCTGAATCGAACATAGCGCTACTCTGCTCAGCTGACACGAACACGCTGACGCCAGTGCTCATAAAACATAAGACCATTACAAAACTACCCAAACTTGACTGTAAGTCGAATTCTGTTATATTTCTATAATATAATTAGGAGCCGCTTATTGCTTTCTCCCTTGTAGTGGGCAACACGAATCGTGAGGTACAAGAGAGTAAGGTGACGCTCGGACAAGTGTACGGCACCATGGCGGTGCTGATACTGCAGATAAGCGCCGCTGGCATGATGGAAGTGGAAGTGTATCTGCTGAACGGACCGGGGCTGGCGCCGCGGAAATGCCACGTATTGCGCCTTGGGCATATGGGTCGCTTTGCCATCAACACGGTAGACAATCTGATTGTGGTGCATCACCAGGCGTCCGCCACATCGTTGCTGTTCGATATTGCGCTGAGAGGGGAGGTGATAAACGGTGTTACTTACCACACGCCTGTTACGCCTGGCAGGTCGATACGGCCCTTTGCTCTGAAGCTGCCCAGTCTCTCACCTGATGGTCATAGCCTACAATGCGAGCTGTGTAAGAACCAAAAGCAAATAATACAAGCCAATCTTCATTTGGTTCCCTTGAGTTCTTTTAAACTGACATTTCCTTATAGATTCCACCAACTGGGTACTCTTCCAGCCCAACATTGTCATCGATGCCATGCTGGGCTGTATGTGGTATTTGCATCTTTGCGTCGAACCACTATGCACACTGATATCGGATCGCATACGTCTCACAGAGTTCCTGTTGCAGCGCTCAGCGGGTAAGCAGATGCTGCTAAAAGTGGTCAAGCAATTGGTGGATGAGCAATACAAGGGCACGCTATTGCCAGTACTGGAAACCATTTTTGGCAAAATCAACAAAGTCTACGCGTAAGTGCTTATTACATACACTTTTCTACTTATTTTCGACTATAGTAATAAACAAGTCTAATATCCGACGTTTAGCTCCTGGGTGCAGCTGGAATTGCAAACACAAACCGCGCAACCTTCAAACGTGAAGACGTTGCCCAAACTACCCGCTCCGCCTAAAGTACTAATCGAACAGCAGGACATGTATGAACATATCTTCCAGGCCATTGCCGAGCGCCCCTACACCGAAACGATTCTGATGCTGTACTTGCAATCACTCAACAAACACAACATTGCGGCCCAAGAGGACCTGAGCAAGATGATCATTGACGAGCTAATTCGCAATCGAAACTTTGATACTCTGCGACATCTGGTCGATTATTCACTCCTGTTGGAATCAAAGCCCATCGCCTGTTTTTTGCTCTCGCACTCGAATGTTAACATTGCCATATCGCAAATTGCACTCGATATGCTGGGCAAAATAGGCGCGCACGAGGTTGGTTAACTTAGAGAATGCGATAAGCTGCAGCATTGTGCACAGAATCTATTTATTGATCCGTTCACATTTTCCTTCGCTCTTCAGATAATTGTCGAGGTTCTGCTTGGCCAGGGTAAAGTTATTGATGCACTGCGTCTTGCTAAATCTGTTAAGGAAGGCGAAAAAGTGTCGGCGCGCAAGTTTCTGGAGGCCGCGCAAAAGACTCACGATGATCTCATCTTCCACAGCGTATTCAAATACTTCCAAATGCGCAATTTAAAGCAACGAGGCCACATGGACTTTTTAAAAAGTAAGTCAACTCTGCTGCCCTCGCATTTGTTGTTCATTAAACAAAATTATTTTTAATTCTCATATATTCATAGCGGAGCAGTGTGGCGATTTTGTGCAATATTACAACAATTTATACGCTAAAGCGTAATGCAATTCAAGTTTCCTTCGTTTGGGAAATGTTTGTGGATGTGTAAATTGCTTTATTTACCTACGTTTTTAACGGAACCTGACATTTTAGTTGTATACCTTAAGACTAGGAACATATTTACGTTACAAGCATATTGTATAATATTGTATATGGTACGAGCGCGGGCGGTGTACCGCTCGTAAATGAATAATTATTGAATTACTCGTAAATCGCAAGTTTCAACTTAAGTCGTAACTGAAAAGTTTAGAATTTAGCGTTGACTGATGATCAGAATTAGAATCAAAGAAGTTGCTTTGCTATTCCCGTTTACAAAAATACTGTAGGCTTAAACCGGTGATCATTACAAAAGTTAACGAGTGCGATTAGGTAAAAATCCCTCAAAATCGACGCGGCGGTGCTTTTAACTGCAGCGTGCCCAGCTCTCTGGTGTGCTGCGAATGTCGTTGGCTGGGGCCTTCGATCACTACGTGTGTGGGCTGCGACAGGAGCAGCGCATTTGTCTCGAAAGCTATACCCAATTCCGTACGACAACGGGGGCAACAGTTTGTGTTCACAGTGTCGTCATCATCAACGAACGCTTCGTCGTTTTGACGCGCATGCAGCGTGGCAACATGCAACGTGGCAGCACACTGTTCATGCATGGCGTGGCCGCATGTGCCCAACACCAACACGGCAGCCTGATTGTATAGTCGACCCTGGCACACCACACAACGCATAAGAGCCACCCACAGTCCACGCGTCGCCTGCTGACGATATTGAGCGAAGCGCATCGCCAGGTCGTGACCCAGAATCTTCACTGTCGTCTCCATGGCTTGCGTCTCGAAGCGGGATTGCGACAGCATGCTCATCAACAGCTCCTTGATATCACCAAAGCTTCCGGATACGTTATGCGTGCTCATCACCAGCTGCACCAGGTTCGGCAGGTCTACGTGCTGTGACGCCTCGTGCAACATGGACTTTGTAATTGACTTGAGATCTTCACGCGGCAGTATCAGCTGCAGCAACGCAAACCAGAATTCCTCGCATTCTTTGGCAGGCAACACGGCAGCGGCGCGGCCACACATCTGACTCACCTTCTGTGCACGCGACGCGCCTTCTTCGTCAGTTGCCGCTTTCAGCAAATCCATTGACAGTTCAAACGCTTTGCGGAAGTTGTGCTGCTGCTCGTACAGAAAAATGGCGGCGGTCGATAACTTATAAGCGTTGACCAGATCTAGCGCTTTTTCGATTCGATATGAACTTGTTCCACTGAGAAATTCATCGACCTCTGAAGGTGTATGTTTGCACAGCAATGCCAACAACTGTTCGCAGTGCTCTGCCGTCAGGGCGACGCGCCGCCGGTGCAAATTCTGCAGGAATATAAAAAGTGACTGCTCGTCGTCGTTGATGGTTTCCAGCAGCTCGTTGATGCGCTCGCCGTAGTGAAAATCGACAATACGAGTGATCTCTTTGGCGTTAATTTGCAAGAGTCGCTTGAAGTGGCGCTCCACTTGAACGAAGATCTGACGCTCCGGGTGGCGGACGTGACGTTCTATATAGCCAAACATGGTCTCGTGGCGCAACGGGTTGTTCAGGTAACACTCCAATATGTCGTCGTACCGGTGCAGCTTTTCCAGCAAATACTCTTCCACGTAGTAGCAGCGCGCACGCTTCGCCAGACGCAACTGCTCGTCGTCGTCGCTGATGTGCTCCAAGCAGTTGTTCACAAGCAATTCATGCCAGGCACTCTCACGCTCCGAGTGCTGACGGGCGCTCTCGTTCGTTATCTCCTCCATGGCCAAGTAGTTCAGCACTTTCTCAAGTAGCTGTGAATCACACGGCAAGCATTGTTGTGATATCTGCTGAGCGATGAAGTTCAACAGACACCCGATTTCAGCCCACTGTGCAATAACAAAAACCATTATTAAATTGAGCAATCGAAAAGATATAAGAAAAGTACTTACTGTGGCATTTTCTGGCGTCATTATCTCCAATAATAACGTTGCGATGCGTTTGCGATGCGAAAAGCCCAGCTCTCCGCCGAACTCTTTCTCTTGGAACGCCAACGAAATAACGTTCAGCGTTTCACGCGTGTCAAACTTCAGCAGGGCACGCAAATACGGGTAGGGGAGTTCATTCGGCTGACTAGTATTCGAATGTAGTGATGTCAGGCAGCGCAGTACTTCATGCTTTACATTCGGCACCATCTCAATGGGTATATCGCCGCTGGGATAACCCCGCCCAGCCAGGCAGCTAGATATGTAAACCAGCAACGCATTGCCCAGGTCGGAATGCTCTGTTTCGACCAGCGGTATCAGCTCCGTCAGCGAACTGGTGTAGTCGCTCAGTGCATGCGTATTGAGGTAAATCTGAGCACGATACAACTTGTAAAGCTTCACCGCCTTAAGTACCTGGTTCAAGTCTAGGCACGTCCAGTCCAGCTTTAGTATGAGTTCCTCCAGCTTGGCTGGCGATATTTCCAGCCAGTACTCGACGAGCGCTTGCGATATCACTGGATTCACACGTTGTATACTCTCGTTCTCTATATGCTCGCTAATGTGTTGCAAAAAGAGTCCCTTGTTCTGCACCCGCTCCCACAGTTGTGACCACAGCATGTCCAGCTCACCAATGCTTATCAGACACTTTACGATGGCGCCCAGGCAATAATCGGGCGCACGGGCCGATGCGGTGATGTACTCCTTGAACAGCATAATAATACGCTCCTTAGCCTGCGCTTTCCGCTTCGGCCGCTCTGCGTTTGCGCGATAACCTTCCAGGGCTAGATCGCAGGCTTCCTGCCAGCGTTGGTTCTTGACCTATGTATGCGGGCAAAGTAAAAACAAAATAATGCATTCAAGCTTTCATTGTAGTACCCACCAAGTAACTAATACGCTCGGTCCAGGTGCGCACCGCGATCATGTGCAACGATCGTGCTCCCAATATGTACAGCTGCGTGCCGCGTGCTGTTACCGAGTTATAACACGCATGCGTGCCCGCCAACGCTAGCGCCGGCGACACGTTACCACCTGTCGCCAGCCCCTTGAACTGCGCTGACCCGTACACGAGACCCGCATTGGCCATGTCGATACACTCCAGTTCCTTGCTGGACCGCACATCGATCAGATGCAGAATCTCCGATGTATCCATGCAACCGACGCACTTGGGTCCCAACCAGTGCACCGACAGCAGGTTTGCCGTCATTTGCACGTGCCGTAGATATAGAAGGGAAATGCGTCCATTTGACACGAAAAGCTGATGGAAGAACAGCTGGTTTCCACGCCCTACTACAATCACCGGGTCCACGGAACGTGTGGTGTCCGCCGCCTGTATGAGCACCATTTGCCACGCCAGCACTGGTAGACAATCCGCCGGACCTTGCAGTGCATGGTACTTAATGACCTTCAGGCGTGGTCGTATCGTGACAATAAAGTATTTCGAAAGTGTAGCTAGTGCCACAATGCAGTATTGATCCAGCTCGTGACGCCCTTCCATAAGCAGAGGCTCCACAGTACACACCTCACCGCGTGCGCCGCTAAAGAGGCAGCGCGACGAGCAGCCGCGTATACCCAGTTTTCGCGTGAAAGTCAGCGACCAAACCGAACCGCCAGAATCGGAGCAGAGCGCCAGTGCCGAGCGTGAGGTCCACTTCACGTTCAATACACCAGTATTCGGCGTGATTACGTCGAAAAGGTTGCGCAGAACATCGCCTGATTGTGTGTCCATCATAATGACCAGGCCACGCGCATAGCCCGCCAGCAAGCGCGTGCAGTCTGGATTGTAAGCCAGCGCAGAAACCGCACCATGTCCGTGTTTGTCCTGATGAGCCCAACGCAACGTTTGCGTTACGTCAAAGTTGAGAATGTGACCGTGCGAGGTGCCAACAGCGATGAGAGCAGACACAGCACAAGCAGTTGCAAGGCCAGCATTCACGCGATCCTATCGGGAAATATATTTGAATCTTCTAGTTGTAAATGTGTTTCTGTTTTGTTTACCGCCGCCGAAGACACTTGCGCGGACACACCCTGCATCATGGCATATCGCATTATGGAGCCACCGCCACCTGCACCGCCGTTGCGCACTCCACCATCCTCCGCAATTGACGGTGTCGGCGTTGGCGTAGGCACAGGCACACCCAGTTCTGAAGCGATGTCTGAATCGGCCTCAAACTCGTTCAGTACAGACTCCAGTGTGGGTAGTGCACCGGTTGGCGGTATTGAGTATTCCACATCATCCAGCTGACCGACAAACATGTGAACATCAATGCAAATTATTCACTCTTCGCAATGCCACTTACGTCCTCCACGTCCAGCAACGATTCTGCCAGTAAACTATCATTGGAACCACGATCAGACTCCAACAGCGACTGCAACGACGGCGCTTTAAGTTCGTTCATATTCCCCAAACTTTCTTCGCTATTTTTGCTGGTGTTTTCTTTGTATTTACAACTGAATTTTCAATAAATATTTTTTCTTCTCGTTATCAATTTAATTTGCACACCCACTCTGCCATAGTAAAAGTCGCTGTTATACCTTCTCCACCCACTGTTTCTTATAATACAAAAAAATCAAAGCAAATCTACAATAATGGCATTCTGGCAACCGGACGTCAATTTTTCTCTGACATTTCTGGTATTTGTTGTGTTTTAGGTATTCATCGAGATTTATTTTGAAGAACCACATTCGTCGCACTGCAAATCTCTCCGAGTGATGAACGGAACATGAACATGAACATTTATTCATTCTTATGGTTATAAGAATAAATAAATGCAGTAAACAGACATTGCCCAATTATCGCTTCCACGTTTTTATGTTCGTATGAATTTCATTCAAAACGAACATACGAAAAATATAGAAAATAACTAATTTTTAGTGCATCTGGCAATCAAGGTGTATTAATAAGGTGATGGCACTACTGCAAAAACAAAATTCCCATGTATTTTGTTAGTGCTTTTGGGCATGCTGATTGTCAAAATCAAATCGAAACACAAACAACACAAAAACAATTTTACCAATTTTTGACAATCAGCATGCCCATTCGCGAAAAATCAAAAGAAAATGAGAAGAAAGCAAAAGAAAATGAGAAGAAAAAAGTTTAATCAGCTGTGTTGCCACCACTACCTTATTAATGTGCCTTGCTGGCAATCTTCTCTGCCTTTGTCATTTTTTTTTTGTTATCCATTGTCAAACTTATTCATATCTGCTTGTAACCAATAATTCCTAATGTTTGTTAAGGAGGTCAAAGGTAAAAAGTACATTTTACTTTTGCTCTTCGGTCTGCTCGTTTTCTTGTCGATCATTCCACTTTTGAGGTCGTCCTCAAACATGGGACACTGCATCTTCTGCGAGATTGCGGGCGGCCGAGTGCCCCAAACCAAGATTGAAGTGGAGACGAGCGAATTTGTGATTTTTAAGGACATAAAACCGTCGTCAACATATCACTATCTGGCCGTGTCCAAGCGACACATTGACAGTGTGAAGACGCTCACCAAGGCTGATTTGGACTTGGGTGAGTAGGATCAACAACATGCGGCAATATTGACCAATCGGCGACGTGAGGAAAATGAAAGACATTGGTGACAGTAAGCAAAATTTGTTTATTATTATGTGGCATATAATCTTTGTTGAGCTTAAAAAGTCTCCAAATTGACATGCATAATTGTCAGGGCTTCCAACTTTGGCAAAAAGTACAATTTTTCCAATGCAAATGTTGCCGTCATTTTGTTGCTGCGTTAAAATATTAAGCTTCCCTACAAACAATTTCTCGATATAAAGTTTTAGCGACAAATTCTTGAAATAATCTCGATAATGCTTGAATTTTTTGCCTTGAAGATTTTGAATATTTTCAAGTTAAACGAAAAATTGTCATTACGTGAACGTGCGCGCATTTAAAATCGAGTTTACGTGTACTTATACAGCCCTGTTCCAGAATCCGAATCGGATCGTAAATGGATTTGATTCCGACCGTCGGTGTTCTACATTCCGATTATCGGAAATATTTTCCGATGCAACCCTGTTCTCAAATCCGATTAAGTTCGAATGAATTTGAATCGGAAATTTGGTGTTCTGCATTCCGATTGTCGGAAATATTCCGTTAAACAAAAAGCTGGTAGAATTGAAATCGGAAAGCAGCAAAACGAAAACAAACAAGGAAAATGTAAGTAAATAATTTAAAAACCGTGTTAAATCAAACTAAAAAATTCATTTCTTATCAAAAAAAAAAAGCATAAAACTGCTGACCAGAGCAAAATGCTTTTGGATTTCATGGAGGACGTGGCGAAGGGGTTCTGTAAAGGCGACAAAGTCGAGGTAGAAAATAAATGGAAGAATTTAACACAGTCGCTGAACGGGTGAGGGCCACCAACAAAAAATATAACGGAATGGAAAAAGGTTAAAAGTAAACTAAATAAAATCGATTAATTGTTTACAATTTTCTTTAATCATAGGCCTGGGTTGATTGGAAGAGTGAGATGACAAGGAAGCTACCGGCGGTGAACCTTTTAAGAAGCACACTTTGCGAAATGGAAGAGGCGGTTGCCTTTTCTACCGATCGTTGATAGCCTCCTTCGGCAAGAAATCGCAAAGCCGTCGCCAATTGCAAATCTGGCGGAATGGAGCATTGCCGAAGAAAAGTTTTCATTTCGGTCAAGATCATGCTGAATCACGCTGCTTTGTTAAGGCGGTACTGAGCAATAAACCTTAAATAGGAAATTTTGAACATAACTGAAATAACTTGTACTAGTTACGAAGAATCTGACAATTCCATCGGATTGCTTTGGTCTCGTGAAATTCTGCGCTTCACTTTTTCAACGGCGGAAATCTCGTTCTCAAGCAATACTGCCAAAAAAATAACCGAACTTGTTTAACACTCCGATGCCCAACAAGGTCCGTAGGGACCTATGGCGTTTTTAAAAGCAATTATTTTGTATTTTATACGTTTTTGCCATCTGTCTGTAGTAAAAAGTACATAATACAAACACATCTACACACATTATGTAACACTACATTATACAATTACAAGCCTTATATGCAATATTACAATAGAGGTCCCTGGGGACCTTGTTGGGCTTTGGCCGTTTAAAAAGTTGTTGGGCATCCGAGTGTTAATAAAATAAAAAATCTTACAAAATTGTACAATCGCCTTTTTCATTTGAACATTTCAAGCAAACAGCTGATTGGAGTTTTGTTTAATTTGCTAACAATCGGATTCGAAATAAACTTCGAATGTGACAATTCCGTTCGGATTGCAAAACACCTCTTCAAATCGGAATCGGATTTCATTTCGATTCAAATCCGATTCCGATTCGGATTCTGGAACAGGGCTGATAATCGTTATTTGATTTGAATAATGGACTGGCCATGCGACAGTACTGCAAAATATGTGTTTTATTTCAATTTTCAGAAAGAAAATAAGTTTTCGTAATATTATCCAAAATGCTATTGAGAACAAGAAAAAATACGCTGTCGAAATGATATCGAAATTTTCAAAATTTTCGACATCGTTACTATATCTCGGAAAACATTATTTCAATATCGCAACGATATCGAGATTTTCGAAATTCTCGACATCGTTACGATAGTGTCAATTTTTTCGTTCTCGATATCATTTTAGACACTTAACCCTTTCGGTTATTCTATGCCATATGGCATAGTCTCTTTTCAGTGCCTGTTTTAGGTAAAAAAACTTGTGGATACTATATTTTTGTTGTTCCTTAGAATAGTTTGAAGTTTTAAGAAAAATACGAAATTAATAAACCGAATAATTAAGTTGAGAGAAGAGAAGTATACACGTTTTTTTAATGGTATATCTTGAGATAGTGAAGGAAGAAGAAGCAGACAAAATTAGATAACTTTTTTAATTTGACGTTTTCTTTCAATTTAGATACTTTTTTTAAAAAAATTTTGGCTGAAGTATATGAAGAAATATTCAAATTTTCGTTATGCATAAAAAGTTTTATGTTTAAGTAATTATTACAGCCACAACGATGTGGTTGCTCTCATAGAAAAACACTCCAAAAGACAGGGTCCGAGTATAAAAATTTCAAAATTTCTTATGGAATGTTGCTAACATAACCACATAGAAGCCTAAAACCTAAAATTTAAAATTTTAACTTTCCCCAGTAAAAAGAAGTTCCGAAAGGGTTAAGCAATACTGGAAAACGAGAAAAATTCTCGCTTTAACGATATCGTTTGGTTTGCTGGGTTAATAAAATTGTCCTAAATCAATGAATGCTTTGTATGGGGTTTCTCAAAAGTACTTACGGTTTTTTCAAGTTGTGTTCAAAGAAGTACATATATTCAAGATATATCCGTAGTCATATAGAAGAGTAGCTTAAGTCGAAAACTAAAGTTGGCAAACCATGTTCACATAAGATGTTCTGACCAATGCATTGTTGTTCAAAAGACTCAAGATTAAAAGTAAAAGGATATGGATGGATGGATTGATATGAGGGGGAGCCGAGGAAATAACCTTAGGGAGGTCATGACCTCGAGCACTCAGGCTTTATAGCCCATTGTACTTAAGGTTCAGGAAAAAGGTTGATAGAGGAGATGGGAATGGGAAAATAAAAGAGAAGGTGGGTAGGAAGGGAGAGAGGGCTATGAGTTTTCCTGTTCAAAAAACGGATATAATACTATTAAAAAAAAAAATTTTTCAAAACGGATGAAACACATTTAATCGCCTCCCAACTCAACAATAACTCAATTCTCTTAGGTCTATTTAAGGGGAGGTTCTCATTCAAATTACTAAAAAGTAAGCAAAATTTGGAACTTTTTTGTGGGCAAAAAAAAAAATAGGAAAAAACAGTTTTAGGATTCAAAAAGCTTATATTTTCGTCATTATTTACAAAGTTTTTCAAGACGAAAAAAACAAAATGGCGCCCGTGGTGACGTTCCGTCTAAGATGCGGTTCGCGTGGAATAACAAAACTGCGTACAGCCTGCTGCCTCAGGATCGATCTGAAACACAAAACCAATTATAAGGCTCGAAAGTAGGATACTTTTATTGGAGGAATGACCTAAGAAGGGGTAAAAAACTTCAAATTTGACATAATGGTGCGATCTCAAACTTTGAAATCGATTTTTTAGCCCTTTTTTTAAACTTTGAAGCTTCACAAAAAATAGTTAATACAAAGAATTTGTAGATTTTATAGGTCATTACTTCAATGAAAAGGGTCTTCTTTCGAGAAAAGAAAACATGAAGTCTTTCAGTTGAACCGTTTTCAAATGAGATTGTACGCAGTTTAGAAAAATCATGTTTTGAGATAAACGCTTTTAAATACCTTAGGCGCGCGTTCCGAGCCGAGAGCGCCCCATGGCGGGATGGCCTATAGAAACTTTTCTGATGCGCGGATCGGAAAATCGGTTTACCGCAATATAGTAGACACTAATACCTTTCAAAAAATGTAAAGAAAAAAAAATCGAATTTTTGGAAATTTTGAATGAGAACCTCCCCTTAAGCTACTCTTCCATACGGCCACAGATATGTATGTATGAAATGTTGGAATGTTTTACAAGTCACAAAGTCTTTTTTAATAATTCATCCTTTTTCAATTTTTTTTTTAAATGGTTTTTTTTCCTTGTACTTTAAGTAAATCGCATGGAAGCCGCACTGAAACAGTTCTTTACGACACAGAATATTGATACAAAGGATGCGCTCTTTGGATTCCATTTGCCGCCCTTCATCAGCGTCAAGCATCTGCACATGCACGCCATAGCGCCCAGATCCACGATGTCCTTCATTAGTCGCATGATGTTCAAGCCTGGGTCTATGTGGTTCAAAACAGTAAGTGGGGCGTAAACAATCGTTGTTTTATAACTAAACACATTTCCACTTTTTTTAACTACTGAAAGAGTAACGAAACCCGGGAAATGCTGCAGAAGAAGGCATAAACTACAGAAGGCGACCAAATTGCAACTTAAGATTCTACCCACTTATGCTAGAAGTGGGTTTAGAAATACTTGAACATGACTTCTCTACATATACATACATGAAATTGTAAGAAGATTATTAGTTAATTTTACGGTTGTTTGGCTTTAAATAAATGACAGAAGTATATTTTCAAACAAAACATTTTCATGTAAATGCCCAAAAGGGTGGCTAACCGCTTCGTAGTTATCACCCCTCCATTATAAGTATAACAACGCACAAGCAATGTGGCTTAGTGGCAGTCGCGCTGCAGATATTCGGCGAAATATTTTGGCATTAGTGGCAATTTTTATATTTCAATTGTATAGTGTTACCAACGCAGGCAGTGAGGAAAAGGGCGCCAGTGGACGTCCACTGCCGAAGGCAGCAACTTTTCATTTTCCTGAGTATGCCTACAAAGAGACCAGCAAGAATGTTCGTATAGCAACTGTGGAGAAGGAGTATTGATTTTTACGATTTCTTTTAATGTACAATTTTAATGGACGACTTCTACACAAGCATTCTATTCAACTTTAGGAAATAGCATATCATGAGTTTGAGTTGACTTGCGAGCACCATGGATTGTGCGAAACACTGGAGGGGGTGCAAAAGAAGGCGTGTGTGCGACGCTGTATCTCCTACTCTTGCTATCAGGATATTTACGCCTTTGACGAAGTAAGTAAAAATAATAACAATTTAGTACAAGTGCTGCCGTGTGATGTTACGTCTGTTATGTTGGGAATTGCAGCTCGAGGAGGGCGAAATCGATGTGCGTCTAAACTCTTACAAAGGCTGCGTTATTCAACGCACCGGTAAAACAAATCGCGCACACGGCGACCACAAACATTTGCTGCAGCGCCTTCAGTTGGGCGAAATGCTGCACGAGTTGCAATGGAAGTTTAGCAATTTCGTTAGCAAATTACTATAAACACAAAAAAAAACGCTCAAAAACTCAATGATGCAATGATGTTTGTATTCATACATTTTTATTTTGCATCTGCAGGTTTCCATGTTAATTTAAAATTATTACTTAGCATTTAGTTATACTTGTACAACATAAAAAAATCCAAGTCGAATATGTTAAGTAGAAATAAATACAAACTACGAGTACGTTGTAAATTATTATGGCTGCAAGCGAAACCTCTTTTCGCCTCCCTCGCACACAACATTGAATGTGCAATGGACGCTGGCGAGTTATTAATATGCTACCTAAGTACAAATAATCCAACAAACAAAACACAAACAAAGTTATAGTAGTGACGAAGAGTTTGTGGCGCATTGCAAACAGATTATTGTGTTAACCGACTGCGGGCCTTCGGAATAAAACAGCGGCAGTGTAGGTCGATTCGTTTTCATTCCTATTCGATGGCGTTCAATTCGATTCGGGTTTCTCGTGCAGCCATGGCCGAAATATGGGTAAGGTCGACGGATAGTGCGTGTCGGGCTTGAGCACCGAGTCCGGCCAAGTGTTCGATACATCGTTGCCATTGTTGCGGAACGGATAGGTGGCTAAGACAATCGGCAGCTGCAGCTTGATTTCCTTCTCCAGCGACTTGGGCTCAATCACAAAGAACACGTCGTAGGAAATCTTAATAAGGTGACAGCCGTGCAGGTTCGTGGGCGGTAGTGGCGGCACATACAGACTGTCGTTCTGCCATTCGTCCTTGCCGCCAGGTCGTATCTTGCCGCGCACGAGCACAGCCAAGGCGCGCTTCTCCGTTTGAACGACTTTACCGCGCGCCAAGTACTCAATGGTCTAGAAAATATTGAAAGACATTTTTGTATGTTGAATTGATTTTGTTTACATAATTGAGTGCCCACCTCGGTAAGAGCGGCCTTGGTGCGTTTGATGGTCACGTTGCTATGATTCGATATGTAGGCCGTGACCAATATACTTTCGCCGGGCACATAGCCACCGCGATCGAGTGCCACGCGTGCCACAACTTTGCCGCCGCCTACACATGCCACGCCCAACTTGTGCTCGATCTCGCAAGTGAATGGTTGCTGCAAGCAAACTACAAATTGATACAAAAAATTCTATGAGAATGTTGCACTCAATTTCACATACCGCCAGTATGGGCTTTTCCAAATTCAGATCGATCGGATTCATCACAATGAACACCTGGTGGTTTTTGTGTATGAGTCCGTTCGGCTCGCGCAATGCAGCCTTGCAGTAGTACTGAATCCAACCGTAGCGGCCCAGAAACGTCGACGGTAGGCCCACTGGTAGGCCCAGCTTGAAGGGAAAACTGTGTATACCTGGCGACAACACGGACGGGCCCTGGTCAACATCGCCCAGCAGACGCATGCGGAAATCAATGTAGTTTTCCTTGTCGTAGGTGCGCTCCTGGCGTGCCGAACCCGCACGCACCACCCCTTCACCAACTACATGAAAGTGCAGTCCCAGCGCGGGCGTGTCGTCCTGCAGTTCGATCAGCACGCGTCCGGAGAGAAATTGCCCGGGGAAGTACAGCAGCGATGTGTTGTCGAAGATGATGAGAAACTTGAGTAATTTTCGCGGCATTTTGTTGTTGGCTCAGTAACGCATTCCACAGTAAAAGCAACGAGCTGAAGTATTTGCTGCGTTCGGTGCCACCCACTCGAACGTTGCAATCGCTGTGAGCAAAGCAGCCGTTTGGACGCTGTGGACGAGCAGAAAACTCAAATATGTATACATACATACATAATATGAATGTTTCATGTTTTTCTTTTAACTTTTCAAAACGTTTAAAATGGGTGGACTATACGGTCAGCGCCGACACAGTGATCCATTTAATCATGAATATTTAATGTATTTTTTTGCAGCTGTGAAATGCAGCAACTACAACAACGCCAAGTTGGATAACCAGCATTTCGACCACATGTGGCACACCAAATCGAATGAAAAACATTTCCAGCCAAGCTCCAGTGCACCATTTAACTGTTCATTGCACCACAATTGCGCATAGCATGCAGCATGCTACAAGTTGGCAGCGATGCGCCGAGAAACCGGACAGAACTGGCCCCGAAAAGTGCACAAATTTGCGGAGAGAACTCCAGAAAAGCTAAATATGTTAGTTGATCGCTGCAAGTGATGATGAGGTTGCGCCGAAACGTGGAATTTCGACGCCGAGCTGAGCGCACGGCTGTGTGGGCACACAACCAAGGTCACAAACATCATCGACAGCCGAAGCCAGCCCAGTTGTTATTTGATTTTTCGTACAATAATTAAATACGAACGGCCGACAGCATGAAGGTATGCGAGCAAGCGCTCAAACATCGGGACAGTCAGCCAACTAGACGAACAGTCAGACAGCCCGTACGCCACCATATGACGAGCCAATGCAATAAAACGACAAACAGCACGTTGGCGAAAAATACTATTCGCTAGCCAGTTTTTGGCGTTTGGCGGGTATTAAAGTCGGTGCCGAAGTCAATGCGCTACATACGATTGACGAGGGCATGCCAATGGTGAGACGTGTTTGGTTTACTTATTTTTACTATTTATACGAATTTTTGTATTCAAATATCTGCTGATGGCTAAGTATTCACCTTTTTAGTGTTGAGATAAGTTTTACAGGCCAGATAAGTTTTCGGTAAAACTGACCAACACGTTGAAATGTCGCCTTTTCGCACTTAACCAAAGATAAACATAAAATGTAAATAGTCGGCAGCGCAGTTGGCATTTCCTTAGGTCGTTAGCATAGAGATAGAAAAATTAAATCTTTCCAGCAGCTGAATCATTTAATAGATAAATGGGGAACGTAGCAGTTCAGGGCCAGCACACAGTTGACCTCTCGAATGGAGAAATTTCTTCGCCCAACACTCTTAATGTATTCTTAAATATGCTTGACATAATTTGAAAGAACAATGAGACAAAGAAGAATTCGTAACTTTCATGGGTCAACTACTTCTTTACTTCGTTATTATTCCTTTCTATACGCATATAACCAAAAAATTAGAATTTTATAAATCACAATCACAATTTAATATTTAACTTTGATATTTTCCGAAGAATAAAGATCGAGGTCTTAATAGAAATTGTGCGATATCTCAATCTAACTTTAGTGCCATAGAAAGTAAATAGAATTTGTTGGTTGGGCTCACTTCTACTTATTTCATAGCAATGTAACGTGTTTTTTCTATTTGAAAGATAAAATATATATATACAGTATTTTTCGTTTATAACGAACCCGTTTAAAACGAACTTCCACCTAAAACGAACCAATTTCAAAAGTACGCGCTTTATGTTTTCGCTTATTACGAAACCGTTTAAAGCGAACTTTCGGTTAAAAAGAACCATTTTGCCAGTCCCTCAAAGTTCGCTTTAAGCGAAAAGTACTGTATATGCATATACCAGTATATATTCAACTTTTCGAGGAACTAAACTCTCATGTATTCGAATTCTGCCTGCCTTAGCGCTCCCATCTGCTCGTTCCAAACTGCTTCGTCTGTTACCAAATTAAGTGCCCACGAAACTTTTCTATGGAGGTAGTTCTTCTAAAGCAAGAAACAACAACAACAAAACAATAACTAACTTTGTAAAGGAAATAGCTTTAAAATATTGTCGCTCTCTCAATCGGCCAATTTCGAGCAATATTACGATATACGAGTACAAGAGCGATTTTCAGTTTTTACACATGCAACAAGTCGGGCTGTTGCTTGCCAACGTAAGTCGTTAAGTATAGTTCAATGGCTTGAGTAAAATTGCATTTAAGCGTTGCAAAGAAACATTAAAATGTTCCGCTTTATAATGCGTTAAGTGGGAGCGGGAAGCGGCGAGCAGATTTTAAGCCATTAGGCAGAGCATGAAAAGTGGGAAGTGTGTACGCGAAATTAAACTCCTTTTTTATAGCAGCGTAAGACTTGTTAATTGCTATTTTCACTTTTATTTCGCTGACAAAATAATGGCGATTGTTGGATGGCTTTTACTAACGTTTAATCACCGACATGCTATTCCGGTTGGGACCATCTCCAGCCTCTTAAACGACTTCTGTCAACACAAAACCGTCCACAGATCTGTAGTTTATTGAACTTGCTGACAAGTAAGCTTCGACAACTCCGCTTAAGCCTTTGCAACAACATTGAGCCCTACTCCTCTGTTAGCACAACATAGCACATCACGGTGCCTGTTGCAAGTTGCCGCAACACAAAGCCAACGTTGTCGACTTTTTTTAAATGTATTTTTAATGCAGTTAAATCTTCACACCTTGTCGCCTTTATTGTATACGAAGTCGTCGCCGTCGGTTTCTTGATTTCTGCTCTTCCTGCTTCTCCCACAACTTCTACTTGCACTGCGGCTGCCTTGTTTTGCACACTGTTTGCTGTCAACTCACAACCACCGATGGTCGGTCCAAATGCGAGCCCAACCCTTTCCCAAACACTGTACCGTCTCGCCGTCGTACAGCTGTTCAACCACAACAACGATCGACTTGACACACACTCGCCGCACGACTATGGGCAGCGCTCACGTAATTCGCATTCAAGAAGTCTCACTTCATACCCCTCAGCCTTCGCTTATATCACTTGACCACACTTTAACAACTTTTCAAAATGTGCGCCGAACGCAATTGCGACGTTGCGTCGTCGCTGGCGTCATCACAGCCACCGCTATTAGTGGGTGCAATTCACGCAAAGCTCCGCTCGCACATACAGCGAGCATGCAGGCAACGTCAACGTTGATGTTGGTAGTAGTGGCAGTGGTGCTAAATACCTTCCACACTTTTGACTATTTGATTTTCTTCTTTTGTGTTTTTCTCCTTCCGATTATAGACATAGGTTTGTTTTTCGTTTATTTGTTTAGTTTGCTTTTGACCCACTTCAACAACACTCCAAGCCACAAGATTCGATTCAGACAACTGCTCCCACCGCCGTTGTTTCCAATACTGAACGTCGATCGTGTCGTTTGAGCAACAAAAAGCCCAACTGAAGCGCCAAGCGTTGCCCATACCACACGCTAAGTGCTGCTTGTTAGCCAAGTTTATTGCGGTGAGCGCTCTCTTTGCGAGCACAGTCTAAGCCGCAATTCGTTTGGCCTTTCCTCTCTGGTTGAACTCGTTGATGTCGATGTTGTTGTTGGAATGTGCAGCTTTCAATTATGGTTGGAACGTGCCGCGGTGCATTCGAAGCGAGATTTTTAAGAGAGGAGACAAATCTGTGTGCGGCACGCGATCTCTGAAAATGCCCGAATTCTCCTGCGCTCAAAACAAACGACTTAAGACCCAAGATTTTTACATTACAGTAGATACGCAACAGATTCAACAGTTTTGTATGAAAATTTGGCAGTTTCCACGCATTCCAAACAGTTTCAAGCACTTAATCAAAATGGAATTATGACTGTGCACAAAACAGTGAACAGTAAGTTTAGTTTTCAGCATCGACAGGAAAAGTAATGCTTAGCCAAAAAAAAAACCATGCCAGAAAGTTTGGTCAGTAAATTTACCCTTCCGGGTTAGATTACTTGATTCTTGTCACCACTTTTCTAATTACTACTGATTCTTGATATGTTCATAATTATCTTCCAACAAGATTGCATTCAGAACCCCTTTACTAAAAATGGTACCTTCCCCTATTTAGCGTACCTCTACTGTTGTTGTTATCTCAAAAAGCATACGCATCGACTTCTGATAAAACAAGAATTTCGGCTTAAACTTGTTGATTGCCTTTAAATCACTGTAATCAGCATCAAGCCCAATAATACCTCATTTAATTTGTACCCTACGGAATCGCTAGAATGTACACACAAAGTGACATCACATTGCCTCATACAAAATAATATTAAATAATTTATAGATGCGAAGATTCCGCGCATACACTGGCATCGTAGTTCTCAATAAAAAATTCGCAATTATGACTTTTTTTCGTATAAGTATTACTATTCGTTTATTTTTCAGGTAATATGCATAATTTGTGCCTCAAAACTATTTCATGTTTTGCTCAACACTTCAGCATATTTTGTTACCAGATTTTCCTTTACTCTTATGACCTTTATTAGTAAGTATTTTGTTTTCTGCTAACATCAAGATAGGATTATTTATTCAAAATATGTATACAAAACTTAGCTTGACTCTCTTTACTCATTCTGCCTCTCATATTGCACTCTCACCGTCATCTCATCTCACTAAACACAACAAATGATGGCCAACTACTAAGGCAAAAGCCACTTGTTGCATTTCGGGTGAATATTATATGAATGTGTGTGTGAAACGGTGCAAATATGGCGTTAAATTTACGTAGTGCTCTGATGCTTTTGAATTTTAAACATTTACATTTGTCACATGCATTTAAACTTAAGGTAACCAGAGAAGAACAGAGCGCAGATCTATTCGTATTCATGGCGTTGAAAATCGGGTGGTTTTAGTGCATTCTGTGTAGTAATCAACATCATAGGTTAGTTGGTTTGCTGTAATGAGAGTTTTTACTAACAGTTTACTTTGCTATCTTGTCTCTCTCTGCTGTTTCTTTCGAGTTGGCAGTTTATTTTTGGAATCTCTTTGACAAGCTCATGCTCACTGCTATTCAAAGTGTTGACACGATATCGCTCTTCCCATGTTGATAGTTGTATCGTTTATTATTCATATCAATAATAATTTATCAATTTGCTTCAATTAAATAATGCATACGTCGCAGATGATCTTTTCGCTTTTCAGTTAAATAATTTTGGACACTTTTACTTATACTCTTTACTCTTTTTCTCTAAATCCTAGGCTAACTCCAAACGCTTCATCTCTTTGTAAAGTTCCTTGCCCATCTGTGCTGGACTCCTAGTCACAATGACGCCAGCCTTCTCGAGCGCCTTGATTTTATCGCCAGCACCACCCTTGCCACCGGATATGATGGCACCAGCGTGACCCATTCTCCGGCCCGGCGGGGCAGACAGACCAGCAATAAACGACACCACCGGCTTGGCTTTAATACCCTGTCAAAAGAGAAAACAAATTTTACTTTTCTGTCCAATTTTCAACGTTTTCAATGACCACCGCTCACCGTGTTATATTGCGTCAGATATTCGGCAGCATTCTCTTCGGCCACACCACCAATTTCACCTATCAGAATAATACCCTTAGTGTCGGGATCCTTTAAGAAAACTTCCAGACAGTCAATAAAATCGGTGCCGTTGAACGGATCACCACCAATGCCGACGCACAGGGTTTGGCCCAAACCAACTTCGGTGGTCTGATTGACGGCTTCATAAGTTAGAGTACCGGAACGAGATACAACACCGATTTTGCCTCGCTTGTGAATGTGTCCGGGCATGATGCCAATTTTGCACTGCAAAATAAATAACAAAATAATTACAATAATTTCTTCGCTCAAGGCATCCAAAATAAGAGATATGTGTTTAAAAATAGATCAAAATATTAATAGAACATAAAATTAATTATCCAGTAAATGAATTATTGCTAATTAAAATAATCAAATTACATTGAATAAAAAAAAAATACATTATTGTAATATACCTAATACCGTGCGACAAAAATCAAAAAATTTAAAAACACGAACAAATCAATATACTCACAAACTAGGAGAAAAATGTAGTAAAATTATAGTTTTTCTCTTTGACGTCACGTTGTTTTGAAAGGACTTTGAAATTTCAAGGACATGAATATTTCAAAAAGTTGTTTAAAAAATTTGGCGCAATGTGGAATATCAATACTGGTATCAAATGAAAGAAAAACTTCCCTAGAATTTAAAAACATTTATATTTTCATGTGCAAGAAAAAATTGCAATAGTTTGTTTTTTGAAAAAATATTCAATATCCATATTCTCGAATTTCACCTTTCTAACTTTATTAGTTTAGGATAAAAAAAATGTTAATACTTCTCTCTATAAAACAAAAAACCAATTTCCGCTGTCTTGTAAATAATATTGAATACTTGAATATTTAAATATTGTCCTGTCAATTTCAAAGTCAAATAGAAAAATTAAAAACCCAGTTTTACTATATTTCGTTCGTAGTTTTCGAGTATATAGTTTTTTCGAGTGTTAAATTGTAATTAATACAAAACCTCTAATGCAAAGGAGATGGTATACCAAATTACATTACATACATTTACAGTAATTCAATTAAAATCAAAACAAACCCTATAATTATAAACAAAAATCAAAATAAAATATAGGAATAATATCATAAAATTAGGAAAATTAATTTAAATTTTTAATTCATTTAGTTACCTATAAATTATGTAAAGATATATGTACATATATATAAATATAAAAAACTAAACTACATAAATGAAAACTAAAATAAAATAATTAAATATAGCCAATGTTAAATTAAAAATTTTTGGCGCATTCTATTTTTAAATCAAAACATATTCTCACTTTTAAATCTCAAATTAGTTTAATAAAATTACACCATTGTAGGCTACCCTCTGGTATGTTGATCAAAAAACATCTCAGCTCATGTAAAAATTAAATTTCGTTTTAGCCCATTTGAGCCCAAAACCGACGCTAAACATTGCGTAAATTTTGAACTGTCAAGTCGATTATCTAATTGTACATGTTTTGAAGTACTCAGCATTGAAATTGAATTGGACCGACGCCAATGACCACAGCAAATGGTGTGCAATTAACAACAGCCAATAAAAAGTAAAAGTTGAAAAAAGCAAACGCAAGTCAATCACTGTATTTGTAAGCACACAATTCTCTTAGTCAGTAAAAGCTTATCAGTGAATTAATACAGCATTACAGTTGTATGTGTTCGAGAAATGTGTTTACAAACAGCAAGTGCGCAAACAATTTGCACAGAAGATGCCGGCTCCCAATCACACTATATTCTTAATTTTGAGAGGCTTTAGCCTAGTAACTCATACGCTGAATTAAAAATACCTATGGAAATCTGCGTTTATTGGCAAAATGAGTCATCACAGTCAGGTGCTGATTTACGCATATTAAAAAATTATTGAGTGCTGTGCATGTAGTACAGTACACAAATCCGTTTCGTAATGCATGCATTATGTTCCAGTGTTCGGAAAATCTGTGAGGCAGACTGTCGACATGCCTGCATATCAAAGTACAAACATTATCTTCACGACCTCTGAACCGCTATTTTCCTATTTTTAATCGCAAATGGGAAAAGCTGGCGAAACGAAGCATTGCAAGTGTTATCGCAGAGTGCATGCTAATGTATGCAACGCAACCAACTTACCCTTTCCGGCGCAATAATGCCTGGACAATTGGGTCCCACTAGACGTGACTTATTCTGCGTCAGCAGCGCATGCTTGACGCGCACCATGTCATGCTGCGGCACACCCTCGGTGATGCACACAATCAGTGGCACTTCCGCCTCCAGCGCCTCCATAATGGCAGCTGCGGCTCCTGGTGGGGGCACATAGATGACGGTAGCGTGAGGATCGACGGCCTTCTTCGCTTCCACTACCTGCAATTTTTATTATGCCAAATTCTTAATCGTCTAGCGTAAATATATTGAATTACGGTTATTTACCGTGGCGAACACGGGCAGTCCCAGATGAGTGGTGCCGCCCTTCTTGGGTGAAATGCCACCAACCAGTTTGGTGCCATAGTCTAGAGCCTGTTGGCTGTGGAACGTGCCCTGTTTGCCGGTGAAGCCCTGGCAGATGACGCGCGAGTCAGCGTTCAGCTGCAAGTTGAGGCGCGTCTTGTTGTATTGTGAATTACAGCGAATACCGGCAATAAAGCCATCTGCGAATAGAAACACAGAAAAACGAATTAATAGAGAAAACAAATAAATGCATATATGTGAATGCATGTACTCGTTAGCATTTAATTGATGTGCTGATTTGACGATAATGGGGAAAAATGCAAATTGCAATAAGATAATGTAACTTCCGCTGCGGTCGAGCAAAGTTCCCAAAACAACACCCAAAAGTAATGCTAAAGACTGTTATGCCCACTGTGCCTTCTTCAATGCCAGCGTAACCTTCACGTCTGCCCAAGGCGAATTAATAACTGTGGCCGGTATGTTGTTGTTGGGTTTGTGCAACTTGATTGCCAAAATCAGCCAGTCAAAATCAAACCATCGGCAACGCACCAACCAAAAACAACCATTTTGACAATCTAGACCTCTTCCAACATTAGATTAGATTAGATTTATTGAGGAGACCATTACTGATCTATTGTGTCTCCTACAGATCGTTAGAGAACATCCCCTAGACCCACCGACCTAATGAAACTTAGTAACCCACGGGGGTCCAGGTGCTTGACATTCTCCTCTGCAAGCCACTATTGGCCCAGGTATCGCCTCCTGATACGACAGACTGTTTCACAGCGCAGTATGATGTGCTCCGGCGTTTCCTTTTCCAACATTAAAAAAAGAAAATCGACTGGTTCAACAAGGTCACCTGTATTTATTCGCCTTGCGTCTGCCCCACAATTCGAATGTCGCTGCTTTCATTTTTGCTGTGTAAACTGCACACCGCTTCGACTGTTCGTCGTCCGCCAATGAAACGTGTTCAATGGTCACATGCAATAATTCTTATTCAACTCAGTCACGGTCAAGATCAGTGCAACTCGCCAGATCTTTAGTTCATTCCCGATTTCACAAACTCTCTGAGATTTACATACGTATCTGCCCGATGCCACAATATGAAGACAACAGACTGCCAAAATCTCGCAAAGTTATATAATTTTCCACTGCGCGTATACCTGCCGAAAAGTCACAGTACTTACCACGCACTTTTAGAAGAGCTCTCGCTGAAGCGGCCATTCTTGTCTCGGCTTATTCAAAGATTTTATTCAAAAGATCCAATTGTGTGGAGCTGCGAAATCGGAAAGTTACTTCGATTGCGGATGGCTTTAATTAATTTTTCTTTCGTTCGTTCGCGAGCCAACCTTGTGCCGACCTACCGTGCACCGGAACAAAGCCAGAGCTGTTAGTAGTGTGCACCCAACATAAAAAGTGCTCAATGGGATGTGGCTAACGAGCAACAGACCGGGATAAATTCTTCACCAATACCAACAATATTTGTAGATATTAAATAAATGCGTACAATATAATGTCTTTGTTAAAAATACCACACAAAATTCACGAAAAGGGCTTGGACATGCTCAAATTTGCGGTGAATGAAAGTTTCCTTTTTAATGGGCGAAAAGAAGCATTACTGTTTGTGTTAAGCGAACAGGTGATTGCAATTTACGTGTTAGAATGAGCCGCCATATGGGAGCACCGCAATATTCATCTCATTTGTGCACTCGTGCAACCAATCCGTAGCCAAAGAGCAAAATATGTAACACAGCGCTCTGAAATTATATTCAATAAAATTGAACTAGAATACCATGAACTGTGTGTGAAAATTTTATAAACAAATTCAGAACCAATCGAAATTAAATTTAGTCAAATGGATTCCCTTAAAGTTTGGCTTAAATGCCTTTATTAAAAATTTGTTGACTTCATGTGAATATAAAGAGCTAAATTTTGGACCAAACTCAAATCCATGTAAAAGACAAAACTATATAAACTTACAGCTATAGGTACAATCCAAGAACAGTAGGAGGTATTGGATGATTGAACGGTGGTGTAACTGGCTGATTGCTTTCATCTTGGACAACGTACCAACATAATTTCTAAAAAACCCACCTACACAAGTAAATTGCAAGCGCACAGAAGGACGCAACATAAAAATGTTTTGCACGACTATAATTACCAAATAAATTAACACAAGATAAAACTTATAAAGTACAATCTATGAGTAAATTAGGGCATTTTCGAATTACGACTAATTAAAATAATCGAATTATTGTAAATGTCGCACTCTGATTGTGGCTTTTGTTGTTCTTGTTTTAAAAACCAAATAGCGCCTTGCAGCTTGTGAATTTGGGATTGTATTGCAACAACGCGGGTACATTCGAATGTATTCCCGGGCTAAATTAGTAAATTTTAAGCATTTTTAAATATTTTTGTTAAGTTCTTGTTTTTCTAGTCGATCTGTCTGTTGAACAAATTTTGCCCTTTCTTGGCTAGAATATATAGAAAACTGTTTTAAATCGCTTTCAGTTGAACAGATTATGCTCGCTAGCATAACCTTCATTGCTATTGTAGGCGGTATCCTCCGCCTGCTCGTCAATTTCAGCAGAAAGGGCGGGTTCGCGGCTGGGCACTGCCTTAAACTCGTCCCGATTGTATGTGTTCTCCTCGCCCTTGCGCAAGCGCTGGTAGACGAGTATGTTCTTGCCCGTTCTGCTCTGCACGTGCTGCAAGAGAGATCCGACAATTATTTGCTTTTCTTTCACAATAATCGACCATTCGTTCAGGAGCAGCTGGGGGGTAACGTTCTGGTTTACCTCCGCATTGGCAATGCGTTCCAGTTCTTTGTAGTTGATCAGAAATTCGCTTATATTCGGTGTCAGCGGTTCGTACAGCACCACATGCGAGGGCATCGCAGCGCGCGGATACGAAGGGATGTGCGAACGTAACCAGTGCACGGGTGACTCGTAGAATTGATCAGCTTCGTCCTTGTAGTTGGGCTTATTCAGCAGGTTGGGTTCGCAAGTCAGAAAGCGCATGGTCACATTCTCGTGTACATGACTGGGGGTAAAAGAGAAGGCCAAACATGTTATTAGAGTTGAATTTTATTGCTTTAAAGAAGACCCACCTGAAATAAGGAGTGGAGTGGCAGGGCATAAGAAAGAGTATGTTGGCGCGGTGCTCGTTTTCGTCGCGGTAGTCGTGCGCGATTTTCTGGAGGTGCGACATCACTTCGATGGGGCCCTTCTGATGTACCGTACTCAAGTACCAGGCGGGCAAAGCGTTGCCCACAACAATGACCAGGGCGGTCAACCAAAGTATTATTCTGACGCGAATAATTTTGCACATTATACAAGTCGAAAACAAATAAAAGCCCAACATTTTACCTTGGTGCATTGTAGCTCCAACGCGTCAGCATATCAGCAGTTATATGCAAGCACAGTGGCAACAAGGAAGTCACAAAACGGAATTCCTTGTGCTCTACAGTACTCAGCACCACCAAGGAGAGTAAAATAACTATTAGCAGCTGTTTCCGCACAGCATATTTTTCACGATGGCGCACAGTCTCCATAACACCGAAAATAAAAGGCAAGGTGTTAATGCCCAGCACTGTGGGCAGGCCAACGGTAAAGTACCAATACCTGTCAAACAAATTAGTGCATTTTAAGAATGTGAAATAACAACACGCCAAAACACTAACTCACCAAGGATGTGAGCCATAAAAGCTGCCAATATTGTGGAAAATATTATACTTGAAAAACTCGTATGGGGTCACAATCAGTTTGCCGTGCCAGTAGGAGTCAACACCAATACAAACTCCGCCCACCAGCAGTCTGCAATGCAAATTAAATTACAGAATAAAACGGTCGGAACAGTAAAAGATTAGCAATAAATCATTGCTCACTTACCCAATTAGCAAGAAACGCTTCAAGACCAACTCAACTGCCGAAAATCGGGTTTTGCGCAGGTGGTATACGCACAACGGAATCCAAATGACCGCCGCCGTCGGACGCAAAAAGCAACAAATGGCTGCAAACCACAAATAACTAATGCCCTCACCATACCAAGGGAAGTAACTCAAGGCTATGGTTGTTAGCGACGTCTCCAAGGTATTAGACAATGTACGCGAGCCCGTGTAAAACCAGAACCACGCCACAAGTATAAGAAATAGCGCCCATTTTTTCTTTCCGCTCCACACAAAGAAACGGTAGTCCGAGTACGCGGATAACGTGGCCTGCAGAATGCGTGGCAAGATGATCTGCAAAGCAAGAAAATTAGTGGCACTTTTAATTTTTTAATTTTTCATAGGTTAGCTTACCAAAAGTTGTGCCGTATCCATATTGAGCAATGCCAAAACTTTGTAAATAGCAGCAATTACCATTGGATAAATATAACTGCGGATGCCTTGGACCCATTCCCACGTCAAGTAGCCATAGCTGCAAAATGGACACAAACAATTCAATTTAAACTTTGTAGAATGTTGAGTATGTGCTTACCCAAAGGTCAGTCTATGCGCCACCTCCAAACTCTGCCAATATCTACAAATAGGAGATGACAGAAATGCCATTAGTTAGCATGGATCTCACAACTGCGTTAAGTTTGTGTCACTCACTCGTCCGGCACATAGTACGTTTGCACTATAAACACTGACGCTAGCCGCACCGCAAAAATCAGCACAAACACCAGTAATAAATTCATCTTTTTTGTTGCTTTCAGATTTCGAATTTAAAATAAGCACGACCAGTGTTCAATGGAGCGGTAAACGGTCAGAAATAAAAAATGCAACACCATGCAATTTCGGATAGAAGCAGCTATGTGGGGGGTAAAGCCTACTAGAGCTGCGCTGCGCGACAAAGCCTAACGCCTAGTCCAAAAACACTTTTAACACTCGTTGCTGGTTGAATTGCGGCAAATGTATTACTTAATTGTCAGATTTTCTTTCACAAATCACCAAATCCCTGCCGCCAAAAATCATAACCTTAAAGTTTGATAACGTTTATCTGAAATATGTGCCGCTGTGCATGGTTCACCTCGCAGGTTGACAAAAATTAAAACTCTACAATCTTTAATTCCAAAGATGCGCGCCCCTTTTCACGTGTGCCAACTAGAGGCAGGTGGATTTTGTTTTGCTTTATTTGTTCGCGCAGCTTGCGATACTTCGCCGCTGACCAAAATAATACAACAAAAATAAAAAATAGCCAAATTCGAGCAAAATAAAGGCAAAACCTGGAAATGGAAATGGTTGCTGAGCGCACGCCGTGACGTCACCGAAAAAAGGAGACACACTCAGGGTTGCATGGGCTTCAAAACAGTACACCGAGAGTGCGACCACAAATCTTGTTCGTCAGTGGGTGATGACAACACAATGCATGCAAAACAAAATTTGAAAAGTCTGAATGTGTATTGAATTATTGAATTTTTGCTTTAATTAAGACAAAACCTCTGATTTTCACCCAACTACAAAATACTATTTTCTACCAATACTGAAAAGTTGTGGCAGCACTGATTTTGAATATACATCAATCGAGTATCGGCCCGGACTGAATAGAAAACTGTCATCTCTCAGATAATTGTGATGATGGAATTTACAACTGAAAATTGAAAATGTGTGAGCAACGAGCAAATAAATTTGTTTAATTAAAAACGTGAAATTTTTGAAACCGCAGACGACATGTTAGCGCGCAACGCTTGCAAATTCCTCAGTGGTCACACTAGCGCGCTAGCTGCCCGCAAGTCTCTGCTTAATACAAACCTCAGAAGAACACCACAGCTACCCAACAATGAACCGCTAACACAGTGGCAGCCGCATCGTGGAATACAACAAAAATACAAAGTGAGTCAATCAGTCAAAGTCAGTCCTAAGCAAACTATATGGAGCAAGCTTTTCGGGAAGTACCTGCTGGCAACGAATATTATCAGCTCCGGCTTGCTGATGGTAATTGGAGATTTGGCAGCGCAGGAGATCGAGTATCGTCGACGCATAGTAAAGCATGTTACGTTCGACATTCAGGTGCAGCGTTACGACCTGCGGCGCATCTGGCGCATGTTTGTGGTGGGAGCTCTGCAGGGGCCACTGCACCACTATGTCTACAATTGGATGGAACGAATAATGCCAGTGCCCAATTTGAGGAACACCTTGCAGAAGATACTCATCGATCAACTGTTCATGTCGCCGGCGTGTATTTTCATCTTCTTCTATTCGGCCTGCTACTTGGAACACAAGTCGGTACAAGAGACAAATCGGGAGCTAATCCAAAAGTTCCCATTTATCTACCTCATCGACTGGCTGCTGTGGCCGGGCGCACAGTACCTGAACTTTCGCTACCTGGACGTCAAGTACCGGGTGATGTTTGTCAATGTCTGCACGGCGCTGTACAACATTTTCATGTCCTACGTGAAGCACGACTACAACAGCTGCTGATAGATTGCAAGGCTGTGTGTGGTTGCGTGAGCACAAGTCGGTTTTAATTAACTGTGCGTGTGTATTCGGTTTTATTTTGTGATATTTTCAGCGAGACAAAATTCAAAATACAAGTAGCACTTGACGCATTCGACGAATTGCATACAAAGTGGTCAGCACTTTCACCTAAAGCATATCAGTCGAAGTGATAGAACAAAACATAAATACTTGTGATGAGGCTATTGATGCAAGTCGCTCTCGTTGGGCGTAGATCGCTCATATTATTGTTAGGCATAGGTAGGACAAATTTAATGAAATAAAATGACGCATTTGCATTAAAATATCAAACTGTACAATTCTTTAATATACATCGATCAGCGCTGAGCAATCTAAAATCCGCTAGACCCACCGCCGAACATACTCTGCATCAGTTGTATATGCTCTTGTGTAATAAAATTCGCTATCAGTGCTGTGAGGTTTTCATTAGCGCGTACGATCTGCTGTTTGATGATCAGGCGGAAGTCTTCGCGCGCCCCCTTATCGGCACCGCGAGTGCCGATGCGGGCGCTTGGACCGGCGGGGGATAGTTCGAACGCGAAGTCCTCGTTGTGTGAGTGCCAAATGTGTGCGAACTCCTCTACGAAGTCGATGGTAATCATGTAGGCGGGAAAGTTGCGATAGACGAAACTGCGACGTGACGTTATCAGCGAAAAAATCTGTTCCGCCATTATAGTCTCGCGCGGATACTCCAGCTGCAACAGCACCAAAAGGTCGCCGAGTATCTGATCGGGACAGTTCGGCTCGTAGAGTTTGCGCTGCGGTGGCGAAATCATTCGAGAGAAAATAAGCAGTTGTATAATCGTCACATATGTATGTGTATGGGTTATAAACGGTGTTCAAATTATTGCTTAATTCTAAAACCACCCCAAACATTGAACAACACTTACGCTCAATGTGTTAATGATGGCCTTGGTGCAATACTGAACCAGCGCCTTCTGTGTGAGCGGTATGAAAATCATATGGCGCGGAATTTTGAGAGTGAGATGCTCCAGCATCTGTCCCTGTGTGGCTGGCAGTTCGGCAATTATTTTCACAATGCACTCAAACCCTTGCAGCTTATGGAAAATATGAACACATTTTAGAGGGATATATTTTAGTGTTGAAAGGTGCTACCAGTTGGCTCACCGTTAGGCTGCCTTGCAACAAGTTCAGACTAAGCAGCTGTATACTGTGCACCAGGCCGCTGGTGGTCATCATATCCGACATCAGCTTCTTGGCTTCCTCCTCGTGGCCGAAATAGAAGGCCAGGTCGAAGAGAAAGCGTGAAATCCACGGCGCCAGAGGCAGCGCGATCAACAGCTTACTGAAGTCACGCTGAAACTGTTCCGTGTTCAGCAGCTGCCAACACTGCGCAGCATGCACGAAGGCCTTCGATATCTCCTTACTGGTGGGCGTAGTCAGCGAAATCTGTGGGGGCTCCATATTCTGCGCATCGCTGCGCTCTACCTTCCACTCTGCTAGTCGCAAACAAAATTTCGATTACTATCCCTTTCGATGGGCCAAAATGCACCTTTAGAGACCTGTGAAGCCTTCAACTAGTACGTGAATCATATCCCCCTCGTCCGGGCGTATGTAGCAATGTTTAATGTAGCAGTGCAGCGAGTAAATAAAGAGTGTAGTGGCGTAGAAAAGCACCTGCGTACTGCCAGCTGGACTGCTGGACACTATTTCGATCAATTTGTCCCAATAGACGTTCTGGCCCCTGATAGAATTTTTAAAACTGAAGTGAAGCGTTTTTAGAGCAACTCAGGGAAAACTCACCAGGTTTTATTGAACGGCAGAAATGTTTCCCAGCGTAAAATTTTTCCACACAACATCAGCACCTGAAAGATCTTCTTCCACGTCTCGTTGATGTCGCACTTGGAATCCTCGTCGAGATTTTGCCGTATGTAATACTCCATCGAAATGGTGAAGAGACGACATACCAGGCCCGTTGGCAGCTCGGGTGTCTTGTGATAGATGAGCGGCAGCGCCTCCTCCACCAACAGTTCTTGATATTTTTGCGGATTTTGTTTCATACCGTCGGCAATCATTTCTAGTAGTCGTGGCTATATTAAAAGTATAATTAGGCGTTGAGATAATAAATGGAGAAGCGGTAGTAACAAGTACCGAGTGTGTTATGGCCGCCTGTGGAAAGCGCTTCAGTATAAGCAGCAGCAACTTGCACTGCTGCAGGCTGTTCTCCGTGTGATTCACAGTGAGCAGCAGAATCTTATGCTGCACATCATACGATACGTGCTGAAACATTTTAACGTAAAATTCCTGCGCCGGCGTGATTTCATTTTCGGGCGCACGCAGCGCGTTCGTCAACTCATTCACCTCGTTCCACAGTTCAACATTTTGATTTTGAAATGTTAGCGTGCTAAAAGCAAAATGGACTGTAATGAACTCATTGCCATGCACCCTGGAAGGGATTAGGCCTTACATGTAGCTAAAGCATTTGGCAGCCTCCTCAAAGTTGTTGGCCTCCTTATCTAGTTTATACGCTTCAAACTGCAGGATAACACACACACATAAATATATGCAACAAAAACGAAATTTGATTAACTGAGCACCTGAACGCTGAAATTGTTGGGGAAAAGCGTCTTTGCTGTAAGCAACCATGCCTTGGCCGCTGATGGGTCACTATTTCGCAGTTGTTGCGCCTGCGTAACCATGTAACACGCATCTGCACTTGCAACCTCCATGGGCACCTACGTAATAAATAAGTAATTATAAACAAAATCAAAACTATGCCGATCAACACTTTTTCGTTTTGACAGCGCCAGTCAGTGGTGCGGTTGCCGTGTTGCCAACTACTTTCGATGCTTATACAGCGACACCTCTGTGGCGAATCTTTGCCCGCACGCACGCCATTTTCCATTCCACTGAACCAGAATTGCTAGTCTTCTTCCTTTGCGGTTCATACTGCCATTCGGTTTTTACACATTTCCAACGTCGCGACTCGGGAGCAGCGCGTGTAAAAACATTCTTTTAAATTTCCTTCCTCGCGTCATAGAACAAATTAGCATTTGATATTTTCTGTCGCAATTCAGCCAAACGCGCAACGAACGATTTCCTTATACGGTTCGTTCGCCCGGCAAGATCAATTCATTTTTGTTAAGCACTTTCTCGGTTGCGCGGCCTCCAACCAGTTAAGCAAAATTGCGTTCGAGTATTGACGGAACAAAAGCAGAGTCGGAAGTTGAAAAATTTTCTGTGGTTTGCTAGCGCAGAGCTGTGTGAAAAATGGCAGACATTGAGAAGGAGGCACCTGAGAAGACCATCGCTGAGGATTTGGTAGTGACCAAATATAAATTGGCCGGCGAAATAGTCAACAGTGAGTAGTGTGCGGAGCTATAGAAGCGAAAGTGGAAGGTTTTAATTGAAACGCACGTATTGCATTTGCATAAAAAGTGAAAATTCAGTGCAAGACCATTTGGGGGTGAGTGAGTGAGCGCAACTACGGCGGCGATAGTTATTGGTGTTGGTGTTGAAAATGTTTTTGAAAGAAGAAGGGAGCGTTGCGCGGCAGAGCGGTGTTCAAGTGTAATGGGAGAAAGAGCCACGCGGCGTACACGACGTCGCTGCCGTAGATATTCCCCCAAAAACCGAACATAACCTGCAAAAATGCAAAAATTGTAAACGCTGTTGAATGTGTCGAATTGTGCAGCAAACGACTGGCAGTTGTTGACAATTGCTGTCGATTCATTGTGTTTGTCAAAAAGAATCAAAATTGGACGGGATAATTTCACTAAATATTTGGTGAAGTTGTTGCGGTCGTCCGACTAAAATTGTTGTTGTGAGCATTAGTTTCTGTAACCGGTCGCAGCGAAACTGCTTGCCACGCATTGAATTTAAAGCCTTCGTGCTGCTGCGTCAGCACCCCCGCGCGTTTGCATTTTGCTCGATTTCACCCAAGTCGGCCAGCAGCTCAAACTTGTTTGCATTGCTTTTACCATTTTCGTTTGTAATTTTTTTAATGGCAAGTTTTGATATTGTTTCTTTTTTCACTTCTATTTGCGTCTTTTTCACCACATTCTCGGTATATTCTTATTTGCAGAAACACTTAAGGCTGTTATTGATCTCTGCGTGGCCGATTCCTCAGTGCGGGAGATCTGCACAAAGGGCGACACTCTCATCACCGAAGAAACGAGCAAAGTAAGATTTCCCATTGCTTCGAATTTCCACAGCACAAATTCATCCGATGATTAAAACTATGCGCTTGAGGGTCTGACGTTGCCGGGCGGCGGAGAGTTACAGTAGCGGCTTGTGGTTGTTGCTTCCGTTGCGTTTTCAATGTCACTTCCGATGGAAGCGTGATTGGCGTACTCTCTGCGCCGGCGATCGACGCCCGAAGATTGTCAGATTATGAGATCTGAGGACACTTGTTGCGTAGCGCCACAAGCATTTGCCATCGAGCCGACTGATGCAGAGATTTTTATGGATTTTTCTCAGGTTTACAAAAAGGAAAAGGACCTGAAAAAGGGTGTCGCATTCCCAACATGCCTGTCGGTCAACAACTGTGTTTGCCATTTTTCGCCCACGAAGAACGATCCCGACTGCACCTTGAAAACTGGCGATGTGGTGAAAATGTAACTTAAATCATGTTTTATCTTTATTTGAATTACTTTAATGTATTCACTGTTTCGTATTTTGTCGGCTTGCAGTGATTTAGGTGCACACATTGATGGCTTCATTGCAGTTGCCGCGCACACCATTGTCGTGGGTGGCTCTGCGGAGAACAAAACGTCGGGGCGGCAGGCTGATGTAGTTCTAGCCGCTTACTGGGCGGTGCAAGCCGCACTGCGACTGTTGAAGGACGGCAACACCGTAAGTGCACCTCTAGATTTGTAAGACTTTTTAGCTGTTGAATGTTTCCGCAAGTGTTGACATTTTTAGTTTGTGCATTTCTATCAGACTAAAACTGTTTTCGCTTGCCAGAGTAATCGAATTATTGGTGAGCCACAATGGTGCGGTGCCCACTTAATGCACCTCTCCCTAATAATCTCCAAACATTTCTGAATGTAATTCAATTCGAAGTAACAAAAGCAATTTCCCCATTACTGCATTTGCCAGTAAACGGATTGTCTCACTGAGCCACCTGCTCGGAGTACATCTCAACGCTGGCATATAGTAACTTTGTAGTCCACCATGTGAAATTTGCGTTGCTGGAATTTTACTTTTTCGACTACAAACAACGCCTCGAATTTGTGTTCTGTTCCCAGTTGTAATTGTGCAAGTAAACGGATTGTCTGCATGAGATTGCAACTCTGCGTACATCTCAACGCTTGCATAGAATAGTTGCGCAGTCTACCATGAGGCAGGAGACTTGTTGCCCTGTCTCGTTTTCAGCTGCACACAACTGCTTTGATATTGACAACAATGATATTGAATTACATGCGCCGTAACTAACCTGCCGCAATGGTACTGTTCTTTTATTGCAGAACTACGCCATCACCGAAGCCGTTCAGAATATTACCGAATCGTTCAAGTGCAAACCGATCGAGGGCATGCTTAGCCACGAGCTGAAACAATTCAAAATTGATGGCGAGAAGACGATCATACAGAACCCGAATGAGGCACAGCGCAAGGAACACGATAAGTGCACGTTCGGAACGCACGAAGTGTACGCCATCGATGTGATTGTGAGCTCGGGCGAGGGCATTGTAAGTTTAAGTCGATCCAGCGCCGATTGCAGGTACCTGTCTGCTGTCCAATGATTAAAACCAAGCGCTTGAGGGCGTGAGGTTGCGCCGCTGCAGCAGTGAGAGCGGTGCCATATCGCTTCCGTTTGCACCGCTGTTATTTGCGGTGTAAATTGGCGCACTGTTGTGGCGCGTGACTGATGCCCGAAGATTGTAAGATTATGAGATCTGAGGACAATTTCTCAACATTCACTGATTGCTGCTGGTAGGGCATCGATATTAAGTTGCATTTGTTTATACTTGCAGGGTCGTGAAAAGGACACAAAGGTCTCCATCTACAAGAAAACTGAAGAGAATTATATGCTTAAGTTAAAGACGTCACGTGCGCTGTTGGCTGAGGTGAGCATGTGTAATTTTTTGTTTACAAAAATAAAATAACTATTTACTTGTGCCAACAGGTGAAAACAAAATACGGCAACATGCCGTTCAACATCCGAAACTTTGAGGAGGAGACGAAGGCGCGCATGGGTGTTGTGGAGTGCGTGTCACACAAGATGATTGAGCCCTTTCAAGTCCTCTACGAAAAGCCAAGTAAGTGTATAAGCGTCGGTTTGATGGTGCTGCTGCAAGCAAGGATTAATTCCGTGACTGTCAACTGCAATTTCGTTCTACGGCCAGACACCTTGCGAGATCAAAGCGCAATGACAAATTTTCACAGTGAAATTTTAGCTCACTTTGTGTAAAATTCGTTATTGCTATATTTATACTAAAAATGTTTAGGAAAAGCCACCCATTATTGTAAAAAGTATTCTAATTCTATCATTGAATTTGTTGCTTGCTTACAGCTGAGTACGTGGCGCAGTTCAAGCACACTGTGCTGCTAATGCCCAACGGCGTCAATTTGGTAACCGGCATCCCATTCCCTGAGGAGAACTTTGTCAGCGAGCACAGTATAACAAACGAGGAACTGAAGGTAAAATCGCAGAATTACTTTTAGTCTGCAATAATAATTTGCAAATTGTTGCAGAAACTGGTCGACACGCCGTTGCATCCTAATAAGAAGGGCAAGGGTGGGCCGAAGAAAAAGGCGGCAGTGGCGGCTGCTGCTGCTGGCACTGATGGCGCCACCGCCGAAGCGGACGCAGCCGCGTCAGCGAAGGTGGAGTCCACGCCTACTGTGGAGACTAAGGCCTAAATTGCGGCTGGAGTGCGAAGCATTGTGAAACTGCGACAACAGCAAACAAGAAAGCAATAAGGCAACACAAACCAACCACGAACGTCAACAAACGTAACAAACACCGCCACAGCCACGGACAGCCACAGAAGTGTATGAAATTTGCAGCAGCACGTGCAAGGATTCCACGAGGCCATCAGGACTCCTCACACATATTTTTTCTATTTTAATTTTTAATGAAAGCAAAACAAAAAGAAAGCAAACAAACCAACAAAACAAAAAACAACTGCAAGTAAAAATGATTCACTGAGAAAATTAATTATAGTTGTAATTAAAAATCACTTTTAAACGTTTCATTAAATGAAAACTGAAGGACTGTCTTAATTGCTTTTCCAAATTGAAGTCTCAACTTATACAAAGAAAATGATAACGAAGTTTTTGCAATTGGTCTTAACACCGCGTCGGGGCCCACTTCTATCGGATTTCAAGATTTGTTTTTTGAAATAGCAAGATTATGAAAACGATCGCAATTAGATGATAATTGAAAATCTAAAAACAAAGTTGAAAATATAACAGACATGAACAATTTTGTGAGCAAATTAAGATTAAAGGCAAAGTGATGAGAAAACAAGAAACGAGAATGCAGTGGAAAGTTACACAATAAAATTGATATTTTATAAAGCGAACAGAAAATGAATAAAAGTCAATTTCTTTTTTGAGCATGAGTGTTGCCGCGAATGAGTGTGCGATATTGTTCGATCTGAAGAAAGGCAAATGATTATGCGAGTGAGATTCCTTTTACCGAAGCCAGGACAATTGCGAGTTAAAACTATTTTTCTTTATCTTTCGAAAAATTTGGTGAATTTATTTTCGTAGCGCATTTTTTAGTGGTGGGCTCACCACACGTTCGCACAGGATGCGATGGCAGTGGCCTTATGTTATATGTATTTCCATATCTTACAATGGACACAACAATCGCTGACGACAATTAACTGTTGGACAAGTGTTAAATTAACTGAAATTTTCACATATGGAGCGCCTAACAGCTTTTATTACACGCTTAGGAGTAAACACATTCGATTATTCTACAATAAGCTGGTAGAGGTCAACCAGTTGCCCAGAGGAAGACCTTACTTTTGGCCGTTCGCAGGGGCATTGTTCGCATCGGGCGGAGTGGCATGTGAGAAGTTATGATAAGCGTCTTTGATCTTCTGAATACCCTGACCGGCGTAGCAAGGCATCAGCTCCAAGAAGCGGAATGTCTCCTTCACACCTTTGTTGTAGTAGTGCTTCGCCAGGAAGCGCACTTCACCTGTCTCCGGCAGTGCAGGCACTTCAAACGGTAGCTGCTTTTCCAGTTTCTGTGCATGCGGCCGGATCTCCTCCTTCATGTCGTTGTACAGTTTCTCCGTCTGCTCCGTATTGCCCCAGACGCCTAACTTGCGCGAATAGTAGACAGCGCCGATCAAAATGCCACCACGTACAAGTAAGCTGCGTGATACATGACGACGGCGTGCGAGAACAAAAATATGTCCGTATTATTACGTAAATGACGGGAACACAGGTGGCCGCAGCCACTGCTGGAATATCTTACCCTACTATCATGTTGGAGTTGTGTAATTTTCTATGTCGGGCGGTTGCAAATCAATTTCTACTATGTATGTGAATCCTGGACAGAGCAATCTGCTGCTAATTTGGCTGGATGTAAAGCTGAAAGTCGGTTCCCGTGTGCTTCATCGGCTCCAAACTGTCAAACCATACGAACGGAGAGAAAACATCAAGTCAGACAGCTGATCAGCTGTGTTGCCACAGTCACAGGAATTTCAAATAAGCACAGTCACCAGGCAACTCTTTCAATTCGATTCGGTTTACATACCAATTTATTAAATTTATTATAATTAAGACAAAATATTTGTTTAGAATTAAAGTACCACTTTACAGCTTCAACGTCGCAGTTTCTGAGGTGATGGCATTGTATAGAAAAGTGTTGTCGATTGGTTTGTACTGTTTCGTGACAAGTTTGATGACCTCTTGGGCAACACAACCACCTGAAAAAGAATAATTAAATTTGCAATTCGCAGATTTAGAATGAAAAGTTACATGACACTGCATGTTGCTCAATTTAGGTAGAAACAACTCACCAATAAATGCCGAAATGGAGTGGATCTCCGCTCCACCAAATCGACAAATCTCATGTATCATGTCATCGCTTATGGACGCGTGAGCACCCCAGTCAGACAGCATTTTGCTCGCAACCGTCTTTAGCTCCTTCACATCGTTCTCCACATGACACTCACCAGGCACATTGCCGCACTCGGAAAGGAAACGCTCATACGCACGCAGTGCCACATAGTGTTCGGTCAGTGTTCCTTGCGCCTCCAGATCATCCACTATTTACAATTTGAAACTAATTATTGAAACGGGCAAATCGTTGAAGCAAACACCATACCGATTGAGAGTATATTGCTGCTTTTAGCATTTTCCTCCGATATCTTCGTGCCGCGCACAACCGCAAGTCCGGCTGCTTCGCGACAGAACAACCGCACAATTTTTTCATTTATGGTATCCTCCGGCAAACCCAATTCCTTCAAAGACTTTTGGCATTTGCGGTATACGTTATCAGCGTCATGCAATGCTTGCTGTCGATAGACATTTTGCAAATTGATGTAAGGTTCCGTGTCGGCGGTCATGTCTGGCAGTACACCGGGCAGCGGCAGCAGTCCATTGTTGTCGTTCTCGACAAACTCCTTCAGCGCTTTGGTCATAACCCAGAAGGGGTCGCTGTGTTTGCTCAGATTGGCGCACGCATTATCGCTGAAAATCATCTTAACGGCTGCAGGTACATGTCCCCCGCCAAACGCTGTATTTACCGCTTTGACGGCTTCCTCGTAGTTCTCTTCATCTGCGCTCATGCCTAAAACAAATAATATAATATAACAATATTTCACTATGGTTTTGCAGTAGTCACCTGAGCGTATCATTTCACGCAACTGGGTCTTCTCCTTGTAGTTTGCTGGAATGTGTCCTTCGTGCTGCGACTTCCACAATTGCAGGAACTTGTTCAACACCAAAAGCCAAGGCACCTTGCTGGTAACAGGAGTGGTCTGCTCAAAATCAAAAAACACCACATAATAACATTTCAAACTGAAACGGTGTAGTTTCATTAGATATTAACTGACCTCAAAATGCTTCTGAAGCGCAGGAAATGGGTGCTCAAGACGCAGATCGTGCTGTCTGTTGTCCGGATGTGACTCCACCACACAATGTTCTTTAATTTGCAAACGTATTGAACCGAAGAACCCTAACGAACGGCAGTAAAGAAACGGAATGTTAGCCTCCCACAAACGATCCGACAGCTCCAACAAAGTCTTCTCGTTCATATTGGATGCCACCACCACATCGAAAGTCTCAAAAAATGCCGGCCGATTCGACAAAATCCAGTCAACACTCTCGTCCACAAAGTCGCCATTGACATCAGCATTTAGCTCCTGCAACAGTTGCATACAAGCGCGAGCCTTCGATTGACCAACGAACGAGGCATCCAGAAAGAAGCTAAATGTAGAACATAAACTGACAATATGGCGACCTAAACACTAACGCAGGCACTTACTTGATGCCCAAATCATCTTCAGTCACCACGCTGCCATCCACAATAGTAAAGCCACCGATTCCCGGCAGCACGAGCCCCTTCAGCACTTCGCAACCCAGCGCAGTTGCCTGCAGCAAGCAAATCGTGGCGCCCTCCAGTAGGCCCTGCCCATGTTCGCCCCACAGCCGTATTTGACGATCGTACTTTCGACTCTTATCCGATTGCTCCGGCGATTTCGGTGCTGGCGACGACATCGCTCACGATTTATGCTCACCAACGACCCAAAAATAAAATAGCACACCGCTCAGCTGTTTGCAGCTTTTTAGCCGGCCAAATCGTGACACAATTACTCGCGCAGTTGCCAGCTGTTTATAAACCACTGCGAAAGTGCCAATTCAACTAACAGACGAAAAGTATATTTGATAGTTTGCATTTTTTAACTCATCAAAAATCAAGTGGACAAAAGTAGCAGCAAGACAAAGATATCGACTGCAAAACGAATTAAAATGAAAAAAGCTATCGAAAAGTGATCCGGATTAAATTGAAAGAGAACCAGATTTAAGTTTCTTACCACCAATGCACTTCTTTCGTAGTGCTATCGATAAGCGAACAACTTGATCAACCAGATCGTTTGATATTTATGCTTACATCTCACATGATTCTGCTGTATGTTTTCGATGCGCAGTATGTAACTAACAATAAATCGAGTGTTTCATTTAAACAATTTTTATTAGTACTTTTCGGTTTTAAGTATTTATTTATTCCATTGTATTTCAATTTTATTGTTTTTTAAACATTGCCGTCAATTGTCTACTACAAATCAGTCTTATTACAACTAAACTTATTGAAAGCCTAAACTGATTCATTAATTGTTTCATTACAATAACCAAAAGGCACATACACATTTTATTAGTTACTAATATTTAAGACTGCCAACTCGCGCTGATTTCTAATGCAACACAAACTGTTGAGCGCAAATCTGTTGCAAACTTATCACAATACATAATGCTCTTTGGTTTACAATATAATTTTCAATACTCTAATTTTGCAGTGAAATGAAATTTTTACATTCTACATTTGTGTTTATTGTCGAATTCGGTCCAAATTAAATGTTGGATTGAATGCCGGTTGCAAATTGTAATTAGTTAACCATCATTAGCTAAATTAGTTGTAATTGGGAACATTTTCCGAGTTCCAAAGAATTTGATATCAGTCTTCACGTGCTGTTGCAAATTTCCACGCATGGCAACGCTGCATCGATGTTGTTTTGCGTTTTAATTTCTGCTTGACATTCGCGTGTTGTTCTGTTCAGCTCCTCCAGCTTCATAATACTCAACCAGTTGGCCAAGTAAATAAGGACATAAAAAGGAAATAATTTAAGCCGCACACCGGAAGAGCGATCTCTGGTGACTGGCATCACATACAAAGTAAAATAATCACCGAGAGAATGCCAGCGAGAAGGAAAACTGGGAATTCGTCAGATTCCAGCAAGCCCGATGACGAAGCGTACCGTCAAAAGAGACAAAGAAATAATGATGTTAGTGCATGCTGAGGATTGTGAAATACGCCAGAATTAAACTAAAATAATTGCACTCTACAGGCGGTAAAGAAGACGCGTGCCAAGTCCAAGGAGACGGCGAACGAGCGCAAACGCAATGTGGAAAAGCTGCGCAAGGAAAACCAGGATTTGGAGACACAGATTGAAGAAACCAAAAAGCACGTGAAAACGCTTAAGGATTTGCTGCTGACCAACATCAGTCAGGACAAGCATGATGAGGTGCTAAACAAAATTTTGAACGAAGAAACCGATGACGAGGACATGGACTAGGGAACCACGTAGTGCAACACCTGTGTTCGCTGGTTTTTAATTGATAAAAGAGTTCTGGCAGCGATGCTTTCCGCCAATTGAACGGAAGTTTTTGGGGAGCAGTCACATTGGAATGTGAACACTAACTACAGTTTATTAGTTGTAAGCATTTTTGAATCACACCCAATTGGATTAAATAGCGGCACAAACTGAGTTTGTGGCGTGTTGGATTTGTCAGAATTGTGCGTTTCATGACCAGATGTTTAACATTAAAATTGCTGATCTATGAAAAATCACTTCAACAATTTATGTGTATAGAAATATTTATCGTAAGAAACGGAAATACACATTAAAATTAAATTTGTTTTTGGACACCTACGCAAAAAATTAATTTATCATTAACGAAAGCATCGAAACAGGAGTATACAAAGTATTAAACAAATTGTAGGAATATATTTTTATGTGCCCATAAAAATGCAAAGAATGTAATAAATCCATAAATCCAATGTAATAAATCCAGCCCGCCACACGCTACACATGTGCTCAAATAACCACGAATGCAACGATTATTGTGGAAAATGAATGACTATGCAATGTATTCCTGACGAGTATAAAAAGTATAAAAGTTAATAAATAGGAAATTATTAGCACTCACCATCATAAATGTCCAATTTTTCCGTATGCAAGGCGAATACTTCGTCCATGTTGCGTCGCTCTCAGCGCCCACAGTACCGATGTTTACTGTCAGCGAAGTGGGTGGGCGGGTGGGCAAACAAAAGAGTTGCGTGCGATTACACTAACGCTGGCAATGGCGTCGGATGGCTTATCTATTAAGCAAATAGAAAACACTGCTGACAGCCGATTGATGATTATGACAAAGCCAAGCACATAATACTGAATTTAATCTAAACTAGCTGCTTCCAATTGGCGCTGCGGTCGGTTTTCCTTTGCCGCGGCTGCTGTTATGCCTGCTGTCCGATAACAGCGGCAGTGAATGGAGTACGTTTGGCGTAGCGCTACAACGTGCACTCCGTTTGTCCGCCCGCAGCAACTTTAATTGATTTGTTACAGTTTCTCTCACTTTGCGCTCTCGGAACATACAAAAAACTGTCACTATGCTTGTGCCCGTGCTTACTGCTTGCTTCTGTGAACAAATCGACTGCTTCCGCCAAACTTCGACGTCGCGTCTATTAGCACTTGTGCTAATAAAATAAATTTGATGTTGGTTTTTGTTGTTTAGCGTTACGCCTGACAGCGTCAGCAGTTGCGGCGGGTGGGCGCCGGCGGTGTGGCTAATTGGTGCACGGCAATCTGTCACTTAACTACCGGACACGTTTCGAAGTGAATAAAAATTACGGAAAATTTGCGTACGGCGTTGCTTCTGTGGTCGAACGCTTCTGACACTGATAGTTGGTCTCCTGACGTAATTGCCACCAATCCGAGCCACCAGCTCATGACCATCAGCGATGCACACGGTGCAGCACTGTCGCGTTTCCTTTCACATGCAGTGGCCACGGCGCATATATGATTTCAATGTTTTGGCTGCGCTTCAAAAATTAAAGCAACAACCACAGAATGTTCCCAGTCTAGTATGGCACAAGTTGTGACAAAGAGACATTGACAATTTTAGTACACTCAGGCGAAAACGGTTTCAGATTTTGATAAAGCGGCAGACATTAAGAAAGTTATAATAAAAAAACTATGAAAAGTCTATTGCTCGGGGCTGGCTGTACTTGATTGACTCTGTTCTTTGCTACATATTGCAAAAGTTTTCAAGAACAACAAATTACGATTATAGCTGTTGAATCCCTTATACCCGTATATCATTACTAACGGTGTTTGCACTGGCGCACACAGGATTTAATTTTGGGTGTTTTCGTTGAGAACTTTTGAGGCAAATACCATTTGAAATGACATTTGTCACCTTAACTTTTTGTAACAAACAAGTATTTGGGGGGTTTAACCCTACAAGTCCACTTGAGTGTGCCAATGGGTATTTTCACAAAGCTGAATGTTTATTGTTAACGATTGATCAGCCATCACAAGGCAAATTTACAAAGTACTATCATGACTAAAACAATGAACACAACATGGGATTTTGTTAGTGTTTTGGTTCGGTTGATTGTCAAAATCAACCGAATGTTGCTGTTGACGGACAATATTATTGTGCTCTTCCCCGAGGTCCACTAACAGAAAACACAGCGTGAAATTCCCGCTTGTTTATAGATTGCGCGTGGACTATGAAGAGCGTCTTTGAGTTGCATTAGAACGACAACGACAAAAGAAACAGGGGCCAAAGAAGATCTATTGCAAAAATATATTAAGCTGGCAAAACTGCTAGATGACAATCTAGCCGTATATGGAAAAACCTATGAAGAAGTAATATAAGCCGGGCTTATGATACTACCTAAAAAAATATGCTTTCAGCAACAATATGTAAAACCGGCAAATGCCCGTCGACCGCCTCATTAACCAAACAATTATCAAAAATTAATCTTAACGCCTCAAACATACAATTTTAATGTTCTAATTTAGACGATACACGAGATAAAAATGCCATTTAAAGGTTGCACGCAACTGACAAGTTAATCTAAATGAGATATTGACAGGCTAAATAACAAACATGGTAGCAAAAGGTTCTAATGTTTAAAAGTTCTTTTTTATACTATTTAAAGTAAATTTATTCCATGCCGGAAGATTTAGAGGCACAACTACGGTTTTCGTGGCGCCGCCATTTGAGGGTGTTTTTAGATAGATCGACCAAAAATAAGTCGAAAATGTTGAATAAAATTTTTCGATATCTCGCTTCGTTTTCGAGATATTGAGGTTCAAAGTTTAAAATTTCGAAACACGTATATTATAGGATACTTCAATAATTTTAGATCACTAATCAATTTTAGCAATGAAACAAACTCTATTTGTGTGGACGGCCTTCGGCACGGCGCTTGAAAATTAACCGTCATAGGAGCAACCAGTGTACCGGAGTATCAGTAAAGTGCTAACAGTATTTCTGCATAAATTCATGAATAAAATGTACATTTATACCGAATTTAAACATTTCAATATGTCATGTCGCTTATCTGTATATAAAAACTTTGAACCTCGATATATCGAAAACGAAGCGATATATCTAAAAATTTTATGCTTCATTTACGATTTATTTTTGATCAATCTATCTAAAAACATCATCAAATGGCAGCAACCTCAGTTTGCTTTTGACTATGGCTTTTTAATTATTTGATTCCGTTTTTCTTATCCCTAAATCTGCTCAATTCTTAACGGGCTGGCAACCGTATAATTTCCACAATCTGACATCTCGTCAAGCAGCTGTCGCTCTTGACACTTCGTGCGAGTTTTCTTCGTCGTTCGTCTCTTTTTTAATGGTCGATTGAGAATTTCGTTTGTTTACTTGCGGAAAATTTAGCGTCCCATAAATTCACCTGCACTCCGCTGCATCATCGATGTCGAATTGAAATTTGTAAATAAGAACGCCCGAACAGACGAATGCACAAACCGCAGCACAACATGCAGTCGCACTACAGCGCACAGCCGCCCAACAAGTCCATTCTCAACGAGGAGCACAACGTGATCAAGCTGATACGCCTCTTTCGCGGCCACGAATGTCTATGGAATCCCAATTGTGAGGAGTACCGCAATCTGGCGCTAAAGGAATCCATTTGGGAGTCGATTGCCGATCAGTTTGACCGCCAAGTTACAGCGGATCAGGTGAAGCGCAAAATCAAGGGGCTGCGCAACTGCTTTGCCACTGAGCGAACGCGCGTGCAGAAGTCGATCATGGACGGCCGAGAGGTGTATGTGCCAACACTGTACTACTACAAGGAATTTGAGTTTCTGCACAGCATTGTGCGAAGCTCAGCGCGTGCCTCATACGGGGTGAGGGCTGCGAAAATTCTAGCGTGTCAATTGATAATTTATGTTTGGATCGTTTTCATTGCAGAATGTCAAGGCAGAGTACGGTGGGGATGACTATGAAGAGAACAATTCGCATGAGGACAACTGCCTGTACAATGCAGCGTATGGCGAAAATAATGATTACTCGATGAACGATGGCGCTTCCAATGCAAATGAGGCTAACGATGAGATGAAAATATTTGAGCCGATCGTTACCAGTAGGGCGCAGGACGAACAGCAACACTATGACGTAAGCTTAAGAGTTTGCACTTAGCTCTTTTGACTTGATTTTAATGTTTAGATGGCGCCATATAAACGTCTGCGAACACGGGGACCATACAGCATGAAATTGCCAGAGCGTGTGCCAATAAATAAAAATGCCAGACAAGTGCAGAGTCTCTGCGATATGATCAAGGTTGATTTGCAGGATTTGTCTGATGAACAGTTCTTCGATGCCAAGTGGAAGATTATGGACATACTGCGCGATGTGCATCGCAAGCAGCTGGAGAAGAAATGCCAGCCGCTGACCAATGAGGGCCAGACGATCAGCACCAGTGGCAGCAGTAGCAGCAGCAGCACCGCAAGCAGTAGTGCTTCCGGGCAAGGTGTGGCGGTCACCTCTAGTGCAGCAGTGCTGCCGAACAATCATCAGTACCCTACAAATTGAACGCTGGGTTCGATAAGTGCAAAGATGTGGAGTGGCTTTATTTTAAGCATTTAATTAATTAAGTATAGAAAACATGCAGTATTATGAGCAAACATACACAAGAAAACAAAAAATACGAAAACAATAAAAAGTAGTTAAAAAGAGTAGCACTGTTCAGAGTCGAGTATTGTATTTTTAAAATGCCAAGAGAGAAATCAGTATGTTGGAGTGCTAATTTCAAAAAGAAGTATATGACAAATTCTGGGCACAAATACTTTGTAATGGAAGTTATTGATATAAATCAGCCCTATCATTTGCTTCAACTTGAATTTTTTCTTCTCTTTCCATTATTTCGAAAATGTATTTTATAGTTTTTAAGCACAATAATCGGTGAATGCTTAAATAGTAAATAAGCAATTTTTTCGGAAAGTATTTTTCTAAAACTAATGTTGCTCCAAGAAGCACAAAACTATCAAAACTAATGCATTCAAAAGCGGGGAACTGTAAAACTCCACTGTCGTACAATAGATCATGAAGCAAACTGTAATATATCTATATAGCACGTAATTTGCAATCAAAAGGAGTTTATAATTTAGCATGGTACGCAATTATTGATTAACATCCCGTCCTTTTTTAATTTTAAATTTTTTGTTTATGAGTCGCAACACGCGATGATGCATCTGTGGCGCAGTTCCGGCTGCGCTTGAAGGATGCTGATTCCTTAAGTTGTCGACCAGATGTTTAAAAGTAAGGGTGAGACTCAAGTTCAATAAACTGTCGATGCTCTCCAATAGCGCAAGGCCGTGACCAACTTATGCAACATATGAGATAAAGAATGTTGTTTTATTTTCATTGTTCTCTTTTGCCTCTGGAAAAAAACACACTTCGAACGTTGATTAAGACGCGAAAAGCTGTCAGTGCTTGAGTAGACTGCCGAAGAAAACATTTAAATTTTGCGAAACCATGAACGTGGTTTCGATTTTTAAGAGTTCGCTACTGCTGCAAAACTGGCAGTTGGTGCTAACCACTTTGGTTCTTATGGCCTTCATTAAAGGTTGCTCAGTGCTCGCAATGCGAATTGTTAAGAAGCAGAGACCTGAAGCAAAACAGCGCCTGGATGGCGAAGAGTACGTGTGCGGTAAGCGCAAATAATAGTTGCAATTATTGTTACGTTTCGGATGGTTATATATAATTGCAATGATTTATTATCAGCTGATTTCAATACCAACGAAAGCGATTCCAGCGCTGACTCGGAGTATGCGCCCGCTTTAGAGGTTAAGCCACACGTACGCTATCACGGTGCGACTGTCACACTGCCAGCTGGGGCGCAACAATTCTACGAGATGTGCAACAATCGACGCAGTGTGCGTGCCTTCAGCCGTACTTCAGTGCCATTGGCCATTATTGAGGACTGCGTGCGCGCTGCTGGCACTGCGCCCAGCGGCGCACACACTGAGCCGTGGACGTTTTGCGTTGTGGGTAATGCGACGATGAAGCAGCAAATACGCGAAATCGTTGAGGCGGAAGAGGAGCTAAACTACGCGCAGCGAATGCATCGCCAGTGGACGGCCGATCTGCGCCCTTTGCGCACGAACCACATCAAGCCATACCTCACCGACGCCCCTTACTTAATATTGGTATTCAAACAGGTATATGGCCTGACTGCCGAAGGACAGCGACGACAACACTACTACAATGAGATTTCGGTGGCCATTGCCACCGGTATTTTGCTTTGCGCATTGCAAGCGGCAGGACTAAGTTCCTTGGTGACCACGCCACTGAACTGTGGGCCAGCGCTGCGCACGTTGCTCGACCGGCCACCGAACGAAAAACTCTTGGTGCTGTTGCCAGTTGGTTATGCAGCCGAGACATGTGAAGTACCCGATTTGCGTCGAAAGAATTTGGAGGACATTATGATCAAATATTGAATAGGTAATTAGGGGGAAAGAAAAATATGATGTGTTGTTTTTGAATAAATATGGACAGACTCTTTTTTAATAAGAACTGTATTTATCCATGGAATTAGTAGGTTGGTGAACACTTTGAAATTTCATTGACAAGATGAAATACGGATAATGTTATTAAAATTATGTGCATGTAAGGTTTGCAATAACAATCGAATCGTTTGAATTGGTTACGACTGATGTGGTTGTGACTGAAACACAATTTTTGTTTATACGAAAGAGAAAATTATCAAAAATAGACCTATTTCAGGGCATAATAGACATAGATAACTGCTTCAGTAAAAATCGAAAAGCTGCTGACTTCAGTCATTAATCCTAACAACACGATAAAATGCATTCTGTACGATTTGTATACTCATAGATGCATTCTGCGTTTGGACTGCAAACCAACGCTTCCGTTTCGAGCTACAATCCGAAAACTTAAATATTGAAATTATGTTAATTTTCCGGTCTATAATAACTTGAATTTTTTTCGCATAACATATTATCAGAGTCTTCCCTACTATGGCTCTGCAGTAATGCACCGAAAGCGGCAACACTGCCACCACAGCTGTTCGTGTCAGCTGTTTTTGGTTCAAAGCCTTGCTTTCACGAACGGAAGCGAGATAAAACGAGCACTGACAGCGAACATCAGTTGGAAATGAATTTGGGGGGAAGATATGAACAAAGGCGAAATGGCATTTTAAAAATAACTACGCAGTCGGTAAGAGCGAATGTGTAGTCGCTCGTCGTAGTCGTCGTCGTCGTGAAAAAGGCAAAAGTAGAAATTTATTAAAATTTAAACAGCCCAGAAGATTGTTCGAGTTCACTACCAACTCGCAAGACAGCGTGTAAGGAATTACGCATAATAAAAGTAAAGAAATCGAGAAAATATTGTTCAAGTGCAAGCAATGAATATAAGTTGAGTGGCAAAGATGGTCAAGTGATCAAGGTGCTTTATTAAACACGAAAACGTATGTGAAGATAGAAAAATTTTGCTAAAAATCGCATACAATACATGCGGCTCGAGCATAAAAAGCTAAAATTAAGATTTTTGCCAAATAAGCAAAGTTGGAAGTAAAAGTTGTATTGGTGTTAATGCTGTTGCAGTGAAAAGGAGAAAGAAATTTTCGCCTTAATTTCCCCCTTTTGATAGTTTCTTTCGCCAGCGTATTCATCAGCGTTTTGACAACTGTTTCTGACGGTTTGGTGTGTTGGTGTGGTGTGTTTGAGCGCTGCTATGCAGTGATGGTGAATTGTCATTTTGGGCAGGCAAGTGAAAAAAGGCAATAGGTGCGCGTAAAAAGCAATTAAATTGTTAAAAAAAAAGAAGTGAAAAAATATTGTAAAAAAATATTAAGAAAGGCAAAAAAGTCAGAGTGAATTTGTTGCAACGTAGTTTGCAAGATGGCCGCTTGAGACGAAACGTTGTAGAAGAGTGTCGAAATGCAAGTGACGCGGCGCACCAGAGGAATGGAAACGTAATTGCTGGAGTCGCTGTGTCTCCAATCCGTTGAATTTCTGTTCCGCGAAAGCAAGCGGAAAACAAAGTCAAAAGTATAAATTTTGCACTAGTGGCTGCTTTTGGCGAGTACAGTAATTTTGTTGTTATTTAATCGAAATTCGTGGAAAAGTTTGCTGTCCACAATTTGCTGTGAACTTGAAGTGGTGAAATGTTCGTACGCTAACGGTGAGTTTGGGTGCTGTACAGTGGGATGAGGGCGGAGACGTGCCAGCTGCAAGCGCTTTGCTTGTATTTACGCTGGTTTGATATATTTTTATGAAATAAATATTAAAAAACATTTTCGAAAAAAATTGACTATGCCTTGTGGGTTTGGATTCAGCAATGTTGCTTAGGGCGTCAAGCGGGTTGTTTTCAGTTGTTAGACAAATTGTTTGGAGCTTTTACTCGAATAAATTGGACTATAATTACATATGTGCATATATAGAAATAAACGTGAAGGCTTCTCATTACTCTAGCTCTAAGTTCCAACTACGTTTGCCATTAGATTAGCAAGTTAGGTGCTAACAAATTCCAAAAGAAGCAAAGCTGCTATACGTAGGCTAATTAAATTCCAATACATATCTAGGAAATTTTATTTTATGTGATAAAACAGATAAATATTAAGTTAAATAAATAATGAATGAACAAGACTTTTGTTGTTGTACATAAAGGCGGTTTTTGTAATGAGTGTTCATCAGTTATAGCTGTACATTATTAGTTCTGAATTAGAAAAAAAAACATTAGATTTATTTGTTGTCAAATGTGTTTTTCGTGGAGAAAATGCTCTTTTCAAAAACAAGTCTGTAAATTTTTCTAATCCGTACCCCAGTTTCATTATTCTTAAGGTCGAAACAGTAGCAAATATTTTATTGTTATTCGTAAATAGAGCATAAAACATAAAATATCAGAAACCAATTTTGCCATATGGCAGCACTCTTGAAAGAATAGGAGAAACAATTAATAGAATCGCTGAGTGCCAAAGTTTGATGAAACGCAATTTCGAAATTGTCCGAATGACAGCAAACGGTAGCAGTCACCTTTTCCATAACCTTCTTGACTTTGCCAAAATTAAAAAGTAACCAAAATGGGGCAGTGGTGTGGTATGGCTTTTTAGGTCAAATATTTTTGAGCATTACCGCTCTAAACCGAACCGAAATGTTCTGACCGTCCCGTCCGTGCCAGGCCCGCAGTAGCAGAAATGTGTTTAATACAAAATAGTTGGCTGCTGCGTGAGTAAGCGGCATAAAAAACCTAATCAGATAATATCAGAATTCTTAGGTCATTACGAACCTGCACCAAATGTAATGAAATAGAAAAGATACAAATAATTTGTCTAATAAGTATATTTTTTACGTTTTTTTGCAGATCGCACCAACCACATTGAAAATGGGCACAACATCAGTGGCGGCAAAAGCAGTGACAACTATAACAACTGCTGCCATCAAGAAGTCAACAGCAAGTTGACCACAACTCTTAACAGCATTTAAAAGTTTCCCCCTGATCCTTTCGATTTTCACAACTTTCTACCCTTCCGTTGAAAATTCGCGTGCACGAAAATTCTTAGCGCGCGGGTTGTTCGAATCGCTGAAAGAAAAATAAAAATAAATCAAAATTGTGTTTCATTGCACACAAACACTCGAAAAAACGCCAAGCACTGAGCGTTGAGCGACACGTTGAGAAAAGTCATTTTTTTGAAAGAATTTCAATTCTTCAGTCAATACCAAAAAACCCGAAATCCGAAATCCGGAAAATCAAAAGGGAAGTGACGCGAAGTACTGCCACGTCATGAGTCGATACTGCAGCGGCACCAAAGCAATGAATCCCACGACCGGCAGCAGCACCAGCAGCAGCTCGAAAAAGATGTCGACGCGACGCCAAGCCGAGCACGAGAGCGGCTACTACGAGGACGTCGGCGAGGAGGCCGCTTATCCGGGCGCTCACTGCAGCAGTGGCGGCGGTAGTAGTGGCTACTACAGCAAGCGTCAGCGTCAGTTTTCGGCGGATGCATCCCATAGCGGGCGCAGCAAACGCCAAAAGGTGAACGCCGTTGCTGTTGGCCAGGCGGCGGCCAGTAAGCGGCAAGTGGCGCTAATGTCCGCAGCAGCATCAGCTGGTGTTGGCAAGAACCGCCATTGCATACAAAATAACTATACTACCAACAACAATAACAATTCTAAACGCTATGAGCTACCACAAATGGCCCATAACTCCCAAATCAAGAAGACAACAGGGAACAATAACAATAATAACAACAACAATAGCAGCAGCAATAACAACAACAATCTGCTGCTGTCCAAAGTGAACGCGCTGCCAGTGGCCGAGACGATCGAAGTGCGTGACAGTGACAGCGAAGACGAAGACCTGCTGACGATGCAGCAGAACGGCAAAAATGTGGATAGTGAAGAGGAAGTGGACGAACTGGCAGGCAAGCGATCGATAAAGAATGGTTGTGCCGTTGGAGGCGTGGGCGGTACTGCTTTACCGTATACCACATTTGTGGTAAGCGGAAGCAGCAGCAGCAATAGCAACAGCAACAGTGTGGCATCGAGTCATCAACAACAACAACTACAGCAGCAGCATTCGTACATGCAAGTGCACCAACAGCAAAAGGGATCTGGCACCAATGGTGCGAGTGGCACCCAGGCCAGCGCCAATCACAACAACAGCAAGCAGACAACCAAGACGGACAGCGCCAACGCCGACCTGGAGCGCACGCAACGCGAAATCGAGGAGGTCACGCAGGTGTTCACCAAGTGTAAGTGTCAGTTCGATACATTGATAAAACGCCAAGTAATTATTTGCTCAGTTTACTGCAAACTTGTTTAGCTAATTGCTATGAAATTGCTACAATTAGCTTGGTTAATGAAAGGAAAAATTCTCTTGTCTAAACAAATGCAAATATTAAAAATTGAATTTTCGCCTATTTTGAATTGAGATTGTGTGAATTGTAGCTGAAAGTGGAATTAAAATTCATATAATACTTAATCCTAGTTAAACTCGAATCGCGCCAGTTCGAATAACTGTAAATATTGACGGAAAAAATACACCAGCCAAACTTCAAAACGACTCAAGACGAAGCCCAGCGACAAGCCGGCAACTGTTCATATCACGTCCCCGTGTTTGTCGCGAGGTTTACGTTTCGTCTGTTGTTATGCCTTTACTTATCCACATACATGAACATATGTGCGCATGGATGTGCATATTTCTATTTTTATTTTTATTTTCGTACATGGAACAGTCGCTCGTATCGGCGGAAATTCCATTTCGCCTTCGAAGCGGTCACCTGAGCTATGGCGAACGCCACAGCCGAGTGGCGAGCCGGCTGCAATCCAGTGCAACAATCGCAAAAAGCGTGCCCAATGAAGCTGCACAGGCAGTTATCAAAAGCCATCAAAAGTGTCATAACGTATATGAAAATTCTTGGGCTTTAATTTACGCAGCAGCAGGCGGTCGTTCAGCTGCTGTTGATTGCCCGCCTATCTGTCTGTTTGTCTGTCAGCTTGGCTGTGTGTTGATTTGATTTTGCGTTTTTGAACTTGGCTGCCGAGTTGTGCCGCACAAATTGCGGTTCCAGAGCGTTCCATTGCCCACTTTTTATGGCGTTGAAACAGCTTACCGCCTTTTGTGTTTGACGAGTGGAAAAAAATGTTCGCACTTGATTTCATTTTGTATTTATTTTTTTTTGGTATTATGAAACGAGCCTCACGGCGTAAGCGAATTAAAGTGGCACAAGGCGATATCATGCTGTCATTGCTTACCAGTCAATTAAAAGTTCATAGTTAGACGAAGATATGCGAGTGGAAAATGGAATGTGGTGCTGGTGCTGGTGGTGATTCGATCATGGAAATGTCTACCAAAAACTTTCCGCATTTGTGAAATTTATGAAATATGGAAAATTTGAGTTTTGAAAAAGCGTACAATTGTCGGGGAAAAGTACTCTATCACTGAAAACAGGTGTTTTCCCTCTGAATGAAGAAAATTAACTCGGTCGAACCGACTTGATAGCTTACAAAAAAAGGATTCAGTTAAACTGGAGGAGTTTTAACTGATTTATATAAAAAGTACATAAAAAATATATACAAGTATGGGGTGTCCCAACAGAAACTTGCATTTTAAATTGGCTTAAAAATAATGAACGCACAGGTATTTTTCGAAACGGGTTCTTTTGGGAAATGTACATCGATGCCGTTAAGTATGAAATACAATTTCATTCATGTAACTGCCGTTGCTGGCTTTACAGTACGTCGTTCTTTCGACCCAATTTTTCACTACATTTTCCTATGTGTGCGGCTCTACGTGGGCAGTCCGATAAGTACTTAGCCCCACCGCCCGATGGTGCCACTATCGTAAGAGAAATTTACTATCGTGTAGTACATCCTCGTAGACGGCTACTGTTTCAGCCATATTGGGTTTGTAGTTTTGTATTGACCGCGTGTGGAAACGAACGTGTCCGCGGATTTTAGAAAAATGGAAAAGGAGCAATATCGGTCGTTGATTCGCCAAATTGGTCGCATTAGGCTACAAACAGATGCCCCATCCACCGTATTCTCCAGATTTGGCCCCGTGTGACTTCTTTTTGTTTCCAAACTTGAAAAATTCACTCGCCGGGCAGAAATTTGAGTCGAATGAGGTTATCGCCGCCACGGAGGCCTCCAGAAAACGTATTTTTCAGACGGGTTAAAGAAGTTGGACCATCGCTGGGTCAAGTGTATCGAGTTGAAAGGCGACTACGTTGAGAAATAAATCGCCACTTTTCAAAAATTTATTTATTTACTTATCGGACCACCCACGTATCTTACCGATGCCTGACGGCTCACATCCGGCCTATCGGCCTATCCTTCACGGTTCCTCACAAGAAATAGTCTAGCGGCTTCGCGGTCAAATCGCAGCTTCGCGGTGGCCAGTGCACATTTCCTTAACCCTTTCGGTTATTCTATGCCATATGGCATAGTCTCTTTTCAGTGCCTGTTTTAGGTAAAAAAACTTGTGGATACTATATTTTTGTTGTTCCTTAGAATAGTTTGAAGTTTTAGGAAAAATACGAAATTAATAAACTGAATAATTAAGTTGAGAGAAGAGAAGTATACACGTTTTTTTAATGGTATATCTTGAGATAGTGAAGGAAGAAGAAGCAGACCAAAACAGATAACTTTTTAATTTGACGTTTTCTTTCAATTTAGATACTTTTTTTAAAAAAATTTTGGCTGAAGTATATGAAGAAATATTCAAATTTTCGTTATGCATAAAAAGTTTTATGTTTAAGTAATTATTACAGCCACAACGATGTGGTTGCTCTCATAGAAAAACACTCCAAAATACAGGGGCCGAGTATAAAAATTTCAAAATTTCTTATGGAATGTTGCTAACATAACCACATAGAAGCCTAAAACGTAAAATTTAAAATTTTAACTTTCCCCAGTAAAAAGCTGTACCGAAAGGGTTAACGGCTGATTACACGATTTTCTGACTGTATCAGCGACTGAACATTCACTTTGGAAGTAAAATTTCAACACTTGCCAGCGTTCTTCGAGCGAAAAGCGATCCATATTCGTTAACCGTAGACAATAAAATAATTTACTGTCAAAGAATGACAGACGTAAGTGCCGCCTAAGCCGATTTATTCGCTAGTTCAAAATGCAACCAACAGATAGGACACCCTATATAAAGATTGTGGTGCGAAGTAGAGTTTAAATCGGGTTTTAAATAACTTAAATAATTCATTTCATTTCAAATTTTCTCTACTTGAATTCGTTGGGAGATTTATGAAAAAGTTTACACTCTACGGTTTTCAAGTCCATAAATGTGTTTCTGCAATTAAAAGCGAACTGTGAAGCTGCTCTTGACCAGCAGCTTATTCGTCAAAGTGTCTGCATTGAATGACAACGCTGTTCCTTCGCTATTAGCTTCTATCAGTTGTTTTCTATACTCGGTTGTAATGACTTTTCCTTCGCAGGACGTACAAACAATGAAGAATACACATGAACATCGGTTCCATAAGTGGCTTTGTGGAATTGAATAGTTTTGCTGGCATTGCTAGCGCCCTCTCACTGTTGGTTTTGTCTTTAGTTTTGTGTTTTCGCCTTTATAATCACGTACGGCTGCCTAGCTGTCCGTCCGTCTGTCTCTATGCTGCCATTTGCCTACAAGAGCGACAACAACAACAACAGCGAAGCAGCACAATGCAGTAAAACTGTGGAAGTGCAGCGCACCGTACAGTGCTGAGCTCGTGGTGCAGCGTGGGGTGGATTGGGTAGGTGGACGAGAAAGTGGAACACATGCGCTAGCAACCTTGACACATTTTACGGCGTTCTCATTTTGGCGTGACACGATTTTGGCCGACTATTTCATAAATGGCCAAGTGCACAGAATTTCGTACATACAGTGTTGGACAAAACTTTTGCAACTACAATGCAATGTTCATATTATTGGAAAATTTAGAGTAATTTCTAAACATTTGCAGTGTTTTCAATTTACATAATTTTAATATTAATATTTAATATTTCCAGCATGAAATATTCACATAATTTTTCCACATTACTTATTTTATATATTTACATAAGAAAGAAAACTAAAAATTCATATATTCAGAATGCGACAAAACAATTGCAACTAAAAGAAGATTTAAATGTATTCACTAAGTTAATATTTTGATGCAAAACAGTTGTTTTTAATTACTGTTTTACATCCGTGGGGCATTGACTCGTCCATTGGAATGTTGTTTCAGGCTTACTGATCTCTCAGAAAAAAATCGTCCTTATTTGCAACATTTGTTCTATCGATCCGTTGTTTGACGATTTTTCAAAAGTTTTCCATAGGGTTAAGGTCTGGAAATTGAGCGGGCCAACTCGTAACATTCACTTGTTTGCGTTTGAACCACTTTTTCACTGTTTTTTAAGTATGTTTGGGACTGTTGTCCTGCTGGAATGTCCACTTTAGAGGCATTTCCCACTCCGCATACGGCAGTATCACGGTTTTTTTTTATTTTTGCAAAAATTTAATTATTAATAATTGCTGAAATGTTTAGTAATAAGCAAAAATTAAAAGGAACGGAATACGTGCAGAAATTACTCAGTAAAAAAAATTGAACAATTGCATTGCAGTTGCAAATATTTTATCCGACACTGTATGTACACATTGAATGCATATTTGGCCAATGTGGTGGCAGTTGTTGGGCGCGCATTGCTCGCGGCACAATTTGTTGCTTGCGGAAAGGCATTTATTGGCGACACGGTTTTAGTTATTTAAAAGCTCGCCTGTTGATTTCCTCCCACAACAACGATGGACAAGTGAATTGAGAGCGTAATACGCAACGAACATACTACTGTGGGCAAAAAATAGTAAGACTTTCTAATTTCAATTTCGCGTGGAAACCCATTCGTCGAAATATTTTTTTTCTAGGTTGGTATGACTGTCAGTGACATCTGTGCCAAATGTCACATCAAAATAATCATTAGTGTTTATTAAACGCTTGTCTTTCTGAAGTACAAAAAGTGCATTCGGCGATTTTTACAATGATTGACATTATTCAACAAAGAAGTTCCATCAAATTTTGTGTGCGGAATCAAATTTATGGTGCCGAAACGTTCAATAGCGAAGCTATTCGTAAAAAGAAGCTGGCATTATGGGCCAACAACTCTTGGTTTTTGCACCACGATAATGCACCGTCGCATACTGCATCGATTCTTCGTGAGTTTTTCGCCAAAAATTCAACCAATATCGTTCCACAACCACCGTATTCGCCTGATTTAGCAACGTGTGACTTCTGGCTGTTCAGCAAACTCAAACGACCGCTCTGGGGAAAGCGTTTTGAGTCAATTGAAGACATTAAACGTGAATCGCTATGCGCATTGAAGGCTATTCCGGAAATTGACTTTAACAACTGTTTCGAGGCACAAGTGTATTGGGGCCGGGGGGATTACTTTGAGGGTACGAAATAGATTTGGAAGAATAAATAAAGAATTTTAAAATTATGAACAAAGTCTTACTATTTTTTGCCCACAGTAGAATATAAATAACACGCGAAAAATTCAAATGCAAGCTTTCTCTTTTAGTAAGTCGTATTTGTTGTTGCCAACTGTATATGTTTTCATATTTCTCGTAGTTAAGGCCGAAATTGGGTTACCTGTTAAATTGAGTAACACATCAACGTACATAGAGACATAAAAAATAAGAAATTGGGGCGTCCTCCATTTTGGACAGAGCTCACTCGTTTCTTGTTGCTGCTGTGCCAACCATCTGTCGCTTGCTCGTATTGTCAACAAGTTGTAAACGAAATTGTTGTCCCGAAAGCAAAAAAACAAAAACATATGCAATCTAATTAAATAGTATTTCACTTAATGATTGCCAGCATACGTAACCTCACTTTCTCATACGCTCCAATTCTCCGCCACTCTGCACACGTACGAGCACACACACACACACCATACTTATCTCTTCCCCAAGATAGCGCGCGTTCTCTCCGCTTCGGTGAGCTCTCACGTGCACTTGCTCGCCTCGCCGCTTGCGCTGGCATTGTAAATGGATGTTCAGTTTATTTCTTTCTACGTGTTGCTGCTGGCATTGTGCGTAGATACGTTGAGTATTTGCTTCAGTCAATAAAATGCAAAACGCCGCAAACTGCGGCAGCGATAAACAGAAAATTGCGCGTGCAGGCCTCATCGAAAATTTCGATCTGCACGTTTGTTCGATGATATTCACGTGATTGCTGCTCGGTGCTCAGTGGCAGGCGGTTTGGGTCAGCTGTTGCCAATTGTCACTGCGGCTGGTGGCGGGCGATCGCCCCCCCCCCCCCAATTATGCGGCTGAGCGCTACACGCTTTCGAAGTTGGAACGGTTTGTTATTACATACAGTATGTCAAGAATGAGTTTACACACAGAAAATAAATTCAATTTTTCAACTTTATGATCAAAAAATACTACTTTTTATTTATGTAAATAAATTTTTTTTGACCAATTATAGTTATTTACATTGTTTTAAAAAGGTAACATAAAATAAACTGCAAGTTCAACGCAACAGAAAGGAAAAGTACAACAAAACAAATTATCACCCCAATTTTTTAGTGTCAAGTAACTCTTTTCACAACGATTCCTGGAATTGATTTTCGCACCAATTCAACGATGAACTGAACATTTACCGTAATCTTTGCTCTGTGTTTTTAAATTCTATGAATTAGCTGTCATTTGTCATTGAGTTATTGAGTCATTTGCTGATTGAGTTTTGCTTTGTACGCATCATAAAATTGTGTTTTGTGTCAAAATTGTGTTTTTAAAATGCCAGGCAAAAGGATGTCGTTTGAAGTGGTGCAGTTGGTGTACTACAATCACCATTTGGGAAAAAGTGTGCAAGAGCTCTCGGAAATGTTCGCTGTTACACGGAAGACAATATACAATGTCCCAAATCGAGCTGAAAACGAGGGTAGATTGGAGCCGAAAAGTGGGGGTGGTCCCAAGCCAAAAATAACTAAACGTGCAGAACGCGTAATGATGAGGAAAATCAATCAAAACCCTCGGATTTCGACCAGAGCTCTTGCGAGTGAGCTGAAGGAAGAGTGTGATATTGTTGTTTCCCATGAAACAGTACGACAGGCCATACTGCGAAACAAATACTCATCAAGAGCTGCACGTAAGAAACCGCTGCTTTCTGTGCAAAATATCGAAAAGCGTTTCTCCTTCGCTACGATGCTCATTTCTCAACCATCTGACTATTGGGACGACGTCATATTCTGATATGAGACGAAAATGATGTATTACAACGATGGACCAACTAGACCGTGGCGCAAGGCATTAACATCGTTACAAAACCGCAACATCGTCCCGACTGTTAAATTTGGAAAGTTGTCTATCATGATTTGGGGGTGCATCTCAAGCAGAGGAGTAGGAGACTTAGCTTTTATAGAGACAACAATGGACGCGCAACAATATTTCAACATTTTGAGGAGTCAATTGACAAATAGTGCGAAGAAATTTGGGTTCATCAGAAACAACAAACCACATTTTAAATTTTATCAGGACAACGATCCGAAACATAAGGCGCATATGCTGCGGATGTGGCTCCTGTATAACTGCGGAAAAGTGATGGATACACCGGCCCGGAGTCCCGACTTAAACCCCATCGAAAATTTATGGGCTCACTTAAAGAAACAGGTCGCTAAAAGACAACCGAAAAACCAAACAGCAATACTCGAAGAGTGGGAAAAGATACCGAGCAATTATGACCTGAAAAAGTTGGTTCATTCCATGAAAAAACGGCTACAATGCATGATAGATGCTAAAGGTGGTCATACTGAATATTAAATATGTAATAAAATGAAGTTCTTAATTAATATTAACTTTAAATTATTCATTAAAGATACTTCTAATTTTTTGTGAAAAGAGTTTCTTGACAGTGAAAAAATTTAGTAGTAATTTGTTTTGTTGCACTTTTCCGTTCTGTTGCGTTGAACTTGCAGTTTATTTTATGTTATCTTTTTAAAACAATGTAAATAACCATAATTGATCAAAAAAAATTTATTCACATAAATAAAAAGGAATATTTTTTAGCATAAAGTTGAAAAATTGAATTTATTTTCTGTGTGTAAACTCATTCTTGACATACTGTATGTTTCAGTAGTGCTCTTAGTTGTTGCACTCTCGCTTTGTCGCTCGTTCGATGTGTCCCAATTGTCACATGCAATGCTTATTATTTCTGTGGTCAAAAAGCGATAACCGCTTAAGTCGCCAGTTACCCGAGACGTAACTTAGTCTGACATGTCAGCCATACGCGAAAGTTCTACAACTGGTTACAAAAGACTTAGAATGTAAATTTAGAACTTAACCGTAAACTTAAAAATCTGTTTCGTTTTGGTTTCTAAATTTATGTTTATGGAAAACGCAATCAGCTGATGATTTCATTTAAAGAAATATTGCCACTCTGTTCTGAATGAATTGTAAAACCAACAAATTACCAGAGTTACATTCAAGAATATTAAGTGAAAATATGTCGGAAAAAGTTTAAGAATACATTCATACATTCAAGAATATTAAGTGAAAATATGTCGGGAAAAGTTTAAGTTCTGCGTTTTGGGTAAGTAAGACAGAATTGAGTAATGACTGCCCCCATTTTCCTTGACTGAGCCGTATATTTGTTTCTAATTGGGGGAGTTTGTAACTTTAAAACAAAATAACTTTATATAAGTAAATTCGCTTATGTTATAATGAACACATATTTCATTAGCAACAATCGCCTAAATTTGTTTAAGCGTTGCGCTTCTTATTGTTTTGTTTTTTCTTTAAAAGTTTGCATAGACTTAAGTTGTTATATCACAATTTTTAAATCAATGTTTGGCCAAATTGCCAACATGTCAATTAAGTCGATATTAGTGCAATAAATGTGAGTTAGTCAATGTGCAATAATCTCCATAATTCGATTTTTTTTCTAAAATGTTATCTAAATAAAAGACTTTTTCCATACATACTTAGCGAATTCTTATAACTTATAAAAACTTAATGTTATTGACAAATTTGTTTAATACTTTAATACGAGATTACTCGAAATAGCAATTTTTGGTTTTTACCACAAATTTATCTATTGCTGAACATTTTGGTTTGTTGCTGTTCGGGCGCTCGCTTTACATCTCGTTGCTATAAATACAGCAAACAATATGCTTCTTCTAATGTGTGTGTTCACTATGTTATATTTATTTTTGTTTCCCACTAAATTTGTATGCTTCTTCAGCATTCCCGTTGGCTCACAACAAACCATATCCCCGCACCCCAGCCCACTCGGTTTTCTCGTAAAGCAAGTAAACTTTGATCGATGCACGTTGGCTCATTCGTCAGACGTGTTAGTCAGCCATTCATGCCGTCAGCCCGTGGGCCACTTTGTGCCTCGCAATAAATTTTGCTTCATAGCTCGCTCATTGTTTTTAATTTTACTTTCTTTCTCACTGCTTTCTTCGCCACTTTGCCTATCTAAAGTTTGTTGTTTTGAGAAAAGAATCAGACAGTTTTGCATTGGGCAAATGAGCTGCACAGCGACCTCACTCTCCTCCGTAAATGGTCCGCTATGTAGGTTGTGGTGATTTGTTACTCTGCGTTTGGCGCACCAGTGCCATAGCCACTCACGTCATGTTGAATAAAGCTTATGCTGAGTTGTTGCATTTATTTTTAGCTGCTATGGCATTTCTTCAATGTTTACACTTGACGTGCGTCTAGTGCGCGCTATGTTAATTTTCTAGTCGTGCTATCGAAATCTACTGTTTTTGATATTTTTTGGGGTTCAATTTAGTTCGTGAAGGCATTTCTAGTTGTTGTATATTGAATAAAATAATAAGTACGTTGAAAACTGTAAATATTGTGAAATGACTAATTAAATAATGAAGGCATCACTGAATGAAATATTTATTTATTTATTTATTTATTTACTTGCAAGGTACTTGCACAATATGAAGCAATAAAGTAGTAAACATAAATCACGAAATTAAAAGAGAACAGAAAAGAGAGAAGAAAGAAAATTCCATTAAATATTAGAAAAGTATTGAAAAAGTTTATTTTTGAAATTAATGGCGTTGGTCGCACGTTTTATGCTTGTTGGAAGTGCGTCCCACAGAGAAACCAAGTGGACAAAAAATTGTCGATCAGTTATTAACCCATTCGAGACCGATTGCACACCATGTGTGCAATGGATTTCCGAGCCTATAAGACAGCCTGCACACCGTGTGTTCAATAACAGTAATGTGAAATTATCAGTTATTCTGAGTAAACTAGTCGTCGAAATAAGAATTTTCTGGAACTAATGAAATCTGTGAAGTACAGGAAAACAAAATTTGGCATTGGTTTTACTGTGTACCAAAAAGTCTAAAAATGATCTGAAATGAATGAAAAAGAACAATAGGTAGGTAGGTTAAGGGGTTAGGTCCACTTGTAAGGCAAACAAAGAACGCTTTTTTGCAAATTTTTTCTGAAGACGGGTTTTATTATTTATGAATAAATCTTTTTATACATTAAAGATACACATTTCAAGAAGTTACAAAAAAAATTTGCATGTCAAAATGTCCATAATATTAAGAGATATAGTCAATTTGCTGAGACACCAAAAAAAAAGACGTTTTGCGGTGATCACGATTGCAGAAGTCTTGATCATCTGAAACCAAAAAAACGAACGGGGATCTCCAGTAAATCAGTTAATGCTCCGGATGGACGAAGAGTTTGTTCATATTTTGATTTGTCGCAACATGGCGGACGTTCAAAGTCAAAATTTTTTTTACCCAAATTTTCGTAACTTTTTCGGCTATAAAAAAAAAAAATTCATCGTACAAAAAAATCCTTCGTCCATCCGGAGGACAATTATATGTAAGATGTATGTATGTATTTCAATGTAGTACATCTCGGCGAATAATAGTCCGATTGATCTAAAAATTTCAGGGAATACTTTTGAAATGTTATACTTTTAGAAAATGTAATAAAAAAAGAAATCGATTTTTTAAAAATCATGAGTGGACCTAACCCCTTAAGTGGTCACCTCTAGGGCATCACTTAGGCCTTGTGGCCCATTGTTTTACCACGTGGGGGGTAACCACTTCATCTATCCGATTCCATTGTTCATTGGAGCCACTTGGAGGATCTAATGAATTTGTAAATGTTGCTCGGTGACGTCTTTTCGAGGTCAGCTAAGCAACTCAGAAAGTGCCTGCCCAGGTGTCGTAAGCGCGTTCTCGCAAGCGCTGGACATGTGCAGAGGAGGTGCTCGACGGTCTCCTCGCAGTCCTCGTCCGTGCAGCTTCTGCAGAAATCGTTATAAGGCAGACCAAGTCTGCTAGCATGTAGGCCAATGAGGCAGTGTCCAGTAATGACTCCTACAACAATCCCTATCGAGGGTTTGTTCAGCAGGATCAGTTCCTTGGATCTGCTCTGGTTGGTCAAAGGCCAGATTTGTCTAGTTGTGGTGCACGTTTGCTCGTTGCGCCATCTAGTTCTCGCTCTGCTCGAGTATACCTTTCCAAAGTGTAACTTACAAGTGGAGAGTGGTATTCCCACTACCTCCACCGCGCTGATGGATTGCAGCTCCGTGCCTGCTCTTGCCAGCTCGTCGGCTATACAATTACCCTCTATGTCCTTGTGCCCAGGCACCTAGCAGAGGTGCACTCTGTACTGCGCTGAAATCTCATTAAGAGATTTGCGGCAGTGGAGGGCTGTTTTAGAACGGGGGTGAGCGCTCAGGAGAGCTTGTATTGCTGCCTGGCTGTCGGTGTAAATATAGTAGTGATGTCCCTGTAGGATATCATATTAACTCTGAGCCAGGCAGATGCCTGGCTGATGGCCGTGAGTTCGGCTTGGAAAACGCTGCAGTGATCCGGTAACCGGAATGATAATCTAAGGTCCTAGCTTTTGCAGTATACACCGCTGCCAACCTTGTCATTCATCTTTGAGCCGTCTATGTAGTAGGTCGCCATATTGTAGGCCTCTTCTGGTAGCTCTCGGTTCTCTCATTCGTTCCTAGAAGGGATCTTAGCACTAAAAAGTGGTTTTGATAGTGGTTTGGGGATAGTGTAGTCAATCTCCGTTACATTGCACGAAATTCTGTTGACAATGGTAGCGTGTCCTACATCTTGACCATGGTAGAAAAAAAAAATGAACAATAAAAAGAAAAAAAATTTCGCTCCTGGGACCGTGTTCGAAAAAAATCGTCGTCTCGAATGGGTTAAGTGCTTGTGCCTGAGCAGTATGGGATGAAAAGATTCTTATATCGTACAAATATTCTGGCTGTTTGGAGTTTATAATTTTTTGAACTAAGATAAGTGCATGCGACTTCAACATATTAGTAAAAGAGCAAACAAAGATTTTACGAGTTTTAACTTAACAGCAGTTGATATGTAGCTCGTTGTCGGACTAAGACCAGATAGTTCACCAAGGCGAATTGATACAGGTGATAGCGTAAGGGCAACAACAAAAATTCAATGTATTTTTTTTTCTGGGATTAGATTGTCAAAATCAGCCAATCAGAACAAAGCTTGCTTTTTTCATTTTTAAACTGTCAAAGTTTTACACAGGCATTTTGACAATCTAGACCATTTCCACCAGAAAAAAATCAATTCACCTCATCCAACGAGATCAGTTGTATTAATTCGCCTTGTAGTTCACCATAGATACGGGAAACTGTCTTATTGACATGTGTTTTAAAATTAAAACTACCGTTGAAATATATGCCAAGGTTTTTTATCTTGTTAACGTAATTAACCGGAGAGTTCTACTGGTACGATCGATAAAAAAATTAAATTTACTGTTAAATTCAATAATTAAATTCACTTTATTTAATTACATATTGAATACATAACTTGGATGCATTGCTTCAAATCGTGAAATCATATAATGGATTCGTTAAATTCGTAAATAAAATTTGCTGTCATAGTCTTTATCTTTACGGTGTCCATTAATTGAAGCTCAGTTCTGTTTTTGAGTGAATAACACGTGCCAAGTTCTCACACTTTCAAATAACATTTGTCACTAAAAATTCTTCACTTCATGGCACACACAGCTGTGACGACAGGAAGACACCCAATCTTCTGTTGTGACTGTCTTAAAATATTTTTTGCTGAAGTTCAAAATAATGAGGCTTGAACTTTAGATTGAAATTCATTAATGGGTTTTGGTAATAGAAGTATTTCGATGTTTTAGTATTGTGTTATTCTAAGAGCCAATAACTCCTAAAAACCTCTAGTAAATAGATAGATACATTATTTTTAACAATAGCCGTATTCACGATCTGTGGTTTTTGGTAACATTCCGCAGTATTCTGTATTTTCTTGATAGTGATCTCACTTTATGGATTCTACTATCGATAAATTCTTCCAATCATGGCAAGTATTTTAATTGAATTTAATATTCGTCAACTCTTACAAAACATGTTCTAAGGACACTTAAATATAAATTTCAGGGACTTAACTATTATAAGTTTTTTAAGAAATTAATTGCAATGTAACTATTACAATGCAACATCAATTTTATTTGTTGATTATAATTATTATTTGTGACAATTAATTTTTACGTTGCATAATAACTGTTATGACAAATAAATATGTTTTCCATTTTCGATAATTATTATTTTGGGATTTATTTTATTTACATTGCTTTATAACTTTTATTTATGACTTTTTTTATTTACGTTACCGATAACTATTATTTTGAGAAAATTTTTTTTTACGTTGCTTCATAACTTTTATTTATGATTTTTTGTTATTTACGTTGCCAATAACTATTATTTAAAAGACAATTTTTTTTACGTTGCCTTTTACCTTTATGAAACAAATTTTTTTTATTTACTTTGCCTTACCACATTTTGAGTATGAATTGATTTTGAATTGTTTAGTTGTGGGTGGAAATTAGGTTTCTGCAGTTAATTTGCGTTTGTCAATTTAGAACAATTAAAATTAATTCATATCCAAAATGTAGTAATTCAACGTAAAAAATTTGTTTTTCAAAATAATAGTTATCGGCAACGTAAATGAAATAAAAATCATAAATAAAAGTTATGAAGCAACGTAAAAAAAATACGTCTCAAAATAATAGTTATCGGTAACGTAAATTAAAAAAGTCATAAATAAAAGTTATGAAGAAATGTAAAAAACAAAAATCGCAAAATAATAATTATCGACAACGAAAATATATTTGTTATTTATAATAGTTATTATGCAACTCAAAAATATTAATTACATGATAATAGTTATAGGCAACGTAACAAATTTCTTATTGGGAATAATTATTATAAAGCAATAATTTTAGAAATTTCTTAAATTAGAACAATTTTTTTATTCCCAAAAATATGGATAATAATTATTTTAGGTCTCTGATAACTTTTCATTTTGAACTGCGTTCGAATTGATGCTATTTTCGGATTTTTTGCTTATTCCCGGCATTGTTTACTTGCACGTATTAATGAGAATTCTTCAAATTGAAAGTGTCGCGGAATTTTTATCTGTACCAAAAATTTTCATCTCTAACAAAATGTAAACAAGATCAGCTGTTTTTGCAAATACTAAGTATTTACAATGAGGTCATTCACGATCTGCTAATATTTTATTTTGAAAGCTATGAAGATAAGCAAAACTAATTAATAATTTTATTTATTCTAAAACATCAGTGATGGACTTAATCTCACACATTCATCCAAGTGAAAACTTTATGACTCCTCGTTCCTTAACCCATTCGAGACGACGTCAGCTTGCACATTCCTCCAGAAACCGCTAGTTCCGCCTGTATTGTTTTTTGTTTTTGTTACTCAGAACTCCTCAACTGCGCTTCAAGCATGCGAAAAGGTGAGCAGCCGTTTTTGACACAGTGCGGAAGTGATTATCTGTTTTCATACATTTAATTATTATGTATAGCTGTGTAATTGCACATTGAGTAGGTATGCAAAGAAAGTCGGCCATCAGCTCCGGTAATTAGTGCGACTTTAAACAAATACTGCGAATCTTGTGTGCGTGTGTGTGTGTGTATGGGTTCAACTTGTTGAGTGTGTTCATTAAGTGCTCATTAAAATTTTGTGTTCACCTAACAACCACAGCTGTCATAGTCACCACAAAAAAAAACTAACTCTATCACTTCTTATTTCATTGCCAGTCAAAATTGCAGTTCAAGGTTTTGCGTCGATTTTTGAAAATGTTCAACAAAAGCAAAAAATTATAAATAAAGTGAAACGCCGAACTTGAACAAACACACAACAACAGTGTACAGTAGTAACACACAAACAAACTAAATATACAATTTATGAGTTTAAGTTATGAATTTTTTCTTTGTGGTTTGAGAATACAATTTTCCATAAACTTCTGCAGTTGTTTTAAATTTGTTGTAGTTAGTTTTTTGCATGTCTGCTGCAAGCGTTGTCAGCTTTTTTACAACGACTGCAGCTGGCTGGTTGACTGTCAGTGACGTCAGCGCGTGGCGCATTTCTTGTTGCTAACGTTTATATTTGTTTGTTGTTTTCGTTTTTATTTGCTTTGATTTTGCTCTGCAAACTGTAACAACAACAATAGCGGTGTTCAGCAATTTCAGCGGTGCTTGCAATTTTTTTCGCGTGTATGTTTCCGTCGCCGCATACGCATTGTCGCCGTTATCTACACAGCGTTGCCTGCCCGAGTCTTTCGAAAAATTATTGCCATTTTGCCTGACAAAAATTCAAAATTATGTGAAAAAAAATCACAAAATTTCTATTATGAATGCAGTAGGTACAATAAAAGTAAGTAAAATAACAAAGTTCATTTATGCATGTCTTAAAAAGTCAAGGAATATTTCCTTAAAATTTTTGGTAGTTTTTCAAACAATAAAAACTTCCATGCAAAAATGATAATTTTGTATAAACAAAATCGGTAAAATCTTCATTGCACCGGAAAATCGTCAGAACGCCCACATCGTAACTCTGGCAACGCTGCATCTGCGAAGTATTTATTCTCTTCGAGAGTTGATTATTATTGTTGCTCTGGCGATAATTTGATTTTCGCTGACGGAGAGCGCAAATTTTATTTTTATTAGTTTTATTTTTATTTATTTGTATTATGTATTGTGGCTGTTGTTGTTGTCATTGTTGCTGCTGTTCACCGTGCAAACGCGCGCTTCATACCCGCTGCAGCGCGCTGTCATTCGAGATAAGATACCCGGTGGTAGCCTTCTTGCTGTTGAGCCGCAACGCCACAACCGCACGTCCGTCTGGCACGTTTCTACGAACGAACGACGAATTTGCTCAGAAACCAGCACAGTACGATTTAATTTTTTGTAATATTTTGTGGTTGTTCATTTCATTGCATGCGCCAGCAAATATACGTACATATATAAGAAAATATATTTTTGCAAGTTTTTCACTATTTGTATATGTGGTGTATGTGTTTCTTTGTTGTATTTTTTTATTTCTTTATACTTTTTACGCTTTTATTTTTCTAGTTGCTGTTATTGTTGTTGCAGTTCACACTTGTTGTTGCCAAGTCGTTGCTGCCGCTGACTTTGGCTGCTAATTGCTCACAGTTATTGCTTTGTTTTTTGCTGTTTTCTGCTACTTGGTTGGTGTTGTTATTGTGTTGCGGTGTTTATTACATTTTATTTAGCATTGGCCAGTTTTTATTTACTCTGAGATAAGACACACAATACATACATATTTTCCGTTTTATCGCTACCATACCAAATAAAGGGCGCTATGGAAACACTTAATCACAACAATAACAACAAGAATACGACAAATAACAATCAACACTAGAAAGCAGAAATAAAATTGAATGAAGAAAAAAACCATAATGACAAGAAAGCAATGTATTATCACTGCCTATGGTCATTAGGTCTCTGTTAACACGAAAACAATAACAACAAATGCAAAACAGTGGTCACAGCAGAATGTCGCGTACACACATCAGCACAAATTTGTGTTTATTGTATGCGATTAATGTGTGTGTGTGTGTGATGTTATCAGTCCTCTTTGCAGCTAAAACAGAATATTTATTTAATTTTGTTTTGTCCCTTCATTCGTTTTTAAAACGTGAAGTGTTCGCGCTTAGTCGGCAAATTGTAATCGCTTTTTCATATATTTTCGAAGCCTCGAACCGAATTGTTATTTTCTGTACAATAAGTTTCCATTGCATTATAGGTCGGAGTTATTAATTCGATAGAATGCCGATATGTGATCCTTGCAAAGCGTTAGCGCATTTTATACCATCTGAAAGCATCCGGAACTAGATTTTTATTATGATAACGATTGACCAAATTGTGTGTAAGAATTTGTTTCGTAGGATCTCGTTAACCTTCAATCGGTTTTTAGACAGCTGAATAGTTCTTCTGAAAAAAGAGCTAATAAGTTGTTAGTCGTCAGTCGGAGCTACAATCAGTTGAATGATTTTGTATAAGTCTACTCATTTCCAAAGTCACCCTTAAACATAGATTATCTCGACTTTCTGTTAGGGTATTGCTTACTTTCGACCATTTTTGGAAAGATGGAGAGTTTTTCTGAAAAATTAGCCACATATCAGGTCTTTCGCCCTTCTGGTTTCGGAGCTACAGGTAGTTGAAGCTAGTTGACTTTTTCAAAGTCACCCTTAAACATAGTTTTTTTTTCGACTTTCCGCTGGGATTTTGGAGACTTTTCTAAAGAATGAATTAAAGTGACAGATCAACGTATTTTCAATCATTCTCATCGCTTTTGAGGATGTTTTAGATTAGAAAACAACTGAAAGGGAAAACGAATTCCCGGAAGTTTTTGGACCTCGAAATAATATTCAGAATTGGGTTAAATAACAGTATTAGCATTTACATACATATAAATATTGGACTGTAGCTCTATTTATATTCTCGTTTATTTAGTTTTTGCTTAGAATTTGCAGTTTTTGTGTAGAAATTTTATCAAAATTGCGTATAGACTGTGTGTAAACCATCAAAGTATGGTTGGCGTTTCTACGAGAAAAATTCTTGGCATAATTTTCGAAAAGAGTTTTTGAAATTCCAAACAAAAATGCCGCATACCAAATTTAAGGTTTTTTTGTTTAATTGTATTTCATTTAATAGGTTCAGCACACATTCTGCACGTTTTATGTATAGGCTGCCAAAAAATTCTAAATGAACTCAACGACGCTCGTTGGTGGGGCCGCTCATGTGTGACGCGCACCCAGGCAACGCAAAACTTGAATGATTCCAATGCAGATGAACTTTGGCAAGGTCGCTTAAAGAAAAGAACTGACTAATAACATTCGTTGGCTATTTTTGTGATGGCTCTTCGGCATTTTCGGCTTGAGTGCGAAATTTCCGAGCAAATGACAAAATACCCCACTTGGAGAGAATCGACCACAACTGGCTCAAGTGTCGAACAGTGTTGGTAAACAAATTTTGTCGTGCACAAACTTTACACACAACACATTAGTTGCTCACTTTTAAAGCGTGTTTTCCAATAATATTACAACTGGTAGATCAATTATTGATATCATTGCAAAACAGACACTCTTTCGGTTGTTTCGGCATTTGCGTTATCGTATGCGCACTTGCTGCTCATATTTGACCGACCTCGTGAACAGAAAACAAGTTCCGTATAATTCGTTGCCACCGTTCGACCCGCTCCCGGCCAGCGTACGCTCACTCACATTGCCATTCGGGTATGCGACTGTGAGTGCTGGCATATTTAAATATTATTTAGAATTCGCCAGTTCAATAACCCTGCACACAGCTACAGGCACAGCCCGAATCATTTCATTGTATTTCATTTCATTATTGGAGAACTTGTGCTGGAAGTGCGGTGCGTCAGTGGCGGAATCTTTAGAAGACGTTGTTTGTGCGCGGATACGTGGGGAGCATTGTGGGAGCGTCAACATTGCATTGCGGTCACTTTGACTGATTTTCATATTAAAAAGTAAAACGCCTAAACCAGAGTTTTAGTGAAAAAAGCAAAATAAGTTAGTGTTGGTGGGTTAAGTCTTTTTGTCGGTACACTTTTAATTGTTCACTCTTTTCTAACGTAGATATGTGTTCTTTAAATAAAAGAAAAAAATTAAACTATATGAAGTGTTGAAAATTAAACTCTTCCAGGGCTTCTGGCTTCTTGCTGACTTTAGTTTTCTTCATTCTTCGTTCTAAAACTAAACATGATTTTGTCAAGTCAAACCTATGACTCAATATTTGCGTTCTGCATCTTGCTGAGTGGCTTGTCCATTTTAACTTTGAGCCACTGTACACGGCCATCTGCGTGTAGGTTATAACCAGGGAAAGGATTTTGAGGACCTAAAAACCTATAAAAAAGGCAAAATAAAATAGCAAAAAAGGCACGGAAAGGCACTAAAAATGTCAAAAAGGCAGAAAAAGGCACTAAAAACTGCATAAAAAGGCAAATAGGGCATTAACCCATTTTCGACCGCTGGTCGATTTTTCGACCAGCCACTTTGAAGGATAGTAGCTCTGCACTTAGACATTATATCTTTGAACTTTTGATGCAGAAAATAGCTTTGGTCTTTTGGTAACCCCTCGAAATAATAATTTTTTTTAAAAACGATAAATTTAGAGATGTTGGCAAAGGCACGAAAAAAGCATTTTTTTTAGTCATATTTTGAATATTCTGAAAGACATATAACCTTTTCAAATTATTGATTTATTATTGATTATTTATGAAGCCTAAAGACCAAAATACCACAAATCAATTGATATCCATAAGATTATGAAAATATTTTTACCTCTCAGCACCGCGTACTTTTCAGTGGTCGAAAAATCGACCATTGGCCAGAAGTCGTCATGTATGTACATATATAAACCAACAATTGTTTGTTTTCATGCTTGATTATTATTTGACTAAAACTATGTACATATACATATATTTGTTTTTATTTGAAATTGAATTTTTATTAATTTATAAAAAAAAAATTGTAAAAGAAAAAACAAAAAAAATCAAAAAATATTCTTGATTAAGGTCCTAAATGTAAGTCCTTAAAAGGAATTAAAAAAATATTGGCTATTTCTGGTAGCGGCCGAAAATGGGTTAAAAACTGTTAAAAAGGCAAAAACAGGCATTTAAAAATAAGAAAAAATACTAGAAAATCTAAAAAAAGGGAAACGGTATGTATTTTTTTAATAATTTTATTTCATCTGACGTATGCAACATACAATATTTATACCTCGTTTTTTGTAAAAGAAAAGGAACATCAAGGTTTTCAAAATTAGTTTAAAAACTAAAACTGAGATATTTTAATTGAAATGTAGGCACATATTTTAAATTCATATTTTTAATTCTCATATTAAAACATTTTTTTTTTATTTAAATATTAAAAAAGTAATACAATTACAATTTTAAGATAAAAGGAATACAGCAACTGGCAACTGAGGCCTTCGGCTATTAAAACATAAAAGCCGTACTTGTATCACATTTGGCATGTTTTTTCTTTAAATTTTCCACTGCACAACACAAATTACGGCTTAGGAATGATCAAATCAATGTAAAAGCATTGATAAGTTAACGAAATTGCAATGTTGCCACTTAATTTTTTTTTCGTTTCAAGGTATTTTTGCGAAACAAAAGGGGGAAAATATTAAAAACGAAAGAAAAATAAAAAGGCGCTCGACAAATCTTGAAAAAGGAATTTTGTGACATTTATAGGTAAAATAGGCACTAAAAAAAGGCATTTATGGGTGAAAAACGCAAATTGCCTTTTAATAAAAGTGGTATATTTCTAATCAGGAGGGAGTATATTTCTAATTCGTGCTCATTTTCAATCAGAAATGCTCTCTATCTAGCAGTAAGCAAAAAAGACAATTTCCACAAAATCCTTTCCCTGGTTATAACACTGTGCGACAGTAATTTCGACCTATCCAAAAGATGATATAGGCGTGAAACAACATGTCATCCTTAGCAACTTTGAAATATTTTTGTCCTAAAAACTTTAACATCGTTTTAAAGAATATCGGATCAAAAAACTGTGTACGCCATGTTACTATGATTGACCTCTTCAATCCTATATAATCTTTTGGATGGGTCTCGACAAAAGTGTTTTTGTAATAAGTAGGGGAATTCTTTGTAAGGTGCCACCCCATAGCTTTTTGGCGCATAACTCCTTAGAAAATTAACGTATCGCCTTAATCGTTAATATACCGTTGGAAAGAGGTTTTAAAGAGCTATGATCCAAGGTAACACTTAATTTAAATTTTTCGTAAATACGAATTTTACAGCCAATTTCCCAAAGTGTTCCAAATCGACACCCTAAAATTTTTTAATGTAAAGTGCCACCCCCTAAAAAAACCACTAAAAACGTAAAAATCTCAAGTCAGAATGCATGATTTAGAAAATGTATGAAAGATTATTGAATTTAATTTAAATATAAAATGACCGAAATCAAAATGAAAATTGAATGGTAACGAATACAACGGTAATTATATGGAAATTAATAAACAAAACTGAACTGAACTTTATTCCTCATGATAGCATTAGAGAAAAATTTACTAAGAACACTTTAAATTCATTTTATTGACGGTCCCGAGCAACAAAAAGGCAAAAAAAAACCTTACAAAAAAAGGTGGCACTTTACTTTTTTATTCCATTTTGGAAATCATTGTATAAATTTTTTCCTTTTACGATATGCTCGGATATCATTTCGGGTTATGAAAAACCATTAAAAATTAAGTCCAACACTGGTATTTACCTTAGTTTTTTATAAGTTTTTGGTTACTTTTTCACCGCAAGAAAAACTTTCAGTTTTCATTTTTATGTTTTTCTTAACCAAATTTGGCACTTTTTTTACCCAGAACGTGTTATTGCGTCTGTTCCCTCAAAAACCACATTAAAATTGATGATGTCATATATACCTTAACCCTTTCAGTCACAATGTCCAATATATTGGACTACAGCCCATACAATTCATACAGAACGGGGTTATTTTCATGTCGGAAAGGGTTAAATGACGGTAGGAATTTTTTTGCTTGGATTGCTGGAACGTGGAAATCGAGCAGGGGTGGCACCTTACAAAGAGTGGCACCTTACAAAGAATTCCCCTACATGAAAGCTAAAAGGCTTAACGCGTCATCAGTGCCGAAACTCGAGGCAATCCAAGTGGCGTTCGTTTGGCTAATGTTACTGGCAAATTCATGTGTATTTAGCCTTAGGATCTGGCAGTAGATAACACTTACACTTTCGAAGCACTTATCTGACTTGTTATCGGAGTTGGCGCCGCACACCTTATTTTAGAACCTTATTTTTTTTTGTCTTGGTTGAAATAATGTGCGAAATGCGAACTGCACAAAGGAAAAGCCAATGAAAAAAAGAAGAAAAGTTAAATTAGTTGTTGCATTTTGTGGCACCAAAATGGCGTTACCACATTGCTCTCTCTACAGTTTCGTAGCGTGTCTGTTGTTGTTGCTCAAACTCAAACTCAAAATCAATTCACTTTTCACTTGCCTACGAGCTCGTCATTTCACGGCAAATCGAATTACCTAATAATTGCATCAGCTTGCAACGGCGAAATACTCGTCGTTGATGGTCATTAGCATTTCTCCGAACAGTGGCACATTCTGTTTATGGCAGCCACACACCCGCCAATGCACATAAACACAAATAGAAAAATAGTTTGGAATTGCGCTGTCCGCAGTTCATTATTTTACACGTTCGTTGCCTGGCGCGCACTTTCCACATCTTAACTTGAATGCAAATTTTCCGCACTTGTGAGTTAGTGGGCTCGCAGCTCCAGCGGCTATAAAAATAAATTCGTTTTCTCACTTTCAACTGACACTGCAAATAGTTCTCTCGGATCTGCACAATTAAACGCTTCTGTAGATTTTCCTTCAACTAGTAATTGCTGAAATTTCATACATCTCTAAAAAAAATTTATATGTCCTTGTTTTTGCACAACAACACAACTCCACGACATTACCATACGTCTGCGCTGAAAAATTATTTACCCATCATTTGTCAATTGCTGCAACACTGAATCATGCGCTTCAATAGCTGTAGCCCAAACGCGAAGAAGAAGAAAGAACTGCGTCTAGACAGTGTTGCCGTCTCTTTCACTTTGCGCCGCCCCCTCTTGTGCATATTTACGCACGCACTTATATTGCGTAGATATTTTCATTTGCCATAGCATTTTCTTAACATTTTGGCGATATTCAATTCCACCCACTTGAGACGGAGGCGCGCGGTCGAAGGCCGCCAGACTGCTGCGTCTGTGACCTTTCATTGCGTACGTCGGCGCTGTTGTTGCATCAGTAATCTCTCATCTGTCTGTCAGCCAGTTTGTGCGTTCGGCTGTCCGTCAGTCGGGTTTGTTTTGAAACTGCTGCGTGCTTTGCGTGCTGGCAGCACAATTCTCTCACTCGCGACTGTGTTGAAAAAGGAAAAAACCCAAATGTTGCTAAGTAGAGTTTTGCCGTTTGCAATCAAGTTCGGTGCACTCCACTCTGACCGCGACTGTGTAAAGGCTCGTTGCAATCAAAATTCAATTACCTCTACCTTAATATCGTTTGGTGTCACACATTTTTCAAACTTTTTTTTACAAGCTGACTTTTTTGGAATATCACAAATTGTTTGCATGATGTGGGATTTCATTAACCTTGTTAGTAACTGCGCGGATGTAATTGTTCATGTTGTTGTTGTTCTTATGATTATTGTTATTGTGTTGTTATTCCCACACGCACACACACACGTACATACACACACCAGTGGCGTCAATTGGGTTGAGCGACCCTTGAGGTCGACGACAGCTGCGTTGAAGAGCGCAAAATATTTGTTGATTTTATTTTGCAACTCTTCCTCTGTCCGACAAGCAAGTCGAGAATGCTTAAGTAATTCTTAGTTGAATTCCAAATGATTAAATTTCGTTTAAGTTGCTTGGTTTAGGTACTAAATTTGTAATATTTATTTACTTTAAATAAAAGTAATTTAACCCATTAAAACCTGACCCCAGAAAGGCTTGTGCGATTTCCATAAAATTTTACACAATCTTTTTAATTGACCTAATCAAGAAAAAAATCAAGCAAAAAATGCATACCATGTTTTTTTGTCATGTTTTTCGCAAACATTACACAAATAAACAAAATCAAACATTTGCGGAAAATAAAATGTGCCAATAAAATATCAGTTGCTTAGATTTTGACATTTTCACGCGTTGCGTTGTATGAAAATTGGCAGTGTTTAGGCCCAACGTTGCATTCGCGCAACACAAAACTTAAAGTATATTTTTTGTTTAAAAAATCAAAAAAAAAATTTTCAAAACTTATTTTTAAATAGTTTAGGATTGCAAAATGCAGCCCACTAACGGATTTTGATAGGTTTGAAGAATAAGTATTTTTGATTGAATTTCAAAAATTCCCCAAAAAAAACTTTGACTTTGGATCGAAAAAAACGTATGAATATTTAAATAATTTTGAAATTTGAGTATGGCAGAATCTAAAACGATCAATTCTAATCCAATTCTACCCATTTTCAAGTCTTATGTCTTTATGAATTACTTAATATAGCGAAATTCCCAAACGTTGCGCAAACGCAACTCTCAGGGCTAATGGGTTAATAGTCTATATCTTCTTCTTCTATATATTTAAAAATCATTTGCTATGCGTAAGTCTCGATAAAACTCAAGACCGATTTGAATCATTCTTTTTGGGTTTTCTTTGACGGACGTTGGACAAGGGGCGTGGCACTTATTTTATGACCCAATTTTTCGGCATAACTTTGGAACAGTAAGTTGCACATCAACGAAACTTTATCCTTATTAACGTAACTTATCATTTAGTAACACGATTCGAGTGGGGAAATGGTGGGTATTGGACTAGGAGGTCTGGTACCGCCCATACAACTCAAGTTTTTAATATGGGAAAGCGTCAAAATTATAAGGCGCACGGCATTGAGATTTGGTACACATTCGTCCTATAAATGTGCGGTTCTACTGGTAAAATTTGATAGGCATTGAACACGGGGCGTGGCACATTTTACATGACCCAAATTTTCTGACTTTTGAATCTACAACTCGCACATCAATCAAACTTGGTGTGTACTTACAATTTAGTCGCACAATTCGACTAGAAGAAAGGGGTGGGCCTTGAAAAAGGGGCGTACAATATTTGAGCCAAACATTATTTGAAACCATATTTTTACAACTAAAATCTACAACATCGAATAACTTTAGGGTTATAAGTCGGACAGGATTGAAATTTGGCAAAGCGTCGTCACAAGGATCTGTCACTCGACTGGTGAAGTTTCATGGGGATTAGACAAGCGACTCGGCTGATATTTTTGAAACTATAAATCGCATATCGATTGCACTTGGTACGAATTTTCTTCTTAGACCTGCCCTTCGAGTGGAAGAATGAGTTGGGCATTAGACAAGGGACGCGGCATCACCCATACAACTAAACTTTTTAACATAGAATAGTTTCGGAATTATGAGTCACACAACATCGAAATCCAGTATGGAGCTACCGTTAGGGCGTGTCATTTGCGACCCAAATTTTCGCATAACTTTAATTAAATGTTATTTAAATGGTAGTCGATTTTGAAAATAGATTTTAATAATGCCAATTTAATTGATCAGCCATTCTGTTAAGGTTAATTGACTTTGCTGGCTTAGACAAAACCATCGTTGGACTTAGTTTGAGAATTTCAATATTGTTAATTTCTCAAGGAAACTTCGACAAATTTGAGTGGCTGTGAAAACAATTCCGTGCTCTTTTACAGTTCCCATTACAATACCATGAAGAAGACGAGCGATCATAGATCGTCAAAGTAAGTCAAATGTACGGCTACGGCGATCTACTTGACGTGAAAACCGCGTTGAATGCCAGCGAGCGACAGCTAATGGAAATATCGTGAGGCTCCAACCGTATACGATGCGGCTAATATTACACTACTCGACACAAAAAATGCACCAACAAATACAAATGTTTTCTAGACTAACTTCCGAAGAATATCCAGAACTTTGAAATACAGTAAAATTTAGATGTATGAATCTACAGACTGAGATCCAAAACATGTATGTATGTTTTCCTTACCTGACATATTTTGGTCCTGAAAGTTCAAAATAGAAAATTTAGTTAAAAGGAGACAATTTTCCTCTTTCATTTGATATCCACATCTTTATCAAGGCAAATATTTAAAAAATATTAGAAATGTGTATGTTCATAAATTTTTAAAGTATTTTAAGAAGGTTTTTGGGTCAGAAAATGAAAAACTGACTATGCCAGGATACTATAAATGACCTCTAGCTTCACGTCTATATCAACATTTGGATGGGTCTCGGCAAAAAAAAAGAAGTTGTTTCGCACGGTGTCATAAATGTAAAGTTGGTGTTTTCACTCAGTGCATCATAACTTTGTAATTTTTCTTTCAATTCTATTGATTTTGGGCTTAATATTTGCTCAAATAATATATCTTTCATCTTAGATTTTAAAACCAGAGAAGATAATTTATTTTATCTATAAAAAAAAACATTCGAAAATTTATGATTTTTTAGATTGGTCGAAAAATTCAGTTTTTACAACTTTCACTGTCAGTAATTTCCCTAAATCTCATCTGATTTGGACAATCTATATATATATATATATATATCGCTGGAAAGGCTAAGATATCTTCTGACCGACGGACAGTTTGTGTTAGTCGGATGATTCGTTTACGAGATATGTACTCATAACTGAAACAACAGGGACTGGTTTTTGGAAGATTTTTCTAAAACGCTTTTTAAAAAATGTTTTGATTTTCAGTTTCGTATTCAGTGGCCCAAACTTAGTCTAGAAGATACTTTTGTTTTTAGGTTCTCGCGAATGACCCATTTTTTGTCGAATAGTGTTATCGATCTCAATAAATTGGAGTTGGAAATTTAATTCGGGTTAATATTCGCTTATGAAGAGTTACAAATACAGTATAATCTCGATAATTCGGACACTCTCTAATACGGACAAGGCAGTAATCCGGACACTCATTTCTATTGTAGACTCTGTAATCCGGACACTCAATTTCCAATGTAGACTCTGTAATCCGGACACCAGTGTCCGGTTTTTAATTGTCCGGATTATCGAGATTATACTGTAACTAATTTTTTATAGGTGGTAAATAGTTCACCGGGTCATCTCGTGTACTATAAAATCTATGTTTCACTCCGATTTGATTGTCAAAATTTTAAAACCGGTCAGCATGGATATACAACTTTAAAGTTTTTTCTGCTGATTGCCCATAAAAATAGCAAACTGATTTATGTTTTATGTAAAACATGAAATTACACGCTTTTCGATAAACTACAACAACGCTCGATGCATAAATGCACAGCAACATTTGCTCATAAAAGGCTCCATTTACTCCCTGCTGTGGCTCCATGTGCAGCATCCGAATGGCGTCTGGTAAATTTTTCGTAAACTCTGAATTTGTTTGCACACATGTAGATTCAGCGCGCACACACACACACACACACACACATAGGTACTCATCCCCGCGCAGGGGCAAGGGGCAAGTCGGAATGCCACAACTGCCGCATACGGCCACATAGTTTACGTTTACCCAGTGCCACAGATTTTCGTCTGGCGTTGTTCTTGTTTGCTGTGGCGTTCGTCGAACTTTTTCTGCCGTTGCATTGGAACGTTGCGGTATGGCTGGTTTGGTGAGGCGGAACGGGACGACTGACTTTCTTTTCAGGATAATGTTTCGCTTGTTGTGTGGGCAAAAGTGAACTTTGTGTTTAAGATTTATTTTTTTTCTTACTCGATGTACAGCGGATGAACGGCATTTATTGTTGTTATGCAGCAGCCAATCGGCTCCGCTGCTGCCTGGCAGAATGGTGGCTGGCCTGTTGCGTAGACGACAGCCACAGCGTCAGCTTCTTGTGTGGCAGGTGGCATTGCGGTGGTGGCGCATTTAACTAAACAGCAACAACAATCGGCCAACTCGATCAACATCTTGCTTGACATTTTGTCCTGTTGTCTGTGTACGGTGTTGTGTGGTGTTAAATTTTTTATGAGGTCATTCGCCTATTGCGCTGACGACGCACATTTGTTGCGGCCCAAAGTCGGGCACAGATGTAGGATGCAGCTCGCTGGCTGTTGTCGGTGGCAACAGTTGTTGCGGACGGGACATGTTTTTGCTGTCCCTTTTAACGCCATTCTGATAGAGTGGCACGACCTTTTGTGCGTATCGTCTTTGCCGTTTCCTCTCTTCTTGTACCCTTTCGTTGAGATGTTGAGAGATGTTGAGTTGTTGTTTTATTTTCAATATTTTGCTACTTAATGCGATTTTTGTTGTTATCAGCCGTGTCGGGGCGTAGAAGAGGTGTTGAGTTTTACAGATTTTTGTTTCTCGTAATTTGTGATTTTTTTGTGGCAAATTAAAAGGGTAATGCACAAAGTTGAACGCCGTTGATGTGAATTATTGGGTGAAAGTAATTAAGGGAAGTGGGCGGCATTGAAGTTAATTTAATTTGTACGTTTGTATTTAATTCAAATCCTTTTTTTTGCGTACAGAAGTATTTATTTTATTTACTTTTTCAAATCATTTCTAAAGATATTAAAAACAATATGCTGTCCGCGTGTTCTATTTTTATTATATTTTTATATATTTTTTTCTTAATTTTCCTATTTTATTATGTATTTTTTTTTATATTATTTACTAATTTATTATGTGCCATACAATTTTTTTATTAGTTTATTTATATACAATATTTTTCGTTTATAACGAACCCGTTTAAAATGAACTTCCGCCTAAAACGAACCAATTTCAAAAGTACGCGCTTTATGTTTCTTTATGCTTATTACGAAAATGTTTAAAGCGAACTTTGGGTTCAAATTAACCATCTTGCCAGTCCCTCGAAGTTCGCTTTAAGTGAAAAGTACTGTATTTATTATTTTTGTTTATTATTTTCATATTGATTATACTACCATGTACTTATTTTATTATTATTTGTATTCTTTTTTTTTGTTCAATTGCATATTTTCCTAAAACAATAGAAATAATTCTTTGATACAATAACTCTCGATGTCTGACCACAATTGTAGTGTTTTTTTTTCTTGTTGTGTATTGCTGTCCTGCTGTTTACTTCTTAATCCACTTTCGGTACAAGCCCGGTTGCGGCTTGTCCGTGTTAATGACCTTTGCATGACCTTTTGAGCCAAGTCGCTGCCGACATGCGACGTCTGCGTGCTTCGGCTGTTGTTGCCTGCAAGCGGCATCGATGTGGCCAAATCCTTCGTGCTTTCTACAACAACACAACACTTTTCCTACACTTTTACTTTTGCCACATTTTTTAATGGTCGACAGCGACTGCGGTCGCCGAGGTGGCAAACAAATGCAATTCGCGACGTGTTGGAAGATTTAGTTGTTTGAGTGGCACTGCCCAAGTTGAATGCCATTCGGCCGACAATGTCCTTGAGCCTTTGCAGCGCGCACTCGAAGTGGCGAAATTGGAAAATGGCAACAATGTCTTTGGCCGTTTTGTTGCTGCATCTGCCAACAGTCTAAGCTGACCTTTATTGAGACATCGTTAGTGTTTGCCGCGTGTAGAGTGTAAAAATAGATTGAAGGGGGTTGGTGGCTGCCGGCAGACTTAGAATCTGCAATCACTGCTGGCCGCCATCACTTGCTCTCTCACTTGCTGCTGCAGCCCGCCAAAAGTACGTGTTTGCTTTTTTCACATAGATACGACAAATGTGTACGTGTCCCACGCGCACAATGCACCCATGTCGGACGCCAGCCCACAGCAACAGTTCCTACTGCACGTTGTAAATTTGAGTTGAGCGCTGCTGAAAATAGCCGTTCAATAGTTGTAAACTATTTCGGGCTGGATGTGCGGTCGCTCGACTCGCTTTTTGCTTATCAGTTCGAGTGAAGCTGATACACGGTGCGATATTTTTAGCTCAATCGAAAAATGCGGCAGTGGTCGCCGCAAGATATTTGTGCCGCGCTGGCCCTGTCGCCTGCCAAAAGCGCACACAGCGCATATTGAATTATTTCTGTCACACTTTTTGCTATTTGAGGTAACCTTATGCAAGCCACCAACCAATTTAGTGAATTTATAACAAAAACTGAGAGATCAGGTGCTAGCCAGTTTTTTTAGTGTGTTTAAATCATTTATTTATTTATATTTTATTATGCAAATGTTTAAATATTCACAGTGTTAATTAAAATACTTTGCATTGACAAAGGCCAATTGAAATACTCGTATCTGTTATATTTAAATTTATTTTGTTGAATTAAATTCAATTCCACTTTTGTAAAAACGTAAGAAATTCCACTGTGCCGCCTGCCACATGTTATGTATGCAACTTTTGCGTGGCACGTGCAATGTACACATTTCGCTGTGTATCCATAAAAAGCATAAAAGTGCAACAGGAACTGACCTTTCGGTTGGCTTTTATTTTAATATACATTCTATTTGTTTATGTACACATAGCCAACACAGTGCTTGCGCTTGTACATATATATATATAGAAGAGAACAAAAAACTTGTTAATATGCATTTCAATTCAGTTTCATTGCTCTGTCTTTAGAGAGAACGTAAAACTGTGCATACATATAAAAAATGGAATATTGCATTAAAATGGCGCCCACACAGGCAGGTGTTGCTTTTGTTTACCCTAACAGCGACACAATTCTCAATGGCCTGACTGCGCCCCATTTACCCTTTGCTCACTTTGCTATTGTTATTAAATTGTCTTCTATAATATTTGCGTTTTGTTGTGTTCATTGCAGGCAAAGCAACGGACGAGGAAAAAGTCAATTTGTCACATTTCCAACTTATACGAGTGCTCGGCACAGGAGGTAAGTAGAAAATTTTCATACTTTCCCTTTTCGCACGGTCTGTATTATTGATTGTGTGCTTTTCATTTTGATTACAGTTTCAATAAACTTTAGTAATTTTGTGTATTCTTTCAGCTTATGGAAAGGTGTTTCTTGTACGCAAGCGGGGCGGCAAAGATCACAAGCAGTTGTACGCCATGAAAGTGCTGAAAAAGGACACCGTGGTGCAGAAGAAGAAGACGGCTGAACACACAACAACCGAGCGACAAGTGAGTGTATTGTACCTTATGGCCATTTGGTCGCACTTAGATCAATCGTAACCTGGGCGGTCGAGTATAGTATCTGGTTACGGTGTGAAAGAATCAGAAAGCGGGTAACGAAAACATTCAAAAGACGAAACGATGATGCAAAATTAGCAAAATAGGCGTCATGAAAAAACTCTGAGTGACTGAAAAAAATGAGTGACTTTTGTGACTTAGGTGCTTATCAGTTTAGTCTCAATAGCATAGTTTGTGAACGAGCCGAACAATTGTTAAGATTGAATAGAGCTGGAAATATTACAGGTGGTTTTTTTGCTTCGACGTAAAACGAATTCATTGAATGGCATTCAGTTCTTAAACAATTCTCGTTATCATTTCAACCAAATGTGGTTATTTTAACCCTTTCGGTTATTCTATGCCATATGGCAGAGCCTCTTTTTAGAGCCTGTTTTAGGTCAAAAACTTGTGGATACTATATTTTTAAATTTTTGTATTTTTCTCTGAAGGTTTTTATACCAAATAATGAAAAAAATATTTTGATTAGTGTACCAAGTAAATTGTAAGGGTTCAGCAAGTGCGCAGTCCTATCGAGCTGCATATTTATCGTACTTTTATTTATTCTATTACAAAAATATATTTATTTTATAGGTTTATGTAAGTAATCTAGAAGGTATTTATTGCTTTAGTAAGTGTAAAAAAAGTAAGATCCCAAATATAGTTCGCTAAGGCTGTACGATTTTTTTTATTTCTTACTATGCCATATTTCATGATGTCCAAAAACCACTTTTTCGAACAATATTTTAAAAAATGACTTGATTATTCATTATGTAGGCTTAAACAGTAATAAAATGGAAAAGAATGATTTTTAAAGTTAAAAACAAAAAAGAAGTTCCGAAAGGGTTAACCCTAATTCCCAGAAGTGAGCGTCACAGTCTCACTAAAGATTTCAAATGGTGATAAATCCAAAAGATTTTCGATTCCATTATTTTATGTAATCCTCTAATGGAATGTTAGAATTATATTGTATTTTTAAATTTAACATTTTAGACAGTTTTTGTGCTTTTTAAACAAATGTTTTCAGTGATTTAGCTCATATTAGTTTGACAGTCTCATTTCTGGGTTTATGTTCCTTTTAAAATTCTAGGAATTAGGGTTAAGAAAGTTAAATACATAAGTTGGAATTGTGTTCGCGATTCAAATGTGCATGAATTAAATTTCAATTTCATGAAAAAATTAAATTTTTAATTCATATATGAATCAATCATAAACCTTCTAAGCGAAATTAATAGATCTCCGTACTCTGACCAAAAAAAACACAAATATTTTCGTTGAGGTTTCCCTTTCGATAAGATTTACATACCTATGTATGTACTTAATGTCGGCCAGAGAGAGGCCTCAGAGAGCAATGACAACGGCTGACGCACAAACTGCCGGCACACACCATGAGACCACAATAATACTGGCTGTGTTGCCGGTGAATTCTCCTCATCGCTGCTGATTTTGTGGATTGCCACAAACGAATAAGTCGTGAACGCAGGCACGTACAACGTTACACGTATTTGTCGGTGTAAGCGTTCAAATTAAAAGACTCAACTTTGGCTTTAACGGCAGCTCGGCTTCGAAGGCAACACCGAGCAACGTCATTATCATCATTATCGCCGTTATTGTGATCATCGTCTTCTCGATTGTCATCTCGGCTGCATCATTAACGTTGTGTCGATGTCGAAACACCTTTCGATTGAGTAATTTTCGTCTTTCTCTGTTTGAAATTTTTTCTTTGAGCCATTGCTTGTGGTTTGGCTTGCTTTGCTGTTGTACTTTTTTATTTTCATACGCTTTTTCTTGCTACCTCTCCTTGGCCATTGGCTTTGTTTGTACTCCTCTTTGCCGCTTCAACTGTTAACTTTTTCTTTTAGTTTCTGCTCTGTTGTAAGCTCTGTTCTTCGATTTCATTTCACTACTGCTTTTTCCCTCTTTGCTTCTTCTGGATTCACGTTGTTTTTTCGTAGGTATTTATGTGGTCTTTGGATTCCGGTTGAGTTATTTTTAATCCCGTTAGACTTTACCGGTATTTATGATAATTGGACATAAGTGTGCCTCCATGTTCTGGTGTGCTGAAACACACACACACACACACACACACACACACACACATGGATATGTGGCCAAGTGGCTTGTTGGCCGGTTCGCTGGCTTGACACTTAATGGCGCAGCGTACCGGCAGATTGCGGTGCGTCGAGTGCGTGCAGCAGACGATTTATAGTACGTTTGACCTTTTGTCTTTTTTCCTGGCGTTATTGCTTTTGTCGAACTGTTGTTAATTTGATGCGCATAAAGTGTCATCGAAATTCAAGGATCAATAAATCAATATGGGCGGGAATTAATTTCAAGTTTCAATAAGCCAGTAACTTATACAAACCAAGAACGGAGCGAAATCATTTCGACCACCTTCACAAAAAGACGCAGACGTTATTGCGTCCGGCAAAGTGGACTCTTACTCCACCCAAATCACTACCAAGTACAATATTATATTAAAAGCAAACAACACAACAACAACAACTACGACCATTACCACATGTTGCCAACAAAATTGCAAACGAACATAATAACGTAATTTTAATGGGCATCACATGAGTTGACCCACTTTTTCAGTTGCAACACCGGTACCCAACGCAGCGTCGTCAACGGCGGCATCATACCTACATACATATATACATACGTACATATAGAAATTATCTACGGTTGTTGTATAAGCTGGGCACAACAGTCTGTTCAACGTTCGGCGAAAAGAAAATGAGGCAGAGAAACGACATGAAAAGTCACAGCGACGACAACGAATGCGAGCGTGAACGCGGGCAGAATCAGAACAAAATGATTTGAGCCGCATACGAGCGATGCGCTGAGCACGGCAATGCGCCGAAAGTGGTAGGAGAGCCAAACTTGAAAACTCAACAACCCATATACGGCGACTGGAGCTGCGTACGAAACGTAGAATTACGGTGCAACGATGATGATCGTGTTGATGATGAGAACGACAATAATGATGAGAATGGGACAGAATCGACGGTCTCCACTCGTCACTGGGACGAAGAACAATGTGGTGATCATGAGCAATTTGTGTGATGGGTATTATTTTTAGACCTCGACCGGTTTTCTCTTGGTTCCATACATCGAAAACAGACTATTTAGAAATGTGAAGTTTCGACGCAAAACATACGAAACGGCTAAAAGTCAAAACAGTTAAAAATATGTGCATGTAACGAGCGCGTTAACGAGGAGTGGGGCTTTTGTATGTAACATGCAAGTGTGAAGAAAATTGTGGCTGCTTGAGCCGGTGAATTATTGTTTGACTTGTTTGGACAGGTGGTGCACGGCTTTGACTGCATTTCAATGGAGTGTATACGTTCGTTTTGAGGAATTATCATTTGTCAAGATAAACAGCGACCATCAATCCGATATGACAGCTTACACTACTTATGGTCTTTCTGATGGTTACAGGAGGGAATGGTAGAGCAGATGGGAATCAGAGCTCAACCTAACTAATCTCTCTCCAATTTTCTATCCGTCCTTGAACTACACATGTGTACACCTTGTAACAATGGCTGCGAATTCAAAAGTTAGTGTTGAACGTGACTAAAGTTCTTAACCCATTTTAGATATGATGGCTAGGAAGAGATTTCTGTGCATTCGGGCCAAGACTTGCAATTAAACAATTCGATGGTTAAATCCGCCTAGGCGGACACTGTAAAACTGACAGACACTGTAAGATTAACATGGTAGCTCCAAAAATTTCATTGGGTAGCGGAGTTAACCCTTTCGGTACTTCTTTTTTGTTTTAGACTTTAAAAATCATTCTTTTCCATTTTATTACTGTTTAAGCCTACATAATAAATAATAAAAAGTAATTTTTTAAAATATTGTTCGAAAAAGTGGTTTTAAGTACTTAAAGGAAAAAAAATTATTATTTTTAATTATTAAGATTTATTTATTAGATTTAAAACAGAACTTACTAATAAAATAAGCTGGGTAGGTATATCAGAGACATATCTGATAGATCAGTACATGATTTCCTGGTACACAGATGGCTCCCTAACGGAGGAAGGTACCGGAATCGGGGTGTATGGACCTGGGATTAGATACTCGGAACCTACAGGAAAGCAGACCACCATTTGCCAGGCGGAAATATACGCCATTGAAAGGTGCGCTCACTTCAATCTGGTGAGGAAATACCGGAACCGGAAGATCGCGATCCTGTCAGACAGCCAAGTGGCAATCAAGGCATTAAGATCCTACCAGGTATCCTCGAAACTGGTGTCGGAATGCCTGGAGAAGCTGAACGAACTACGCCGTTACAATCAGGTATGGGTCCTCTGGGTTCCGGGTCACGCCGGTATTAATGGGAATGAGCAGAACCCAGAACCCTTCCGGAATCAATACTGGGGAAAATCAACCAGGCCTTGAACATTCCAAGATGGTTATTGGCTCTTACAACAAGAAAAGGTTCGACGAATGTATGAGTCTCTCAAAGAATAATCTAAAAATTATCACAGGTATATTGACAGGGCATTGTAGACTGAACTATCATCTAAACAAACTAGGTATCAGGGTGAACGAACTCTGTCGGTTCTGTTTGCAGGACAATGAAACTGCAGTACACATACTAGGCATATGCCCTGCACTAATATACAAATGAAAAAAGTATCTGGGTGATTTTATTATACCAAGTTCGGACTAAGTTTCCAGAGGCTTAGGAAATGTACTAAGATTCCTCTTGGATACTGAACTCACGGACGAACTGTGAAGGCCAAGAAGGTGGCACAATAGATCTTTTAGGTCGCAGTGCGCATTCCCCGCCAATAATAACTTAATAGTTCACAAAATACAATAAAAAAACATAAAAAAGGAAAATTGTATTGCTTATAAATGAAGCGTGCAGTAACTGCCGCTATTTTCAATCAAATCAAAAATTGTATTTCCGCTGGGTAAAATCTATGCCATATGGCATAGTAAGAAATAAAAAAAATCGTACAGCTTTGGTGAACTATATTTGGGATCTAACTGTTTTACACTTACTAAAGCAATAAATACCTACTAGAATACTTACATAAAGCTTTGAAATAAATTGATTTTTGTAATAGAATAAATAAAAGTACGAAGTGATCTTTTTTGTAAAATACGCAGCTCGATAGGAACGCGCACTTTCTGAACCCTTACAATTTACTGGGTACACTAATCAAAATATTTTTGTCATTATTTGGTATAAAAAACTTTGGAGAAAAATACAAAATATATAAAAATATAGTATCCACAAGTTTTTTGACCTAAAACAGGCACTGAAAAGAGACTATGCCATATGGCATAGAATAACCGAAAGGGTTAAGAGCGTTTTTAGCTTAATCCAGAATAACTATTCGTATCATCTATCATGGAAACTTTTGGTGAAACCTGGCACGACTCAATTTCATTGAAAAAGAAATCTGTGGACTGTGCATACGGTGGCGAACAAAGTTCATATGCCGCCCGAGGCAAATCGCCAGAGTGCCGCCCCTACATTTTTGTATTAAAATACTTACGAAAATTATCAGCCACATGTGATTTGTTTCATTTTATCAATTTTTTCATACAAATTAACTGATATTCAAAATTATAATGAACATGTGGCAATATTTATTTGAATGCAATTTAAAGATAATATTTTTCTGAAATTTGGTGCTCATTTCAAATATTTTTTCTTCTTCGCAAATTTTGCCGACCCTGCCAATATGTCGCCCTAGGCCTCGTAAGTGTCTTGCTTTGACCGCCACCGCACACCGCCAGTGAATGGGTTAAGCGAACAGACAAATGTGCAGTTACTTGGGTGCAATAATTAATGAAAAAGGATGAGTTGTGAGCCATCACTTACAATGATCTATTGGTGATAACGCGAGGTGTGGGCAGAGAGAAGTTGACGATTACAGTGAACCTGAAAGGCGCCCAATAGGTAGTCTGCTTCTGCATATCCTTCAATATCAATGAATGCGCTGCCTATTGATTAACACTTTTAATTTCGTAAAAAATATATTTTTTTTATAAAAATGGAAATATACGAGAGTTAACAGAGATCTAATCTAAACCGCAGAAACGGCAAAATTTTGGAAAGTTGCCAACAAATTGGAACGTATCGCTCGCAACACGCGTCGCAACCCACTTAAAGAGAATCGCGAAGCAATAATGACCAACTTTAATCCAGCACCATTACCCAGCATGAAAAGTGGGTCACACTCTTGGCTGGGTGTTATACATATTTAATTACTATTACCAATTCGCAACTTGTTGATTTTAAACGGTGTTTTTTCTCCGAAATTTGACTTTCAATCACTATGCAGATCCCACAATCGTTTACATCAGCAGTTGCAAAAAATGTTTTCTTTCGTTTCTGAAACTCAACGGAAACAGACCTTCACCACCATTTAAAATGTTAGAAAGTTGATTTCACTTGGTGACTTCACGAGCTGACGGAGGTGATGGTTCACATTCCGCTCGCCAATGTTACCGCAATCCCTCGTTGGTTATAATACAGACTCGCTTTTATTTCGCTGGTATTTTTTGGTAATTCCCAACTATGCCGTTGATGCTTTCGGGCTGACAACCCGAAAGGTAGCGACAAAGACGTAGACAATCGCCTTTTTATTTACTTTTTCTTTCATTTAACATTTCGTTTAATTAGTTGTTGTTGGTTGTTCACTCTGTCTGTCTGTTTTTTTTTCACGTTCCACTTGCACACTAACCCACATACATATGTTGGCATCGTACCTGTGTTCGTGTGTGTGAATTGTGTGTTGTCTGACCCTGCCGCCACCTCATTTTCGCCGTCATCTTCTCCCCGCTTCCGCCTTCGTGTTTAGCCACTCGGTCAGTTTTAGTGCTGAAGAGGAAAATTAAGCGAATTGAAATCGTTCATTAAATTTTTGTGTGCGTCGAGTGTGGCTCGCTTGAGACATGGACGTATGAAGCGGCGTGGGCGGTGGGTTCGCATGGGCAACTACCAACTGCTACATAGCTATTTTTACACATTCAACAGTGCGAAAATAAAACAAAAACCAACAACATTGTTGGTTTTCGCAACAAGTGCGCTTGGAATAATTTATTCGCGGCTAACAATAATGAAGATTAACATTTTCCGCTTACTTGCAAATTTTCTTCTTTTCTTTGTTTCCATTCCTTCATTTTAGCCACATAGAAACGTAATTACTTCATTTTATTTGATTTCATTTGCCTTAAGTTTGCTTTACTTTTATTTAATTTCTGTACCGTTTATATTGAATTTGCTGGTTCGCTGGCCAATGGCCACAGAGCAAAAGAAATGAAAAAAACAGGCATGGATTGCTTGTTGTTGCTGTGGCTGAAAAGAAATGTGAAAGTTGCCACAAATGAAGTTCGTGCCGCCGCGACGCATGCAACAAAAACAGCTACAATATAATAACAACAACAACAAAGTAATAATTATAACAACAACAACGACGACGGTAACAGCAACAATAACAGCGGTAAAAGCAGATAAAATTACAATTTAAATTGTACATTGTTGGCGGCCTGAGTTGTTGTTGCTACTGCCTTGTGGTGGTCAGCAGATACCTGTGTGGGGCTGATGCGGCGCGCGCGGGTGGCGGGCGGTGTATGTACATTAAAAATTTAACGCTGCTGTAATCATAAATAAGTGCGCTGTGCACACACGCGACATGGTGGACGCTTTGACTTTGGAAATAGCGGAAAGAGAAGCGGAAAATATGCAATGGGGAATGAAGGCGGAAGAACGAAACGGGACAACAAGCAGGAAAAAAATGTGTTAAATGCTGCAAACAAGCAGATAGCCAACGATATAGACGCTGTTAGCGGATCCGGTTATTGAATAGTTTGTGAAATTACTTTTGATGTTTAATGCTCCCGAAATCAGCATTGCGTACAGTGACAACTTTATTAAAGAATGATTCAAAGAATTGAAATGTTCAAAAATAGATGAGAAATGTAAAACCCAGATAGAGAGAGAAGGTGGAGAGAGCGCAACGCAGTATCAACAATGAGAGGCCTTTTAAATTGCGTGTATGCATTTTTTTTGTATTTGTTTTTATGTTAATTTTTGTTTGCATTCAACACTTGGCAACAGCGCAGTAATAACGACAACGATGCGATAACAACAACAACAACAACAACAACAGCAACTGCTAGAGCCCCGCACAGCAAAGCACAAATGAATGATTGTGAAATGCGAGATTCGACGAAATTTACATAGAAATCGGGGAAGTTGTGTCGGCTGGCGGGATTGCAGAAGAAGGAAAATGGAGGTGGTACAAAATGCAAAAAAAAAAGAAACTGCAAAACAAAAGCCAAGAAGGAAAATCATAAAAGAGTAGACAGAAGCAAGAAGACAGCCATGCAAAAGTTTCACTTTCACCTGACGTTTAGTTGGTAATGGTGTTGGTGGTGTTTGTTGTTGTTACTTGCCAATCAACTCGACTAGAAATCACTAACCAAGCAGCCAACCAAATCAAACCAAACAATGCGTTGCTGGCGACTGTTTTTACTATATTACTGGTAACATTAATAGATATTTATATATAATATACATACATATGTATGAGTATTCTCCATTGTGGGAGGACAGACAGGTAGAAGCCACCATTGTTTCGGGGGAGGCGTACGGAAATATTGTACATAGTTGCGTCTTTGGTTTTGCATATTTGAAAACACTTGTTTTTGTTTTTGTTGCTTCCATTTAATATTGTGTTTCTTGTTTTTATTTTTATTTTCATTTTCATTTTGACCTACTTCTGCCGCAACAAATGCATAAACATAAAAATTTTTATGGTACTTTCGATTTCTCGTAGTTATTCAAATTGTCGCTGAAGCTTGTGCTCGTGTTGTTGTAGTTTTCTGAAGTGCTATTATAAAAGCTTTGTTGGGGGGTAGTTGTTGCTGCGAATTGTTGAATTCTATTACTGTTGGGGTTATTTTGGGTTTTATGTTATTGATAAAAACTTTGAAATAGTGAAAATGTCGACGTTCTCAAAACTTTTGAATTTTCTGCGCTATTCTGTTCAGATTGTCTTGCAAGCAACCTCATAAATAGGATAATGAGACGGCCGAATATTTTCCTTGTGTTTGCCCTGCTTACCTTCGAATCGGGTTTAGGATATTTGGCACTAATTTGCTGAGAAACTACTTCTTCGCCTCCTTGGCAACACATAATCAACTTCGAGGCTCGGGTAGGTTTCGAGTTGCAGTATAATGAATCTATATTCTGTCTGAATACTTGCTAGACTGTTTCGACCCAGGGGCGTAGCCAAGGGAGGGGGTTTGGGTGTCAGAACCCCCCCATAGCCTATAATTTGTCCACATTTTTAATCACTAAGCATCGTATGTACGTTCCCACATTAGCAAAAAGGTCATTTCATCTTTAAACATTTAAAAAATAATAACAAACATTTTTTGGGCGAAACTAATTTGTTTACGAAAAAAAAAATTTCTTGCGAGTTTTCTTCAAAATGGCAGCGAAGGCGCCTGGGATCACCCTGGTAGGTATTTTGTATACAAAATTCAAGTTTAAACATGAACAAGATTTCTAAAAAAAATATTTGTTCATGTTACTGAAAATTACCTTCAAATTTGTGCAGTTATTCGAAAGCATAGCTAAATACTCTGGCAGATATTAAACATGAATATAAAAAGATCACCCGGGTGGGTATAAGTAAAGCGAAGGTAAAGTCCAATTTTAAGAATGTCCACCACCCAGTTTTGATGGAATCTACGGTGAACGCGGATTTCAGTTGGCTAACACGTTGGTCATCATTTATGTCCTGACAATCGTTTTTAAATCACGTTTACCACTTATGAACTCCACCACATTTCATGACAAACATTTTTAAAACAAAAGTTAATGTTGGGTCTTTGTTCGATGCTTATTTTTGTACGATAACACAAACATACTTTCACTTCAGATGCAATAACTTCGCTTCCAGTGCACCAAATTTCATGAAATTTTTTTAAAAATAGGGAAAAATTTAATTTTAAATTTAAACTGGCGAAACAAAATTTTAAAACCCCGCCCCCATGACCAAGTTCTGGCTACGCCCCTGTTTCGACCACAAAAAAAAGGTATAATGTGAGAAAGGGAAAACTGTAAGTTAATCGTTTTTTAATAAATTTTGATGAAAAATGGGTTGTGTTATTGTTAGTCAAAACACTACGCTTTCCAATAAAAATATTGGAAGGAAAATATCTTGCTACTCTGTTGTTGTTTTCAAGTGCTTAAAAGTCATGTCTTAGTAAAAAATTCTCATCTGTAGGCATATTGACCGATTTTCTGTTGTGGCGAACGATCTGAGCAAAATGAGAAAGTTTCTATTTTTACTCCGATCAAAGCCGGACTTGGCAAACATGTTTACGTGAGTGTAGGTCCGTCTACAACCAAGCACACAACATCAATTTGAAATCAGGTCTGGCGTCTGTAGTGAGCTTTAAATTGACAGAATTTGTGCTGTGTTTGGATAAAAGCCTAAACGGGTGCCAGTGATTTTTCGCAGCATTCCAAAGAAAACGAAATGTGATGAAAAAATCACGTTGCAGCAGACACTGTTACTAAAACTTATCCTTCTGCCACCTTTGGGCCACACACCATAGTAAAGGTGGGTTGTGTGTAGTGTGTGGTGAAAACCCCTAACCTAACGTACAGTGTCGGCTTGCAAGATTCAAATTAACACTACGTCAGCATATTATTAAAATACCGGTCGTTGCTATTTTTGTTTATATATTTTTTTGTTATCGTTGTGGACATGGTACGACAAGGGGGGCAGTGGCGTGGTTGCGGCGTTCAAACAAAGTCCTTGCAAATATTCAATTCACATTGAGGCTAAAAATAAACACGATGCAATGCGTCGGCGCTACTGCGTCGTGCAGTGTTGACGGAGAAACAAGCAAATAAACAAATTGGGGTCTCCGTTCGATGAGTTGTTCGCAGCAGCAAAAATATTGAAGTTAAATGTCGGTGATTTGTCACTTGGCCACAGTTTGCAGTAAAGTTGCCGCTAGTTGGCGAAAAATCGGTCAGCGTTGTTCGGACAACCTGTTGCCGCACGCAATGTGGAGCACCCTGTTAGCGGTCATCAACAGTTACCAGTTAGAGGGCTTTGGAGCAGCCGAACGTGTTGGCAGCGAATTGCACAGTTGGAAGATTCTTTATACCTTCGAGTGGTGCATCGGCTGAAGACTGATATGCTCAGCAAAAACAAGCTGCGAATTAAGTTAAACAAATAAGAATTGAGCAGGTAATTGCCAGAAGGATGGAGAAAATCAATCAACAATAAAAACAAAAACAGATAATGCTCAACTGCCAAAGAATGACAGACCAAAAAAGCAAACACAAATCGGCAAGTAAACGTGTTATCGGAGCCAGCGAATAAAATATAAGCAAGTGGAAGCGAAGCGAAACAAAAAGCAAAGCAAAACAGATGACAGAGGCACCGATGCGATGCGGAGTTGTTGTTTTGCTGCTGGCGGAATACATATTTGCTTATGTGGGCATGTATGTATGTGTGAGTGCAATTGTGTATGTGCACTTGTGTTGGGCAACGGCGCACGAACCGAAGTGCCGAACGGAGGCAACCTTTGCGGAAAAGTGCCAGCATTACGACAGCACGTACTCACGCCAGCCAACGTAAAACTGCAAAAATTAGTTAAACACGATGAAAACTGCAAATGAAAATAAAAGTCGAAACAGCAAAAACACAAAAACAACACGGAAAATCACCTTGCAGCGGCTGGGTGGTGCGGCTGTTGGCGGTGATGGCATACAACACGGCACGCAAATGTTTGCGTCGAACCGCGCATCGGCCGCATCTACACAATAAAGCGCACGTATGGTGTGCGTTGAGGTCAGTTTTGGTTTTCTGTGCGCTGCTCTCTGCGTATGGCGCTATCGAGCTATCCCGCCCCACTACACCACATTGCACTCGTAGCTCCACTCAGTCCGTGTCAGCTATCAACTCAACCAAAAACAAAAAACCTGTTTAGTTGGCGTTGTTGTGTTTACTGGATATTGTTTTTATTTCATGACTATGGAGACACGTGTTGGGAGAGCGCCGTCTAATGCAAACACCGTCTCGGAGAGCATGTTGATAATTTTTTGAGCAAAAATATGAAACAAGAAACATACATACATATACCCTCTGTAAACATGTTGTTCCCTTGTATGTTGCTTACGTTTTTGATATTTAACTGTTGCTGTTTGGCGGCACTTGCCTCGTGGATTTATTTTTATTATATTTTCTGCTCACTATTTCCTTTAGCTCTTTTATACGTTCATCATCGACAAATTGTTGTCTATAATGTTTTATGAGTTTATTCGAATTATTTAACGCTTTAAATGTTCTAAATAATGTGAATTTTCTTGTTAATTTTTGTAGTGTTTACTTCTTGAATATTTCAGATTTGCTTGTTTTCAAAGCAATTGTCATTTCGTTGACCAACTGACGTCTGCATTTGTAATTTTTTTATTTTTTATTTTCGCACTTTGCGTCTCCGTGTTTATGTGACTGTTTCTGTATTTCAATTCGTGGTGAGCAGTGTTTAGGGGAATTTTTTCATTAGTCATAAATTTTTCCGACAATCAACAATCGTCGTGGTAAAATTGTATGGCAACATGTTTGTTAGAGGCAGCAGCGTTATAGGGCTGCATAATTAATTTTTTTTTTAGTGATTTAAATTTTTCTACTCAGAAATTCATTTAGTTGATTCTATGTACATCTAGTTGAACACGTCGCTGTGCATGGCTCTATAATTCTTATGAGAAGATTCTTGTAAGTACAGTCGTGTCTGGGTATAGTAAACACCCTATATAGTGAACACCCAAATTTTAACATGGAGCCTCTAAGTCATGAACAAAATTTTGAAAGCAATTTCAAGCAAAAAGCAAAAAGTGTATTTTGAGCAAATAAAACGAGTTTTTGAACAAAAATGTTAATCTTGATATAGTGAACAACTTCAATACTGTGAACAGGCCTTGCAATAACTAGTTCACTATACACGACTGTAGTTCGATGTATAGTAGTGATTAGGCGATTAGGACAGAACATCGTTGGTTTAAATTTCGACTAAGCCCCCCAGAAAGTGAAAGATTTGCATATTAGAAATCTCCCAAACCGCATCGTACTACTTATATACTTAATTATGTATATGCATTTGTCTCAAAATGCATTTTCAGTTTATGAATCAATTGTATACCTACTCACACATCATCTCCATTTTGAAAATAATTAACTCAGTTCACTTTTCTTTCTTTGTTTGCAGGTTCTTGAGGCTATAGAGCAGAGTCCATTCCTAGTTGGAATGCATTACGCCTTCCAAACCGATTCAAAATTGTATTTAATTTTAGGTAAGTGTTTCGTTTTCCCTATATTCTGCATATACCATTTTACTTATCGCATGTTTCTTATCACTTTTTCAAAAAGACTATGTCAGCGGTGGCGAACTATTCACGCATCTCTACAAGGCGGAGCATTTTTCCGAGGCAACTGTGCGCACCTATATAGCCGAAGTGGTGCTAGCCTTGGAACATCTGCACAAGCTGGGCATAATTTATCGCGATATTAAGCTGGAAAATATACTGCTCGATGGCCAGGGGCACATAGTGTTGGCCGACTTTGGTTTATCGAAAATTTTCGAACCCGATTCGGATCACCGAGCACACAGCTTTTGCGGCACGTTGGAGTACATGGCGCCAGGTGTGTTGCACTTACTGATAGTAGCATTTGGTTATAATACAAGCAACTATTGTTTGCAAGTACGTATTAATCATAATTTGATTTCGTTTAGAAATTATACGTGCTGGCGCCAATGGACATGATCTCGCTGCCGACTGGTGGTCAGTCGGTGTGCTCACCTATGAATTGCTCACTGGTGCTTCGCCATTCACTGTGGTCGAACAGCAAAACTCTCAGAGCGACATCTCGCGTCGCATACAGAAAGTGGACCCCATATTGCCGCCCAATCTCAGCGACACCGTAAAGGATTTCATTTTGAAAATGCTGAACAAGGATCCGAAAAAACGTTTGGGTGTGTTGAGAATGTTTCTAATAAATTACCGATATTTGACTAATAAAATTCACTCTATAGGTGGAAATAGTAAAAACGCTTCCGAAATCAAAAGTCATCCATTCTTCAAGGGGATCAACTGGAACGAGCTGAAAAGTAAGCGTCGAAAAGCTCCATTTAAGCCCACTGTCGAGTGCGAGGACGATACGCAGAATTTCAGCGAAGAATTTACCAAGCAGCCTGTCATTGATTCACCGGCACCGGTTCCTGCTAATACCGACCGATTGTTTAGGGGCTATTCGTATGTGGCACCGCAGCATTTGAAGCCCCGTGTGCATATTGCTTTTCACACAGAGTACTGCAATGCGCCTGTCACGGTGAGTATGCACCATAAATGCAATGTGAAGACAAATACAAATATGTTTATGTTGTTTTTGTGAAATGTTTGTAGAATCCCCCGCCGCGGCCCACCACACTGGAATTGGGTAAATTACTAAGCAAAGGCTCGTTCGGCAGCTGCTACACAGTCAGTGACAGCACAGGACAACAGATGCACTTGGCTAAGGTTGTGCCGGAGGCGCGTTACCGTGCCGCGGAAGTGGACGCTTTGATCTCGTGCGGTCGCAGTGGACACAGCGTCATTTGCGACTATGTGAACACTTATCGCGACGGCTCTGACATTTGGATTGTTATGGAATATGTGGCTGGGGGCGAGTTGCTGCAGTACGTGGACATGTGTGGTGGCCTTACGGAGCTGCAGTGCTGTGATATTTTCCTGCAGATTTGTGATGGGGTGCAATTTTTGCATGCGAAAAACTTTATACATGGCGATATAAAACCTGAGAACATACTCTTCGCCGACACGCAGATGAAGCGTGTGAAGATTGTGGACTTTGGTCATGCCAGGTACGAAATATTGATAACGATTTGATTGTAGAATGATTGATGCGAGTGTGTTTGAATTGCAGCTACAATGGCAGTTGCAGCAGTTGGCAGGACACGCCACGCTATACACTGGACTATGCACCGCCAGAAGCAGTGGAGAAGGCAGAAGTCGCTGTCTACTCAAAAGCATTTGACGTTTGGTGCATGGGCGCCACATTGTTCTCAATGTATGTTAGCCATCCCCCGTTCCGGCGCGGACGACATGAGCGCGTCAGCGACGGTGTACTGCGCCATCGCATACTTAATGTGGAAGTGCACAATAAGTCGTCCCGTTGGAAGAACGCCAGTGCCGAGCTAAGGCATTTGGTTGGTGTGTGTTTGAACAGAGATCCCACAAAACGCATGCGAGTGGAGCAGATGCTGGAACATCCGTTCTTCCATATGCGATCGGGTGCTACACAGGCGGTGCTGCAGCGCTTACAACGGGAACGCATGCAGGCCAAGGAGGAGCAGGCGAAAATGCTAGCTGCGACGGTTGAGCGCAGTAGTGTCGCTAGCTCAGAGGAAATATTCGCCGCACAGCAGATGGAGGCAGCAGTCAGTGAGAATATTAAGAAGGAGGAAGTGTTGCTGGCGGCGGAGGAGATCATTGTGTTAGGGAAGGATGATCTGGAGCAGTCGATGGAGCTGATACAACCTGCCGACGTGCAACAGGAAGTTGTTGTGCCGGAAGAGCAAGACGATCTTGAGAAGTCAGTCGGATATGAGCATTGGCAGCAGCAGCGACAAGCCACAACCTCATCAGTTTGCTCTGTGCACGACTCGGATACGCAGACGACGCATGAGCGACCTGAATCGGAGGGTGACACAACTAGTGGTCTGGGTCGTAGCAAGTCGTCGGATCACACGCTGGCCGAACGTCAAACGCTTAGCGTAAACAGTTTGAATGGCCTAGGGGTGGGCGAGGATGATGCGGAAGTCGAAGAAGAATCAAACGAAGTGGAGGCAGCGACCGAGCAAGTGGATAAATGTATTGAAAGAATAGTAGAAGCAGAGCCGAGAAAGCCAATAGCCGTCGGAGATACAGACACAAGTACAGCACAAGAACTGGCTGATACGCCAAAGGAGCAGCATTACTTCTTAGGCTTCGATGAAATTTCGCTGGCTATTGAGGAAGATCGTTTAAAATCTATTACCGCAGCGTTGTTTGCAATAGAACAGTCCAAGTTGTCAAATGTTGTAGCCGGAGCGGTGACCAGTGCGGAGGGATTGCCGCAAGACATTCAGCTGGCTTCGGTAAAGCAAGAAATCCCAAGTGCAATTAATACAGAGAATGGTGATGGTGCGGAAGCGCGAATGTGCTTAGTGCCTGAAACAGAGACTGCAATCGAGACTGAAACACCAACGGAAAAGCCTTCAAAGACCACCACTGACAAAGGCAAAAGGCGTAACCGTCGCGTGCCCAAGGCGCGCGTTGACAAGAAAGTAGTTATTTCCCCTGCCGTTGTGCCGGAAGTCAAGAGCGAGCCATTGCCACAAGCACACAAACTGAATGTTGATTTGCCAATGGCGGTGCAATCAAAGACGATACGTCGCAGTCGTCAACAACAATCGACTCATGACGACCAGCACAATTGGCTGGGCTGCGAACCGCAAGAGCCCGCGAGGACGGCAAGGCGTACCAAGGCCCGCTACCGCGGCTACAGCTTAATGCTGTGCAACACACAGGCGGCGCTTAAACACTTCAACATTGTACGTCGAGTTTACCTACCAAAAGAGGTGCTGCCGACAGAAGCGCCCGACGAAAATCAGGAAAAGGTTGCCAATGGTGTTGACTGCAGCAGCAATTCACTTGTGGCGGTAATAAAAGTCGAAAGTGAAACCGCTGACGACAGCAGCGAGCACAATGGCATATTCCCGAAGCCAAAGAAACCTGCACCCAACAAAACAGCAGTGCGCCGGAGTCGAAGTTGTATGAAGGAGTTGCCGACGACGGTGCGGCCGCAGTCCGCACGTGTGCTACGCTCGCAGCGGCAGCGCTACGTATACGAATGATTGGCGCACTTGCTGAGAATAATGGCAGATCTAGAGTTCATTCGGGGCTTCAGATACGGCCACTTCAATCGCTGCAGTGCAGATACATTCATTTTACATTTTAGCGCCTTTAGTTGCTACTGCTTCTGCTTCTAGGCCGTGCGCACCCACAATAGCTAAGTGACTTGTTTGACTAGAATTTTTTTCTTTGATTCCTTTTCATGCGCAAATGAAAGTATTTTAATTGCTTCGTTATATGCAAGTTTCTCTTTTAACATTTAATTTAATATGATTGAATTTTGTTTGAGTAGCATGAGGAAAATTCACTTCCGCATCATAACGCTACAATAAAAATGCCGTTAGAATTGATGAAAGTTTGATTATTGCTTTGGTGACGCCCTATGCAAACATCGGAATTGTACGAGGAAAGTTCGATTGCTTATGCTGACCGATAACAGAAGATTAGAACCTTGAAAAGCATTTGAATGGTTCAAGAATTTGTAAAGTCCGTTCCTATTTGTAATCACACCGACAGCCGCAAGTCGCTTACTGACCGAATATTTTCCCCTCGGTACTAAATAATTAGTATTTATTATAAATACGTAGTAGAAGTGTACTGTATTTACTGCAAATTACCCACGAAAAATACATTTAGTTAAATTGAGAATTTGTTGAAAGCTGTGAGCAATAAATACAAATGATGAAGTGAGGAAAACACGTTTGCTTGTGCGCAATCCTCAGCAAGACCAAAACAAACCAAAAATAATACATATTGATAAAGATACTAATATGAATTAAAGACGTGAATACTGAATACTGGGCAAATTGTAATGGAAGCAAGAAAATAGCACAGAGCAAAGGTACATAGACAGCATAATGGATAGTAAGTTTCTTCGCATTACTGCTTTTTTCTCTCGAGTAGGAATTTCATAAGAAGATCTAAGTCTAAGAATTACAAATTAAGAATACATATACACATGCGTGGGAATATGTACGTATGGTTATATGAAAGAAAATATTACTGCAGCGTCGTCTGTGAGCGAGCAGCAGCCGACGTGAAGGTCAATGGACAAGTTGAAACGTCTATTCTTTAGCTAGTAGTAATATTAACACATTAAATGATTACTTTAGTTTGAACGATTTGATGCGTTTAAAGTCTATTGTAAAATTGTACTGAACATAAGTGTACTTTGGAGCGTTTTGAAAGCGAAAGGCAAACCAAGAACAACCTAACACATACAAGTAGAAAATTGATAAATGAAATGCATACAATAAATGCCTAAACAAACACTCCAGCCCAGGGGTGACCTCAGCGCAGCGTAGAGACATTAAACAATTTCTAAATTTATATTCGTAATTATTTTACAATTTATTGAGTGCAGTTTTCCCTCAAGTTTCCTTTCTAGCAATAAAACATTTAAGTTTGGCGATTATTTTACACTAACACAAATGTAAATGACACTGAAACGACAACAAAACATTTATACTAGACTTAAGTTCTTATCTTAAATATGGGAAAGCGCTGCAAAACATTTTTACTTAACCAATAGAAGAAAGATTGCAGAGAAACAGCACGAAGTGACTACGTAAACATTAGTAAATGAACTACCAAACACAAAGCAATTAAACAAATACTTATTGTTACATTGAAGATAACTGAGTTGAGTGGTTTATAAGCAAGTCTGGCATCGATTGCTGTCCATTCGATTTTCTATTGTTAACTCGTTTGCAATGTAACGGCGTATTTTTGTGTTATTCACTAAGCATTTTGGCTAAGAAGCCAGCTGGCTTCTTCCGGTGCATGCAAAAGCCAAATGTACGGGTTACATTTTCTTTAGTTTCAAATACAAACCAGCCTTCTTGCGGTTGGTTACAATTTTAAGCTAAAAATCTGCTGTTAACAGCAGCAGTTGTTTGGATTATGTGCTTTTCCTATTTTTTTTCTCTAGTTAATGCCAATATTTGCAACGATTTTTGCAGCTTTGAAAGTTTTTTGTAACAAAAAGAAAACGAATTTGTAATGGTTGAAGTGAAGTTTATTTTAAATAATTTGTTTAGTTCGTTTCTAGTTGCGCAATTGCAACCAATTATAGTTTAATTATGCTCTTAAGTTAAAGTACTATTAGCCAATGTTTTTCGCTTCGTTTTCACATAATCTAGTTACGTTTTTAACTAAATTGTTTTAAATTAATTAAATTGTTTACCCTGTGCGCGCTAGACATTTTTGCAATTACCCATTACTTTAACGATTTCATTGTAATTTTAACTCGTAAAAATTGAAGAGACATTGAAACAAAATCCTTTCAAATAAATTCCGTTGAAAAATATTTTATTTTCTCAAGGCATTTTTAAGGGGTTGGAATCGCAGCGACTTGCTGGTCGACTATATTCAGTTGAAGGGTTAACTGCAAGCTCAAGCAAATAGTCGTCTAATGCATTATCCAGATAATCACTAGATAGCTATGCACTATGATCGTTATACATATTGCGACCAAGCAGCATCAAGTACTTTTACTTCTTTCGTATTACCTTTTATATTTCGGGCAATTTCATTTGTGACCTTTTCATAGATCATTCAGGTCTGTGTGTTCGATATACATGCATAGATCGAATTGTCTAATGATAATACAAAGTAATATATGTTGCCAAATAGAGAGCAGAACCATTGTAGGGAAATTTAATTCAAGTTTGTGTAAAAGGAGACATTTCCGAAAAATATAACAAAGAACATACATATTTTTTATATATAGTCGACGATATGAAGATGTGAACAAATGAACTATGAAAATATGACCAACATGGCGGAACAAATTTTTAGCATTATGAGCATTGTAGTCTGTAAAAGATATTAACGTGTAAGCCAGGTCATACTTAGGTACATATGTATGTACATGAGTTGAGCCCATAACCAAATGCATAACATAAATGTAATATAGAAGCGTGTTTTGTTCTTGTGGGGAAGGGGAGTTTCAAAGCCACTGATGAAAAACTCTACTTGAAGTCTTGTGCAGGTTTCCATTTTTGGTTTTTGTATAGTAGCCCCCCAACTGGAATGGACAATGAAATAGTTTAAACGATAGATACCGCAATATATTTTGTTTCCTTTCCGGTTACCAAAAATGGGTAGAAATTTCGCTGCCAGTAGCAAATGTTTTGGATACTCTGATTTCTATGAGAAATGCTAGGCGTCAATAGAGCAAATTGAGTTAAAAAACCATAATCGAAGGAGAATTTGGCAGTAATTCTATCGCCTTGATTTGTTCACTCGAAAGATTTGTCAGACCAATGGTGAAAATTGTTTTGGTTTATGTGCATTTATTCGCTCTTACACTCGTCGATTGAGTGCTCATCGGGATACTCTTAACGAGCAACACAAACACAAGAAACAAAGAAAAACAATCGAGAAATTTTTAAAAATATTTTTTGTGAATGTGATGCCATGGCTTACAGCCTGATTTGGCGTAAATTAACTTTCCCACAGAGATTTTGCTTTCGGTTTCTATTACTGTCCGCGGTTTCCATGATTGGATTTTTGTAAGAATATACAAAAGCATATCGTTAACATTATCCAACCAAACACCAATTGGTCTCACTTCCGTTTATACAAACGACAACAGCAAAAATGTAAAAAAAAAATCACACAGTTTTTAACAAGAACTCATTAGAAAACCCAAAAAGAAGATGCCTTTAAAAAAGTTGCCTTAAATAAAATGAAAGAAGAAAGCGATGATGAGAAGAAAAAGGACAAAGCCAAGGAACCCAAAATCATTTCGGTTATTGACCGTTGAACAAAAAGCAGTTTTTGTTTTCCGTTTCTTGTGTATAGGAACGTAGAAAATACTAATTTACCTACCGCATAAGGAAATAGTTTTAGTATAAATTTAAATTACCGAAAATATACAAAGGATCAATGATAACGAAAAAAAGGAAAATTACAAATTTAAGAAGCAATTTGAACTGTGTAAGCAAACTAGTTTAAACAGGCTCCAATTAAATACGGAGACATGCACTTTTTGCCGATAAATATGATTATTATTACATGAATACGACGTATGGAGAGTTGATGAGCTTAGAAAGTTGCGCTGCCCGAAAACGTAAAGCCAAGCCAAGCGAGCTGTGCTTTGTATCGTAAGCGTGAATTCACGTGCACGAAATATCGAACATGGGGGAAAAACAGCAAAAGCTAGACGGCACAGCCCGTTAGTTTTAAGTACATAATTCTAGTGCAAAATACACAGCAAGTAATTTTGGTATATATAAGATAAATATTGAAGATAAAAGATGCATATTATATATATGATATATTACTATACCTTTGCATATTCAACAATAACAATAAATTGTTACAAAACAACCGAGTACATTAAAATAAACAACAAACATTTCAACACAAATATTATACACTTTAGCGTGGCATTTTATTTTTGTTACACATCATTTCAGTGGCAAACAGAATGCAGCGATTTAGTGCTTTCGCTTTTTGCTAAATGTTTTGCCGGCGGCAGCGGCTTTGGTGCGCTTGCCATAGACTTTGGCGTTGGAGTGGCGCTTTTCCTCCCATTTTAGCTGCTTCTCTGACGACTTGTCCTTGTTGAAGAGCGCATTTGTGGTGCCTTGACCCTTGGTTTTACCCGTCTCCTCCAGCAGTTCGGCAAAGTCATCGGCGGCCGCAAACAACGAACTCATATCTGGGCAAATGGGTTATCAAACATTTAATCGTTTTCCTTGACAATATATTCATTCAATTTCTAACTTACCGTCGCTATGCTTTAATTTTTTGGCAAAACTTTTGCCGCCTAAAGCGCCTGACTGTTTGCGTGCCTTCTTTGTTTTGGGTGCTGAGAGCTCGTCGTCGCTGTCTGTTTGTGCATCGGTCATGCTATCGTCGCCGGAATCACTCAGTTCTTCACCATTGGAATCTTCCATTTTATTGTCTTCGTCCAACGATATTGAGCCCTCGTCGTCGTCTTCCCCACTGTCATCCAACGAACCCACCTCGTCGTCTGACAAGTCACTGTTCGCACCTTCGAACTCGTTCGCCTCCTCATCATCGCCCCAATCGGCATCGATGTCCGCCACGCCATCCTCGTCCTCAGGCACCGCCTTCTTCTTGTTCTTCTTTTCTTTTTTATCTGTCTTCAGTTGGCCACCCAACTCCTTCAAAAAGTCCAGCTCCTCATTGTCCTCCTCCTCTATGTCGACCGCCGCCTTAGCCTTTTTCCCGAAGAAACCATCCAAATACTCCTCAAACTCGTCATCGTCCACTTCGCCTGGTTTTAAACCTGTTTCTTCATCTTCAATATCGTCTTTTCCCTGCTTTTTCTCCTTTTGCGCTACGGAGCGCTGCCGCTTTTGCTCCAGGTAGTTTAAAATGTACATCTCATCCTCGGTACAACTAATCTTTGTCAGTGATTTCACTGGTTTGCCACGCGATCCAAAGGCGACGTACTGTTTGTGCGCCATTGCGGGAGTGTCCGCCAGCTTCTGGCTGTCTAGCTTCTTGGGATTCTTGAACGCGAAACGTTCAAGGAAGTGTGGCAGGCTGAAATCGCGCAAAGGGTCACCATAGTAATCGATGCGTTTATCTGAGGTTTGCGGAAATCAAAAGTCAAATATAATGTTTAAACGAAAGAGGTCGGGTTTTGCTTACTATTGAGAATGTGGTCGGCAAATACTTGCACAGTCGGATGAAAGTGGTCGCGCAGCAGCAGCAGTTCGTCACGCAGTGCCAACTCAGCGCCGGCAAAGGAAGGCACCCGATGGTAGGGATCGTACTTGCTGGCGGCAATGTCGCGCACTTTGCTATCACTAGCGCTTGATTCAACTTTTGCATGATGCCACGAGGAGCCAACTGTCGGCTTTTGTTCGACGTCGTCATTAGCAGAAGGTTTCTCTTCACTGGCAGCAGTATGTTCCTCATTTTCATCGCGTATGTCCTCATACTTCTCCTCGCCATCGCTGTCGAATTTTGCCAATTCTTCATCGTCTGCCGAGACTTTAGGCAAAATAACATCATTTCCTATGGCCTGTTCACGGGACTGTTTTGCGGTTCCGTGACTGCCAATTAGCTCCTTGCGCGTGTGCAACAATTTATGTATCACAATGAGGCACCCGGCGGTCATATGTGCTGGCATGTAAAGTGCCACCTGTAGCAACCGTTTTATGAACGCCTGCGCGCGCTGCACATTTGTGTCGATGTGTATGGCCCGGTGTACGATGTGCAGCAGTTGTGCTGCAGTTTTCACTCCAATGTTCGAAACCTCCATGTCCAGCAGCTTCTTGTACAGCGCATTGTAGAAGCGATCGCATTTTTCCGTTTTCGCGGTGATGAGCTGCAACAGCAGTCCAAGAGTTTGCACCGAGACGCGTATGTCGGCTAAATGCACCAGCCTATAGACGGTGTCCTGCATGTCCTTGCTCAGTATCTCAGTGCTGCCTGGCGTGGTCGGCTTCGCCTCGAGTATGGCTTTCTGCAGACAGCGCAGAATAGCCTGCATGGTGCGATTGTTTACGGCTCCCTTCTGCACGAGCACCTTGAAAAGCGAGAAGCAGATGTGCACTAGTTTGGAGCAGACCTCAGGGTGCCCGGCCGGTGCTATGCTTGCCAAGAAACACAGGGCAAAGTGTTGGGCGCGCTCTGAAATATTGTTGCGGAAAAGTAGCTTTTCCGCTTCGGATACAATGACGCCACACATGTTGGGATGCTTGTGTGCCACGTCGGTTAGGTGATGTAGCGCCTTCGAGGCGATTTTTGCTGTGGGATCACCGAGCTTATTGATAAGCATCGTCAGCAGCATTTGCTCCTTTTCTGGGGCGAATGCTAGCAGCTGCGAGGCTGCCACAATCGATGTGTTTTTATTGTGTTCCTGACCTGACTGCACGCTATGCTGGAGGTTCTTTAAAAATTCTGAACGAGGAAACATACAAATTTAAGTCATGCTAATTATTTGGTTGCATTTATTGCATTTGGACTTACCAAAATATTGATCTTTAAGTTCACTTTCGAAGTACCAGTAGGCATAAATGCGTCGCTGTCTTTCCTTGCTGAGTGAAGTGTCCTTGCGCACCAGCTTCCAGTCGACGCCGCGCACTTGCAGTGAAAGCATTTTGCGATGCGGCGGCAGCAACACCTCCTTCCACAAATCCGTCATAATGGAAATCACTTCGTTGCAAGATTTGTTGGAAATCTTTGTGAAACTTATTAGAGCAGAGAGAGCGTCCAGATTACCCAAAGGGTTGCTAGTCACTAGCAGCGCTCCGGCATTAGCTCGATCTTTGGCAGTACCCTTGTGCAAAGCAGTTTGCAGCCAACGGGCATCGGAACCATTACCTAGATATATGTAATGTGAGCTAGAATTAAAAAAAAAATTATGGTTAAAGGTGCAGCTACTCACGTTTATTGAACGCTGGCAGTTCAGCCGTGAAGGCATTTTTGCACAAATTATACAACTCCATCTGCTCATTCTCCTTCAAATCGAGCACTTCGTCACTGCTGGGAAACTGCGGATACTAAAAGAACAATGCTTTAGAGTTATTGCTGGTGCTATGATGCGGCCGGTGGCCATATCAACATACCACATTGAACCACTTTTTGTGCCCATCGTCATCTTTGCTTTCCTTTTTTTGCAGCCTCTGCTTCTCCCGCTTGTCAAAGTAATCCTCCTCATCATCCACGTCGGCTCCTGCCGTTTCATCTTGGTCAGTTTTCAACGCTTTCTGCTCCTGCTCAGTGGCATTGACGGATTTCTTCTTTTTCGACTTGGGCTTTTTGGCACTTCCCGAATCACTGCCACTTTTGGTGTGACTCTGAATTTCACCATCATCGTCGAATACGATTTTCTTATTTTGTGGCTTGCCGGCCAGATTAATTGCTGGAGTTACTGCTGGCGGCATTTTAACGCGAATTAAGTTGAAATTGAATAGAAACTAAAACAAAACATATACCAAACAGAGTGAACTGCACGTGCAACAGAGTCGGCACAGGAATGTCACATTAAAAGTGTCTGGCAGTGTTGTCACTTTTGTTGTGATGGAATGGGGAAGAACAGCAGATAACTTTATAGAGATTGTAACTAATTAAACGTAACTAACATTAATCAATTACGCATAGTTTTGACCGTTAGTGGAATGTTATTTGCCTTAATTAAAGTTCTATTCTAAATCAAATCTTTTTTTCCAAAACTAACCAAACTCTTTTATGTTAGCATAAATTTTGGTTGAAAGCTACAGTCAAATGCAACCCTACAAAACCGCAAAATTTTTTGTATAACAAAAACTAACAACATGGGAAAAACGCATTTGCCTAGCATTTATTATTTGTGTGGTTTCTGTTGAATTTGATTGACTCGTTTGCATCTTGTCCTGCTGAAAAATCGAGCAAATCTACAAAATAAATTTGGTATCCAGTGCACATACAAGGAGCGGTGAAATCAGCTTTCCCAACCATCTAACAAGCTCGGGAAGTAGCGAAATTTAAGGGGGAAAATGAATGAAGCGTTGGCTGGCATGATCTACAACGATCCCATCGGCCTGTACGAGCAGCCCAGGTAAGTGCACCTGCACCATCTCTCACTGAGCGCTGCGTGCCACAACGGTTTCTAATTTTTAGTGATTTCGCTCAACTCTACAGGCCGCGCTTCATCTTCAAGATGCCGCGCGTGGTGCCCGACCAGAAGGCAAAGTTCGAGAGCGACGAGCTGTTCCGGCGCCTGAGTCGTGAGAGTGAGGTGCGCTATACGGGGTACCGAGAGCGCGCTTTGGAGGAGCGCCAGATGCGCTTCCACAACGGGTGTCGCGAAGGCCATACAGAGATTTCGTTTGTGGCGTCCGGCACAAATCTGCAGCTGGTCTTTAATGCCAGCCAGAATCCGTACCTGCAAGACAAAGAGTGCGACTTTGACAAGGAGCACGGCAAGGTACATATCAAGTCGTATTTCATTATGAACGGCGTCTGTGTGCGTTTCCGCGGCTGGCTGGACCTGGAGCGGTTGGACGGCGTAGGCTGTCTGGAGTACGACGAGCGTCGTGCCATGCACGAGGACGCCATACTGCGCGATCAAATCGATCGCTATAATCAGCGGCTGCGCGAATTCGAGGACTCGAAGCGCGCCTACCGCGATAATCGACCAGATGAAATGGAAGCGGTGCGACGTGGCGTGGCCTCAGGTAGTATTGGTGTAGGCGCCGGAATGTGGAGGCGTTAGGGTTAGACTAAAGAAGGCTGTAGACGGTTGCACTGTTCGACATTGTTTTGTAATTTGTACTGTGAAAGTATAATGGCAAATTTTGATAAGCAGGATCTTTTTAAAACTCTTGATGAAGAGTACAGCTAATACAGCTTAAGATTCCGAAAAGACTCAAACAGGCTTTGAGTTTTAGACGACGTATGTGAGTCAAAAATTATGCAAAATTTGCATATTATGACTGAAAACATTGAAACCTGCGGAAATTTTTTAAACAAACAATTTATAGCAACAATTTTATAGAACATTGACAATTAAAAGTTTTCATCATCGGATGGTTCTAAGAACAAAAATACCGATTCTTTACTTCTCGATACTTGAGAACGTTTTTCTTTTCCAGACGATGAGGAAGGAAAAGAACAAAAAAACGAGGGTGAGAACGAAAGTGATGGAAAAGGAAAAGAGGAAGATGTCAAAAATAAAGAGAGTAGAGTTGAAAAAAAATAAAGAACTAGTTCAAGAATAAAAGAGAAAATTGAGAACAAAGACAGAGAAATGAAAAACCCAAAGGATAATTAAACGATAAAAACAAAGGACAACAAAATAAAAGGAACAAGGGACAAAGAAACAAACGCGAACGAAATAGAAAATTGAGGAAATCCTGGTAAAGTTAATTAAGTTTCGCCGAGGCCTAAAAGAAAGAAGATGAAAGACTTTTAAGATTTGTCTACCCTTGGACACGCCAATCTAAATTAGACATCGGGTCGCATTATAAAATTGTCGGACAGTGTTACTTGTTGCTACTGAACTTACGAAAAATACTCGGAACATACAAAAATGCTCTAATAATTATTAAATAATCCAACTTTTGGTTTCTAGTTTAAGTGCTGCTTGTAAGCAGTTTTTAGCTATATACAAATAAAGTATTCCTGCGTATTATATTCCATAAAACCGAAAAATTTGTGCTTAGTTGTTATAAATGTTTATTAATATTAAGTCTCTTCAAACAAAACGTTGCTTTCGAAAACTCTGAACTGCTTCTATCTGGTGAATAGAAAAGCAAGTGGCGCTACTGCTGTTTCTTGGAGGAGTTGCTGTGGTTGCCAAAGTATTTCGCACTCTGCTGCGTCTGGTAGAGCAGGCAGTTTATGTTACGCCAGCTGCGCAAGGATGCGCGTTTGTATTGCTTTTGCTCCGTCGCCGTGCAGCCGCGCCAGTCCTTTCTACAAATTGCATTGTGTCGCTTGGCGCCGTTTCGATTTTGTCGTCCGCTATGGCATGGCTGCGTCGCCTGCTTCGTTTGTCGCATGTAGTTGTCAATGGTTTGTATGGCTTGCTGGAGTAATGCATCCACCTTCGCGTCCCAGTGTGCTGGCATTTTGTCATGACGGGCTGTTGGTCGCTGTAAGGGTTTCTGTTTGAGCTCGTGATAGGCGATGGCTATAGGCTTTAATGCTGAGTTTTGGTAGTGATGGCTGCGGCGGCTGGCTGCTTTCTCTGCATTTGGCGCTCGTTTGAAGTCGGTCGGCTTACGCCCGTACCGCGTAGAGAACTCAACGTTCATTATTTAGGTTTTTAGCCAAACCTTGTGTCCAAGTTATCAAAGAAGGCGATCAAGATTGAGTTTTCGGCAGAAATATACACTACAAAACGATTTACGAAATTCAGTGAAATATTTATACACTTTATTTACCTGAAGTACTGAGCTACAAACTAACGGATTCGCCAACGGTGCTGTATGGAGTGTGAGCTGAGTTGTCTGTCTTGACTATTTTCACTGCCTGCACACTGCAGCCGATTGTTGGTGTACGTTGGCTTTGAGGTAAAGTTTATGAGCGTGTGGTGTAACATAAGTGTTCAGACTCGGCAACACTCGGCTGGCTATAGGCCGAACGACACAGTTGTTCGTGAATGCATTTTACTACGTTGCCCATTCTACTTTAAAAATGCCGGCATGTTATTGTTATGTGTAACGAATTTTATTTGAAAATAATATAAGTATGCATTATGAATGATAATAAGAATCTGTATAGCGCGTATATAGACAACATACAAATATTAACTTAGCTTAAGACGTCAAATTGCATTTTCCTACTAAAATCAAACCCGGAACGAGGCGACTTGCTCGCATTTAAATACCACATTAGACCAGCAGCCGTAGCGGCCCGCTGCCATTCAACTCCTCCCGGCGCTTAGCGAAACTGCAAGTTCGATATGCGCAGCCCAATGCAGTCCTTGCCAATCTGGCTCACCTCGCACACTGTGCACATGTTGCCCTTGTATTGCGGATCGTAGGATGCGGAGCAGAACGGACAAGTCACCTCCGGTTTGCCACGGTACAGCGGCTTGTAGCTAATGCCGCAAATGTTGAACGGGTTAAACTCCTCGTACTGCAGCTGATGCTCGTCGATGGGGTTGACCTCGCACGCCTGCAGTATTTTGCGCACCTGCTGCGCCACCTCGGGTCGCGGACCCAGCTCCAGCAGACGTCTGGCAAACGAGGCGGCCGTTTTGTAGTTTTTCAGCTTGAAAAACATGTTGAGTGCTGTACGCAGTGTGAGAATTTGGTGTACCGGTTGCAGCTTGCAGTGCGTGAAGTAGGCGGCCATCTCGCAGAGGCGCTTCTGCTCGTCCAGCGTCGACTTGGGCATGCCCTTGCGCTCCGTCTCCATTTTCAGGCCGAGAATGTAGTCGGCGCAGATCTTCAGCAGCTGCTGCGTCTCGGCGATGTCCTGTTTGGTCTCCACCACCAGCAGCGGAATGTGCAGCAGTATGGAATGGAACTTCTCGACAGCTTCGGTGAATTTGCCTGCGGTGGTGAGCTGGTAGCCGCCCTGCAAGCGTTGGACCAGGTCGTTTAGCTTGACGCCAAGTGCCGGACGCTGGTTCTTCGCGTTCATTTCGGAGTAGTTGCGTAGGGGATAAGCGGCGAGCGATTGCAGATTGGGCATCGCAGTGAAACTAGTCTTGGCACATGTGTAATTCTGCATGAAGAGCGTTTTGAAAGGCTTGAAATTTACCACGCCTAGCTGGTCGTTGAGTAACCGGAATGCGCTCTCAAAGTGACCAGCTTTCACGTGATCCAAAACGAGTGGCGAATGATTGGCCCAATGCTGTGGTGCTGATTGGCCCTTGTTGGGTGCTGCATAGAAACCGTTGTCCAGTGCTGATGCCTTGATCTTGGACGCCAGCTCTTCAGGAACTACCAGATCGTCGTCACCCACATCCCAGCCGGCACCTTCCTCGGCCGTGCCCTCCGCACCATGATCACTATCCAGCGCATCATGCATCTCGTCGTCGCCGTCTTCGCCCAAGCCCAAGTCAGCATCGGCGCCCCAGCCGTCGCCGGCGCCAACATCATCCAATATGGCGGCGTCGGCGTTGGCATTGAGCGCTTGGCGGGCGGTGGCACTGGTGCCGGCGCGCGTTATCATAGCGCCCTCGAAGAAGCCCTTCGACACAGTCAGCAGGGGCCAATTGCTTTCCACCTGCTGTATCGGCACCGGCGGTTGCAGCAATGTTGCGTTGTCGTTCACTTCTGGCAACTCGCTGCCTTCCTGCGTGATGGTCGTCTTGAGCGTATCAGCCTGCTCTTCCAGGCCGTGCGTCGCCGCGGTCAAGTAGGCCAACGACAGCTGGCCGCAGTTCTTCAGTATGTTGACGCGCTCCTTTACATCGCCTAGTAGCAGTGCGCCCTGGTACTGCGCCGATACGTCTTTGCGAATTTCGGCAATCTTGTTCATCTTCTTTAGCTTCTCCAGGTTTCCGGTGATCAGATAGAGGAAACTCAGCTTATCAAAGTTTTTGGTGCGTTGGTAGCACATCTCTACAACTTGATGGTTGCCCTGCAACAGCGCTGCCTGACCCAACCGGTCCCAGCAGTCCTTGTCGTCGAGCGCTTTGGCCGCTTCCAATGCAATCTCAATGTTGCCACACTCTAATGCCAAGCCAAAGCGTGTCTTCTCGTCCTTTACGAAGTGCAGCGCTACCTCCGGGTAGCCCTTCTGCTGCAGGTAAGCGATGATGCTCTGACCCACGAGACGCGCGTTTCGCACCATGTGCAGCACCTCATCGTACTTGCGATTTATCAGCGCTAGCTTAAACTTATACTCCGTGGGGTCGATGTGAAGAACGCGTGTGCGGCATTCGCGATCCAAGCAAAACACTTGGTTTCCTTTGACACGCGTTAGATAGATGGGCAGGTCCAGCGTGCGTATAATGCCGTGGTCGCCGTTCGTTATGGCGTACTTGATGTGGTTGCTGGTGGTGTAGATAAAGACGCCTGAGTCGTCCCATGCTCCTGACTTGACACGGCAATTCTCTTGAATGGTGCACAAATATTGAAGGCGGCGATCACAGATGGTTACCGAGTGCTTACACAGCAGAGCCACCAGTGACATGTCTGCTGACCACACCACGTAGCGGCATTTGGCCAGCTTGATGCAACCCACTGAAACTAGGCGCTGAACCTCGTAAAGCGTAACATACTCAGGGTCGCGGATTAGCAGCATGCCGGTACCGGCATAGAAGATCTCCTCGCAGAAAGTGGGTATCTTCTTTGTCACTTCGTTCTTGAAATTCTTGATGACCAGCTGCTGGTTACGGTCGAGCACGGCGAAGCGATTACGTGCAACCCAGATGGCTGTGATGCCGGACGAGCGCTTTGAGTCGGATTCGTTCTGCGACTCGGAGTCCTTCGGTATCTGGCACAGGTCGTACGTGCTGTTTTCCAGGTTGTTGGTGCGTGTGCAGATGAGTACTGCATTCAACGCCGGGTTGTAGGACATGCTGTGCACTGGAGATTTGCCGCCGCCGCGCAGCTGCATTACTACAGTGTCTTTCGTGGAGGTGAAATCAAGCTTGCGTAGGAAGCGGTCTTTCACGTAGTAGAGAATGTTGCCGTGTACCGCGTAAGCTGGACGTTCGCGCTCCAATTTGAATACGACCATGCCTAAGGAAAGGGAACAATATAGGATTTAATAGATATACAAAAATCGGATTTTCCACAATACTATTTACCGCCATCGTGTCCGGCAGCGAACAAATTCAATGTGGGATGTGCAGTTAAGATCCAGAAACGCTCGCCCTCTCGTCGGAAGGTGTACAAACACTGGCGCTTCGTCATATCCCATACGCGTATGCTGCGATCCTCGCCGTTCGATAAGATCAAGTCCTGCCTGGGGTGGAAGAGTACGCAGGACACGTTGTTGTAGTGGCCGCGGCAAGTGTCCACCTCCCAGGCTTTATACTCGTTCATGCGCCATAACTTGACCAATCGATCATCAGCGCCAGACACAATTAGCGGCAACGTTGGGTGGAAACTGGCCCAGTTAACGCCACGATCATGGCCTTCCAGTACATGTTTAACCACTGCATCGGCTTGGCCGAACAGATCTGTGGCGCCCGGATGGCCCTTCAGGTGCTCATCAAGTCCGCCTGGTCCAGGCGCAACATTCTTCTTGCGTAGTCCTGAAATGTCCCACACGCGAACTGTCTGATCCAGCGATGCGGAGACGATCTGATCTTCCGTTGGGTGGAATTGCGCGCACATGACGTAATGATTGTGGCCAGTCAGAACGCAAATGCAGTTGCGTGATTGCCAATTCCAGATGCGTATGGTCTGATCATCAGACGCACTAAGTATCCAGGGGTACTCATGATGGAAGGCCACCGTGCGTACATAGTCCAGATGGGCCAGCAGCGTGAAGATGCAGCGTCGTTGCTTGTAGTTCCAAACTTTTATCTTGTAGTCGTCGCCACCGGAGACGAATAGCGGCATCTGCTGGTGAAAGGCGACGCTGCGAACTGGTCCATCGTGCTCGTCGAACTTCTCCAGCAACGTGTGCATGCGGTAGTCCCATAGCTGTATGACGCCACTATGTAAGCTGGCCAGTATCCAAGGCCGCTTCGGATGGAAGGAGAGCCCTTTGACGCGCGCCGACTTAGACTCGAAGTTGGTCAGCATCTTCTGCAATTTTAAGGCGATTCTTTGATTTGTAATTGGAGTCTCGTTTTCTGGAAGTCAGATACGCAGACTGTGTCGGCAAATATGTTTCGCTATTTCTGGCGAGTCCAGTAAAACTTCACTACAAAAGATTACAGGAACGGAAGAATTGTAGATCAGTTAAATGTTTTGGAGCAATTATATCGTTTTAGGTCTATATTTTTATCACAATTTGCCAAAAACACACCTCACAGAAAAATTTTCCGACCTTTTTCGCTTAGCAAGTGACACGTCAATTTTTGTTCTACTACATTACTGTGTAATGACGTTTGTGTTGACATTTACCGAGCGGCTCCACCGACAATTGGCGTTAATCGAGTTGATCTACTACAAATGGTGGTTGACTGACAACAACTGTGTGAGTGCTTGGCAATTCTTTTTCGATATCGTTTTTAACTCCATGGACTTGGCTGCCGGTTGAAGAAGTTTATTGCATAAAAAATGCCAACGACAAGAGCTGACTGAGTTATAGGTGAATTAAACAACAATATGACGCTGGCACATCGAGCCCTTTTCACCTGGTTCATTGTGCTGGTCTTTCTGATTCTGCTGTGCCTGCGCCTGGACCCGCGCACACACTGGAGTTGGTTTGTTACTTTCATACCGCTGTGGGTTTTTGACGGCATTCTCATCATTTATGTGGTCATTAAAATCATACGGAAATGGCGCAATTTGAAACGCTTAAAGGAACTGCTCGTCTACTATCAGTGGTACATCGGCGGAGTGCTGCTAAAGATTGCATCGCAACTGATGATCTGCTTGCGTCTCGAGTATCCCCAACTAGAAATCTCAATATTCGTGACTATGCTTCCAATCTGGATACTGCTTTCAGCTTCTATTGTCTACGTGTTCGGGCGGCTACAGAAAGTCGAGTCTTAGTGATAAAGCTAGCGTAAGGCAGCAAAAAGTAACTAGTTTTTAATCGTTTGTTCTTTTTTTATTGTAGAAATATGCTTATACCTAAGACAAAAATACATAACCGTATAGTAACCACACTAAAACCCGTATTTGCTCTGCGTGGCGCGCCGGTTTTGTCGATTTGCTGCCCACATGGCCTGCAGTTCTGCCTCGTTTGCCTTTGCCTTGTGGGCCAAATAGGTAATTTGATGCTTACGCCGTGTGCCAGCAGCCGGCTCCTCGTCAACTAATACACCTGTGGGCTGATAAGTCGTGGAAGAAGCCAGTGCGGTACGCATCCATTCGTCGCGATTTGGTAGCACTTGATCGCTGGTAATATCCATGACCTCTATGTCTTGCTCCTGTCGGCGTCGCTTAGCGCTACTGCCCACCAGTGCTTCAACTGCGCGCTGATCCAGCTCCGGTTGCAGTTGACGTTTCTGCGCCACCAGCTGCTCGCTATCTTGATTCATTTCTTCTAACTCTGCTTTCTGCTTTGCCGCATCCACGTTGCTCAGATAATTTTGGGTGACTTCGGCCATTTTTGCTGCACGTTTAGCTACCATGGCGCTGATTTCATTGGCACTTACTTCGGGCAACTTTTCCTTCGAATTGAGTGAGAAGAAATCGCCACCTTCATCACTGTCTTCGCTTTCACTGCAGTCCACCAGTGCAATTTTGGGCTTAACGTTTTTATTCGGCTTTTTAGAAAGCAACTTAATGCCGTCGACTCCTTCTGTGTTGTGTGCTGGACGTTGATTCTTGACAGTGTCCGGCACAAATGGCAGTTTTGAAGTGACCTTACTGTCAGCAGTTGTACTAGCCGGCGAGGTTTTGGCAAAGTTTTGCTCAGACTTTGCTAGAGGCAGCATGCTTAGCAAACCGGACTTTTTCTGTGCTTCACTTGCTTTTGGCTTGGCTTTGCTTTTGTTAGCCAGCTCCCTGTCCACATCGTTGAATTCCGCCAACGAAGGAATGCTGATTTTGACCGGACCCTTTTGCGGTGGTTGGGGTGGTTTTTCTTTCGCTTCAGATGCTAATGGTGTGGCTTTTTTATGCAAGAACTCATCGTCTTCCTCTTCGATTATTGTACTACTGCTGCTGGTTGTCTTAGGCATGGGTAGCTTTGCAAATGTGGGGGTCACCTGCTCGTTCAACTCTTCATCGATATCTTTTATAGCTGTCACAATTTTGGGTTTGGGTAGTTTTAACGTGAAGGTGGGCGGCTTCTTGAGTTCCTGCAGGCCCACATCCACAGGTGCGTAGTCGTCATCATCGTCGCTAATGTGCCCGTTTACGACAGCCACAATTGTTGGTGTTGGCTGTGACGCTGCTTCAATCTCTTCTTCACATTCAGATTCCTCATCACTGCTTGCAGCGTAAGCAACAAGTGACATTTTGTTATACTATTTTGGAAATAATTTTTAAAATGGAAAATGTGGGACAACTAAAATATCTGCGATGTTGTTTACACGAGCGATGGTTTAATTTCTGTAGAGGAGTGAACAGCTGGCGGGGAATTGTAAAAGATTCGAGCGAAACACAGGGCAGTATTTTGATTTTTGGAAATATTGAATATCCCAAAATCAATGGACGTTGAATGGAATGGAAATGCTGTACCACCAAATGTACCCAAAATATGTATCGTTAAAATCATTACTTGCTTAAGCCCATAACTCCACAAGTATTAACTCAGTTATGCCCTCAGTCGACTTGAGCGTTTGTCTTTTTAACCCCAGATACGTATTTAAAAATTACAATTTTCAAAAATTATGAAATAATGAAAACCTTTAGTAACATTTAATTTTAATTAAATATAATTTTTTAAAGCCTTTATATTAATTTTTGTTTTAATAAAGTTAATAATTCTGTGATGATGAATACTTCCATGCTGCCCACTGTGGCTTATTATCCACCGTTCCCTCTGCCCACCCCCTTCCAATTATATCTATGGGCCGAGAAACTCCCTTACGATTTGAATTTATGCATTTGCTCTCTGAAATAATTCGCTCTCATAAATGTTTCTGAACCCCGAAACGAATTTATTTTCGCATTCGTAGCCGAAAAACCGCACACCGTACAACAACTTGTATTGATTTTTCAGGATGCTGTGCCATGAAATGCCACTTCGCGTCCACTGATTACCGGCCGCAGCCAGTCGTAGCCAACGTCGTCGGTGTCAGTCTCTTTCGAACATGAGCGACGTCGATTTCGGCTACAATAAGCGCGCTGCTGGTCCGGTTGTCGTCTGAAGTGGAAATTAAAAAGAGCATATGAATTTTTGAAAATCGTTCAACGGTAAATGCTAAAAATAGACGTGGGCTGGTAATCGCATAGGACTATGCTGCACGGTGCGCGGACATCAACGTAACAACAATTTCGCACATACCTAATTAAAAGTGTATTAAAATCGTCAAAATCCATAGGCGAAAAGTGCTGCACCGAGTGATACGACATACAATCGAAAGTATTTAATAAATTGCGCAAAACACACATACATACATACATATGTAGCGGAAAATTGTGCGCTGCCAACAAAAAATCAAACAAAAACAAATTAGGCTCATAATCGTATACCGAGAAAATAAGTAATAACTGAGAAATACTGCTAAATACAAGAACAACAATAGCAACAAACTCAAAATGCCAGCATCGAATACCATTGTGCTGAAGAGTCTTTCTATACTGCTGGGCCTTTTTTTCGTGTTTGTGGGCACGCTGAAGCTGACGCCGCACATCAGCAAGGACCTCTACAAGGATCTGGTGAGTCGCATGAAAGTGTGCCAGCGGAGTAAGTGCACGGGAACCACCCAGTTCTCGGGATATTTTTTTTTGTGTTTCTTGATGAGTAGTGAAAAATCGATGCGCCCCAATTGTTTATGCGCGGCGCGCTTTCTCCAATATACACAAATGTACGTGCGCACACACATACAGACACAGAGTTATATCATACCGAAAACGCTTAGCTGGAGTTGCGCGCGGAAACGGAAGTAAGTGCTGCAGGGTGTTGTCGGAAAGGGGTGCACTCGAGATGCAAATTGTATTTAATATTTATGAGCGCGAGTGCCTTAACCTCTGCGCAATTTTTGAGATGGCAATGCAAAGGACGTTATGCAGAGAGAGAGAGAGTGAGAAAGAGATTGGAGTACAATGAAATTATTTTGGATTTGTTGGAATTTTTTATATTAGATTTGAATACAAATGTTTGAAGTACTTATTGATTAAAGTTATAAAATGTTGACTGCGTTTGAAATGCATTAAATATTTTTGCAGTATTTAATTTAATAGAATAATTGAAGACTTCAGAATTATTTATTATTTAATTATTTAGAATTATTTATTTTTATTTTAATGATAGTTAATTACGTATGCAGGTAGATAGATAGATTTTGTTGGAGATGAAGAGCACTGAAATCAGTAATGATCTGTAATTAACTATGTAAATATTAATAGAGTCCGACCGATTAATCGGCATCGGCATTGGCATTGGCATTGGCATCGGCTAATATCAGCCAATATAATTTTATAAAATTGGCCAATAAAATAGGTATCGGCATCGGCCGTTTTTGGTCGATTTTGGCCAGAGACCTAAAATAATTATTATCCATATTTTTGGGAATAAAAAAATTGCCCTAATTTAAGAAATTTCTATACTTATTGCTTTATAATAATTATTCCCAATAAGAAATTTTTTACGTCGGCTATAACTATTATCATGTAATTAATATTTTTGAGTTGCTTAATAACTCTTATAAGTAACAAATATATTTTTCGTTGTCGATAATTATTATTTTGGGAATTTTGTTTTTTACATTGCTTCATAACTTTTATTTATGACTTTTTTAATTTACGTTACCGATAACTATTATTTTGAGACATATTTTTTTTTACGTTGCTTCATAACTTTTATTTATGATTTTTTTTTCATTTACGTTGCCGATAACTATTATTTTGAAAAACAAATTTTTTACGTTGAATTACTACATTTTGGATATGAATTAATTTTTAATTGTTCTAAATTGACAAACGCAAATTAACTGCAGAAACCTAATTTCCACCCACAACTAAACAATTAAAAATCAATTCATACTCAAAATGTGGTAAGGCAACGTAAATAAAAAAAAATTTTTTCATAAAAGTTATGAGGCAACGTAAAAAAAATTGTCATTCAAATAATAGTTATCGGCAACGTAAATTAAAAAAAAATCATAAATTAAAGTTATGAAGCAACGTAAAAAAAATTTTCTCAAAATAATAGTTATCGGTAACGTAAATAAAAAAGTCATAAATAAAAGTTATGAAGCAACGTAAATAAAAAAAATCCCAAAATAATAATTATCGAGAATGAAAAAAATATTTATTTCTCATAACAGTTATTATGCAACGTAAAAATTAATTGTCACAAATAATAGTTATAATCAACAAATAAAATTGATGTTGCAATTAATTTCTTAAAAAACTCATAATAGTTAAGTCCCTGATTTTGGCCTATTTTCCTGCTTTAATTTTTTTGTTTTCACTGTTCGCACTGTGTTTCTTTTTCATATCTCGCTTAGTTTATTTGTTTATTGAAAAGGGTTATAGGAACCCCTATTCTGCTTTTTTAAGTAACGTATTTTCAGTTATTGTTCAATATAAATGTTCCCTAGAAATGTTTTTTACAAGCCGCCGTAGCTCAGCTGGCTAGTGCGTTGGGCCGCGAGTCAAATGCGACACTCGAACCCAGGTTCAAGACTCCGTTGCTGCTTACACCGAAAAAAAAGAATAACAACAATGGCAAATGGCAAACATCTGAGAGTAAAATTGCCTATGAAAAGCTTTTCTCGAAATGTCTATGCATTTCGTCTATTAATATGGGAAGAAAGGCCATTTAATTTTACAATCTTTCTCTTCTTTTTTAATTGGAAGAATTTTTTGGAAGAAGAATTCGTATGCAATATTTATTAATAATCTGTGTTTACGTCAGTATTTTTGTTTATCTCAGTGGAATATATGTAATGTGTTCTTTTTTTTTTAATACTTGTTAATGTATTAGAATTCTGAATTCTCTTGTAATTTTACTTAGTTTTAATTTTCTATTTTCTCGTTTATTTGTTATTTTGAGACGAATATTACAAAGAAATGTATATGTAATAGTTCCTTTTGTTTTTTTTTTATGAAATAAACTGTGTTTTTGATTAAATTCATTAGTGTTATTTTTTCTATAGAATCGGCATCGGCCAATTCTCGTTATTCCGGCCGATTAATCGGCATAGGCCTAAAAATATGGTATCGGTCGGACTCTAAATATTAATATGAATAAATTTGGGCTTAAATTCGTTTTTATTCATTAAAACAAATCAAAATAATTTAAAAAAATGATTATCATTAAATCGAAATCATTGAAATGAAATTATATTTCAAAGGTTACATTAAGATAAAGAAGCAGTGTCTGTGACATGCAGTTCCAGTCGGAGGTCCAGCTGAGTCCTTTGTGATTCTCTTAGATTTGTCCTTCCATATTTGTTGATTCAGATTCGAATTTTTCGGGAACTATTTGGTCTTGGTGAGAAAACTGTATAATTCAGTAATCTGTGCATCAGCTAGTTCCGCGAGTCCAAGAGTCTGGAACCGTCGTTCGTGGAGTGATGATTTCACTGCATCCTTATCTCCACACCGTCTTCATAAATGGCAGCTTCCGATATTTCAAAATTATTCCACGGTTTTACAAATCAGACTTTAAACTTTGATATCAACGTTTTGTGTACGTAAAATATTTAAATTGATAAATTATTGTTCTTAACAATAAATTATTCATTAAAAATAGCCATATTTTTAATCTTTAAAGAAAAGAAATTTATAAAATGAAAAAATAAAATAAAATTGTGTATCATTAACTTTTCAATTTCAAGTATGTCAAAAATATTTAAAAACCCAAAGGTATTGAAATAAACAAGAAACTCACCTTATAAGATACTGTTTGTTTATTTTTAATTTACAATAAATAATAATACAAATAATTCAGTTTTGATTTCCCCTCGCACTAAATGACATTGCCAAAGTCTACGAATTCAAGTTCAAAACACAAATTTTTGCTACTATGCGAAACGTGAAGGAAAAATAAGAAAACAACAATATATATATACGCAAACACACACACACCCCTATGCACTTGAACACTCAAAATTTATAAATATTCTTAACATCGGCGCCGTGCGACTAAAAGTGAACGCAGTGAGAATTTTCGAAATCTCGCTTAGAAGCAATGGCGCAGAGTTGACCTCGTTGAGGCAACGACATCGAGACAGCCAAATAGAAATCACAGCGCAGCGCTGCTTCAGATTTCCAACTCATCCGCAATGTCCGCGGGCACACAGCAGCAAATTGTCAATCGCCGAATTGTGCGCGTCACGCATGTAAAAATACACAGCAATTTTAGAGTTCAATAACGTTAATACGCAACGGACACGCACCGATGTCGACGTAATGGAAATGTGCGCAACGTCAACAATTTCAAACATTTTCACGAGTTTCACGGTCGACGAAAACTGGACATGCGGTTGGTCGAATTGCACGCCGCGCTTCGGTGGCACCTGCCATTTGGACGCTCTGTGAAAACAAACAAATTGCGTCGAAACAAAAAAATAAATAATTTATGAGTGTTTTGCAAAATTTAGAACAAACAATTTTACATTTGTAGGAACAAGTGCAGAATAGCGCACCCTCGTGAAAAAAAAAAAATTTAGCTGTATAGAGCTTGTTTTTGTGAATGTAACAAATTATAAATGTTGCCTGGGAAACGCCTACAAAAGGCGTGGCACGGGGTCAAAGTTCAAAACTTTTATCAAAATAACTCATTCAATTTTCAATCGATTTATACGATATGGGTATCAAACGAAAGGTCTCTTTCATACCTTTATTTTGGTTTACCACATTATATACTTTATATGTACGAGTAACAAATTATAAGCAAAAATTATTCTTTTTTATATAAAATTTACAAAACCCGATTTTTTTTTTTAAAAACCTCGTTATTAAGGTACAAACAAATTTACACTATATTATAGCGTGTGAAATTCTCTTTTCAATCAAATATAAAAACATACATTTTTGTTTTTTTTAATGCGTGTTTTAATTTTTTCTAAGTCGACTCCTGGTCCAAAACAATTTCGTAATCCCCTTCGTCTTCATTTTCAGGAAATGAAGGCTGAAGGGGGATGTACAAAGTACCTGCCAGTACGTTGGCTATCTCGTAAGCAATAACCTTTATGAACGTAACTTCGGTTTCGTGACCTAAAGAATTTCTGCATTCAAGTACCTTTTGTGTGGCCAGCCTTCGGCCCCTAGTTACTGCCTCATGGGAGTAACTAGGGGATCAGGTTCAGTAAGGAGCGTACAGTATTTTTATATTCAATTCCTATGATTGGAAAATATCGCGCCTAAGCAATAACTTTTATAAACGCCATTTCAATATTGCAGGCAGATTCTTTTAACTCAATTTAAATTTAAATATAAAACAACACCGTTAAAATCTTCTATATTTCATTGTAAAGGGAATTCCGTAGAGAACATATGGTTACAAATTTATTATATCTTTATTATGGTTTTTTTTCGAGAAAAAATCGGGTTTTGTAAGTTTTACAAAAAAAAAAAATTTTTTGCTTTTAATTTTTTACTCGTACATATAAAGTATATAATGTGGTACACCAAAATAAAGGTATGAAAAATACCTTTCGTTTGATAGCCATATTGAATAAATCAATTGAAAATTGAGTGAGTTTTTTTGATAAAAGTTTTGAACTTTGACCCCGTGCCATGCCTTTAGTAGGCATTCCCCAGGCAAAATTTTTAGTTTGTTAGACTCAGGAGCCAAACTTTTTTGTATAAGCATACTTATTAGTTTTTTTCACGAGGGTACGCTATTCTGCCCTTAAGCCTAAAAACATAAAAGTCGTCATGAGCTGAAGCGGCTACAGTGCACGCTACTTAACTCTTTCGGTACAGCTTTTAAATTTTTTATTTTAAATTTTACGTTTTAGGCTTCTATGTGGTTATATTAGCAACATTCCATAAGAAATTTTTAAATTTGTATACTCGGACCCTGTATTTTAGAGTGTTTTTCTATGAGAGAAACCACATCGTTGTGGCTTTAATAATTACTTAAACATAAAATTTTTTATGCATAACGGAAATTTGAATATTTCTTAATTTACTTCAGCCAAATTTTTTTTAAAAAAGTATCTAAATTGAAAGAAAACGTCAAATTAAAAAAGTTATCTAATTTTTTCTGCTTCTTCTTCCTTTACTATTTCAAGATATACCATTAAAACCACGTGTATACTTTTCTTCTCTCAACTTAATTATTCAGTTTATTAATTTCGTATTTTTCCTAACACTTCAAACTATTCTAAGGAACAAAAAAAATATAGTATCCACAAGTTTTTTGGCCTAAAACAGGCACTGAAAAGAGACTATGCCATATGGCATAGAACAACCGAAAGGGTTAAGAGAAACTCTTATGCCGTTAGTGTGTTTTTGTTTGAAACTTCAACTGTTAACGCGCATTTAAATGCGGATCGTGTGTTCATTTTCTTGCTGGGGTATTTTCTATGTGATTTGTTGTTGTTGCAGACTGTGGCGATTGGCGTCTGTTTATTTATGTTACGGCTAAACAATAAACCAATAAAAGTATTCAATAAATTTTGTTTACCTTTTTTATGGGATGGCTTGAAATTGGGTGTTGTTGGCAATTGCCATCTGTGCATTGATGCGCAGAAAATCGTAAAACATAATTTGACAGTTTCATACACTGTGTGAAATTATTTTACTGGGTAATTTATGTAAGTTGCACTCAATAAGAGTTTTGCTTATGTTTTCTTGTGCAGGTGTTTATTATGAGTTTTAAATATATTTGTATTTTTGTATGCAATATAGCATTGTGTAGCCGAGAATTGATGTAAACAATACGTCGAGAATTTTGAATACCAAATATAAATTATATAATTTTAGATTATTTTTACTAAAAACATTTTTGATAGTCTGCTGGAAAAGTAGTTGGGAAATTTCGTATGAAGTTAACTATCAAAATAAGTGTGTAGCCGAGAATTGATGTAAACAATACGTCGATAATTTTGAATACCAAATATAAATTATATAATTTTAGGTTATTTTTACTAAAAACATTTTTGATAGTCTGCTCGAATAGTTGTTAGAAAATTGCGTATGAAGTTAACTATCAAAACAAGTCGCTACTGAACTTCCTTACAGATTACTTTAACGCCGATCCGACTAAGGAGCTGTAACTGGTTCCACTAGGCTGACGTGGCTGACTTGGCCCGCCAGCTTACCCAACCTAACCTAACTATAAAAAGCAACAGAAAATCGTTGTGGAGTGTCACTGCCTATGGCTGCGTCGAGTTGATGGAATACTCGAGCAACGCACGCGAGTCGACTGTAGAGAAAAACTGAAATCAGACTTTTAGAATAAATTAATTTTAACGACAGTTTCATTAGGAGTTTTTATATAAAAACTTATTTTCGATTAACTTATTTTGTTGCAATTGCACTCTGCTGAAAAGCAATCGGCCACCATTTTCATGATTGGTAAATAAAAAACAAATACTTTAAATATTATAAAATAAACAGATCTTTACGTTTCCAGATAGGCCTGAAATCATTACCAAATGAAGTTTTGCTATAACTAAATCGAAGTATTATACAGCAAATCTATAGAATTATGATTCTGAAAAAAGTTTCTACAACTTTTTTTCACAATTTGACATTTCCAAGGATACCGAATACTTTAAAATTTGTGCAAAAATATGTTTTGTAACGCATAATTTATACGACTAAACGATTTTGATGCTATTCCAAGAACGTCGCCGCTCAAATTATTGGATCTATATATGTCCATGCACACATACATACAATATATACGAAAATATTATGAATTTACATACATAGTATAACTATGGCACTTGTCTGAAGTATTGTGGCGTAATCGGCCAAAAGGTCTTTGCATAAGTTTAAATAAACGTATTCGGTTTCGCACGTAGGTATGTATACTCGTATCTGCATGTGTGCGCGCACACATGTTTGTTTTTAAAAACACTGCAATCTATGAGGGCGAGATGTTTTTAAAACATTTGCAATTGCAATTATAGGCCACCATTTGGCTCACAAATTTAAAATATTATACACACAGAGACAAAGTGAACAATGTAGACTTGTATGCACACATGTGTTATTAAAGTTATAAAAATTAAATGGAATTTCGCTTTGATTTCAGCGCACCGAGTATGTTAAATACGCCAAAGTGTTCCCGTTGACAGCAATGTTTGGCATTAAAGTGCCCTCGAAGTGGTATCGCCGCACAGTGGGCATGCTGGAGGTGATCTGCGGTCTGGCCATGGCACTCATTCCATATCGTAAGTGCTGCTCAATTAAAAAACAGAAAACACCGATTGTAAATGATGCTATGATTTATTATAGATAAAGTTAAAAATGCTGCCAATATAACGTTGCTGCTGCTGATGTTGTTGGGCGTCTACCAGCACTGGATGGTCAGTGATCCGTTCGAGCGTTCGGGGCCGGCGCTCGTTTTTACGTTCATGCTGGGCGGGCGTCTAGTGGTTTGGTATCAGGTGCGTCCAAGCAAAAAAGCGCTCAGTTTGTTATTGCATTCTAATTTTGTACTTAATTGCGAAATATTTTCACAGACAAGCCGAAAGGAGGCCGAGTTTGCTGCTGCCGCACAGCCACAAACAAACGGCGTGAAACAGGAATAAGCGACAAACTGGCACCCATTGCATCTTTTAACGTACACCAATTCAACTCAATTGAAAACAAATCATATTCACACATATGAAGGCTTTTTTTGCACATTATCAAACCACTTAAACGGAGAAAGAAAAACAAGCAATCAACTAATGCTAGCACAATTTTTCATCACATTTCAATTCAAAGTTTCTACTCATCAACATAAATACGACATCTTCCTGATATTTCCCACCACCAACGACCAGGTTATACCGTTCAAAGTAGGAATGAACGAAACAAAAATGTTAATTTGTGCCAAATCTAGGTTTGCTCTTCTGTTTCGGAACTTTTAACCGTCAACCGTAATTTATAAGAGTGTGTTCAAAGACCGCGTATTTAAAAAGACCCTTTGTAATTTGTAGACAACTTTAAACTGCACGCGTAAATTACATAAATACCGATAACAAACGATCAAACAAATGGATGCAATTAATGCGAGAATTTTGTTTATAAAGATTTTGTTTTAAAATTAACATTGTATTACAACTCACGACAAAAATTTTATTAAAAAATCGAGTAATTTAATTAAAACCCAAAATGAATTGTTTTATGTTTACAAAGTGAGTCGTTTTCCTTCTTCACTTGGTATCACTTTCACTTTCTATCAGCCTGATTTGTATATATGGAAGAAAGAGGTGCTTTTTCATGGGATCAGCATTATCGGTTACGTATTAGCATTTCTCTTGAGTGTGGTTCCTAAACCAAATGAGGTAGCTGCCGTAAATCGGCTTTGGGTTTGTAGAACTCATAAAAGTAGCACATGAATGGAAAGCACATTGTCCAAATTAAGCCGTTGCTAAAGGCAGAAATACAATACTTGCCATGACGTCCATTGCTGAGGTGTTATCAGTAACTTGTGAGTCTGGCAAAATACTTGAAATCGCTTCTATATAAAATCTGAGTTAATACTAGATTAACACACAACATAAGTGTTTAAAACTTTCAGTATATTTCTAATATGTATATCTTTGCATACTATGCGGTTTCTTATTGTGTGTTTGTTAGATAAACCTAATTCGCTAATTCGGAAAAGCATTATTTCGAACGTGAACTTAAGCGCGAAATTAACAACGATGAGCTTCAACAATTTTTCGCCAACACTAACAAAGCGGCACCATTTCAGGTGCGATTTGCAACTACATTAACCTTGCTTAATCCTGCCCAGTTGTCAACAGCGTCAGAGCCTTCTGTAAGTTTTCGATTGCTGTTCTTACGTCATCATAGTTGAGCGCACTGCCCGCATATTTGCAGTACTTCTGCGCCTTTAACATTTGATCGGGCGTAAGTTTTAGATCGACAACCGGTGTAGGTGGCTTGTATACTGGATGCGGCTGTGCAGGCGGCACAAATGGTTCAAAGCCGCCTGGCTTCTCCTCATCAACCGGTGGACTGGGTAGTTTGTTTGGATTGTTGAGTACTTCTTCAACTGTGGGCGGTGGCGTATGCGGTGGCGACGGATCATCAACGGGCGCTGGTCCAGCAGCTTCATCCGTGTCGGCTGGCGGCTCCTCGGGCTCAGCTGCGTTGTCTTCGTTACCAGCTGCTTCATCATCTCCACCGGGCTCACCGCCAAATTCACCGTTTTCGCCCATAGGCCCCGGTTGCGGTACCTCACCGTTCTTTAGGCAGTTGTGTATGTAGGCAGCCTTCCACTTGGCGTATTTGCGATTCTGTATGGACTCCTCCGAGAGTTCGCCGAACGTCTGCAGTATGTCGTAGATGACACCGCTGGAATAGAAGGCCTTCACCACGTTTCTGACAAGATGCGCAGCAAATCATTAGTTACAATAAATCTTAAGAAATACATTTGTAACTCACTTGCCGAAATTCGATTCGCGATCCTGCTTGTCTGCGTACAGAAATAATTTTAGTGCGTAGTTTTCTAGGTGCGCCTGTGCGGCAACTTCGTTAGTGATTGCCTCATTGTCGGCGTATTGTTTCTTCGTCACCTCCAACCAATCCATGACGGCTACCATGGCAGAAAAATGCAAAACAATATGACTCATTTTTGGGTTGTTGCGGGAGTACAACGAAGGGAAGGCACATACCCAACAACAGTTTGGTTTCATCGGGCTGGTGAGTAGACACTTTCAGCCCCACTTGCAGCGCATAGAGCCGCGACCAGTAGGCGACAACGATGTCGCGTGCGTCGTGCTCCTGTGCAATCTTCAGATAGTGTTGAATCTGCTTCAGCGTTGGTGGGCATGGAGGAAACTCCATTGTTTCGATATAAAACTAGACTTTTCTGCGACGAAATAGAATAACAACCGAATGCGATGAAATCAGCTTTTTGCTGTCAAAAATAGCGACATCTAGCGATGGGCAAGTGGTGCTAAGCAGCATTGCCATATTTAAGAAAAAATGTTGTGGGCGAAATTCAACCAACGGTAATTCATTAGAAAAAACACTTTCGTTTTAAGGTAATTTTTAACATGCCGTTTAAAAAAAACAAATATTCATTTGAGTCTGGGCAGCTGCCACATTTTCAATGCAGTGGTATATTCAACATATATCTGAACCATTAAAAGGAACCGCGAAATGACTTTGTTAATCCAATAGTAACCTAGAAGTGATTTCTCTTTGCCAAGGGCAGGTTTGCACAAGATATCTGTCAAACATTTTTCTCAGTATCAAAAGATGTTACTAGGTTACTCCCAACGATGAGCGCCGCAATCATGACAGAACATTCTACGCTCGTTATGCAACTTATTGCATCTAACATCAACCGCTATTTTCCCACATCTGTAAAATTTTCCCACATTTCAAATCAGGTGCTGAAAAACAATGCAATGCAACTCACGCGTAGCCTTGACGTTAACTCAAACTCTCACACAGCTAATGCAACGGTCTGTAGAATTTACAGTTTCTCCACAAACGCATTTACTTTTGAGATAATTAATTTCCACTAAATTTGGACTTCAACACGTAACTATATATTGTTTTATAGTTTTGTGACAAAAATAGAATCAAATGTATTTTACATACATATGTATTAAAAATAAATGCGTATTACCTATTTGGATGTGTGAACATGGACCAAAACCGTAGGCAGTTCCATGCTGTTCTCCACTCAGCAGAAAGTTTTTTGTTTCCAGATTGTCACATTTGCAGTTGTGTTGAAATTCACACTAAACTTGAACAGCTGATCGTATTAAAATATCAACCTACTAAATTTATTAAACTAACTTGCACACTAACTCAATGGGTATTCTATTTATTTATTTATTTAATTTCGTGTTTTAAGTAAGATTTAGTCGATGTGGTATACAATTAAAACTACGTAAAAATGTTGTTTAAATTAAATTTTATTTGAATTTTAAAATTACACGTGTATACAGTAAAATTTGTAAACGTTTATGAAAATCATTGTACGTACTTAAAGACAAAATGTTACAATTATGTTATGTAAATATGTATGTCTCCTCGAACAAGGAGGGCCATAAATATTCAGATGTGATCGTTTTCGAGTCAAGTGGACGGATTGACGTTTAAGCTAATACATTGAAAAATACGGGGGGGATAAGGTGAGGAGAGCAGCAAAGGTGCATTGACACTGGAATGTAAACTTATTGGACAGCTCGAAAAGCCATTACTGCATTTGGTACGCTACTGCTTGTCGCAGTGGTTTGTTCAATATGTGTCAAAGGCAGACAGCTGCGTAGTAAAAGTGTCTGTAAGATTTGGAGTTTGAAAATTCCTGTGTCCGCTTAGCGCAGAGTTTGTGCGTTGCCATAATTTTTTGTGCTTTTGATGTGCTTTAATTTCTGCCTCTGGGGCTTTATATGGCGTTCAAATGTATGAATGGAATGAAAGCAGTGCGAGCAAAACGATTATTTTCATTCATTTGAAATTTTTCAAATTTTCAATTTTTGTTTTGTTTTGATGAAATGACAGCTGAATTTTAAGGGATGCTTTTCTAGTCTGTGTGCAGTGTGTTTAGTTAAACTCGTTTCAAAACATGTTAAACGGTTTAACACGTTTAATTTCCAATTTCCAAGTTTTGTTCATTTAACTTGTTTAAGCTCATTAAACATGTTTAAGTCGTCAGTTTGAACGCCATATTACTTTGCTTTGATTTACTTGTTATACCTGCAATGCGCAAAACAATTAAGTGAAAGCTTATGCAATCGGCTAGACAGAATTTTGCGTGCAGCTCACTTGCCTCATGCTTTTAGTGTTTTCTCTTTAAATCATCTGCTATGTTTTTCGTTACGCTTCTATTCGTTTAACACTACTACTAATGTCTACTTAAGGCACAAACAAATTTATACAAATAAAAATGTTGGTTGCATGCAAGATTATGCAAAAAGAGGGAATTGAAATTGCCTCCAGCAAGAGATTCACTTTTTGCGTTGTGGTCTAGGGGGCGGCAGGCGTTTCTTCTGGCTTTTTGTAATCATCATTCTAATTTGGAATAGTGCTGTGGGCACAGCTGGTGCTTGAATGGGCCAGGCACTTAAATGGTGCGAATTGAATTTGCAAATTTGAATTGACATCGCGCTTATGACTCACAACAAAACTGAGAATGGCGTGTGGCCGTTGAAATTCCACACACATTCAAATTGGCTGTTGTAATCTTCTGAACTCTGTGCGAGCACTGAGAAAAACAAAAACTAATTGTGGGTGATTTTGCGTGCGGGCGCAGCAACGTTTGTGTGCGTTCAGTCTTTGCTTGGAGGCGGACGGTTGGTAAACGAGTAAATGCACATGCAATAAGTACCAGCTGAAAGTCAAGTCTATGGCTCGGGCCTAGGTCAGAGGTCAATATAGTTGTCTACGGCGCAGATTGTATGATTGATTTGAATTGCATAAACTTACAGCTATAATTCGATTTACTATATATTCTTTGATGTGCTACGCACGCACGCACAAACATCGCTCTACAATTTACCTTAATTTTAAGTTAAAATTGTCAACTATTCGAATGCTTTGCTTCAAGCACGAAGAATACTTAAGAGCACTTACACTAAATCAGCCAGCTTGCTGCATGTCGTCGAGAGATAAGAAATGAAAAATTATCGCTTACGAAATAAAAGCCAAGTTTCGTAACGGTGTCGAACACTTTGCAGGAATTACTCCAATCCGGATTATTGTCATAAGCCGCCGCTGTGCTTGTGTCTGCGTCTTCGCTCCGCCAGCAGCCGCAGTTCCTCCGTGGACCGGTGCCACCACTAGGCGCTGCCGCCATGTACTAACTCGAAGCGAGTCTGCGATTCTTTGAACTGCCGCCGCTTGCTCTCCTGCACGTGCTCCTCGACTAGGAACAGCACGGCAGTCACTATGGATGCAACCGCACCCACACAGGCCAGCACAAACGACCAGCCGAACCAGTTGTTGGCGTGCTCTGGCATCCAGTTGTTGCGATTACCGAAGCAGGCGAACACAATTACCGCAATGACAGCGCTCACACCAGTGGTCAGCATCACGTAGCCAATCAGCTTGATGAGCAGCACAAAGTGTTTCTGGTCGGGGCCGGCGCACAGGAAGAACACCAACACACCCACCGCCGACACTAGCACCCCGATGAAGGAGAGCGTGAAGAAGAACTGCGTGGTGATCATGAAGGCTGGCAGCAGAAAGCCTAGTATTTCGTCGTAGCCCGTGGTGAATGGGTCGTAGACCCAGCGACAGCCCACAAAGAAGCGTCGCTGACTGTCATCGTTGACATCGGGCAGCGAACGGAAGCAGTGCACCCACAGTCCGAGACGATCCAGTTTGGCGCCCGTTATCCGATAGTCGCTCACCAGCCAACTGGGTGTGGCGAATGCGATGGCGATAGCTGCGAACGCAATGAAAAAGACGCCAACGCCACAGGTGCCTGCCAGCGTGCGTCGTTTCATGTTGACGGTGGGCTTGTGTATGGGTGGAAGGTGTTCCTGGGAGTCTCCGCGCGCGAAATGTGACGACTTTTGCATCCTTTTTTGGATGGAATTCTATGTTGACAAACGAACGCACCGTTTGGGGAGTGGTGTTGTTAGTGATGTTGGTGTTGGTTGAAATGACACTAGCTTAGTGGCGTTTGTAGGGTTGCGCTCAGACTGCGGCCAAGCGCTGCCAGACTGAAGCAAACGGTGGCAATGAAACAGGTGGAATCCAATTGGGCGGGTTAAGCCGATTTAAAGTTGAAATGGCAAAGTGTGAGGCGAAACATTTCGCAAAATTGCATGGCAATAAGAAAAAATTTAATTTATTTTTTAGAATAATAATGAGCTAAATTATTGCTGAATGAGCGTACATTACATTGCAGTTGGAAACATTTAGTTGGCATAAAATAACGTGAAATAAAATGGCAACACGCTGTGGCTGTGTCAATTGGAAGTGACGGCACAGTGGAGAGAAGCGTAGGCGCTGCGTGCCTATAGGAATGCAAGCGTAGTACTGTTCGTTTTGGTGTGATAGAAAACGATTTGTGTTTGATGCTAGTTGAAATTGGTTCACAGTGGTGGTGTGTGTCTGTGCTGCGACTAAGTCAAGACGCAAAACGATAAGGCAGCTCCGGCGGAAATGCGCTACAAATTTAATAGTGCCGGAAGTGGGCATTCACGCGCTGACCAACAGCAAACAGATGGATGGAACAGATGGATGGATGGATGGAGCAGATGGATATAATTTATTCTTTTATAATAATAAGAATATAATTTTTATTTTTAAAGATAGATAAAGCATTAGTTGTAGTGGTCTTCAGTTTTAGAATATAAGAACATGGATATCGTTGTACAAAAAAATGGATTAATTATTGCTTTTCGGTGGACAATGTTGAATTTCTGGTTTGATCTTGATTGGTAGTAATTAAAAATATTTGTTTTTAATAAAAATATTGAACAATTTTGTTATAGTTCAGAATCAGTTTTCCCATAAAATTTTAAAGAAACCAACCGCAGCAGGGTCAATAGTCGCTGGTGATTATGGCCATTATAATATTAATTATCAGGTTTGTCTGCTTTAAATCACTTTCACCGCCACACAACTGAAGCATTCAAGAATAAGATATATAAAGGATGAAAGAAAAATTACCTCAAGGTCGCCGCTCTCGGGTTCATTGCCTGAGACGAAGCACTGTGAGGAGCCAGCACACGCTCCTTTCAAATCACACGCACTAGTTTCAATAGACATGGCTGAAAGATGTTCGGCGAACTCACCGGACAAATCATTTGCATTTAAATAAATTGTGTAGAATTAATTAGCATTCAGTCGAGATATTGTCTAAAAAAATGCAAACTTAAAATTTTATGCCTATTTTGATGTGCAAAAAAAGTTTTAACCCCTTTGCGACTACTGGAACAATATGTCCCAGTAAATTTGAAACACGCATAACTTTGTACTGCTCAATGTATTTAGAAATCCAAGTCATTCCAATGATTGGTGAAAGAGGCATAACAAAATTAGCTTACACTACTCGTTGCATTAATGTGGCTCTTATCTATATTTCACAGATTTTTCATGTCCATTAATCTGCTGAAGATTAGAAGCTTTCAGGATAACGATCAAGGATCAAGAAATTTCTCAAATATCAAACATATTTCTTTTTAATCCTGTTTTCAAATTTCCTTACAGTTAAAAAAAGTCGTGCTCAAGATAAAACTCCGTCGCGAAAGGGTTAAGAAACTAATAAAAAATAGAAACCGAAAGCAGCGTGAACACAAATTACAACGGTTATTTTAAGTGCTGTTTTCACATAGCTTAAACGTGTTTGTGGGTTTTTAGGTTCCATCAAATCTGCTACAATTAAAAATATCAAAATGAAAGAAAATGAAATTCATAAAAGTTAGACATGTAGAAGTACAAACTAGAAGTATGTGGCTACGGAAAATGCCATAAGACGAGCCAGCATTGCATTGATTTTACATGTGAATCTGACATACGAGCTGTTGCTGGCTTTGGGCGCCGATTCACTCCATTTGTGCTCAACTCAGCGGTCAGTGATCAGCGGACAGAAGCGGTCTCTCTTAGTCAGGTGGGACCAGTTCCATTTTCACCAATGTTATGGCATTTCAAGGTCAGTCAGTGGACTAATAATAATAAAAACCAAAATCATTAAATTTGTTAAATTTGTTCATTTAATTTGTTCAGCATTACTCATGGGCATCATTTCTACACTCAAATCCACATAAAAACAATCACCGTTACTTTGTTTGTTCTCAAAGCACGCTGCTGGTTGGCTCTAAAAGGCAAATGACCATTTGGCAGCAATAAATTTTCAACGAATCAACGAAATGAGGCGCACACCAACCGAAAAGCGAGCATTTTGAATGTATTGGAATTTTAACCACAAAATTCTGAAACTAAACCGAAATGAGCAAAAAATTAAATTAGATCATTTCCAAAAAAATTCGAAAAATAAAATTAAAAATGTGCACTTGATGGGAAAACCCAGAACACACACACAAATATTTATGTATTAATGTTACGTAAAAAGGCCATTTAAGTTGTGTTGGCAAGCAGCAAAGTTCTCCAAAACGAGCCAAATGTGTCCCGTCGAGCAAAACAAGCTCATAAAAATGTTAATTCGACATAGAGATAGTGCGAACAAAGCGTCAAATCTGTATGAAAATAAATGCTTTGTTCGAGTGTGTGCGTGCATTTTGACAGCATTTGTTACCGACACCTACGCACGAAATAAGCGAAATAAAAAAGAATGGCAACTGCAGAACATCATTCACCATTGGCTGCGTTTCAAGAAAATAGTACAGTCAAACAAAAATGGCGCATATAAAGTGACAGCTGTGACTGTGTTGGGGCAAAATGATTAAGCATTGCTGCAGAGAAATAAATTTTGACAAATAAATTTAAATAAATAAATGAATAACTAGGCGGAAAATAGTATTTTCTTACGAACCGAAGGAATTACGAGAATGTTTATATAATGAAGCGAATTTTAAGGACATTTACGATTTTTTAGGAAAATGATGCTTATGACTTAATCATCATGGTCCATCCATAACCATGCCATCTCTTTTTGGCTGAAAAGAAGGATAAATCCACTAGGTTTGACAATTTCGCGGGATATCGAATTGGAAAAAAGCGTCAAAAAAGGAAATACAAAATGTAAAAATTTTCTGAAAAACAATACATATTTTATTTATCCATATCAACTAGCATTGCTACAACTTCATCGTTGTCGTCGTCGTCATCATCGTCTTCAAAGTCAATCGCACACGCATTGGCATCACATATGGTGGAACATTTCCGGGTCGCACAATCCGATGACTTAAAACTGTGGTTAGCGTTGATAGTGTGTTACGCCCAGACGCCTCCATTGCTGTTTTTTGTGTATCGAATGCTAATGAAAAATGCATGGTAATACTTTTGCTCGAAGAAGCCGCATTCAATGCAGAGAGGTGTTTCGATGTTTTGATATGTCGAACGATGTCTGAATTACCGCCGCCGGCAATTGAGAAATGGCTGTGGCATTTTATGCACAAAACATCACTTTCTGACTTCGTCTTTTCCAAAAACGGATTCTTCTCGCAAAGTTTTGCGTTAAAGAGGCATTTTCCTTTTCCTTTTGGCATTTGTTTATTGTTTTTTTTTTAATGTACGACAAACTGATGCGAAAAAATTTACAAAAACCGATGCGCAGCCATTTCAAAAAACAGTGCTGCCACTCCGCTGACCTCCCATCTCTTTTGTAAAGCCAAAGCCGCCCTCTGTATCTCTGTCGGCATATGAAAGTGGTTGACAGTCGGCGCTAAGATGGTGGCAACACTCAAAAGCTGTGAAGCGCCATCTCCTTGTCATTTGTTTTTCAACAATATACGTTGGGAATTTTGTATGAGAAAAGAAGGATTTATATAGAAAAAAAAGGATTTCGAAAATTTTCGCGGGATTGGTTTTTAGAAGCTGAAAAAAAGGAATATCCCGCGAAAAAAAGGATAGATGGCATGGTTATCCATCCATCATGGTTCATCCAGCCATGAAATTTGAACTGTAGGTTCATTTTAGAAAATTAATTTTTTTAAAAATGAACTTCCTTTAAGATGGGATTTTTGAGATTCAGGTCTAAAGGGGCAAAACATGGGTTATAGTTGTACTTATGTTATATGAAGACTTGGTGAAAATATATTTCAAATCAAAAATAATTCGATACGTATTTTTCAATTTTTAAAAAATTTGACGGGGTCAACAATCCAAATCTGACGAAAGATGAATTAATGGGCCAATGGACTTCAAACTTGGTAAAAGTGCTTCAAATAAGAATTAGTCCATTTTTTTCATCAAAGGGTTAAGAAAAAATAGATTTATTACGCTCATTAACTTCAGACTTCTGGCAAATGTACACAAAATCAAAAATAAATCAACATTAGATGAGTTAAAAGTTTGTTAGAAGTTAATGCGACTAAACATGACTTAATATTAGATAAAATCACAAAGTGAGTAATATTTATTTCAATGGAATCATAAAATTCTTCCTGCTAGTTTTTTATTATATGTACTCTGGAATATTTTTGATCGAAACCTTAAGAATACAAATTATATAATCTTAGCGGCTTTTCTATACTTTTGAAGAAATGATTTGTCTTAAAAATTAAGTATTGTTTTAGTTAATACATTACACAGCACAACAAACAACACTTTTTTCTGTTGCATGGAGTTTTTCTACTGTTTCTTACTAATTTGGGTGCGCTGATTTCGAATCTATTTTCAGATTTTTTCTAGCAGCTCTAGTTAGTGAGATATAGGTACCGTGTAATTTTTTCAGTTTTCCTCTACTTTTTCCATATTTTTGATCGTAATTTCTAAACCAAAAAACCGATTGACATGATTTTCACCTTATCGCATTAACAACACCGTTTTAAAATTCCGCGGTAATTGGACCTCAAAGTCGGAAAAAATTGAATTTTAAGGTGTTTTTTTTGATGGTCAAAAACATACACAATTTTCGTAAATCAATTAACGAGTTAGGTGTATAATGAAAGCCGACACATCAATCATTACAACACAGTCAAATTATTTGGCGGAATACACATTCGCATCGAAATAATAACAAAAATGTACTCTAGCCATTTTCATAATTTTTCATACTTCTCCCTTAAAAAATTAGGTGCCTCAAAATATGCTCTTTTACATGTTCCATTTATAGTCTGAAATACAAGCAAAAAACAAAAAAAATTTTGAATTGCTCGAAACAAAAAAAATTAAAACCTTTGCATATTTTGAGGCACCTAATTTTTTAAGGAAAAAGTACGAAAAATGATGAAAATGGCTATGGTACATTTTTGTTATTATTCGATGCGAATGTGTATTCCGCCAAATAATTTGGCTGTGTTGTAATGTTTGATGTTTCTTCTTAAGATATTCATATACTTCGTAACTTGATTTATGAAACATCTGTACAATTTTTGCCATCCGAAAAAACGCCTTGAAGTTCAATATTTTCCTATTTTGAAATCTTATTACAACGCCAATTTTAAACGCAATTTAAAATTGATTAATGCCAGAAAAGATGGCGTGAAATGTTGTAAATGCAACGATATCATTATCGTATTTATAATATATATATATATATATAATCCTATCATTTCGATAGGATTATTGTTTCGGAAATTACAGCCGAAAACGTGAAAAAAGTCGAGGAAAATTCGAACAAGTGACACGCCCATTTTTTTTCGAAAACTAGAACTGTTACATAAAAACGGAGTATGGTTTTGAAAAGAGCGTGGAAAAACGATTCAGATTCATGTAAAAAACTCCATGCAGTGTTATGAATACAAAATTAAAATAAAATTACAAATACAAAAAATTCTTTCGAAAAATTTCCTAATGGTTATTTTGTGAACGTGTGTCTTCTTGTGCGCTTTTTACCAACTAAACCCCAATTCATTTGGCTTTGAAAAACCAAACAATTTGTTTAATATATTATGAAATATTTGTATTTGTATTTTTTTGCGCAAATTTAAAGATTAATACTACCCGCACATGTTGCTCTAAAAAGTCTTCTTAGCTATAATTTGTCATTCTCTAAATTGAAAACTAATTTCACGCATAACTACCGCAATAAATCAAAAGTAAATCTAAAGCTTTCTGTGTTATTAAATGTTATTATTTTAATATTTGCGTTCACGTTTTAAGCAAAACGTTTAAAATGCGAAATTCGCATTTGAAATATGTATGCGGATTTTATGACTTGGCAGTCAGGTGGACTGGATACCAATGCGGAAAGATTAAATTAATTGCTACAATAGATTAATATGTTTATGTTTTAAATATAGAAAACGTTTAGAAATTAAACAGACATAATTAATAATTTGAATTGTAGATTCAAGGAGAAATAATGCTTTAACGCTTTACTAAGCCATTTGTTTATTAAGGCTAATTGTTTTTATATTGATTGTTCTTTGGTATTGTTTTCAGTGGCTCACAAAGGATTTCATTTGGGATGAGCAGTGGCGGGTTCTACACAACTTTTGAGTTCACTAGCATTTGAAACCATATTTGCCACCCACAATTTTTGTAATAGTTGGGGGAGTTTTAACTTCCTAAACCCGCCTTGCGTGTATAACTCATTGTTTTATTCGGTTATGAAAAATTGTATTTATTGAAAATACATTTTAATCAATAATAATAATAATAATAAATAAATACATTTTTAATGATCTTTTGCCATTTTTCGGGTGGCTTCAAAATTCCGTAGTGGTGAAAAACTTGATCTTGCGAGAGTTTTGCAGAGACAAAACAATAGTCAGACGTAGATTTGTCCGTCAATTTGTTCCAAGTGTGGCCTGGCATGATGGAACACAACTCCTTACTCGTAATTTGGTCGTCAATCTATGCTTTAAAGTCGTTTGTGAGGGGTCACTCCGTTAACCCTTTCCTTCCCGAATTCTGAAATAGCCATCGAAACAAATTGGAAGTTGGTTATTTGAAACGAGAGAAGTATTTAAAAGTATTTTGCATCATATTTAAAATGGTTTCGACTTTCCAGTGGGTGGTGCGAGGGGGTGGTAGCCATACTACACTAGACTACACTGGGCTTTTATGAAGCAAAATTACAACATTTTTTATATGAAAACAAAATTTCCCTTTATTTAGAAGTTTTTAGAGTTATTTGTTAGAATTTTAGAGTTATTTGGTGGCCTTTGTTAAACATAGAGCAATATTAAATTTTTGACATTTAATTCTGCAGCCCTGTCGAGCGGGAGCCGTTGCACAAATGTTAACAATTTTCAATATTCCCAAAAAAACAAACTACATATTTTGCTGAAAAAGCTCAGAACAATGTTTCTTTTAAGCGACATAATTCATAGAATGGGGAAAAATCGAAAATTATACATCGAAATTCCAAATTTGAATTTGGTAGCCATATGGCTACCATGGAAAGGAAAGGGTGAAATATTCTCCTATCGAATCCTGTCGATTTTCATCAGCTTTTTCAGAGACGGGCGGACTAGTGCGAGATGCATCTTTGATATCGAAATTTCCGGAACGGAATCAAGAAAACAGTATTCTCGGCGTAAATTGCACCGATTTGTCGACATGGAATGTGGTGGGGTCAGTTCTAGCCATAAAGCGAACTTTACACCATCAAAATATGTATTTAAGTGCTGAATGTGTAAAATCCAACAAATGAAAATCGATGGATGAAATTACAATATTTCCAATATAATAAATAAAATCTTGTTTAAATTATTATTTCACATTCTTAAAAAACAAAAGAAAAGTATCAACTAAGGATTAACGCCATAAGAAGTTAAAAATAGATTTAATTTGTTTAAAAAGCTTTCACATTAATTTTGGTATTTTGCTTTCAATAATCAAATTTACGCGAATTCAAAACTAAGCACACAGCAAAAAAGTACTTTTAAAAAGTTCACAAAAATCGCTTATGTAATCACATTACAATGATATTAATAGAAGTTTAGTTCAGAACACAATTTGCCATTTGATGCCGTTCAGCAGCGAATCCGTGCACAAATTGTCCATAAAATGAAAGCAAATCCCTTGGCCCATACAGAAATTCGATAGTTTATAAAATTAAAATTTTTGTTTTTACAGGTATGTTCAAAAACCAAAGTAATAATGGTATGAATAGAAGTTTAGTTCCGAATATAATTTGCCATTCGATGCTGTTCAACAACGAAACAATGTACAAATTTTGTATGAAATTAAAGCAATTCGATGGCCCACACAGAAATCTGATAGTTGGCCAACGAAATTGTTGCCGCGCCAAACTGACAATAAAGCTAGCGTCAAAATTTGCGGGTGAGACGTTGCGCCGGTAAATAGAAAATTTTAGGGAATAGAATTTTACGCATTATTAAATTTCATTATTATTACCAAAACTTCATTTTGAAAGACTTTTTGAGGATTTGTGTGGAAAACATCCAAACAGGGAAACCAGCCAAAAGCAGTCAGTTCAGTTCATTTCGGTGCGATACCAGTTTGGCAACGAAATTTTATTAAATCAAAGAAGTATAGTTATTTAATGAAAAATCAATAAAAAAAATAAATGAATTTGCATAAAGTGTTCATTAGACATGATTTAGTGCACGATTTTTCGATTTCGATGCTCCGCAACCTCTCAATTTATGCGGTTTGGCGAAAAAGTGCATGAGCCAAACAATTTTTGGGCTAGGGTGGGGCTAAATAGCGTCGCATCGAGGTAAAAGTTCACAAAAAAGCTGGGGAATTCGACAAACTGCTCCACAGCTGGTTAGAAGTTGCTCTTAGAGGGTTAAAATCTATGACTGACCCCACTAGTTTTCTCTGCTGAACATTTATTTCAAACATATGTATACCCAATCTCCAACCCTTAATGGGGCTCCCATACAAAATGGTCGTTTTTATAAAATAGGCTCCCACTGCTCCCAGGTTGCCCCCAGATGTGTCAAATGTATGACCGACATCCATTTGTTTTCCCTTCCGAATGTTTCTTCTAAACATACCTACCCGTTATCTCCAAGTCTTAAGGAGGCTACCATACAAAATAGGCCATTTTCTATGCCATTGGCTCCCCACTTGTAAATGTAGTACGGAATGTAGTACGGAAACTACTGAACCGATTCGAATGATTTACTTAGCGATCTAAAACATTCTTGAGTTCAAAAAATACAAAATAAATTAAAGTTCTAAAACTCACCACCAGAGGACGTCTCTCATACGATCGCATTTGTGACGTTGTCAACTTTTGGGTTTCTACAAAGCAAAAATCAAAATGTATTGTCGAAACCCCATTAACTTCCCCATTTCGAATAAAATTATAACTTTAGATTAGTATGCTTGTATGGAAAACCCGTTATTTTATTCTGAGGTAACAGTGCCTATTGTGAGTGCCCTCTATGACTGCCAGGAGGAGGCACATCGCTCTAACTGGGGTTCCTATAAAAAGTCAAGTTACTGTCTTTGTTAAACCATCTACTTTCTCAAGCTGTCTGGCGGACCCTGAAAAAAGTGGTTTTCGAATACGAGAAGTGACTAGAAGGATAACTTCGTATGGCAACTCAATGGGCGACTGGGGCCTTAGTGAAGTTCATAGTGAAATATTTTTTAATATGGAAAATTTACTTCTACAAAAATTTTAAATATTTCAGTGGAATTGAAATTTGATTTGTTGAAATCAGGGGCGGATTCAGAAAAATATTTTGGGAGGTTTCAAAAAGTAATTCTATAATATTCATAAATGTTTATGTATATGCCTTTTAATTTGTATGTAGTTTTAAAGTCGACACTAATATTTCGGGGTTGTTTCAACTCTCCCCACCCCCCTGAATCCCCCACTAGTTGAAATGATGATTACTATTTCATATGAAGGCTCCAACACTCATAACCCGCCTTGAATGCGCTCCTGTTGTGCGGTATGGAAATAAGAAAATGTATTATTGCCTGCGAAAAAGTCAAACAATTGATGAAAATTAATCGCATTTAATTTTCATGCGAAAAAAAATTAAAAATTAAATGCGATTAATTTTCATCAATTGTTTGACTTTTTCGAATTTCGAAATTTTCATGCGAAAAAAAATTAAATGCGATTAATTTTCATCAATTGTTTGACTTTTTCGAATTTCGAAATTTTCACGCGAAAAAAAAATTAAATGCGATTAATTTTCATCAATTGTTTGACTTTTTCGAATTTCGAAATTTTCATGCGAAAAAAAAGTTAAATGCGATTAATTTTCATCAATTGTTTGCCTTTTTCGAAGGTAATAATAAATTTCGCATTTAATTGCGGCCATGGAAGAAAATGAAGTTGTGTAAATTGTTGTTAAAAATTGGTTAAAAACGAAAAACATTGTCGGCAATATAAATTATATTACATTTACCGTTAGGCGAATTGTCGCATTGCATTTTTGTGGTGCGCCAATTGCCAGCGACTTATGATTTTAATTAAGTTATTAGAATTTTAATGCCACTACTAAAGACTGTCAGATGGCAGGCGGTAAATGTCATGAATTTGCTATCAACATCATTTTACGCAAGCGCCCATCAACTTGAAATGTTGCAGGCTGCCAAAGTGTTTCGTAAGATTTTCGCGAGAAGCGAGAAGCATTTATTTTCGCATTCGCATTCGTATTTGAATTTGCAATGCAGTAGTTTTTGTTGTTGATTTTTTGATTGCTGTCAAATGACGATTACATACCGCTACCAGTCCAAGCGTAGCATACAAGTATGAAAATCGCTGAGAAAATGCCTTTTTGACATATAAAACATTTGCAAAATTTATGCATGCAACTTGTTCAACAATTTCGAATTCCACTTTTGTCAATTTGTTTGGTCAGACTACTGTGACGAATGTGATGTTAGCATTGATAAAGGCAACATGAATGCAACCACTGGACACATGTTGCCAACTGGTGATAGCAACATGCAACTAAAGTTGAAGTTATTGCTTAATTTTGCATGAGTATCTAGTAAACAGTCGATGAAATTTATAATTGCATTAATTACTTAGTTATTTAACAATCCTTTACTGGGTTACGGCCTGACGCAAAAGTTCTCTACAGGCGCCTTCGCTTATCTAATTGGTCACACCAAGAGAAGAAGAAGAAGGCTCCTCAACTTGATCCATCCACCGGAGACATGGTCTCTCTCTAAGTTGTCGACCTCCAACTACGGAGTCGAACAACTTTTTCGCCGAAGCTTCATCGTCCATACGGGAGACATTGCCATGTTGATTCGATCGTTGTTGGCTTGTATACGATAGTCGTCTCCAATACGAACAAGGCCAAAGATTTTATCATCGATCATTATGTAATCGCTAACAAATAATCGAAATTTTTATTGTCTGACATTAGTTTTAGCAAAATGAACGCATCGCAATTTGACCCTGAAAGACTTGCTTGTTCTATTTCAAGATAGGTGAGGTGATGTTCAACTGACATTTAATTTTGTAGAAATCAAAACTGATTTGAATCTGAATGATTTATAAATTGTTCGCTAATAAATTACTTTTTGTTTATAAAATATGAGTTAAATATGCTTTATTTACTACGATAATTTTTCAATTAATATGCATTTCGATGCTTACTTCATGAATAACATAAACAAAATGCTTCCATTTTTCAATGCAAAAACATCCAATCTTGATTTTATGATCTGCCAAAAAAGTTTCAATGCAAATTTATCACATTATAGATCTGCTTCATTGTTGACATTTCGCTACAGTAACAATTAAAAAAGGTTAACATGCAAAAATGGCTGAATTGCTGCCTTTCGTATTCGCTTGAATGAGTTGAATTATGTGTGAGACATTTCGCATACATTTCCGTTATCGTAAATTATGGAAGTGGAGTAGAATGGAATGGAATGTATGAATGAAATGAATAATGATGAGTTGAAGTGTACTTGATGAATGATATAAAGAATGTGTGAAGCGGATGGTTGGTTGGTAATTAACTCGCTGGCACCTAGTGTTACCATATGGTCACACTACACATGCACTCAAACAATGTAATTACAGTTATGCTTTAAGTAAATTGCTCAAAAAATGTTATATCATAATTCGAAAGAAGAAGACGAATCCCGGAGCATTTGGTTTAAAGTGAAAATTTTATTTTAACAAAGTTAACATTTTAATGAAGTTAGAAACCACACAATTGTGTTGTCAGAGAAGTGGCTTCCAAATGAAAACTTATGTAAAATACATATATCATTACATATATTGAAAGATACGTAGCGCTGATGTTTGCTATACGATTTTCTTCAGGAGACAATTTTTCGTATAGGGAGAAAGGGATTAAATCAAGGTTACGTTAGGTTACGTTAGGTACACATAAACTGGTTTATTAAGTCGGCCACGCATAGACCTTGTTGGGTCCGCTAGCACTTAGAGCGATACCACTTAGAGCTCCTTAGTGTTGCGGATCGACGCAAAAGTGATCGGTGAGAATGTGGCTGTTCCTAGCGAATTTAAGCAGCGACTTAATGTCATGCTTGGTGATCTCCTCTAATCCAGAGAAGAACGAGGCCCCTAAGTGGGTAAGGCGCAGTCTTGAGATAGCCGGATAGGAGCAAAGCATTTGTTTTTTAAATTTCTTGCATAACATTGAGTTACGTAACTTAGTTACTTCGCTCCGCTTGGGTTTAGGAAAAGAAACTCGAAACTCTCATAGTTCGCTTAACCCATTAAAGTCGGGTACCAGTTCCGCCCATACGATTTTGATAAAATTTCATACACGACCTGGAGTTGACTCAAAATGATCAGAAACGAATTTCAGCTTTCTATCTCTACACGTTGCTGAGATATTTATTAGGTATTTTGTACCCATTACGCAGCAATGGTAGCTTTTTTCCATACTTTTTAAAGTGATCAGCTAAACACGTGAACAAAAGATGTAAAGATGTATGTATTACAGGTGAGTTAGGAGGCAGATTTTTGTGAAGTTCTAAGGCCACGACGTTTCGCCACATTTTCCACCTCCCGAAAATTGACGATTTTTGGAGTCTGGTAACTCTAGCTAGATGGCGGAATTTTAGGGTGACCTTCACTAGACTAAGGTAGTTCCATCTTTACCCCAACTATCCCTATCAATGATTTTGATATATCTCTACCACGAACTTTTCTGTGATTTTTTTAAAAAGTAAATTTTCATGGGTAAATTAATACCCATTAGGGAGCAATGGGTTAAGGGGATATTCTATTCTAGAAATTAGAAAAATTTAATTTTTTGTAATTTCATATTTTCAAAGTTTAGACCTTTAAGAATAAGCTTCTAAGAGGATTTACGGAAATTCGAATTATTTTCGGAGTTACGTGGGTGGTCCGATAAGTACTTAGCCTACAAAAGAAAAACGAAAATTTTGGAAAAGTGGCGATTTATTTCTCAACGTAGTCTCCTTTCAACTCGATACACTTGACCCAGCGATGCTCCAACTTCTTTAACCCGTCTGAAAAATACGTTTTCTGGAGGCCTCCGTGGCGGCGATAACTTCCTCATTTGACTGAAATTTCTGCCCGGCGAGTGACTTTTTCAAGTTTGAAAACAAAAAGAAGTCACACGGGGCCAAATCTGGAGAATACGGTGGATGGGACAGCTGTTCGTAGCCTAATGCGACCAATTTGGCGAATCACCGACCGATATTTCTCTTTTTCCATTTTTCTAAAATCCGTGGACCCGTTCGTTTCCACACGCGGTCAAAACAAAACTACAAATCCAATATGGCTGAAATTTTGACAGTAGCCGTCTACGAGGATGTACTACACGATAGTAAATTTCTCTTACGATAGTGGCACTATCGGACGGTGGGGCTAAGTACTTATCGGACTGCCCACGTATAGTTGATTTTGTGACGCGTCACTCAGACTGCCCGAAATGAGATGGTAAACTTTAAACATGTTTTTTTCGAAACTGCTTTTTTCGATACGGTTGACATGATATCTCAAGTTTGAATGCACCGCTTTACTGGAAATTTGTCACAGATTTTTGTTGTGTATTTGTAATTTTTTTGTTTTACTATTTTTAAAAAATTTCCAAAGTTAAAGAAAAGGAGGCAAAAAATGACCTTTATTTTTAGAAAGACGCAATTTTGTGCAAAATTTTTTTTTTTCAAATCGGCCACGTCCATTTTTTTCGAAACTGCTTTTTTCGATACGGTTGACATGATATCTCAAGTTTGAATGCACCGCTTTACTGGAAATTTGTCACAGATTTTTGTTGTGTATTTGTAATTTTTTTGTTTTACTATTTTTAAAAAATTTCCAAAGTTAAAGAAAAGGAGGCAAAAAATGACCTTTAGTTTTAGAAAGACGCAATTTTGTGCAAAATTTTTTTTTTTCAAATCGGCCACGTCCATATAATTTTACATCCTTCTTTAATAAGATTTTACCTTATTTTTATGTTTTAAATCACCAGAAGGATTGGAATCACGTCAACCAGGAGACACCTGTTTTTTTGAGTCTCCACTTGCCGGTGACTACCGACTTCAATTTGGAATATTTTTCAACTATTATACATTTTTATACTTTTCAAGTATCAATAAAAGAATAATGAAAACATGGATAGTAAAAATGATTACTGTTTTTGTTTATGACGCCCGTAAAAGCACAATAGACCAGAATACCCCCTAAAGGGATAGTCGCGCCATTGCACTTTGGCCTCATAATGAACCATTTCTCTTGTGCTCAAGTGATTTTTTTCGGGAATAGAAAGGAGAACCTAGGTTTTCCCTTCTTTTATGAATTGTATAATCTCAAATCAGTCTATATCAGAGACTAGCTAAGGCTCATCCATTAATCATAATGACTTGAGTTGGCTGTTAACAGACTTGTATGCCTCTTTTTACTTTTATTCTAATGGGTCGATCTGTAGGCTAAGTGTATCTTATTTCATTTAACCTAACCTATGTGTGCATTGAAAATTATATGTTTGATTTTTTTAAAATATTTTTTAGTTGTTAAACATCTTTGATTTCGGTCGTTCTTTTGCAAGAGGCCCATTCATCTAATCGGAGCTCCGATCAAAAGTCAAAGTAGAAACTAAGAAACTAACTAAACTAAGAAACCAAGATGGTCCAATAAATTTGCTTCAGTTATTTTTGTTAGTTCCGGGACGAAATACTTACTTGAATCTACTTGACTTTAGTCCTGAACATGGACATAGAATATGTGTTAAAAGCAGCAGATAAATTGATTGTCCTTAACAATACAAATAATTTTAATTTCTAATTATTACATTTTTTCAATTATTTTTTATACACATTTTTATTCCTTGAACTTTTAAGAATTCAACAAAAAGTCTCGCATTCGCACACGTCAATCGCCGCAACTGTTTTGCATTTGTTTAATCATTAGAATTGTCAAATTATGTGCAGAGTATAATACATAGCAAAGTTAAGAAACATTTCATTGGCATTTGCATACAATTATACAAAATACATACAACTCAAGATAAAACTGGGCTTTGTGGCATATTTTGTGTTTCTTGTTGGTTCTTTTTGTTATTTTTATTGTTGCTTGTTTCGTTAACCTGTTCCAAATGAAATGTAAATTTTAAACAATTCTTGAGAGTTCTTCTGCCAAATTAGCAAGACATGAGGAATAGCAACACAGATGAAATGGAATAAAATTCCAAGTGATGCTGTCATCGGGGCTTCAAAATGAAATCAAAAGTTTTCAACTTTGTCTTTTCGACGTCTACGGCTGATGATTTTTTTCGCTGGCCGACACACAGAACAAAAAGTACACCACGTCGATTGCAAAACTAGACGAAAAATAATTTGTATTTTTTGTTGTGCAAATTTCAATCTCATATTGAAAAGCGAAAGTTTCGGCTGGTTTTAATGAAAAAAAAAAAAAACAAATAAAATTAAAAATATAATTAAAAACAAATAAAAATCACTTTTAATTGAAGCGGAATTTTACGATTGAAGTTGTCGTCGTTGATCTGATATGTGTGTTGTGTGACTGGCTGTGCTGTAATCGATAATTAATGCACGCTACCATTTACGAATCTGGTGTTTATAATTTGGCAGTGGCCATTAAAGGCAGCGCCGACAATTTAGCACTTTGCCTGCCCGGCCGGTGCTCATGTCGAAAAATCCCATTTCATTGGCTTTCCACGCCTTCTTTCACAAGTGCCAAATTAGCAGCGACACACAAAAACCAAACCCTATACGGAAAAACATTATAAAAATGGCCATAAACAAAACACAACAACAACAATCATAATTTAAAATCACCAAAAACCAAATCAAACGCAATGTGCTATAATTCAATATTTGTCAAGCACAAACGCCCACGCAGGTGCGAGCATTAAAATCGCATCATCTTCCTCAATGAAAGTACACACACACACACACACACACACACGCTTCGCTAAGACAACAACAACAAAAACAAAAACAAACAATCAACGATTAAGCACATTCATATGTACATATGTATATGTATGTATGTATGTATGCTGCAACCAATGGCTTTGGTTGGCAATGGTTGTGTTCTGGCCCACAGTCGACATGCTGCCAGCCGGTGAGTGATTAACTCCGGAGCATCGCTAGCAGCGTATCCGCTACACTTAATGCCAATTTATTTGCGTTTTTTTTGGGGGTGTTACTGTTGTTGTTTTCGCTTTGCAGACAAACATTAAACTAGCCATTTTGCTAGTCGCTGTTTTGGTTGGATTAGTTGAGTTAAATTGCTGCGAGGGACTTTGTCGTTTGATTGCAAATTCAATAAGCCACTTTTAAATTTGGTGCCAGCCAACTTTCAGTTTGATATTAAGTAAAGTCGCAAGGTTTTTGGTTGATTGCTATTACTGTTGTTGTTGTGTTTTATGGTCAGCTGATTGATTTTAATTGCAGAGCAATAATGTGTTTTGTTTATTGCTTTTGGTAGAACGACACGTTGGTGATTGTGGTTAGTGTGGTTGTTTTGAGCTGATTTTGTGGAATGTTATACATTTATAAATATTGAATATATGTTAAATTCGTTTAGCTGCGAAGCAGATTGAAGAAGAGTTAGCGAACGATTGCATGCTTTAAGGCAGCAGAAGTGTTAATTGTGGGTTAACCTTCGCCTCAACAAAGATTTTTGTAGATATACATACGTGACCTGCTGTTTTGAATAATAATAAGAATACAAATAAATTTTCTTTCGTACCTTAGTATGTGTTTAATAAACCCTCTGTAAAGAAATCTTCAAGTTTTTCCATGAAAATAAAAAAAAATACATAAAATTTTTTATAAAAATAAATTTTCTTTCGTATCTCAGTATGTGTTAAGGGGGTAGTCAGGTAGATTTTTTTCAAAAAATCTAAAATTTTGTTTTTGCAGTTTTGGTCTGTTTAAACCCTTAGCAATCATGTAGAAATCTTCCTTTATCTCGGATAGTATCTTAAGGGGAGGTTCTCCTCTTTTTTTTCAAAAAATCAATTTTTTTTTTTGATGAAATGAAAGGTATGAATGTCGAGAATATGTGTGCAAAAGGATTTTTTGATATGACGCGTATTTTCATGGGAGAACACACCTGTCTCACGCGCGCTACGGGACGCTCCACTGCTCTAATTTGCTTCAAACGCGTTTATCTCGAAACCATTTCTTTCATCCTAACGTCAAGCGTAACTCATGATCTACTTATCCGAGTTACTTCATCTATAGCATTTCTTAAAGGGTATGATTTTTTATATGACTTATACCTAAAACAAATATAAACAAATGTGTAATAATAGTCTTTTAACAAAAGAAAAGTCGAAAAAAAGATGGTAAAAATTGAACTTTTTCTATGATTATGCATAAATTAGATGATTTTTTATAAAAATTATTCAAAAATAGGTATAAGTCATAGGGAATTTAATATTCTTTACTATAAAAAAAATTTTTTGATTTCAGTTCACTACAAGTGGCTACAGCCTTGACGTTTCCGAACAATGACTCGCTTGCAGAGGTTGACAAGACCCGCCATTTTTGGGCCGCCATATTGGATTTTGTAAAAAAAAATTTTTTTCTTGTATTTTAGAAAGATGGCTTAATAAACCATCAAAACCGTCTATTCGTGAGTCGTTTCATTATCCGACAGTAAATTAAAGAATTTCGCTTTATTTTCGGCCGAAAAGAGGAGAACCTCCCCTTAAAGCGATTCAAAATGAGATTAGCTTTAAGGGCCCGCGCGCTCGAATCGCACACCTGGCGCGTGAAGTAGGTGCTGTTGTTGTTGTTGCTGTTGTTGTTGTACTGCACCGATTTGCTTAAACTTTTTTTTATATTTTCAGAAAAGGTTTGGCTATCGCATGAACTACGATCATTGTCCATATCTATGTAACAAAGTTATGACACAATTATTAACAAAAAAAAGCAAAAAAAGAGAAAAAACCTTTACAATTGCACTAAATGTTTATTTATTAATATTTTTTTACCGTTGTAGTTCAAACGAGAGCCATTCATTTGTACTTCAAAATGAAATTTGTTTGGTATGTTTCAGATCATCCAAAATGGAGAAATCGTGTCAGCCAGGTTTCAAAATGGCGTCTTTCGGTCGCCCATATCTCCCCCGGATATAAACGAAAATTTATAAAAAAAAAATGTTTTCAGTACTCAAAACTATGTACAATAACATATAATCATAAATTGTTAATGTGGAATAAAAATTGGTATGAAAAAAAATTATTTAAAAATATGGTCGATTCTACCTGACTACCCCCTTAAATAAACCCTCTGTAAAGAATTCGTCTAAGTTTTTTCATAGGCGCCAAATAAATATTTAAGGTTGGGTCTTTTTCGGCCGCTACCCACCCGGCTGGGCATAAGTAAAGCGAAGGTTAAAGTATTTGCAAGGATGTATATTCTAGTGGCAAAAATTAGGTAGATTTAGTTGTAGTGCCACGCCTTTTATGGGCATTTCCCAGGCAAAATTTTTAGTTTGTTAGATGCAGGAGCCAACCCTCTATATAAAAGCATACTCATTTATTTTTTTCACGAGGGTTCGCTATACTGTTTTTATGCCTCGACGAAAGTGACATTTTTGTCGAAAACACAGTTTGAATGTATTTTTTTTGGATTGGTGTCTTAAGCAAATTTGTTGGTCATTAAAATATCTACAAACTTGCCGAAGACAGTAAAGCGATATTCGGAACGATTTAGGACCTATTAGCATTTACACGTTCGAAGACTTAAGCGACGAACTCGACTAAAATGAGCGAACTTCAAAGTCGGATTTCTCTTAAACTAGAGCCAATCCAGCCAAACGGCTGGTGGATCTCAACTCAGTATACCTATAGAAAAGTCGCTCAGTATGTCCCCCCCATGTCTGAATTTTCGACTTGCGCAGTGCTATTATTTTGAAAAAAAAAATTTACGTTGAATTACCACATTTTGGATATGAATAGATTTTTAATTGTTCTAAATTGACAAACGCAAATTAACTGCAGAAACCTAATTTCCACCAACAACTAAACAATTTAAAATCAATTCATACTCAAAATGTGGTAAGGCAACGTAAAAAAAAATGTCTTTCATAAAAGTAATGAAGCAACGTTAAACAAAATTTCTTTCATAAAAGTTATGAAGCAACGTTAAAAAAAATGTTCTTTCAATAGTTGCCGATAACTAAATCTAAACTAAACTCAACGTAAATAAAAAAAGATGAATAAAAGTTAGGAAGCAACGTAAACAAATTTTTTCAAAATATTTAATAGTTATCGGTAACGTAAATAAAAAAAGTCATGAATAAAAGTTATGAAGCAACGTAAACAAAAAAAATTCCAAAATAATAATTATCGAGAACGAAAAAAAATTGGATTCTCATAATAGTTATTACGCAACGTAAAAATTAACTGTCGCAAATAATAATTATAATCAAAAAATAAAATGTTTGTTGTTATGGTTACATTGCAATTATTTTCTTAAAAAACTTATAATAGGTATGTTCCTGGTTACTGATTCCGAGTGTCGTCTCCTGCTCTGAGATACGGCATCGCAGTTGAGAATGATGTGCTCCGGTGTTTCCTTTGCTCCTTCATAAAACCTTCAAGTGATGCCTGCCCTTAGTTCAAGTGTAAAGATGTGGTTCCTTAGTCTGCAATGCCCGATTAGGAAGCCTGCGACCCAACGGCAATGACTTTTGTCTAGGTCGAGCTAAATTTTGAGTTGAAATCCTCTAGGAAAATCTTTCTTCCTTTCGGAGTGTCAGTATTGTGATTTCCTTGTTCTTTCCTCCTGCCAAAGAGGTAGCACTGTCACAAACAGTGATTGAGTGAGTAAACCATAAAATTATCAATTATATAACACAAAAAGCAATAATATATTTCTACAAACGAACAAAATTTTCTGCATATGTTACGAAATTCGGGTTTGAAAAAACTTGAAATATTTCTTTAAATACTTGGTTTTTTTTTTTAATTTTTATTTATGTCATGTCATAAAATTTCTATTTAAAATCGAAAACTGTTAGTCCTATAAATAAAATTATCTGCCACATTATACCGTAGACCAGACTTTGACATGGCTCCATATTTCTTCATAAACATAAAAATATGACAAACATTGCGACAAAGAGTTTATTTATTGCATTAACCCAACACTCCTCAAATCGTTCACTGATTCATTAATGTGCAGCCCACACTCTCGATCTCTATTTGCCAATAATTGAAATTTATTTATTATACTTATAATTGTCATGTTCGATATGCTGATTTACTGAATGTTAGATTGTGCTGAGAATTTTCTTGTTTTTCAAGTTCTCAAGTTTTCAAGTTTTCATTCTATCTGGTTCTCTTGAATAAATTCACTATGCGATCTGCAAAAGTTGATGAAAAGGTTAAGAAAAGAAGAAAGAAATAAAATTAAGAATAGGCTCACTAGGTTGCAATAGGTTAGGGATTTAGTTCGAGAGAGCTCACTTAGGGCATAATAGGTTTGTTGTTGCTGCACAGACTTTAAAGGGGTAGCTCCTCGAGGTCACACATTCCACCTGGTGTTGCACTGAAACCAAACGAATTTAATAATGAAGAGGTCATTATTGCTGTTCTTGATCATGGCGAAGTTTTTCAGATGGTCGAGGAATGCAGCAAAGACTTCTTTGATTTGGTCGGAAAAAACTACAGTAAACCATGTAATCGAGTTTCAAATCGTCAGTGTAAGTGTCAGTAGAGTTTGAAATATCTTCTACTAGGGATCTCTAAAGTAATTTTCTATTCGAAATTAGGGGCAATGATCTCGTAATCGCTGTTAGTAGGCGTTATGGAGCCCAACACAAGGATACATATTTGAGTGACTCAGGTCAACATTAAATTATTCTATTGATGACATTTAGCGCAAAAACAACAATCTGTCTTACTAAAATGTTTTTAAAAAGTCACAGATGTTTAAATTGTAAAAGCTGTACATTGCTAAAGTGTCAAAATCACTTTATTTTCATTTAATATTTGGTTTAAGTTTAAACTATGCATGAACACGATTGGATTGGTTCGGACTATGCATTTAATTAGCATAAATTGAAGTTTATAAATTTAACTCTTGTTTACACCAGTGCACAGTGATTCGACTCCATACAACCGCGGGACAAAATTAGAAGGATTGGTCTGTTCTTCATAAAATTTAGTACACCAGTTAAGCATGGTCTGCTGAATTAAAATCTCCATTTTGTTTTTCTTAAACTGTTGTAGTTTGGCAATGCCTGACACTTAAATTTGCAAATTTCGTCATTTATGGAGAGCTATAGCAACGAGTGTGTTGGCTAGATTTTTCAGATTTTACATTTAATCGGTAACGTCAACATTGATAATTCCAAAGAGTAACAGAATTTGTCTTAGGACCCTTTATTTTTGCACAAAAACGATAATAATAGACGAATGTTTTGCTTTTTTACAGTTTTCTCAATTTTTCATGCTGATTGCATACTTTTAAGGATGAAAAAAATAAATGTTGTCGAAAAATAGGTGTTTAGACCACTTTTCAAATTGAATTATTTTCTGAGATCGGAAGATATCGGAGGATGTAACTACATTATCCGACAAAGAAAGAATGCTTCTTAAAATAAAAAAAAATCCAGGAACATACTTTCACATACTTTTTAGATATTTTCCTCTAAATTTTGCCAATTTTCAGATTTTTAATTTAAAAAATATTTTGAATTAAAAGTGATGTAAAAGCCTCAGGTTTGCAAATTTTAAGAAAACATTAAAAGTGAAAATGGCCACATTATTTCTTAATCTGTATTGAAAGTTTTAGCAACTTCTTGGTATGTATGTATTTTTACAATTTTTTTTACTCAATAGACTAAAAAACAGAAAATATGTGTTTTGTGAAAAAAGTTTCAACTTTGAGCCGCTTTTGCACACACACTTATTAATTTTTTGCACAGATTTGTTTAGGTTTTCTTAGTTGGAGTTTTACCTTTCAAATGACATCAAAATCATTAAATTCTGAGACTATAAATTTTTTGAATTTATGTCTATGGAACGAATCACTGTGCAGTGTGACAATACACAGGAAAAGAGGTGCAAATAAGAGGATTAAAGTAAGAAACAGCTAATATAAGTTCAATTAGAGGATTAAAGCTTTAGGGAAACTTGAGTTATTGATATTACTCACATCGAATTTGACTTATTTCGAAATGACGGAAACCGTGGCAAAAACTTCCAAATAGTATATGACGATTTACATACGATTTCAACTACTATTTAGTACTGAACTAGAGAGGTGCTTTTTATTAGCAGGTTTGCCAGGTAGTTTGGCAATTAAATGCATTTTTATATTTTTAATTTTATTTTATTTGTCAACAGTTTGTTCCTAGTTTTAAAGTAAGAACACAGAATTGTATTTAATATGAAAATAAAATGTAATATATTTGATTGAAAAAGACGTCTGATTTAATTCCTCAAATAATATATTCAATTCCGAAAATGATCACAGAATCCCGGGATTGCGATTTTCAATGCCGAAAATCCCAGGACTGTCAAAATAGTTGCAATCTCTACGTCTGTATACCAATTTTATAAAATTTTAAGATGGAGTTGTGCTCTTGAATGGAATTTATTTATTTTTTTAATATGCACGTGAACACGTTTGAAATTATCCATTTATTAAGGTTTGAGTGTAGAAATGCTGATTTGTTTTATCTACATTTAAATGTCGTGCAATGAACCATTGAACGATAGCAATTCAAGATATTTAAAATGTTGGTTTAAGTTGTTAAACAGTTCTTGCAAACATCACAATGTGGTTAAAAATTTCTTTACTTACCTACTTAACTGGCCATAAAAAAATAAAAAAAAATGTCTTTAAAATATTTTAAATCCAAAAATTACTGTCATATATCGCTCCTTCGCTGCAAGAACGTCATAACTCAAAACTACATTATTCCGAGAAAATTCAATTTTAAAGTTTACCATTACAAGCAGTTCAAGGTATCAAAAAATGTTTCATGTCGTCTTGTGAGCAAAGTATTGAATATTTTACAAAGTGGTTTTGACAGATAAAAGATCATATGCAGGTGCACACAGGGTTGCCATAAATTGAAAAAATTTTTTTTTTGGAGTTATGACGTTCTTGCAGCGAAGGAGAGATATGTATATTCACTCATATTAAAATAATAATTAAATATTTTACAAATTAAAAAAATGACTTAAATTGCAAATCCTCATAGAACAAATAAATTATTAAAGTTTTCATTCGTTTGACAAAAATTAAAACAAAACTTTCTTTTTTCCTTGAAAAATTCCAAAAAATATGGAATAAAAAGATGCAGTGTTCATGTGTATATAAAATCTGCCAAAATGTTGACAGAAATATTTTTGTTTTAGATTTTTAAACTTTTGAAGAGCTAAATGGCTGTACTGGCAGTAACCAGTACAGCCATTTACTGGCAGTAACCAGTACAGCCATTTACAGTACAGTGAAACCATTCACAGTACAGTAAAACCATAATTGCCACCTAAAATGTTACAACAAATATTGGGGTGTTTGAACCTCAACTTACATCTGTATGCGCCTCTGGATGGTGGAGAGGATTTTTCTTCCTAATAGTTGCAGTTATTCTAAACTAGAATGTTTTTTGTTGAATTGGCTCGCATGAAATTTTCTTTATTGTTTTTCTTCTTTTCTTTATTGTTTTTTCCTTAGTGACAAAATCAGTTTATTGCAAATAATTTTTTTTTTCTAATCTTGCTGCAATTTCATTAATTTAGTCTAACAACTTTCTTTGCTCTTGACATAAATTAAAAATGAAGATTCAAAATTTAATTTGCATTCAAATGTTCTAATTTTTATTCATAGTCAGTAATAAACAACACAATATATAACATACAACAAATAAAGAGAGGAACAAGATTATTGTTTTCCAATCTAAAATTAATTTAATACCTGTACTGTACACACCCCTCTACAAAAATCACATTTTATGAATGTTCGAGTTCTACTTTCAAGTGAGCTCAACTAATTTAAAACAAATGGAGAATATTTATGAATATTCCCATTCGACAACCTTGGCGCATATATTCCGATTTAATGTTTGGCAAAAGTAGCGCCCAGAAACGTAGTAAAGTTCACAATTGAAGCGCTCTCGAACCCTGTTCGCTGTCCGCGATTGCGACAAACTTGTTTCCCCAACGCGGCAGAACTAATTCGGCATTTACTGTTTTGTGTTTTAATATTTAATGGGCAGCATAGCAAAAGTTTAATCAGATAGCAGAACAGCAAAAACATTTAGCCATAAATATTTTCAGTTTTCATCTGTCTGCGATTTGCCTTTCGCACTCTCGCACTAATTTGGCTGTGAGCGCGAGGGCAGAACAAACTCTCCGAAATGATGAAATTCCAACGTGTAAATATTTGATTTGATTGAAACACATTTTGGCAGCGGCGGCAATGGTGGCCCTTCAAGACCCTTCAATCGCTCCTCGTTGTCTGCGTTGACGGCATTTAAGCAGCATTCGAACTTGGCCCGAACAAAGTGAGCAAAGCGGCCAAAATGTGTATACTTAAATATTAAGTTAAGTTAAATTATTTATTTGTAAACGCCAAGCGACTCACAAAAATCGGGTGACATCAGTTGAACCGCAACGGCGCAGCCACACAGATCAGTGGCTGCATGCGCACCGCAACGTCTGAACCCTTTTGCCGCTGCGGTCGCCGTCAAATTGATCATTTGGGTTATCTTCACACCATCTGCGAGCGAGTGGCTTCGTCATTGCTCACGATTTATGCGCCGCCACTGTTGCTGCTGATGCTGTGGGTCCGCCGGAATTGAGCGCGTTGCCGTCAATGTCAACCGCTCGTGTTGTGCGTCGCAGCCGATTTCCTGTACCGATAAGCACAGCCGGGCGTATAGGTTTTATTTTATTTTTTTCTAATTTGCTTAATTTTTCATTCAAATTTTTCACCGGATTTTCGTATGTTTGATTAATGTTTCAGTTGGTTTGACCACTGCGCCACGCATCGTTTCCTTTGGGCATCAGCTTTGTCGAATTACTAAATTGAAATATTTACTTTTAATGCTAAAGCAAACATTTAAAGTTGCTGATTTATGGCAGACAATACATAAAAGTGCTCATAATTGCTTCATTATGTGTTTGTGTCTGCGCGCAGAATGTTCACACAATAACTCAGGTTTAAAATTACTTTCAGAAGAGTTATTAAACATAAATATGATACACATGCATAAATATGTAGTGGGAGATGTAAACTATGGAGCCGCAGATAAGGGCAATTAATTTTCACTAATTTTAATTTCTGCGGGCGGATGTGCGCAAACAAGTTGCAATCGATGCGGTCATGCGGCGGTTTGCTGCCAATCGCCACAGTGCAGCTTCGTTTGTTCGTTGTGCATATTTAATTTTATATACGGAAGCGATTCTAATTAGAGCACATTTGGAATCGTCGTCATTCGACATCATTAAATTAAGATAATTAAATTGAAATTTGCTATTCATTAGAGTGGACAGTTTTTACTGCCTCCACGTTTTGGTGATTTAGCAATGTTTATTAATTATTTAAAGAGTTTCATATGTAAAATTTGGCATACTACTGTTGTATTTTTTTTTTTAAATTACCCACCTCCCAGCTGACATAAAAGACGATGCCTTTCACTTCATCGACGTTTACAGAATTCGGCATTGAACAAATTGTTCATAACGTTTGTTTCATCATCGCTTACAAAAGATACGACTGATTCAACGCATTGGTAGGGTTGATATCCGTGGGTGGTCCGATAAGTACTTAGCCTACAAAAAAAAACGAAAATTTTGGAAAAGTGGCGATTTATTTCTTAACGTAGAATCCTTTCAACTCGATACACTTGACCCAGCGATGCTCCAACTTCTTTAACCCGTCTGAAAAATACGTTTTCTGGAGGCCTCCGTGGCGGCGATAACCTCCTCATTCGACTCAAATTTCTGCCCGGCGAGTGACTTTTTCAAGTTTGGAAACAAAAAGAAGTCACACTGGGCCAAATCTGGAGAATACGGTGGATGGGGCAGCTGTTCGTAGCCTAATGCGACCAATTTGGCGAATCACCGACCGATATTGCTCTTTTTCCATTTTTCTAAAATCCGCGGACACGTTCGTTTCGACACGCGGTCAAATCAAAACTACAAATCCAATATGGCTGAAATTTTGACAGTAGCCGTCTACGAGGATGTACTACATGATAGTAAATTTCGGGCGGTGGGGATAAGTACTTATCGGACTGCCCACGTATAAGGGGATGTGACAGCTTTCAAACGAGAGCGTACTTAGGCCAAGTTAGGCCGAATGAGGTCCATTGTGATGCCGCCGGATGATCACTAGCCTCTTCGAATTAGAAGGTCTGAAACTATTCTGACAATTTTTAAAGCGTATCAGGGTCTTCGATATGGTAAAACTGTAAACTGTAAAACTGTAAACTGGTAAAGCTGTAGGCGTTTTCTACGTATCTTGGAAAGAGCAGAACAGGTATCAGGTCCTTGCAGCTTCGACAGAAATATCTGGCTTGATGACCCAGCCCCAGGTTTCTAGCGTGGCCTCCAAGGATGCAGTGATGAGTTAGTACTCCGACCACAACCCTGAGCGTGTCTCTTTTGATGTTTAGCAGACTTGTAGAGCGCTTTCATTTCAGTTTTGGGCGGTTCTGATGCACTGTCCTGCCTGTCTCAGAGGTAAAATGTCGCAGTGGTAAAGTGGTATGAATTCACGACAATAAACATCTCATAGTTCATCTGGATGTGGTAATCGTCATAAACGTGAACAAGGCCGATGGTTTAAGTAGTAAGAACTTTTCTCTCTGACTTCATGTAGTTTTGTTTATTAAGTTTATGGACAAAACGATCCATACAGACTAAGAGAATAAAAATAACTAAACTTGAAATACAGCAGATTCTTATAAAATTAGAACTAAAAGAACTATCTAAGGTCATTTTGAAATTCGATCTTGAAAGTGGCAAGTCTAAAGCAATTATTGTGGAAGCTCTGTTGGAATCCAAAAGGGCTCTGGAGATTGGGACCAAGGAAACATAATTACAACGTTCCACTTAAGGGAGTGTTCCTGGGTAGAAGTTTGAAAAAATAAATTTTTTTTTTTGGCGTTTCATTGTATCTTATACTATATACTATCACCCCCCAAAGTCGTTTTTCAATCCGCAAACTCAGTACCCACTTTTTTGCATGTTAATTGAAGTAATCTCAGCTCTTTTTGCTCCGCTGATACACTGCGCATGATACTTTAAACGCGTTTTTCTCGAAACCACATTTTTTGTACTGGCCGATAATTTTTCTCAGCAACTATGAGAGGTATCGACTTGAAATTTTGGGAAAATGTTCTAGATAGTTTTCATTGGATGCTAAACCAAAGTTTTCATCAAAAAATTATTGTTAAATATATTTTCAAGCACTCTAAAGGTAAAAAAAGGTGGCAAAACTGGACAATTTTTTTTCATATGGCCGCCATTTTGTTTCTAATCAACATTTTGACTAAAACTGTGGTTTACCATCCGCGGAATTTATTGCAGATTAATAATTGCATACCCATTTCTGTTTCAGATTACTGGTTCCCGAAATTTATTATCGGCCAGCAGTGAAAACAAGGTCACATTGACCACTGAAAATTTGTACTTAGAAAATAAAATTGTTTGACACAAATATGAGTTTCTGTTCTCCAAATAATAAGGAACAACAAGCAAAAAACCAGAATATTGCATGTTGCCTTGTAGCTCCAAAATAACAGCCTAAAATCGGCATTCTACCCGGGAACACTCCCTTAAACATAACACCGTGCGGCAGCATTTTTCACACCGGAAAAAATCCATATGAGCGTGAAACTAGAGACCAAACATAGTAATACTGCAACTCAGTTTTTCATTTCTACCTTCTTAATATAATTAATTGACTGGCACGACAGCCCGCTTACGCGAGACTAAGGCCTAGCTTCCCGCAAACACCCGTGTTGTGCGTGTGAATTTGTACGCGGGTGGAAGGGACCTACAGTTTTTATGCCGGTTCCGAACGGCAGGTTGGGAGCTCTTTCATAAGCAATTTTTACTCTCAGAGGTTTGCCATTTCCAGCTGAGAGGACAGCCACCGAAAGAGAAAACGAGTTTTCCCGTTATTTTTTTAGGTGTTATTACAGGCAGTATTTGAACCTGAGGTTGCTGCCTGCGACTCGCGGTCCAACGCACTAACCAACTGAGCCACGGCGGCTGCTACCTTCTTGGTCCTTTTAAAAAGACTTAAACATTTTGAAGGGCATAAAAAATAAAAAATATTTAACCTCATTGAAATATGGCGATATATAACTATATCAAATCAAAGAGGAAAGGCTCAAGGATTTCACTAAAATTGATTTTTTATCTATTCGTAAAAAAGGGATATGAAAAAGGTCCTTTGAAAATTTTAATCCTTTATATACTTGAAAATTTATATAGAATTTTCTTGAATAGTAAGTATGTTAAAACCCAAAATCTCCTTGATCACGTGTTTTCAATTTTTGTTGCACGGTGTAATAGAGAAGAACGACGAGCAAACATTTAAAAGGGATTAGGAAGATAACTCTAACAACAACAGATCCAGATCAAACATTCCAGAAATTAGATACCTTCCACGAATGAGAAAAAAATATTGCACGAAGGATTATTTTTCTCTATTCAAACTAGAAAGACCATTGCGGTCATTTTGATGGTTTTTAATTTTTAAATATCTGTGTTTAATTTTGTAATTCTATAAACTTTTGCTTTGGTGACTTTTATTTTTTAATCATGAAAATTTTTATATATTTTAAAAAAATTAATTTTGTGAAAAATTAGTCAAATCCAATGTGTGCTTTTCGAGATATCAGCGGATATGATATGTAATCTTTGTAGGTATGGAAAACTTGCGGTCTTTCTAGTGTTAAGTGTCTATAAATTTAACAAAGAAGAATCTTAGTTGAGGTGAAAGGTCTGATGACTCACACATAGTACAACTTTTTTGTTTGAAAAGCTTTGCTCATGAAAAAATGCGTACAAGTCCCTTAAAGGCATTTAATTAATCGTTCATAAAAATGAATTTTAATCGAATAGATGTATAACTTTCAAAGTTCAAACTAGAAACTTATTCAATTTAGAAAATTCAAAATAGAAAATTTAGTTAAAAGGAGACAATTTTCCTCGTTGATTTGATACCCATATCTTCATCATTGCATAACCGAAAATATTGAAAAAAATATTTGAAAAGTGTATGTCCTTAAAATTTTAAAGTCCTTGAAGAAGATTTTTGGGTCAGATAATGAAAATCTGACTATGCCAGGATACTATAAATTACCTCTAAAAATTGTTTCGCACGGTGTAATAAATGTAAAGTTGGTGTTTTCACTCAGTGCAGCATAACTTTGTCATTTTTCTTTCAATTCTATTGACTTTGGGCTTAATATTTGCTCAAAAAATATATATTTCATCTTAGATTTTAAAACCAGAAGACATAATTTATTTTATCTATAAAAAAACATTTGAAAATTTATGATTTTTCAAATTGGTCGAAAAATTCACTTTTTTACAACTTTCACCGTCAGTAACGTTCCCAAATCTCATCTGATTTGGACCATCTGTATATCGTTGGAAAGGCGTTGTAAGGTATTATCTTCTGACCAACGGACCGTTTGTGTTAGTCGGATGATTCGTTTTCGAGATATATGTACTCATAACTGAAACAACAGGGACTGGTTTTTGGAAGATTTTTCTAAAACGCTTCTTAAAACAAATTTTTTATTTTCAGTTCAGCGGCCCAAAGTTAGTCTAGAAAACACTTTTATTTTTAGGTGCATTTTTTGTGTCGAGTAGTGTTTTTAAAAGTATTCGTATATGCAAGTCTTAAGAGTTTCAAAATAATAGAGAATCGAGAAATTATTCAGCTCTCATTATAGAAACTCATTTTGTATGAGTCACAAAGACGCACTGCCCAAACACGTAATTTTTATAGAATTTCTTCATTTCTTTTCTTTAATAATTAATTTATTTATTGTAGTTTGTTTTAAAATTTATGTATTTAATTTTTAAATAAATGCGCATCCCGAAAAAGCATTAAGTATCCAATTTTAATGCGAATATATTATAAGCACACGTCGTCAGGTAGTTGAAACATGGGATTTAAAGATGAAAGTTTACGAGAAACAAATTGATTATGCGACACTCGATGATAATTTCGAATTTGCCAAACTAAATATTTGTATAAACTGGAAAATAAATAAACCATCAAAATAACTGGAAATATTAATTAAATATGCAAAAGAGAATCTGGAAGTGGAGAAACTTTAATATTTAGTACTGAAAGTTTCCAAATATTTGACCACATTTCTATGGAAGCTATTTGTGTCACTTGCACTCACCTTGGAATTGTGCTAATCTGTTGTAACTATATCAAAATATTGCACGTACTTACAGCTCTTAAGTATCTGGTTTCGTTTGGGGCATAACTGAGAACATGGGCCGTAAAAAACGTACTGAGTTGTCATTAATTAAAATCGCATTAAATCGGGCGCACGAATTTTGGTACATGCCGGCATGAAAATGCTGCTTCCGTGGCATGTGCGTACACATACATGTGCGTGCACATACATACATAACATACATATATGAGTGTGTTTTTCAAGCCTCCGAGAAGTCGTAGACACATGCACGGGTACGGCTGCCTGAGACATTTGTTATGCTAAATTACATAATTATGTGGGCTTCCACGAAATGGGGCCCAACAAGGCACTCATTCGGGTAAGCTGGCAGGCAGGGCGCGGGAGGCAGAGCGGCATTTAGTCAGGTTGGCGCAACGCAAAAAGCCATGATAAATATGTGTCGTTTGTTCATAAAATGTTGACGCTTTTGGTAATATAAATTTGTATGTTCATCATTATTGTGATTGCTATTGTGAGCTTCTTGTAAATTTGTTATGGGTGCTTTGGCCTTTCCCACAAGCAGTTATAATTTAAAGAAATTATATTAGCAAGTCCGCAAGAGATCTTAAAGAAAACTTGTGTATTAAAAGTTAAATTCCAGATGCTGGCTGCTTAATGCGACTTAAACACGGACACGGACACGACATGCTAACTAAACTGATTTATAGCAACTTCAGCGCTCTGCTGCCAAACTTCGCATTTTGCGTCCATCGAACGCGCTCGAACTAAGCGAATTTTAATGAATTCAGATTATTCTGTACGAAGTTAATCAAATATTAAATATTGAATTTGTAGTAATTATAGCCATTGCGAGGCGCGAAGCCAAGTAACAATAGTTAATTTTGTATTTAAAAATAGATATGAAACACTTGAATGAAGTAATACGAAATAATTTATGGTGGCGTTCACTTGTTGGCCCACAACTAATTTTAAATGACACTAAATACGAGACAAGAGGAAATGGAATTTAATTCGTAAATAATTTATAAATCAAACGCGCCTTGTCGAATGGGGACGGGACGTTGTGTTGCGGCTGGTGCGTGCGCCGTCGCGATGATGGAACCCGCTCGAAGGTCGCCACTGTTCGTGGGGTCAACGTATGCCGCGTCCGAATCTATGCCGCGTCGATTTGTCAAATTATGAATTAATTTTCATTGGAATGAAATATTTTCCGAACTGCTGTGTGTGTTCAGCTGGTCAGTGTTGCCACCAGTCCGTTTTTTATGCGCGAAAATTGTGCAAAATTTAACCCTTTCGACCTTGAATTTTGCCCTGCGCGTCGATATTACTTTGTGGTATTTAATTTATGAAATATTTGCCTAAGAAGTGTGCACACGACATTTGAAGTCGCCACGCCTCTTTGTTGAAGTTCTAGAGCTAGTTTACTTTTGAAAAATTTTAGCTTAAACGGGTTAAAAAAATTTTGTATCAAAATTTTTTAATTACAGAAGAATTTTTTAATATTTATGTAATAATACAAAATTATTACTATTTGATTTTATTTAATCATTATTAAAGAAACAGGGTTTTGATCATTCGCGCCCAATTCGTAGACTTCAATTAGAACACAAACTTTCCCTGATATCGCTGCAAATTATTGGAAATTATTTTGGGAATAACAGTAAAATTTTTGTAATTTGTTTTGAATTCACTTCTAAAAATATTGTATTGTTGGTGCCTACTTAATTGAAACCCATAAATCAATCGTAGCTTTTCGTGTATGATGACAACTAGGTGAAGTTGCTCTCAGGCAACTTTGGGTTCGAAAGGGTTAAGTATGCACCGCATCCACCATTTATGCGCTCGAAATAATACCGTTAGTCGTAGTAAAGCATACATATTTTTTTTTAACTACAAAATTATTGTCCTATGAATTATTCATTCATTTAAAAGGAAACTTTCTGATTACAGCGTTTAATTACTAATAACACCGTGCGACAGCATTTTTCACACCGGGAAAAATCTATTTGTGCATACAACTAGAGACCAATCGTAGTAATACTGCGTACTCAGTTTTTTATTTCTACATGTTTTGTCCTTTTAAAAGGACTTCAAAATTTTGAAGCGGATACAAAATAAAAAAATATAAAAATACTTAACCTCTTTAGAATATGGCGATATGTATATCAAATGAAAGAGAAAAGGCTCAAGAATTTAAATAAAATTTACTTTTTATCTATTTGTAAAAAAAGGATATAAAAAAGGTCCTTTGAAAATTTTAATCCTTTATACCCTTGAAAATTTACATAGAATTTTCTTGAAAAGTAAGTATGTTAAACCCCCAAGTATCCCTGATCGCGTGTAAAAATTTCATTACTCTAACTTTATTAGTTTGAAAGTTATTAAAAAAACCGCGAAGCTGCAAGTCTAATGAAGTAAAAAAATTCTAATTTATTTGAGTATTAGTATTTTAAATAATAAAAAGATACAAAATCAATGAATCGAGAATAATGAAATTTTGACACTTGATCAAGGAGATTTGAGGTTTTAACATGCTTACTTTTCAAGAAAATTCTATGTAAATTTTTGATTTGATTTGATTTGATTTTTAACGCAAATTTTTAATTTGGTCGGTTGAGGTCGAATTTGGTCGGAACTTTGGTCGGACAAAAATTTTTGAAGTGGCCACAATGGTGCGCCTATTCATTCCCCGGAACCCAGATAACGGTTTTACAAAATTGTCCTTTAGAAAACACTGAAAAAATAAAATTGTTTTAAAAAAAAGTATTTAGTAATATTTTGAAAATTTACGCATATTTTTCTTAATAAAACATAAACAATGATAAATTCATGTTGATTCTTTTTTATGGGCCAAAGGTATTTCAGCTCAATAAAACAACTATGATGAATTTAATTCTAATATTTTTATTTGCTGTTTTCTAAGAAAAAGTCAATGCTAATAATATTATATAGTATTATTATTATTCTTATCTATAACATTATTATTTATTAAAAACATAATTAAACTTAAATTAATGTTGATTTTGTTATTGGCAAAAGATCCTTAAGCCCATAAAAAACCAACAAGAAATTAATTTTAACAAATTATTATAAATTATCTTTTCATAAGTACAAAAAATTTATTAAAAAAATAAATTAACAATAATTAAAAAATTAATAAAAAAATAAACTATTAATAAATAATAAATAAATAATAAAATTTAATAAATCTTTAATAAATTATTAATAATATTACATAACATATCTTTATCAAACAACACAAAATTGTTTTCGTTCGAACAAAATTCTGATTTATTGGCATCGGCTAAAAATGTTTCACTGTCTTCACACTGCGCTGTGAACTTCCGCAACAGTGAAGTGTTGAAGTTGTTGGAATATGTTTTCTTGTTCGAAAAATTATCCCGTTTTAATTTATACACATTAGAAAAAATATTCATAATATATAACAAGCTTTTATTGCTAATGTTATCGCACTGGTCGAGCGACATCAATGCTGGTTTATACGGCAGACAAAAGGGCAACGAATTCGTGGCGGCCAAAAAGCTTTTAAGTTTCAACATTTGGGTATTTTGACAATTGAACGTTAGTTTCAAAACAACAATAGACACGAGTCGCCAATGCAGGACTTACACGTTGCTGCGTACGGAACTGGTTCGTTGCCAGCTTGGCTCGCTGCCAGAGAAACGCAACCGTGAAAGTCGAAACGAGCCAAAAAGGCACAAGAAGCAAGAATGCTGCTTTAATTTATTTAAATTTGCGACTTTTGGTAAGAACAAAAGCATCAGCTCTAAAAATAAATACTCTCATAGTAAATAGACATGAAATGGAAATGTCAATCTTTCAACACACACGCACACAACTACATAGGCCGCCCCCAGTGAAAGTGGTTAGTGGAGGGTCGGTTGGAAAACAAAATGGCGCCAACACTTTCGTTTTCATCAACACTTCGCATTGCGCCAACATTTTGCGTGTGGTGTATTTGAGGTTAGGCGACTTTTAATTGCATTTGATTTTAGCATTCAAACTGTCATCTGTTTGGAAATTATCATCTTAATAGTCATTGTTATTATATTGTATTATTTGTTTCTTTTGTTGCCGCAATATCGAATGTCAACTACCATTGTGGGAATATGTAGTTGTCCGTCCCTCCTCATGACGTCCATTCTCATGCAAATGCTTGGCTTTTGGTTGTAGCCGTTTGGTGTCAGGCTGTCAAGTTTTCACAAAACACAGCTAAATCCGTCACCTTTAAGAAATTTTAATGCTGGAGGTCAGGCATTGCTTTTGAACTGGAATCGCATCGAGTTGTCTGAAAGCACATTGCAATGTGTTGCTTGCTGCTGTCCAAATTGGCTGTTCTTGTTGTAGTTTTTGATATTAGCTGTTGCTGTTTATTTCATTTCTAAAATTAAACTCTTTGAATTTTTCTGGTGCTTTTGGTGCTTTTCGATGCATGTTGCCGAGCGCGCTTCATCGTCCACTGCTTAACATCTCAACAACAGTTGCTGCTTTTGGCTTCGGACAACTTCCGCCTGCTCGCTCTAGCATTGACATTTTCGTTGGTATGTGTTTTTTGTGATTTTTTTTTAAGCTCTCAGCCACAAAAACACCTCCATCGAAGTCTGTCACAGCTAAAACAATGACTAATATTAATTTGTAAATTAATTAGCTGCAAGCACAGTCGATAAAAATGTATCGTACAAACGTTTTTTTGTTTCTTATGTCTTTTTGGGCAATTCACGCCCGAGTCGACAATAAAGTAATGCCGTTATTGGTATTTTAAGCAACGACATTATATGTCTTGTTGTTCATCCAACAAGAAACGCCATAACACATTTAGTGGAAAACGGAAAACAAGTGATCCCACTCAACAGGGATTTCCATCACTTATGAGGGTTTGATTGATTGCAAATTGTGTGAAAGTTTTAAGACGAACCAGTGTGATTTCAGGTCATCTGAGACCAGTCGTGTACTTCATATGGAGGGTGTTCCATATACATTTTTTGTAAAACCATATTAGTCATACACAATTTTTGTAACAGGCAGATATTTGGTAGGTTGAACACCTTAAAGTCCCCTTGCATGCGCCACTGACTGAGACCATCGATCACGAAAAGACCTCTCAAGTTTTCACCTAAGATATTTTGTTATGTCGCACTAGATCGAGGTCCATTGTAATCGTTTAATAAGAGTGTTAACTACTAATATATTATTGTTGTTAGGAACTGAACTCTAAGACTGTTTTTGGTTTTTATTACTAACTAGCTGGGCCGATACAAATTCTTAACCTATTTTTGACCCGTCAGATTTTAATTAAAAAAAAAACATGTATCTAATTATATTTGATTTCAAGTGTTTTACCAAAAAATTTGAAGTCAAAAGACCCATTAATCATGTGTTTTCACCAGGGGCGTAGCCAAGGGAGGGGTTTTGGGTGTCAAACCCCCCCCCCCCCCCCCCATAGCCAATAATTTGTCCACATATGCAATCACTAAGCATCGTATGTACGTTCCCACATTAGCAAAAAAGTCTTTTCATCTTTAAACATTTAAAACATAATAACAAAAACTTTTTTGGGTGAAAATAATTTGTGTTTTTAATAGTCTCAATACAGCGATATGCATGATCTAAAAACTTGTATAAAGAGTAGTTTAGTTTGTCGACCGGAATGTCCTTCAGGATGTCAGTACAAACCTTTTGGATGGTTTCTACGTTCTCAAAACGAGTTTTTTCATCGGCAAATGCTTTTTTTGAAAAGGTAAAAGTCGCACGGTGCCGCATCAGGTGAAAACGAGGAGTGGTTGATGATTAAAGTTCGACTTTAAGTAAACAAAGAAACAGTCAAAATCAGTGTCGATCGATGAGATGACATCCTTCGATAGCCAAATGTTCAATTAAAATGCTATTGATAAATTTATGCTATTTAGATGCTTAACCTTCGCCTTACCAAAGATTTTTGTATACGTCGTTTACCAATGTCGTTCACCCGGATGACTCCAGGCAATTCCGCCTGTGAATAAAACTCACAATAAAAATATAAGTATCTTCCTCTGGCGATAGTTCGTTTCCCGGAAAAAGGCCTAACTTTTATGATTTATTTTGCAACTTTGGAAAATATTAGAAATTTTCTTTCCAGACGTTTTATTGAATGCATAATGAGGTTCGGAAAAAAAGTATTGCGAGTTTTATACAAAATGATAAAATTCAAGTTTAAACATGAACAAGATTTCTAAAAAAATATTTGTTCATGTTATTGAAAGTTACCTTCAAATTTGTGCAGTTACTAAAGTGCAGCTAAATACTCTGGCAGATATTAAACATGAATATAAAAAAGATCACCCGGGTGGGTATAAGTAAAGCGAAGATTAAGTCCAATTTCAAGAATTTCAATGAAGATTTTTGCTAATCTTTTATGAATTACCACCCAGTTTTGATGGAATCTACGGTGAATGCGGATTTCAGTTGGCTAACGCGTTGCTCATCATTAATGTCCTGACAATCGTTTTTAAATCGCGTTTACCACTTATGAACTCCACCACATTTCATGGACTCCAAACATTTTTAAAACAAAAGTTAATCTTGGGTCTTTGTTCGATGCTTATTTTTGTACGATGACACAAACATACTTTCACTTCAGATACAATAACTTCGCTACCAAATTTCATGAAATTTTTACTAAAAATCGGGAAAAATTTAATTTCTAATGCATTAAGTCACATAAGGCACCTCAAAATGCCCTATTTGGAAAGTACAGTTTGGTTTAAGAAACACGTAAACACGTAACTGGCAAACACAATTTTTAACCCTCCCCCCCCCCCCCCATGACCAAGTTCTGGCTACGCCCCTGGTTTTCACAAATTCTTAACCCTTGGTTTATCACGGTAGATTTTGATTTTCAAAAAAACGAAAAGCATGTGCTTTTGCTAAGTTTGAAGTCAAAAGGCCCAATAAATCTTGTTTCTCCATACAAACTGTTAACCCATTGTTGACCCCGTTAGATTTTGATTTTCAAAAAAGTGAAAAACACGTGTCAAATTATTTTTCACTAATGTACTTTCACCAAGTTGGAAGTCAATGGGCCCATTATTTCATGGGTTTTCACAGTTTCTTCATACAAACTTTTAACCCGTCGTTGACCCCGTCCGACTTAAATACTCGGAAAATTAAAAACACGTATCGAATTATTTGACATTTGAAGTACTTTCACCAAGTTTGAAGTCAAAAAGCTCAACAAAATTTGATCTTAATTTGATTTGATTACTTGAAGTTTTTATCCCGTCGTTGATCCGGTTAGAATTCGATTTTGAAAACATACTTAACTTACTTTTTAATATACTCACTTTTCAAGAAAATTCTATATAAAATTTTATTTAGGATATAAAGGATTACAATTTTCATATCCTTTTTTTACAAATAGATAAAAAATCAATTTTATTTAAATTATTTAGCCTTTCCTCTTTCATTTGATATATGGTACATATCGCTATATTCTAACAAAGTTAAGTATTTTTTATATTTTTTTTATTTTTCTTCCCTTCAAAATTTTGAAATTCTTTTAAAGGGCAAAGGTTGTAGAAATGAAAAACTGAGTACGCAGTATTGCTATATTTGGTCTCTAGTTTCACGCCCATATGGATTTTTTCGGTGTGAAAAAGTTTTTTAATTTTTGTCGCACGGTGTAATTAACGGTCATCAACAACACTGGCGGATACAGCTTCTCTGTCCGCACTCTACGTATGCGTGTTGGTGGTTTAATGTCAAATATGTAATGTAAATTTGGTGCGAAATTTAGTCACAAGAATCCGAATAGCCGCCCGGAAGGTCGCCCAAACTGACCATAAATTGGAAGAAGTGCACAATGCACTCTCTCAACCGAGTATGCATTTTTTTTGATTTTATTTATTTATTTAACAGAGTATACAGGCATATAAGATACAATCTTTTGCATGCCAATTAGAAACATATTCATTTTAAGCATTACACAATAAAAACTATATTATTACAATGTTTTAAAAATTTACAAAGAAAAATCTTAATTATGTGTAAGTGAAAGTAGAAAGGGTAAAGAGTGAGAGAAAAGTTTAAAATGTCATGAGAAATGTTTGAAGAGTAGATACTTAAAATTACCACTACCCGAAATACATTTGATAGCACTAGGAAGCGAGTTCCAAGACCTAATGGCGCTAACGAAAAATAGCCTACTGGAGTTTTTGAAATTATGGTTAGGAATTAGGAGTTGTAGTTTTGATAATAAAATTCAATAATCTGCAAGCGTTGTTCGTTTGTAAGTCGATTCATGGTTAAATTATAGACAAACTGAACATTTTTGACAGTAACATGTTACACGAAAACAGCTGAGCTGCCAAAAACAGTGTTGCCAACAAGAATGTTGCTAAAAAATCACCCTTTAGTAGACAATAGTGTCTGACCGAATATTCATTTTCGGCTTATTCGGCTAATTTTAAATCTTCTGATTCGGCTTCGGCCAAAACAGCCGAATACTTTAGCCGAAGTGTGTTGTTTATTAATATTTCGGACATCCACGTTGCGATTAAGTAATAACAATGATCTCTAATCAGCTATTTATGTCAATTGAATTGTTAATTACTTTTGTTTTTGTTAGGAACTGAACTCTAAGACTGTTGTTGGTTTTTATTACTAATATATACATATACTAAGAATACCCGGAATTTTCCCATTTAAACTACGCGGTTAAATATTTTCGCCGAATTATTTTTTTTTAGGTTGGTACAACTGTTAGAGGCTCACATGTCAAATTATACGTCAAAATACTCATTAGTGTTTGAGTTACGCTTGGTTTTGTGAGACGCAAAAAGTGAATTCAGCGATTTTTATAATGTGTGAAATTATCCAACAAAGAAGTGCGATCAGATTTTGTTTCCTGAACGGAATAACCGCTGCGGAAACGTTGAGAATGTTGCAGAAGGCCTACGGAGACCATGCTCTATCAAAAGCAACAACATTTGATTGGTATAAAATGTTCAAAGAAGGCAGAGTACGCGTTGAAGACGAAGAGCGGCCAGGCGGACCACGCACATCAACTGATAAGCAACACGTCAAGCAAGTGAAGGAAATGGTGATGGAAAATCGTCGGCTGACATGCAGAGACATTGCTTCTATTGTTGGAATATCAAATGGATCGGCCAACACAATTTTAAAGGACATTTTGTGCCTCAAACGCGTCAAATCTCGATTGGTCCCAACAAATTTGAATTTCTTCGAAAAAAAGCGTCGTGTTGATGTGTGTGAAACAATGCTTTCTGATTATCAATCGGTTATGAAACGCATTATTACTGGAGATGAGACTTGGATCTATGCTTACGACACGAAAACAGCCGACCAATCGAGCGAATATCGTGCCAAAGGTGAGGCAAGGCCGAAACACCCGCGCCAAAGTCGCTCAAAAATCAAGGTCATGTTGACAGTTTTCTTCGATTATCGTGTGGTGTTGTGCATTATGAGTTCCTTCCGCCGGGCCAAACTGTCAACAAGGAATATTACTTGAGCGTTATGCGTCGTTTGCGTGAAGCTATTCGCAAAAAGAGGCCGGATTTATGGAGAGACAACTCTTGGTTTTTGCATCACGATAATGCACCATCTCACACGGCATTGGTTCTTCGTGAGCATTTCGCCAACTTATATCGTTCCACAGCCACCGTATTCGCCTGATTTAGCTCTTTGTGACTTCTGGCTATTCTCCAAACTCAAAAGACCACTTCGAGGACATCGTTTTGAATCGATTGAAGAGATTCAACATGAATCGCCGCGCGCATTGAAGGCCATACCGGAAGGTGACTATTTGGCATGCTTCGAAGATTGGAAAGTCCGTTGGCATAAGTGCATTGCATCGGGGGGGGACTACTTTGAAGGCGATGAAATTGATTTGAAAGAATAAATAAAAATTTTTTTAATTATAAACAAATTCCAAATATATAAATATATATATTTTATCAATTCTTAAGTGAAACAACGAAATGAATAAAGAAAGAACGGTTAAATTTGATCACTTGCTTCCTTATAATAATTATTGTGTTCGGCCGAATATTCTGCTTTGGCTTCGGCTTAGGCCAAAAATCCACCTTCGGTCGGCTCCTACTAGACATGCACAGAAGAAGCGTGTAGAGAGAGATGATTTCACTGGTCGATATCCGGTAGTGGATTGTTATGACAACTTAGGTCAGTAAGTCGGAATAAGGTTGTTGTTACAACTTTGAAATATTTCCACTCCTAGCAAATGTTTTGCAGCATTCATGTTTATAGAAATTAACGCTTCAGAGTCCAGAGCTGATTGACAGCTTGAACTTAAGTTGCACCACATAACTTCCCATTTACCTATTCGTCACGTTTAGATCCTTAACGCACCAGGCATGATTACTAATCTCCACCGCAACAGTTAAACGTGAACGCCGCATTGAGTCATCATCAAAAGCTGTAAGGCCACGTCGCTGTGGCGTTTCCCTGATTGAAATTCGGTTTGCATTTAAGAGATTAATCAGTAATCCTTAAATTGCAGCCATGCATTCTCTCTCTGTGCAACAGTGCAGGTCGTCGAGTTGCTTTCGGTGTTGATTACTCGTATCGAACGGAAATACTTCATGCAGCTCGTACGGCTTTAATTGAAAAACACAAATTAATAAAGTGAGAAAACAGGCATATGAAAAAATGTCTTGATTTATTGTACGCTGATTGCAGTGTTCAAGGATTTTGGGTAAATTTGCTGACAACTTCAAGAGCAGATAAATGAAAAGGCAGCTGCTTGCGTTGGCTACGCAAAGGCAAATGCGTTGCGTTGGAACGCGGTGCCGGCAATCAAGGCAGCGCCGCTTCAAGGCTATCGATGTTGGAAATTCCTGTTCGCCAGCGAGCTGTGTCGGCAGTGTTACTTGGCAACATAATGTTGCATGCCACTGCAGCACTTCAGGTGACTCACAGCGTTGTCGGGTGGCCCAATGTGCGCTGCGCTATTTCTGTGGCCATATGGAAGAGTAGCTTAAGTCTACATAAGAGAATTGAGTTATTGTTGAGTTGAAAGTTTTATAGCAGTCAAGGAACTTAAATGTATTTGAGGCGTTTTGAAAAATCCTGTTTTTTAATAATGTTATGTGCGTTTACTTGTTAGCTTATTTAGGTCTTTTGAAACAACAATGCATTGGACAGAACATCTTATGTGCAAATAGTTATCAAACTTCAATTAGCAAACTTCAACTTAAGCTACTCTTCCATATGGCCATCGATTTAAGTATTCGTTTGCATGTATTGCTGCAATCACTACGCTGACAGTTGGCAGGGCGACAGGAAGACGATGTGAATTCAAACAAAAGTGAATTTCAAAAAGGAAACTGAACTTTCAACATGTCAGCTTAACATATAAATTTGTATTAAAAAATGTGTAAGCCGCCGCTAAGCGACATTGTTGGTCGTTTGCATTAATTCTCGATATGTTTGCTTTTGAGGTGAAAAGTTATGATTATGGCATTTGAACAATGCAACAGATCAGTCATGCTTATCGCTTCGAATTGCACGAAACGAAAATATATACAATTATTTTATTTAAAATTATTTGTCCTAACTGATACTGCCGCCAAGATAGAATTGTTTGAAATTCGGGGTCTAGAAGATCAAAACATGGGTGAGGTTGTTATATGAAGGAAAGTCATTAAATGGATCTATTAATTTCAAACTTGGTGAAAATACTTTAAATCAAAAATATGTCGACACGTACTTTTTTATCAAAAATCAAACTTGAACAGAGCTAACAATGTGTTAAGGTTTCCATACGGAAAGACTATGAAAGAAACATGAAACAATGGGTCTTTTGACTTAAAAATTGATGAAAAAACTAAAAAAAAAATTAATTGAACAGGTGTTTTTAAATTAAAAAAAACCTAAATCTTACTGGGTCAACGACAGGTTATAATTTTCTATGGGTAAACATATTTAATTGGTGTTTTGACTTCAATGTAAAGAAAATCAAAATCTAACAGATTCAAAAGGGTTAACAGTTCATATGGGAAAACAAGATGGGTGCCTATTGACTTCAAATATGGCGAAAGCATTTCAAATGAGAAATAATTAGACAGGTATTTTTCATCAAAATCTGACGGGTTCAACAAAGAGTTAAGAGAAACGTGTTTAATTAACGTGTTTATATTCAATTCAGACTTGCATGAAAGTACTGAACTCATATTTATATTTGAATGTATTTTGTTAAACAAGTCAGCTTCTAAAAGACCCTCAATCCCGCATTATCGGTGATGACATTTTCGTGGCTCGCTTTGGCATCATTTATTCTTGCACCCTTTTTGTTGCCACTTTCATTGCAATTGTGCTGGAAATTTATTACTGTTTTGTACGCTTCGCATGTGATCAAACGCCTTCAATCATCGAACACCGATCGCTGAACTTTAAACTTATCCACCTTCCAACACACTCAAATATTGCGTAGCACAATGGCCAACAACACTGACATTGTGGCGCATTGTTATAAATGTTGATTTATGCCATTCGCTGCCAATTGCAAAGCACCAAAACTCACTTCACTTTGTCATTTGTAATTTTATTTTTAATTAAATTCGCATTTAAAAATAATTTTTTTTCCGCGCATATTTTTCTGTTTATAGGTTTTTTTGTTTTTTGTTTTTGTTTTTTTTTTATTGGGTAAAGTCGTTTGGTGGCAGCTTGTTTGTGGCACAAATTGTATTTGGCATCTATGTCGTTGACATCGCATTCTTCAATTAATTTGCAAAAGGTCGATTGGTCTTCAATAAACAACACGAAATGTTTATAAACAATTTAATTATTTGTATGTGTGAGTCTGTACTTTTTCGTTTCGATTTCTAACGAAATTTCGTTGATTTAAAAGTTAATGCTGCAAATATTTGTCAATGTGAATCTGCCAGCATCATCTCATAAATTCTGATGCGGGCTGCGTGGATGCGTTTCACAAACAGGTGTTTGTGAATTTTTCGCTTCCTAAGATTGACTGATGCTTGCGACGTCTTGTGAAATGTCAAAGAAGATGAATATCGAAATTGAAACTCTGTGCAGCGGCCAATACCGCTGCTCATGGAATATTCTTGCATGTTGTAGAGGATTTTGAGTTCATTGGTTTGGTGCCATTCGGGAATATCTGCGCTGAAATTAATCAAGGCTAGCTACCCGCAACCATCCATGTTGTGCGTGCGAATTTTTTACAAGGTTGAAAGGGACCTACAGTTTTATGCCGATTCCGAACGGCGAGTTGGGAGCTTTTTCATAGGCAATTTTACTCTCAGAGGTTTGCCATTTCCTGCTGAGAAAAAAAAAAAATTTTTGTTTTTTTTTGTTTTTGTTTTCGGTGTTAGCGCAACGGAGTCTTGAACCTGGGTTCGAGCATCACATTTGACTCGCGGCCCAACGCACTAGCCAGCTGATCTACGGCGGCTGTTAATCAAGGGTTGCCATGTAATAATAGTGTTGGTTATATTTAGCTATGAAGTGGCTAAATTGAGAAATTTGAGCGACCAAGTTGGCGGTTTTCACGATAGGTGTCAACTCTCTTCGCAGCAGGGCTGAGGAATACGAAGCAAAGTTAGAAGGTTAATGAAGTTTTGAATGTTTTTCAATCTATCAATTAATCAATCTATCAATTTATCAATCTATCAATGTATCTATCTATCAATTTATCATTTTATCAATCTATAAATCTAGAACTCTATCAATCTATAGTCCTAGAAATCCATCAGTCTATCAATTTATCAATCTACTAACCTATTATTCTATCAATTTATCAATTAATCAAGTTATCAATTAATCAATTTATCAATCTAGCAATCTATCAACTTATCAATTAATCAATCTAACAATCTATCAATTCATTAATTTATGAATCTAACAATCTGTAAATCTAGAAATCTATCAATCTATAAATGCAGAAATCTATAATTTTATCAATTTTAAAATCTATCAATCTATAAATCTATCAATCTAACAATCCATCAATCTATCAATTTATCAATCTACTAATCTATCAATCTATCAATTTATCTATCTATCAATCTATCATTTTATCAATCTATAAATCTATCAATCTATCAATCTATAGTCCTAGAAATCTATCTGTCTATCAATTTATCAATCTACTAATCTATTAGTCTATCAATTTATCAATTAATCAAGTTATCAATTTATCAATTTATCAATCTAGCAAACTATCAATTTATCAATTTATAAATCTAACAATCTATCAATTTATAAATCTATCAATCTAACAATCTATAAATCTAGAAATCTATAAATGTAGAAATCTATCAATTTATCAATCTAAAAATCTAGAAATCTATCAATCTAACAATCCATCAATCTATCAATCTATAAATCTATCAGTTTATCAACTTATCTATCTATCAATCTACTAATCTATCAATTTATCAATCTATCAATCTATAAATCTATCAATTTATCAACTTATCTATCTATCAGTATGTCATTTTATCAATCTATAAATCTAGAAATATATCAATCTATCAATTTATCAATTTACTAATCTATTAATCAATCAATTTATCAATTAATCAATTAATCAATTTATCAATCAATTTATCAATATATCAATCTAACAATCTATCAATTTATCAATATATCAATCTCACAATCTATCAATTTATCAATTTATGAATCTATCAATCTAACAATCCATAAATCTATAAATCTATCAATCTATAAATCTAGAAATCTAGAAACCTATCAATTTATTAATTTATCAATCTAACAATCTATCAATCTATAAATCTATAAATTTGTCAATCTATCAGTCTAACAATTCATCAATCTATCAATTTATCAATCTACTAATCTATAAATCTATCAATTTATCAATCTATAAATCTTTATATTTATCAATTGATCAATTTATCAATTTATCAATCTAACAATCTATTAATCTAACAATCCATAAATATATCAATCTATAAATATATCAATCTATTAATTTATCAATTTATCAACCTATTAAGCTATCAATTTATCAATCTATAAATTTATTAGCTAATTACAAATCGCATTCGGTACAGGTATTACAAATTTTATTGGCTGGAACTGAGTAGCTGGGAGGAAGAATGATGCTTATTCAGTATTGGTGCTACAAATACGTTCTGAGGAATGAACAAAAGATGGCGTAACTGAAATCAATTTTGTCAAATTTTGTGTATACAGGACGCATTTCCCAAAAAACGCTGATCAACACTTCACTTCTTAGGAAGAAGCTAGAAATTAGATGAATTCTTGGATCGACTCAAAAGAGGAGGAATTTTTCCAATGCCAAATTCGTATGTCGCCTGAAAGAAGTGGAAAAGTTGTAGGTAACAATTAGTGTCCGACCGAATATTCGGTTTCGGTTTCGGTTTCGGCCCAAATAAGTGGTTTCGGTTTCGGTTTCAGTTTCGGCCAAAAAATGGCCGAATAGCCGAAACCGAAACTTTTTAGAATATTTTTTACATTTTATTGTGTAGCAGATATATAGTAAAAGGAGGAGTAATTTAAATGCCAGCAATGTAAACAAACTTATTTTTTTTAGCATATAATATTAAATTATTTAATTTTGAATATTATCGAGTAAGGTACGAAAGGGTGATTTCTTCTTGTTTACGTTTTTAAAAAATGAATAAATTGTTTTTATTAATAAGTATTTATTTATTTATGCTATGTTTGTTTGTTTGTTCTTTATTTACTTAATGTAAAATTCGTTTGTTGAAAAAAGTGCTTGATATGGTGATTTTTATTTCAACTAGAAAGTTTCGGTTTCGGTTTCGGTTTCGGCCGAATATTAAAAAAAAACCGAATATTCGGTTTCGGTTTCGGTTTCGGCCCAAAAAAGTGGTTTCGGTCGGACACTAGTAACAATGAACAATACTTTTTATAAAATATATATTTAAATGTCTCTGAATAAAGCTTCATAGTTGCAAAAAACCCTTAAAACTTATTTGTACCCTCAATAATAAAAAGATACAATCATTGAATATGCCATTTTGTTCTAAAATTTTACTTTTAAATTCTCAAAGTGTAACGGATTTAATTTAATGGTTCACATTTATTGGTTCGGTTTTTTATAGGTTATTATGACTTTACTATATCTAACATTCCTGCATGCAGGGTTTAGTTGTTGTTGTCGTTTTGAATAAGAAGAACTATTAATTTTACACATCACCAATGCCAATGTCTTTCACTGACCAGAAACAAGTTTTACCACTACAACTTCTGGCTCCTTGGTCTTTATTAACCGCACGAAACGTCATGGAGATAGTAGGGTTTGTATTGGATTCTTTGTGATTTCCAGCATTGTCAACAAAGCACCGCACCGATCTAATTTGGTATCACAATGAGCAATTACTGTGTACTTACTTAAGTGGTCATCACAACCCATTACCGGGTTATGAGCTGCCGCAAAAGTTCTTTCCAGGTGCCTCTGCTTTGCGTGCGCCTTCTCCAGCGATGATAGGGTATCATCAACTCCTCGTGCGCTTTCATAAAAAGGCCGCCACTACAACTTAATCTTTCCCTTTGAAATAACAGATAATTTATTTTTATTTGATATTGTCTGACTCGAGATTCGAACCAGCGACCCTTTGAACTTGTAGTCCGGCTGCTTTTTTCTCCGTACAAATCTCATTCACATGCGAGTTGTTAAGCCCACTTGTTGAATTACGGTACCATGGAAATATTTGAACGGTCCATACCACTGGTTCGCTTTGCTTGAAGCCGTCAGCAATGTCATATGAACTTGTTGCCAATTGCCTCGTTTGCATATTGCTGCATCAAAAGTGTGACACATTTGAAGCGTTCATCAAATTCACATTTTACGAGCGCCATAAAAGCGACAAGTCACACGACGCGCTTTAAAGTCCAATTGAACTTGTTTCACATATTCGGTTTGACCTTGACTTGAAATTGCCGCATTATTTCAGCGCAGACGTCGAAGGCTCCCTTGCCGCGCTTTAATGTGTCCTGCGGTGATTGAGCTCAACAATTTTTGCTGATAGCCACCGACCACAGCGTGATTTCTCCCCCCTCCCCCTCTATATTTCAACGCAAAAGGAGATGATGTAAAAGCAAAGTGAAAAGATGGCGATTTTGAAATGTCAGCAACTGAAATGCCTGAATGACTGACTGACTGTGTAAATCCCAGATGGCAAAAACCTGCACAAAAAATAAAAACAAAATTGAATAAGCCAAAAGCAAACTTTAAAACTTGTGCACCACGCAGTTTGAACGAAACGAATTTTTCTTGCGTATTAAAAACCATTTAAATAAATTTATGAATGGTTTTTGCCAAAAAACTTTAAAGAAATAATAATAAAAATGTGTGCATGTGTTTGAATAAGGAAAAGTGACTAAGTAAATGCAAGTCAAAAACAAAATAAATAGTTAAAAAAAATTAAAACAATTTCAGCGCCAGAGAGCTAAAAAAATGCGTACAAAAGCAACAACGAAGCGTAAAACGTGCCACACGCTGCGTTTTTGGTAGTGAGCAACATTTTACAAGACATCAACGGCAGCCGCAGCCAACAGCGCCGGCAGCAACTTTATCAATTTCCATTTCATGATGAAGATGATGATGATGATGTTTGTTGTTGTTGTTGTTGTTGCAGCTGCTGATGCTGCAATTAAGTTTAATTCGACATGTTTACAACGCGATGCTTTTGGGGCTTCGTAGTTTTTGTTCGCTGCTCTTATTGCATCTTTGTGTCAATTATTTATTTGTAAATTTCCCAATTTCCCCTGCTCATCCAACAGCAATTATGGCTATCAAATATGGCCACAAGCATTCCGAAGAAATTGAATAAAATTGATTTTGGTAGGTGGCCAATGGCCACTTGCCGAATTTTTCATTTATGAATTTAAATAAATAATTATAATAAGAATGACGAAAACTTTTCATGAAATTAATACAAAAATGTTGCCAATTTAATGAAAATATTATGAAAGAATTTTAAAATACCTATTTGCATGCATCGTTGCCATAAAACGTTCTGATAGTAGTGAGTTGTTGTTTTGTTTTCATTTGTATGCACAACCTTGAAAAAATTGCCGCCAGTTTAATGCAAAATAAAAAATCAACATCGATATATACACATTTGTATATATCGACAACTGATTATAGTCACAAAAGTATATGACAAATTTATTAATTAATGCAAACACGCACACAAACATACATACATACATACAATTGTGCGTATGAGTTATAAACATAAAACAGAAAAAAATGTACTTATGACGTTTTTATAGTAAATATTGATAATTTTTTGCATAACATCAAACAAATTTTTTACGATTTCAAAGTGGCAGTGAACCTCTAAATAAAACCGTTGTCTATTTTAAAAGAGTATTTAACACTTTAATGGGTTATACAGGGTCTTTAAGAAGGACATTTAATTTTTTCATAATTTTGCTTTAAAATTTAAAAGTTTATTTGACTGCAACGCAAAGTTGCTTATCAACTCTTAGCCGGATGTTCAATTTTGAAATGTATTTCACATAAAATATAGCTTTTTATGTTTACGCCTTAACACTAGAATGCTCTGACAATTCAACTTTGCATAAATGCCCATATGGAATCATGCTATAAATTGGTGGGAATAATTTTTTACTAATACTTTAAATTGTTTTATTTAATTTTGTCTAAAAATACAGTTAAAGTCACGAAACTTTTTCTTTGAGAAAGCAATGCCATAAAATAATAAAAAACCTTAATGAAGTCATATTGACTCGCTGGCCGTTTTTGTGTTAAGGGATCATAGGTGAGCCCCAACAAAGCTTTTACATCTAACCGGTTGTGAAAGACTTCTTTTCGTGCAGCAGTGAATTTCTATTCAATCAACCTTTTTTGAATGTTTTTCCGTCATTCGAGACTTCGAGTCCCTTGTGGGTTCTCGTCGAGCGCCGTTATTGCAATGCTATGGGCTGCACTTTTTGGTGTGTTGTCATCCATATAGGAGCAAGATTCCAGACTTAGATCAGTCTAGCTTTTTCTGGACGACTTTTCGAGTTTGAGTAAAAATAACCTAAGAATGGTAACAAGAATCTTGAGGCACATTCTTGTTTCTGTCCAGCTATCACAATACTGCGCCTTCCATTTTTCTCCAAGTTAGATGGAATACACAAGTAGAATATTAACACTTTCGACCCCGTATTTTACCCTGTGCCTCGATATTTTTTTGGTATTCAGATCAGGAATTATTTAATATTTATGGAAAAATACAAAATTATCACTTTTTGATTTTATTTAACCATTATTCAAGAAAAAGGTATTGATCGAACGCGCCCAATTCGTAGACTTCAATTAGAACACAAACTTTCCCTGATATCGCTGCAAATTATTGGAAATTATTTTGGGGATAACAGTAAAATTTTTGTAATCTGCTTTGAATTCACTTCTAAAAATATTAATTTGTTGGTGCCTACTTTAATTAAACCCATAAATCAATCGTAGCTTTTGCTAGAAGATGACAAATAGGGTGAAGGGGTTGCGGTCGGAAGGGTTCTTAACTTTCATGGACGATTCACATTCTGATCGATCACTTTTACGTCGATCCGCAACACTAAAGAGCTCTAGTTGGTACCGCTAGGAACCCAGCAGGGTCTATGCGGGGCCGACCTGGTTAACCAGCTTACTTAACCTAACCTAACAAGAATCTCTGGGTATGGTCGACTTAATGGACCTTTGAGCAATATGGGCTTAGTATTGTACCAGATAGAGGATGTTTCTAAAGAGGTGGCCACAATACCGGGATATATCTTCCAGCTATGGGCAGCATGGAAAAATCTGGGGTCCACTAACGGAAAAGCGAGGAAATTGCATTATTATTCTAGAATTCCTTGGGAGTGGGATGGTAGATAAAGTACTACACAATACTAAAAGTATGCACATGGATCTGTGGATGCCATACACATTTCTCTACTCGATCTACCAGACTAGGCCAGATCTACTTCGAGTAGTTGTGAGCTCGGACTATTGCTCGGACTATTGACAGATAGAGATCTTTGGTAAGGTGTTGAACATGTCGAATGAGGTCAAGTTCCTAGGGATAACTCGAGACAGTAAATTGAACTGGAAAGCCCACGTTGATCGCACTATCAAGAGAGCAGGCAATGCCCTCTGGAGTTTGCAAAAGAATCTGTGGAAAAAACTGGGGACTGAGGCGGAAATGGCTTCAAAAACTGTACTCCCTGGTAGTTCTGCCGACGATAACCTACGGGGCGATAGTCTGGTGGAGGAAGACCAGAGAAGTAACAACTGTGACTAAGCTAGAGAAACTACAACGACTAGCAAATACCTGCGTAATAGGGTGTCTCAGGACGACTCCAACTGCAGCCCTAAATGTTATATTGGGGGCGATGCCGCTGGAACTCAAAGTGCAAACGGCTGCAATAGCCAGCACACACAGACTGGTGCATAGTGGATTTATACCGAAGGATACAAAGGCAATCGGTCACTTATCTCTGCTGAGGGACAGGAGGCGAGATGGAGACTTTTGGATGCCCCTTGATCTGATGTCTCAGAAGCACCTCTTCAGAAGAAGCTACTAAACGTACATACCGCACGGGAAGGACTGGGCTGATAACAGAATCAGTCTGACGTGTGATGATATTGTATGGTACACTGATGGGTCCAAGACGGAAGAAGGAACAGGAGCGGGGATTTATAGCTCCAGCTCCCAGCTTTCAGTCAGTCTTGGGGACAAGACCACAGTCTTCCAGGCTGAGGTCTATGCCATAAATGAATGTGCCAGGACAATACTAACACTTAACCTTAAAAGGAAGAGGATATTCATAATGTCTGACAGTCAGGCTGCAATCAAAGCTCTGAACTCGACGACATTTAATTCTAAACTGGTCTGGGAGATAGTAGATGTCCGCCAAGACCTTCTAAGGACAACCAAGTGATAATAGACTGGGTACCGGCGCACTGTGGACACGATGGTAATGAGGGGGCGGATAGATTGGCAAAGGAGGGGGCGGCAAGACGACCCTACGGTCCTGAACCAATCATAAATGTTAGCAAGACTCATTAGAGACATTGTGTAAAACAGGAATTTCTAAATCGAGCAAAGCACAAATGGTCGAACACAGTGGGACAACGCGGTTCCAAGCTTTTCTTTCCAGTTTACTCTGTAAGGAAATCTAATTACCTCTTTTAGCTAAGTCGAGCAGAGCTTAGATTCATGACGGGGATGCTAAGCGGGCACTGTCTGCTAAATATGCATAGAGCGCGACTGGGAATCACGGACAACGAACTATGCAGGTTTTGTATGGAAGAGGAGGAGACTTCTGTACACATCATAACGGAATGTCCCGCCCTCATACACGCACTGGCACTGGGAGGGAACTAGTACAGACAAAAGATCTGTCTTTTTTTTTTTTGACTCGAACAAACGCGCAGGGGATGACTCCTGGTTGGTTGGTTTAGTGGCTGCCTCTGTATGAGACACACTTAGGCCTATGAGCCCGTTGTGATACCACAAATTCCACCCGTTTGAAATGTGTATGCAACACTATTTTTTCCAACATGTGATACAACACACGTTTCAAACGGATGGGGAAAGGGAGGGAGGGGACCTGCAGTTTAACGCCAAATCCGAACGGCGATTGGCAGTTTTTCTTTCACACTTGGAGGTTTTGCCATTGCCTGCCAAGAGCGCACTTGTGCGATTCTTGTAATTCTCATTCCCTTCATGTGGATAGCGATAGAAGTAGACGAGTGTTTTTTCCAGCCCAAGCCAGGAATCGAACCTGGGGCGCTCGGTATGAGAAGCCAGCGCGCTACCCGCTGAGCTATCGAGGCCGACTCGACCCCTATTAATGCAAGGCATTGCGTTGGTTCAGGAAGGATATAAAGGTTAGGAGATAGGGTTTTGAGAGAAGTGATTGTGGACTCTTGACTTGAACCCATCGAGATCATAAGTGCTGAAGAAAATATCCGCAGGGAGACCATTCCACAACCGCGCTGCACGGGACAGAAACGAACCTTCTTTGTAGTGCGTAGTGCGCTGGAACATCGTTTCAACGTGTAATGCATGGGCGCCAGTGTTCAAACGGGTTGTCCGGGGGAATACCCGGAGTGATGGCAGCAAACTGCTCATCTCCACTGAGCAATTACCGAAAAAGTATCGGTAAAATAACATCACGCATGCCACGTTTCGACGATGTTCTAAGGAGTCAATGGAGCTGGATGCCCTACTGTTCCCTATAAGTTTGATCGTACGATTTTGCACCCGGTCGAGGAGCTCCAAATGGATTTTTTAAAGCCCCCGCCCATAGGTGCGAGTTAAACTCCATTTTAGGTCGGATATAGGTGGTATAGATAATGCGGAGATCAGACGGAGTGAAATAGTTTTTGCACCGCTTTAGGAAGCCGAGGCACTTGGCTGCTTCTTTCGACACGCCAAAAATATGATTGTTCCAACGAAGATCGTTCTTAATGGACATGCCTAGAACATCAAGAGCTGCCTATTCCGCAACACCCACACCACCCATAACCAGGGATGTGTTGGGATGTGGGGAGACTCGTTTGTGGGGTAACAGGCAACATTGGGTCTTGCGAGGATTAAAATCGACCCTGTTCGCTTGACCCCACTTGGAGATTGTTTGTAGGTCGCTGTTAAGTGTGTCATTCATACGGCGCCGTTCTCTCTCAATCTCCACAGAGCTGGGGCGCTTTGTGAAGGAGTATGAATGACAAATGGTGCTGTCATCCGCAAACGAGTAGATGGGATTCTTCGTCGACGACAATAGGTCGTTGATGAAGAGAAGGAAAATGGTTGGAGAAAGGACCGAACCTGCGGCATCTGAATTTGATCTAAGGAAAATAAAGGAGTTCCTGGATAACATCGGAGGATACGAACTCCTCCAGTAAGATAAAGGGACGTGACAGTGATAGTTCAACACTGGACGCAGTGTCTCGTGCAGGTGGTGCTCGACTCTCGCTACCCAAGTCAAGTACCTGCTAGTCAAGTACAATTGATGGCAATTCCTGTGCCTGAGCCCGTCGATACTGCAACACTGCAACCATATTTAATAATAATACCCTGTCAATGTTTTTGCTTATCGAGTTCTTAGTATCGACTCTGCATTCTACCGATTAATGTAAACAATTTATTCATGTTTTATGCAATTTAAAAGAAAAACAAAAGCACAATGTCCAACATGATTAAAATTTCACGGCTATTTATAAAAAATTTAATCTGCTGCTTTGTGTTAATTAATATTCGATATGCAAATGTTCCATTTTGTTGAGTATTTTTTGTAAAAAACAAATTTCACTTTATCATAGAATAATATTATAATTGAAGTTCAATTAAAAAGTGGATGCATAATTTTGAACGTAATTATTTTTAATGCAACTTAAATTGCAGTTTTTGCATTTAAATATAATTTTGCAAGAAGAAACTCATAAAAGAAATTTTTTCAGTTGCCATAAACTTGTTAGTGTTAAATAATCTAGTGCACAAATTTAATTGGAATTACATTAAATTTAATGAATGCCACTCCGTTCTTGTGTTTTATGCAAAATGGTTGCAAAAGCAGTATTTTCAGTTCTTTTCTACTTTGAGCTGTATTTTTATTTAGACCAAGCAACGAACGCCCAAGGCGCTTCTTTTATTGTCAACCACAGTCAACGCTTTGTTGATTTTTTTTTTAATTTTAAATTTAAACGAATGTCCGGACAGTTTTTGTTTGGCTTCTGTTCTCACTCAAACTGAAAGCTGCTAGCAATTATAACACCATGCGACAGTATTTTTCACACCGAGAAAAATCCTTATGGGCGTTAAACTAGAGACCAAACATAGTAATACTGCGTACTCAGTTTTTCATTTCTACATCCTTTGTCTTTTTGAAAGGACTTCAAAATTTTGAAGGGGACAAAAAAAAAAAAAAGCTAGAATATGGCGATATGTATATCAAATGAAAGAGGAAAGGCTCAAGAATTTAAATAAAATTGATTTTTTATCTATATGTAAAAAAAGGATATGAAAAAGGTCCTTTGAAAATTTTAATCCTTTATATCCTTGAAAATTTACATAGAATATTCTTGAAAAGTAAGTATGTCAAAACCCAAAAAATCCTTGATCACGTGTCAAAATTTCATTACTCTAACTTTATTAGTTTGAAGGTTATTAAGAAAAAGGTGGAAGCTGCAAGTCTAATGAAGTAAAAAAATTCTAATTTATTTGAGTATCAGTAGTTTAAATAATAAATAGATCCAAAATCAATGAAGCGAGAATAATGAAATTTTGACACGTGATCAAGGAGATTTCGGGTTTTAACATACTTACTTTTCAAGAAAATTCTATATAAATTTTCAAGGTTATAAAGGATTAAAATTTTCAATGGACCGTTTTATATCCTTTTTTTACATATAGACAAAAAAATCAATTTTATTAAAATTTTTGAGCCTTTCTTCCTTTCTTTCCTTAAATATTTTTATATTTTTTGTATTTTTTAAAAGGACAAAGGATGTAGAAATGAAAAACTGAGTACGCAGTATTACTATGTTTGGTCTCTAGTTTAACGCCCATATGGATTTTTTCCGGTGTGAACATTGTTTTTAATTTTTGTCGCACGGTGTAATAGTTGAAAGCAATTAAACTTAATGCAACAAAAGCAATTAGGAAGCGCAAATTTTCAGCTACTAGTTATACACTAAATTTATTAAGGTAAAAATTTGATTTTAATTTCCATCAACAGCTCCAACTCCCACCGCACTTTCTCGCACCACCAATCCATAGTTTTCGCTTGCTGCCCACTATTTCACATTACTCAACGTCTTTCATAACGCCCCGAGAAATGTTCGATGCTGGCAGAATGTTGACTGTCAAACTGGACAGGACTTGCGTCATAGAAAGGCACGCGGCCTCAGTCATTGTGTGGCGAAATTCGCTTAATTTGTTCATGGTGCGCTTTTCGCTGTTGTTGTTGTTGTTGTGGTTGTCGATTTTTGCATAAAAATATGGACAAGTGTGAAATGCAAAATGCGACTGTATGGACTTAATTTCAAACGAGTCAACATTTTTGAGATGTGTTTCCGAAAAGAGTAGGATGGACGAGTTCGAGTTGTTGATTGGTTTGAGCGACAAGAATGGCTGGAAATTTGAGAAATTTCTGAAGCATTTAGAAGATCAATTAAGCGTTGTGGTTTATGTGGTTGTTTGGTGAGCAGTGGGCGTGAATGTGTTTTCCCAATGGACTCGATGTGAAGAATTGCGTTCTTTTGAGTGGGCCAAACAGTGGGTGAGCAACACTGGTCTGAGGGATGTGTGCAGCAACAGTTTGCAGGATGACATCACGTGGCTTTGACAGCTGTCGCTTTGCCATTTAATTGGTGGAAAATCATGAATGCGTTAATTGAAATCGTGCTGAGCAGTTTTTAATTAAATAGTTAAAATCTTTTATGAAAACATTTAATATTTACATAAGAACAAAAGAAAAATTGCGTGTTGATAGGTTTGAAAGCAAAGCAAACAATTCAAATATGATAGAAGGCAGCGCGGAAATCATTTTGCTAATTCTCTTCAATTAAGCCAAAACAAGCCATTTCGATGAAAATGAAACGCAACACTGGTCATACCCGAAAGAAAATTAAAATTCAATCAGTTTATACAATCGGTGGAGCGAGCTGAGATCAGCTTAAGTCGCCGTTGAATGCGACGTTTCAATGTAAAGAACAAACATCACATGCAAAATGACATGCGGCAACAGGAAAAACTTGAAACTTGATGAAACGAAAATGATTTTGACACTGAAAAGAGCAAAGCAGCTGCGCCGACAGAAGGTGGAGTTTTTCGTCACAACAACTTTCTGGCGTTGACTTTTGAATTCCAATTTGAATTTAACGAACTTTGCCGTTTCGAACACACACTAACACTCACACACACACACACACACACACACAAGTTGACAACTGTGCAAGGGTTGCTTTTAGCATACAAGCAACGGCAGCCAAACCCATCCACTGGCACAAAGAGCGCGAGACGTTGACACGCTGCCAAGTTCCGCTCAGTGTGCGTTGGCCGTCTTAAACTTGTCTGAAACCCGTTTCGAACTGTTGGGCCGTCGCCGACGCGCTGCTTCTCCGCTTTTGCCGCCGCCGAAGATGCTCGCTCTCCGGCATGTCAGCGATTTGGGCGAACGTTGCCGCTGTCGCTGTCGCTGCCGCCGCTGTCGTCGTCGCCAATGAATCTCGACTTTTGGTTTGCGTCGTCGAAGATTTTTGTCGATTTTGCGGGCGTCATTTATATTGGCAAGACGCGCGCCGATCATCTTCAGTTCTCACAGATCGGTCCAAACGGTACGGTCAGAAAAGTTAACACTAAATTGTAATTTTTGCCTTTGGTTACTTAAACAATTTACTAAAATTAGCTTAAACAACAAATGAAATTTAATCAAATCATTCTCAAAAATAAAACAAATACAAATTGTTTGAAAAAATATACAAGAACTTTTGTGGCTGTTGAACAAAAAAGGATAACACAAAGCGCTACGTACACACAAATACAAAGACTTGGATTATAACAACAAGCAAACAATTTGCAAATCTTGGCTGCATTCAAATACAAATCAAATTGAAAAATAAACAATTAACACAAAGAACTAACGACGTTTGCTGAAAATGTGCCAAAGACAAAGTGTTTTTTAAATAGCAAATACAATAAACAAACAAAAACAAAAAAACCAATGAAATTGTTTATTAATTTGTCTATGTTTTTGATTTTCTTTTCTCCTTTAAAGATTTATATTAGATCGAATTGAACTTTTACCTAAATAATTTACTTGTAAAACCAGTCAAATTTGACGTTCGTAAAAATGGCGCGTGCAGTTTTTTGCATGGTGAGTGTTTACTGTTTTCTTAAAACTTAAAATTTGATATCAATTTGCTTAAAAAACACATATGGAAAAAAATTCATAAAATATTGAGCTGCTGTCAGTACGAAATGCATGAAACTTGGTGCAATAAACACAAAGTTTATTATCAAGAATTATGAAAATACGAGTATATCAGAAAAAACAAAGTGATGGCGAATCTTTGAAAATCAACTGTTCGAAATATTAGCAAAAGACCAAAACCCAAACCAATGGTTTATGTAATTGAATCGAAAATGAATGCAGAAATCTACTCCAATGTCACCTATTATAATCTTCCAGGCTTTGAGCTCTTGTTTTTCAAATACTTATTCAATGATGAATCCTTCGAATAAGATGAAGCAGGATAAGACTTTCACTTCGAAGCTTCTAGCGTGCAAGCGGGTGAAGGTACTATTTCAAAATTTCTACTCTGGAAATGCACACTAAACTGCACTAAAAGTGTTCACGTAAACTATTCCACTCAGGCCATGGAATTTTTAAAGTTCGGCATACAAGTATGTTCCGAAAGTTGGTCTGTTCTATTGAACGAAAGCATTTCGTTTTAAAAGCTCATTTTTGTTATAAAAACACCTGCGAGTTTGACCTCGTCAGATAGTATTGGATTCTTTCAAATAGAACACACGAGAAAGTGCTTCTTTTTTGTATCAGTTAGAAATGTGTTTGTCCATTGTACTCGATGGTGGAATTTCACATTGTTTGATTGATATCCTTCACAGCTCTTAATGACATTAAGGAGTTTAATAAATGTTTGGTAGTTTTCACCATAACAAAGTATCAAGAATGTAGTCTTAGAAATAGGCTTGAAGTTTAAAAATGTTGTATCATACAATATTTGTAAAGATATGTAAAGTTATGTTCTCTCTCAAAGACCTTAGAGAGTTTACTCAATGTTTAGTAAATTTTTGGTAATTTTTACCATATCAAAGTATAAAGAATGTATTCTTAGAAGTGGTCTAAAAGTTCTAAAACATTGTATAATGTTTTCAAGGACAAGCAAACTTATGTTTTCGAAAGCATGTACGTCAACTGACGATGAACCAATTTCAGAAACATTTGTAACAAACGTGTATTGACAAAACTGTTAGAACATCTTCCAGCCGGAAGTCTAAGGAACATGAAGGATTTCTTATTCCTAACACGTTAGGAATCTTAGTGGTTCCGAAACCTAGAGTCTTTTTCCATGCTCTATGCTGGGTGTTTATCTATTTTCGAATTCAATATGTCACTGATGTGGCAGTTGGCGAAAGTGACTATTTGACGGGATTTGTCTAATTTTTAGATAACTTTAGCCATTTAAGCAAAAACCTAAAATTTTCGAAAGGCCAAAATAAGCTGCATTAGATGCATAGAACGATCTATTAGGCTTTAAGCGATACAATATAGAATGTCATAGGATGATATTTGGAGTATTTTACGCAATAGCTACAAGTAACTCGAAGTTGTGAGAGATCGATAGCTGAGATTGGTTTCACTTACCAACTTGTTAGGTCTTTAGTAAATATCCAATAGAGCGTTGTGACTTCATAGGTTTAATGTTTTTATACATTTAATTATACTTAAATGACACTCATACGCCGCGTTGCGCTGCGCAAAAATGCACATATCGCAATTACACAGTTTGAATGTATTTTTTTTGGATTGGTGTCTGAGGAAAATTTGTTGGTCCTTAAAATATCTACAAACTTGCCGAAGACAGTAAAGCGATATTCGGAACAATTTAGGACCTATTAGCATTTAAAAGTTCAAAGACTTAAGCGACGAACTCGACTAAAATGAGCAAACTTCAAACACGGATTTCTTTTAAACTAGAGCCAATCCAGCCAAACGGCTGGTGAATCTCAACTCAGTATACCTATAGAAAAGTCGCTCAGTAGGTCCACCCCATTTCTGAATTTTCGACTTGCACAGTGTAATCAGTGGAAAGATTTTTAATTTTTTTTTTAATTTTGATCATTTCACTCTAGCTTGGAAGGAAGAACTATCAGAACCGATATATCACTTGTATCTGGCTTTTTCAATGATGATTTTCTTTCAAAGTGATAACAATTATGATAATAATGCCAAAGATATTCAGTAGAGAGGTTTTGAATTTTTTTTTTAGAAATTTGGATCATTCCACTATAGCTTGAAAGGGAGAACTATCAGAACTGATATATCATTTGCATCTGACTTTTTAATGATTATCTTCTTTCAAAGTGATATTCAGTAGAAAGGTTTTAATTTTTTTTTTAAAACTTTGAAGGAAGAACTATCAGAATTGATATGAATATCACTTGTATCTGAATTTTTTGTGTTGACCTACTTTCAAAGTGGTGATGATATTTTATGCTATTTTCTTATGAAGATCTAACATCATTTGCTCGTGTTTTCACTTCTTCTTTTTGAGCCGAGTAGATGAATGGATCGATATGAGAATGAGCTCAGAAACTAAATTATTAGGTAGTTTCTTAGGATAGTTTCTGAAGCACAAAAGCTTAAGAACCTTTTGAACTTATGGGTTGTGCACTTTTACACGATTTTTCGGCAATATCTATCACCTAAGTTCTATATGTGCTCAAGTTTTTTAAAAAAGATCTTGTGTTCAAGTAATGGAGTATTTTTTCTTGAGTTTTAAGAATTCCAGAATTCCATTCCAGTTTTTTAAGACAAAAGAAAAAGTTCCCAACTGCCAACTCTAAAAACTTCAATTTGTATATAATTTGTATATAAATTAAACGCATAACACTGATGGTTTCAGAGGCAACAGAGCCTTAGTCCCTTTATGAGGATTTTTTGCCATTTGGGTTTGAATATTTAGACGATGTTATGTACCTTAAGCTAAGGTCCCACGATTGCCGCAAATGCGCCGATCATAGCCCGATCTGGTCGGGCATTGACTACGCAGAACTTGTCAATTGAGCAAAACGTTTTTTATTTGGATCACACGATTGCCCCAATTGCGACAAATTTTGTCGACTCAACCTAACGAACAGAAATATCGCACCGAACGATTTCATAGGTAGGTCACACGATTGCCCGAATCGAAAAAAAAAATTGAAATCAATCCTCAAAAAATTTCAAAGCACCGACAAAATTGTCGGCCCCTATGGTTGGTGCTCGAGTTGCCGACAAAATTCGGCTCAATTTTTAATTTTTTTGTCTGAAGACAGAATATTTTTGACATTTGCGCCGAAACCGAATCGAGTTCACACGATTGGCTTTTGAGTTTTTTCAAAATGCGTAAAATTTCTACGCATTGCGGCAATCGTGGGACCTTACCTTAAGGGTTACATACATCAAGGCGAGTATCTAAGATAATTCATTATTTTATGATAATAATCTATCAGATTTTAATTACATATGAGATACATATTAGATCACCTAAAGACTCAATGACATTTATGAAAGAAGTGAAAAAGTAGTAAGAAAATCTCTACTATATATGTATAATTCTTACAGATATTAGGTCACAAGAAATTAAGTTAACTAAAGCAAAAAAAAAAAAAACATTTATGCAAACCCAAAACAAATTCATTTATTCGAAAACAGTATCTATTTTACTAATATCTGTTTTTTATTCTAAGAATTTTATTTCTCAGCCCAAAGTTTCTTAACTCTCCATAAGTTGACTGTCGGTTAACAGTGAAATTTCAATGATATTTTAATAAACAGCAACACAATAAAAATTCATTCAAGGCGTTGTGTAGGCATACGACTGCAAATTTTGCTTATTCGTTGATAAATTTCCTCACATAGACATGCACTTTTTCAAGGTCGTCTGTATTGTTTATAAGTATATAAGAATATGTATGAGTGCAGTGAGAAGTGGGCAGACATGTCTGCGCAACATATGTTGCATAATTTCCGTGCGTAGGTCAAAGTGCGCGCCAACACTATGCAACACACGTTGGCATATTTGTCAAATGGAATTAGTAAAAGTTTAAATTTGAATATCCGAGCGGAAATACTTGTAGTAAAAAATTCTTTGCGTAAACATGGCGACATTATTTTCCAACTCAAACGTTGCTCAGTTAACGGAGTAGTTACAAGTGCTTGACAACGTGTCGATACGAACATTCTCAATTTAACGGCGCGCTGAGTTTAAGTGTTTGCCAAACGTTGTGTTGTTTTTTTTTTGTTATTTTCTTTAAATAATCATAAATTTCCAATTACGCCTTTGTTAGTTTTTAGTGTTATTGGAATTTCTGACTATTTTTAGAATTTCTGACTATTTGTGGTTAGTCCATATATCAGGCAAGGGCGGACTTAGAAAAATATTTTGGGGGGCGATTTCAAAAAGTAATTCTTTAATATTCATAAAATGCCAAAAAAGGCCTTTTCATTTGTATGCATTTTTAAAGTGAACCATAATATTTCGGGGGGTTTCAACCCCCCAAAATCCCCGCTGGCGGCAGGCATTCAATGCATTTTGTGTGTGTTTGTGCGCATGCGCCTCTGTCACATTGGCGCAGTCGTCCACGCGCAAATTTGCTTAGTGCTGCTGTTGTTGCTATGTGTGCGCTTTGAGTGACTTTGCCTCCGTTCCATGCGTGGTTGTTGTTGTGTGGGGTTTTTTTGCTCGCCGAAACTGTTTATCTTTCTATACTAAAGCACTGGTATGCGCTGCTACTGCGTGTGTGCAACACCCTGTAATAATGAGTACTAAAAGTATTTACGAACTAGCCAGCCATGAGTTGGAAATGTCTCTGCTTTTTTGCTTGTGCAGCCTGCGGGCAAACGTTTTAGCTTAACTGCGCGTTTTATTGAAATTGTATTTCGCTGTGGCGATTTTGCCGATTCATAATTGAAGGGTCTAAGTAGTAGAATCCACACTTGAAAACTTCTGCCACATCTAAGAACATATCGAATTTTGGGTATTGCCAACTGAACTCGTTCTCGCACTTAGATGCTCTTTACTTTCCTTTTAACGAAACCAGTCGACGTTTTTATTGGGCAGCTTTGTGCCGCTGAAGCGGAAAGCACTTAGGCCAGTATAAACGAACTGAACGATTCTAACGGTTTTGGCACGTCCATAAATGTCACCAGACCGAAATGCAAATTTTCTATTCAACTGCCAAATTGATTTTATTTAGTTAAAAAAAACTCACAAAAATCTTATTAAAAAAATAACATTAATACACCAAACTTGGCGTTCCAAGTTAACCAGTTGTGAAGGTCAAACTTTTTTTAGTTGACTTTTTTCAAACACACACACAAAAAGTTGCGCAGTTGGCAACAATCAAAATATAAATCCGGTTTTTTTCGTTTTCGACTTTGTGGCAACGGCACCACTGCAGTCACAGTGGACACAACTGTTGATTTTTTAATTGCATTTTGAGCACAAAACAAAAAAAAAAACAAAAACCTTGTTGTTGACATCTGCATTTTACCGCTTCGGCTGTGTCGAATTCATAAACCCAGAAATCGATAGCATTAGTTTCGAACGCTCGTCGATATGGCAGCATTATGCAAAAATGACAAATGAAACAAGCCGCTTACATAATGGCTTTCCTGCACCGTTAGCACAGCAGCCACGCAAGAGCCAAGTTGTGATCGTGTGGCGCTCGGCGGGCGGGGATTAGCTCTGTCTGGGCCTTTGGGTGTTTGTTATTGCCGGTTTTTTTTTGGTATGCGTGCGTTTTGTTGTTGTTGTTTTAATGTGCTTCGTGCCTTCGACTTTGACGCATTCGACATTTGAATGTCTTCTTCGCTGACGGTTTGATTTTTATCTGCTTTTAGACTATTCGCCCAAGTTGTTGTTGTTGTTGGGTTTATAGAATGTAAATTTATAGGATTTCAATTACAAGCCGCATATTTCCGCCACATGGCCCGTGGCAACTCACACACACACACATTCACACTGTTAGACTCAACCGGAAAGGTAAAACCCACTCAACAGCGCTGAGGCTGTTCAACCTGCCGAAGAACGAAAATCACACAGCAAAACCGAAAAATAAAATCGGAAAAAACGCTTTAAAGTTGAGCTGAATATTTAGTTTTGAATATTCAGTGATTTTAATTAATGTCGCACACTTTGACTGCCAAGTGTCAGGTGCCAGCGGCCGTTTGCCTTGTTGTGGAGTTGCCAAGTTGCCGGGTTGCCAAGTTGCTAATTAAAGGCGTTGACAGTCATTTAACATTTCCTCTAAAAAAAGGCGTCTTTTAGTGTTTAGTAAAAATTGCATTTAATTGCTCAGTGGGATTTCAAAGAAAATTGACCAACATAAAAAATTGAGATTAAAAAAAAAGTTTGCCAACATTGTTGCCTGAATGGTAATAAATATTTGCAAAAGTAATACCAAATTATTTCAAGGTTACGTTGTTGTTGCAGTTGTTTTTATTGTGGCTGTGTTCTGCTCATTTGCCGAAGGCGAAATATTTGCTCGAGCTTTTATGTCTGCACAATGTGTGAAGTGGACTCAAAATATAATAAACTTTTCAAATAGGTGTCAATGCATTTGGCTGATAATTAAATTAACGGTGTATGGTGCGAGGGTTAAGTTTTATGTGATTAAACATTTTTGATAGTTGATGCGCATGAGTCATGCAATTTTATATGGATGCGGATTTTTATAGTTCAAAATTAAGCTTAAATGGATTTTTTAAAAATTCAATTAGTGGTATTTTTTTATGAAACGGAGAAGCGGAATTTGAATTTGAATTTGTCTCTAACAAGTAAAATTATTTAGCTTTGACTAAGTTTTCTATTTCCCCAAAAGCCAAACTTTATGGTGCTACAATGGTTTCAAGTGTGCAACATAGAAATAGGCACTTCCATCTTTCAATGCCCTTCAATATTTAATATAAGTAATATTTTTTAAAGTGTTTCGAAAAAATTCCATATGAAATACCATAAACACTTCATGTCTTTAATTTTTTCATAAGAAACACCAAAAATAGTCACAAATTCAAATCAATGATGTTGAGTCACTCTTCCACTGTTTATTATTAATTGAAAGCCCATTTCCGTTTTATTTCGCAACGTCTTTCCTACGTCAGCAACTCACATACAACTTTCAGCATAATGGCGAATTTCGTAAAAAACCCGATTTTGTTCAATTCTTTCAACTCTTCAATCGATTCAATAACTGTTTGCCGGCTCATTTCTCATCAATTCACTTTCTATAGGCGACATTTGGCCGTAATGTGACTACACGAAATTGACTTTTTGCAGTTCCATTGCACGAAATGACAACGCAATTTAAAAATCCATTCAAATCCCACACAAAAGCGCATCCGTTCGTGGGTATTTTTGTATTTGCGAAAGTGAGCGAATTTTTAATAACAATTTTAACTCTCAATGCCAACAAAAAGCTTGTTTAAACTCAAATGCTGTTCATTCATTGAAAAATTTTACATAAGCCACGCCGGCAGCGTCGAGCAGTATCGATGACGTGCAGATTTCGGCATCGTTTCGTTCGCATTGATTTCTTCCGCATTTCGTTCATACGCGAATCACACAAAAGAGTTGTGTGACTTGAACCTTTGACACAAAATCGACATTTTGCATTTTTCACTTTGCAAACACTTTATTGAAATTTAATACAATAAAAAATTTGTTATCGCTGATAGCCAACACGTACGCCAAAATTTGGCCAAAAACACAAATCATGACTGACAATTGATAGCAACGCTGCATGCAACATGTTGCACACTGATTGAATGGCATTTTGCTGTTTTTGTGGTTTTATTAATGGGGAAAAATGAAATCAGCGACGCACGCATAGGCCCAACTGTTCAGGTCATAAATTCTGTTGAATGCTGGTCATAAATTATGACCGGCATCCACATGGAGCCGCATTGTGCGTTTAGGATGCATGTTGCAGCAACAAGTTGATAGAAATCAACAACGAAATGAGCAAGCAAGAAAAATTCGCTTTGAAGGTGCCTTTCGCTTTGTAAGAATTGTTTGTTGTTTTAATAGTTGTTGTTGTTTTTGCTATAGACTGCGAAGTGCATGCGATTGTTGTGCCGTAAAACAAAAATTTTATTTAGAAAAATGTTATTTGCCAATTGGCAAATGTTGAGCCAGCAATTATTGTGTCGTAAAGTCGCAAAGGCGCCAAGTTGCGATTCTTATCGTGACACACAATTTATAAGCTAATTGAATATGTATTGCTGTGTGTGGTGTGTGTGTGTGTGCGTACGTGCCTAACCAACTTTGTCAACGGTAGTTGACAGCGAATTGTGACAGCCAGTAGTGACTTAATTGTGCGCCTAAGTGGGGGCGATAGAAATCTGGGCTAGGCGAGATGCTGTCGAAAATGGCACAATAATTTCAAAGTGTGAACAGCTCATAAACCAGTAAGTTGTTGGTGTTGTAGTAGCGTGTGGCAGCTATGTTAAGTGTCACATTAAGTGCCAAGTTTTTTGAAACTTGTAGGGGGAAAAAATTTTTATGGAATGAAAAAACAAAAAATTATGGACACAAAGTTCAAGTACTTTAAATTGAGCATTTTTTCATAATGAAAACAATGTTTTGACGGGATAAAAAGTTGGTAAGGGTTTGCTGAATACTAAATGTTTCTATCAAATTAAATTCTATCAATTTAAATGAGAATATTCTAATAAATAAAATTTTATATTTTTTTAATAAAAAAAAAACATATATGTATGTAGATATGTACATAATGCAAAATTGTAAAAAATATACATATAACAAAATATGGAAGCAAAGTGTTTTTGTCCGAATTGTCTTTTTTCATATACAAACAATTTTTGCTAACACATTTTGCTTTAAAATTTTTTAAAAAATATTTCTGAATAAAATTATGAAAATTCCACCTCATGTGACATGCGGCTCAGTCACTTTGCGGTACGTGTTTGTTAAATCGTTATGATCAAAATGTTTTTTATGAAAAACGAAAAACTATAAAAATATATAAAACAAAAATATGGAAACAAAGTGTTTTTGTCCGAATGGTCCTTTTTCACATACAAAAAATGTTTGTTAACCCATTTTTCTTTAAATTTTTTTTTAAACATTTCTGAAATAAATTTATGAAAATTTTTTATTTTTAAAGTAAATTTATTTTTTTATGAAATAGAAATTGTAAAAAAAAATTGTTCAAAAGATTTTAATTACTTAATTTTTTACAAATTCTCCGCAAGTGACCTGTAAAAAAATTTAAGCATACTCACTTTTTCCTTATTGTTTTTATGAAAACAAAAAATTTATGAAACTTTAACCTCGTCTGACACTTAAAAAATTGCATTTGTAAAACTGTTTGTTAATAATATATGAATAAAAAGTTTTAAAAATTGTATGAAAACATATTTTATGAAACATTTCTAATGAAAAAGCTAAAAATTTTCAATGAAAAAATTTGATAATCAGATTATTTCTTGTAATATAAAAAGTTTAATAAATTACAACTTTTTTATTTCGGAATAAAAAGTTTTAAAAATTTTATTAATAAAAATTGTATGAAACATTTCTAATGAAAAACTAAACATTTTTAATAAAAAAAACAAAAATTGATAAATAGAAATAGATCGTATAGAAAAGTTAACTAATTAAAATTTTTATTTCGGAATAAAAAGTTTTAAACATTTTATTAATAACAATTTTATGAATCATTTCTAATGAAAAATGAACATTTTTAATGAAAAAACATTTTTATAATAAGAAATAATTTGTAATAGAAAAAAGTTAACAAATCAAAACTTTTATTTCGGAATAAAAAGTTTTAAACATTTTATTAATAACAATTTTATGAATCATTTCTAATGAAAAAAGTAAAAATTTGTAATGAAAAATATTTTTATAATAAAACATAATTTATAAAAGAAAAAAGTTAACGAATTAAAACTTTTATTTCGGAGTAAAAAGTTTTAAGAATTTTATTAATAACAATTTTATGAAACATTTCGAATGAAAAAAAAAGAACTTTTAATAAAAAAATATTTTTATAATAAAAAATAATTTGTAATAGAAAAAAGTTAACGAATTAAAACTTTTATTTCGGCGTAAAAAGTTTTAAAAATTTTATTAATAACAATTTTATGAAACATTTCGAATAAAAAAGTAATAATTTTGAATGAAAAAATATATTTATAATAAGAAATAATTTGTAATAAAAAAGTGAATTAATTAAAACTTTTATTTCGGCGTAAAAAGTTTTAAAAATTTCATTAATAACAATTTTATGAATCATTTCGAATGAAAAAAGTAAACATTTTGAATGAAAAAATATTTTTATAATAAGAAATAATTTGTAATAAAAAATGTTAATTAATTAAAACGTTTATTTCGGTGTAAAAAGTTTTAAATATGTTATTAATAACAATTTTATGAAACATTTCGAATGAAAAAAGTAAACATTTTGAATGAAAAAATATTTTTATAATAAGAAACAATTTGTAATAAAAAAGTGAATTAATTAAAACTTTTATTTCGGCGTAAAAAGTTTTAAAAATTTTATTAATAACATTTTTATGAAACATTTCGAATGAAAAAAGTAAACATTTTGAACGAGAAAATATTTTTATAATAAGAAATAATTTGTAATTAAAAAAGTTAATTAATCAAAACTTTTTTCGGAATAAAAAGTTGTAAAAATTGTAAGAATAAAAACTGTATGTAACATTCCTAATGAAAAATATAAAAATTTTTAATAAAAAAAATTTTAATAAACACAAATAACTTGTAATAGAAAAAAGTTATTTAATTTAAACTTTTTTATTTCGGAATGCTCCGCAAGTGTCGTGTTAAAATATGCGGCTTACCCACTTTTTTTTCATAATTTTTTTATGAAGTGACGTGTAAAATTGTGCCGCTTAGTCACTTTGCGGCACACGTTATACAAATATTTTGCAGCAAGCATTGGTTCGGCAAAAAGTCCACTTAAATGCGGCAAATAGCGACAGCGCGTAAAATTCACATCGTTTACACGCACTCGGAGTGTCAGCGCGGCCCGTTGTGGGTGTAAGCGCACGTAATGTTGGCTGCCAGTCGGCAACAGCAACAAAGCGCAACGCTGCGCCGATACCGTCAAAGCTGCGCACGAGCACATAAATTGCCTCGGGCTAATACTGACTCACACACGCAGCTGTGTGCGAGTGTGATGCGATACAAATCTCGCGGTTAACGTCAGAACTAACATTAGCAGTGCTTTTTTCACAGCCTGTCAGCATTCACTCAGTGTGTGTGTGTGTGTGTGTGTGTGATTGGCTGTAATTGTTATGCGTACGTCGCAGTGACAGCAACCTTTCACAGCCGGCATTGCTGGCAACATTATCAGCAACTGACAGCAGACAGCAGAAGCTCCGAACGAAAAGTGTGCTCGCTCGCATTGCTTTGGTCGGTCCGTCGTTTGCTTGTGGCTGGTTCATTCGCCTTGTTGGCTCTTCAAGTCATGGCTTAAATGGCGCCGTCGCCGTCGCTGTCAGCATGAGTGCATACATTAACATGTCATATGGCGTAGACGCAAGCGACAAAATATGAAGTTGTTGTTGCTGTGGTTGTGTGTACCGCGGCGCGGCTATTCTTGTCCGAAGATGCGCAGTTAAGATAGGCTCAACTGATTTACTTCTACAAGTCGAGCATGCGATCATGTGAATTGGTGCTGTCAACAGGCGACGCACATTTCTGCGCTTAACCCTTTGTCTACTTTAACGTGCCTACCATTGCTGCTCGTGCGTCAGTGTTTAGTGCATTGACGCTGCTAGCTAAAGTGGTTTTAAGGCCCGAATACATAGACGACAGCAGCGACACGACCACATCGCTGGAAATATAAAATCAGAAGGCTCCTATTTTGATGATTGTATCACGATCACCGAACGTTGTTGCCGCTGTCGCCAAACATAGAACTGTTCTATGTTTCGTGGGCAATAAAATCAGAGCAATTGAAGCATCACTGCTTCAAAATAAATATTTTTTTAAAGAAGTTTTTCTTACTTTTTTAATTTAAATAATCAATTAGAAATTTCTTAGTATTTCAGTTAAAATTGACTATTTACAAAAATCCTTACACATTGTCATTTGTTAAAAGCACTCCCAAATTTGTGTTTAAGCACACACAAAACTATTTTTATGATGATGTTGCTGCCGTTTTCATTGTAATCGAGTAGTTGACTACACAGAGGCTGACACCATTTTGAAGCCGTGTGGCCATGCTGCTGCCTTCTTCCATGTGTTCGGGCTATTATTAATTTAAGCTGATTTTTTAAGAGCTTCTGCCCAATTTCAGAGTTGCCAGATGGTATTCGAAAGAAGGTCAACTTGTCCTTTTTCGTTTAAAATTAAATATAAATCTTCTAAATCCATGTTCTATGCTTTTGAAGTTGAAATCTATAAAATAACATGATATATTTTGCCACTGAAATATATACATTTCCATTATTCAGATAAATGAATTATAAATATATAATTTTATATATAAATATATACTTTTATTAATATTGTTATGTTTGAAGTTTGCATTATTTAAATATATTTTATTCATCTAAGCGTCCTGCTTAGAACTTTCCTAAAATAAATGCCCACATTCTTTTCATTCGCTAGCTGCCCAAGAAAACATTTAATCTGGTAACCCCATCCACACATTAATTCAACTCACTGAGTTGCTACAAGTGTGCAGCCAAGCATTGAAATACATTGAACTGCCAGACAAGTTTGTCCTTCAAGTTTATTGGCAATTAAAATCAAAAGTGTCAATACCGATTTCATTATTATTTTTTTTTAAACCATATTTTAAAAGAATACAACTTGAAAACATAAATAACACAGTAATCTACCGGCAATACGCGCAAACAATGCAATGCACGACATAACCTGACAAAGCCAGCAAAGCGGCTTAGACGTGGCTTAAAGTATTTCTCGCATTCTTAGCTGACGCGCCGCATTCAAGTGGCATTGTTGGATCGTTTGGTTAAATGCAAATTAGTCAGATTTGATTGTTTAGGCCTGTTTTATCATCACTCATGCGGTGATCTTTCAAACTTGAGTTCTTTGGCAGCATGTTTTCATAAATATTTTTTTTTGTAAAGTGTTGTAGCTGAACTGAGCAGTTTCACTTTCGTGCAGGCAGTCGCAAGGTCGTAGGCTGAGCCGTATTGCTGACGACGTTGCTGCAAAGTTGTTATCCTCACTTTCTTGCCAGCTGGCAGTAAACACACAAAAAACCACAATTCCACGTTTTAGTGGCTGTCTAGAACGACCGATGACATCAGCTTAAGAGTTTAGACGCTTCGGTGCTTTGGCCTGGCCACGCTACAAAAATAAAATGTTATTTCATTTTAAATGAATTTCAATAAATAACGAACCGAATACAACGCTAAAGACTTTATTATTGTTGTCTTTTCTGTGTGCTGTATTGTTTTTTTTGGTATTTATTTATCTGTATTTTGATATCTGATTCTTTAAGAATTTTTGAAATGATATAAAACTTGTTGAACTTGTAGCCAATCGTCACTCACATCTACAATCTACATACATATGCAAATATGTATGTATGTATTTTTGTTGAATATTTTTGAGCAACGGCAGCTGCGTATGACAACTTTTTTAATGAAGCAACCAGCAGCGACAAGAGCTGAAAAATCAAAAAACGTCCGATTCGTAGAGGAATTATCAGAGGTGAAAAGTTTGCTGTTTGCTTAGTTTAGTTACCTTTTACCTTTGCATACGCACACATACACACACACACACATGTACACACTCACACACGCAGTTATCCACGGACGGCAGTTCCGGTTGGCCGAATGGCTGCGCGCCACCGTGTACAGTTATGATGGGTTTTTCGATGCCACTTAAGTTCTGCTTTTATAAAAGACACACAATTCTTTGTGCTCGCGCTACGCTAATGGCCGTAAATTTGCAAAAAACTGTTTTATGACACACTGCAGCGAATGCTGCAAAAAACCCGAAAAATATAAAAGCAGTAAATTAAAACGAAGAATACAAAAAAAAATTCAAAAAAAGAGCACCAACGAACATTAATTTCACAAAATGTTTTTGTCTCTGACACTCGCATTCTGTCGCTGCTGCATCGCATCACACCCACTTGTTGACTTGTTGTTATTTTCCGCATTGTTACATTCCTCATACCAGTGTTGCCAGCACGTGTCAACTTAGACTATTTAACCGTTGCCACGCGCCCGCCAATTCCATTTGCATGCATTTAGGGAATTTACAACAATAACAACAACCATATTCAAATTATACATTGAACACTGCCACAAGTCAAGTCACCGTCGCCTAGTTTGCCGGCCATTGTTGGTGATTTAATGCGCCTGGTTGTTGTTGTGGTTGTTGTTGCTATGCCGATAGACCACGACAGCCAGATTGTTGGTATCGGTCGATGCTGTGTTTAAGTTTTAAACTTGACTTGACGCTGCCATCGTTTGTGTCTGCACGAATTCTGCTTACAGAATTGCCCAGAGTTTTTGTTGCGGTGGCAGTTGTTGTTGTTGTTGCTGAACTTGCCAGCAACATAAATTGTTCAAGTTATAACACTGTTGTTGCTTTCGTACATTTCAATCGAATATGATCTCATTTGATGCATAAATTTTGAAATGGTATTATTTAAATTTCACACACACACACACACACACACACACACGCACACATACACAATGACAGTGCCATGAGCTAAAATGTTGTTGTAAATTTAAAACTATTTCGAACCGGATGTTTTAGTTGAAATAATTAAGTGCTCTATAACATTTTATGGCACATACATATTTCTGTTAAATTTTATTTCAGTTTTCACAACTGCCTGCGAGGCATTTTTATTGTGCCTTTTTTGTGTCCCTGCGATATTTTAACTACAAAAATTTAAATAAAATAGTTGTCATAAATATTTATTATGCAGTCTTGCATGGCGTCTGTATGTATTGATGTGGCCATAAAATTGATACATTTCAAATAGAATTTGTTGGACTTAGTGGACGAACAACTGTTTGCTTGAAAATTGGTTTAAAGTGAAATTGGTTGAAATGAAACAATTACATTGACTCTGTGTTTGTATGAAATTATGTATTTAAAAAAATATTTACAATAGCCTTAAAATGTTTAGTATTAAATATGTCAAAGGAGAGTGAAAATATTTATTTTTTAACTTAATTTTAAATTGTCTGTTATAATAAAAATAATTTAAAAAAAATTTCTTTCTGAAAACAATGGTGCTGCATTTGTATTTAGTGCTTAAAAAAGTTGTTAGAAAATTTTAAGAAATCAAAAACCAACACAAAACTAAATCACAAATATGCATTGCACTTTGTATAGCAATTTTTTTCTTTGTAATCTCGCAGCGCGAAAAAGCTTCGAAAAATTAACAAATAAACAAACATTTATTGGCACTTAATTGCACACTTAAGGTGACCATGGTTAATGCTAAAATGGTTAAAGTCAAATATGAAACTTTATTAGTAGTAGATATTTAAAACATTTGCTATGTAATTTAAATAAAAAATTAGCATTGAATAAACCGAAGTTTAAGCAAAGGTCCAAGAGTATTCAAGTACTCTTTTTTATAAACTAAAAGACAAGTTTGTCTTTCAAGTTTATTGGCAATAAAAATCAAAAGTGTCAATACCGATGAGGTTTCAGTTGAAAAGTTTTGTAATAGAAGGGTGAATTACTTACTTAGGTGAAAAAAGACACGGAAAATTAGTTTAGATCGGTTAGATTAGTTTAGATTTGTCCGCAATCGCAGATTGAAAATGCATTTTTTAACACTTTTGCGCCCTCTGTGGCCATTTGAATAGATCTAAACGTATTTTATTGTAATACAAAATTACTCATTTTGCCTTTCCATTCATTGTGTTTGGGTTTTGAGCAAGACTGGGTTTTAAGTAGTTTGAAAAAAATGTAAGAAAAAGTCGAAATTTTATTTATTTTATTTTTTTTCAAAATAATATTTTTTACAAAATCCAATAGATAATAATAATACAAAATAATAATCCAATAGTAATACAAAAAACCTAAACTTTTGATTACACGGGCTTATTGCAGTAAAAAAAACTGCAAACATTATTAATTTCAATCAAAGGCACAAAATGGGTTAACAGATCTAAAGAAATTTTATTATAATACAAAACTAGTGTTGCATTTTTCCAATTAGTGTGCATTGGTCTTGTACAAATCTGAATATTTTTAGTATTTTTAAAGAATTTAAAAAAAAGTCTACATATGAGGTTTCTTCCAATGCATGCCCAGCTTTAATAGGAAAGGCGTGGCATGGCAAAAAAATATTTTATTAGAAAGCATATAGATCTGAGAATAATATAAAAAACATAAACTTCAGTTTACACAGGTTTATTGTAATATGAAAAAAACTGCTTACGTACTTAGTTATTGCTAATTTCAAAGGTACAAAATGGTTAAAGTGTTACAGTACTCGCATTTCTCAAAGCAGGCTCTAGCAAAGTTTTTGTTTTTTAATTATTTATTTTATTAACTTATTTTGTAAAAGGCTTAAAGTTTGACACTTACTTAAAGTTAAAGTGTCAAACTTTTATAAAATGCTCCGAAATGCAATTATGGGCTAAACGATTTTTTGTTTTAACTTAACTTAAACTTGACATTTTCACTTGCACTTGAAAGTGTGTAAATTGCTGTTGAAACTTTGCTTTTGTCAAACTGTTGCCGCGTGCACTGAAAGTACTTTGTTGACATATTTTTGTTGTGTTCGTTTGAAATTTCGCACCGTAAATATTCTTAACAGTTGACAATGGGGCAGACCACTTGACTGAAGACAGTTCAGCCTTCAGTTACAATTTATTTTTATTCTGTTGTGTTATAAAGTTCATGTGTTGTAACTTAAACAATCTTAAAGCACGGCCAAGTGGTGAAATTCAACTCAACCAAACTGAAATCAATCTGAGATCACCAATTGGAACGTTTGCATTGGTCATTGATTGCATCAGCTTGGCCATGTTACCCTTTCCTCTCCTAATTAGTCAATAATTGGTGCTGCTGAATGCCGCTGCATCAGCGCGCAAAGAATAGCCATGATTAAGCGCAGCGGAATTTAAATAAAACCGAATTCAGCCACCAAATATGAGCCAGCAGTCCTTTGTACCACTGACAGCAGCATTCAATATTAATCGACATTAACATAATTTACAGCTTCATTTTGTACTTTTATAAAGCTGTAACTAATTAAATACTAACTACAAAAACAAAACATAAAAAAGCAAAAACCAAAACTTGTCTCAAGTCACAGTTTAAAACCATTCAATTATTAATTAACTAATAAATTCTTTACTGTTTTTGTTTCTTTGCAGGTGAGTAATTTGACAACGTTTTTGTAGTTGCAAAGAATTTTACAAAGAGTGTAAAAAAGTGAAGGTAACCTATTGAAATTTTTGTATTGTAGACAAAATAAAATTCAATAATATTTGTTTGTATGTTAACAAAATTATACATACTCGAACATATAAAAAATTAATAAATGAGAAAAAACCATCAGCCATTATTGGCAGCTCAGGGGCGGCCGAAAATGCCCGAAACCAAGCGGTGCAAATATTTCAATGCAGTCTGCAGTCTGCAGCAGCGGAAGCGACGGCCGCATATTTCACATTTTTAATTCACTGTGCCGCGGGCCGCCGCCACGAGAGCTGACAGTTGGCAAAATTGTTGTCATTAAGGCCAACGCAACGCTTTGAAGACTGCAGCTGTCGCCGTGGGGCGAGTGTGCGCCTTAATATGGTCGAAGCGGCATAGTAAATTTTACTTTTGGCATTTTTGCGCGCTTCATTTGTAACATTTTTGCCCAAAAAAAATGCGCTTTATTCTGACCTTCGAAAGAAAAAATTAACAAAAATACTGCAGCGTGCTGAAAGTTTGGGCGAACTGTTGCAACGTGCACGCAATTTTGTTTCACTTTAAATGAGCAGACAACTTGTGATGCTGTTGTTTTTGTTGTTGTGGCACAAAACCAGTTTTTAGTATTTTGTATAAATTGTATTTCTTGCAGCCACATTTGCGCGCCAATGCGTTGCGTTCAGGCCGTTTGCGTGCAATTTTCAGTTTCAATTCAATTATTTCCAATTTCAGTTTGGTTTTTAGTTCAATTTTATATTTTCGGTTTTCTCATTTTTTTATTATTAATATTTTTCATTTCAATAAAAATTGTGTAATTGGTGATTTAAATTCAACATCAAGCACGCACACACGCACACACACACACACACGCGCGCATTATCAATAAATTTGTCTTTTCGCACCATAACTGACTGGTCGACCTTGCATTTTGTTTTCGTTTTTTGTTTTTGTTTTTGAATGGTTGCGTGCAAATTTATGCGTTTGCCAGCGGGCCGCTTGTGGCACATTTGCATGCAACAAGCAATTATTGGCCATATTGTTCGGCCACTGCGGTCATCTGTTGCTGCAGTTCGTCTATTCAAATGTCGCTGTCAATTGGTTGCAACTGTTGTTGTTGCTGTTGCTCACAACTCTCACAACTTTTTGACGCAATCTCACTGCTAGTGGTGGTGCAAATAGTCAGCTGACCGTTGCCCCGTTGGCGCTTGTGTTTGATTTGTAAATGAATTGTTAAGCTGTCATAAATTAGCTGTCAGTATTGCTGCTGTTGTTGTTGTTTGAACAAATTCACCTGTTCAGCGATTCTAATTGGTCGCGTATTCACACGCGCCGCACAGTGGCTCAATTTGTCATTTTAGGTTGCGAAAATCATAACTTCTGAACGAATAGAGATAATTGTGCAATTTTTGATTGCTGTTGATTAGAAATTCATCAGGCTATTGTATTCCAAAAAATAAACTCAATCGAGGTACAGGGTGCTACGTAATACCTTGTCAAAGTTCGGCTTACTGTAAATAAGAATAATGAGATCAACAATATTAAGTTTTAGTTGCAAAATTAATGAAGTTCATTAAAAAAGATGAAAAGTAATAAGAATTTTAAGAAATAAGCTGAAAGAGTCAAATTTAAAGATACGAATTCATAAATTTTGCTTTAAAAATGAGAACCAGAATTCGAAAAATTTACGTAAAAAGTCAATTTGAAGTAAATTCTAAGTTCAAAAACAATGCTGAAGCTTCATTAGGACTATATTTGATCGGTAGCATATTGGGTGGGGTAGGAATACTGTTTTTATTATTTTAACACGACCCGGGCTTGCTGGTAAAACTGCTCTTCACTATAACGCCTTTCATTTTCTCCTGATCCTTATTTTATTTTATGATCAAAGCTTCTGGCAGGTGGGTTGTAGTTATTGTTTCCGTTGCCTCCATAAGCTTCCTTTTTTAGTAAATGACGCACAGTCCTGAATTGACTTTTTCGGCTGTCCTTTTGCCGCCTTTCATGTCGATTATTGGTCATCGCTTATGCTACATGCATCTCCTGCATCGAAGTAAATTATTTTTTCCAACCACTCCTCATTACTCTGGACAAAAATGAATTTGGTACGGTTTGCCGCAATCCATTTCAACTTTGTAGTGCGATAAGTCCAGGCAAACTTCCTTCGACGTAACCAATTTCTTTAGTGACAGCCAGAACGAACTTCTCCTTTGTCCTCGAAATAGCAAATATTCCAGCTTGGAATTTTTCAAAAACATCTTTGTGCTGAAATCTTCTTCGGTTTGGTTGCAGTAGCGGAGTTGAAGTGTTGTCTAGTTTAAATTAAATTCGAAACTAACTTTGCTTGCTCCAAAGTCCTTCAATTATTAGTAGGATTTGTATACATGCATTGAATTTTTGAACATGTGGGGTTTTTAAGATTGCGGACACATGAACTCATATTTACAAATGATCATAAAACAATAAATCTGCTTTTTGTTTTTCAATAACTAATTGTTTCTTTGGCGCGGTTCAACTCAAAGACTAATGGCGACTGAGTTTTGCTCAAATTAAAAAAAAAATTGTATGCCAGACAAAGTGTTAGTATTTTATTAAAAACAAAAATATTACATCAAAGGATACATGATAGCTGATTGCCGGAAATGAAAGCCAACTTGTTTTTCGTACGTGCGAACTGCGCATCCAGCAAAGGTACTCTTTACTTCGAGCTTACAGCAATATACGCAAAAAAAAGTCGACTTAATATGGAGTTGTAAGCTTGTATCACATCTTAAATGAAGCCAAAATCCAAATCCAGCATGCCCTGGCAACGATTATAATCGCGTGTAAGTGATTAACTATCAAAATCTTGACGAACTTGTTCGAACGCACGCAACCGAAATCACAAAATTGCTCGAGGTGGCCACAGAAAAATCGCTGTAAAATCCAGTCGGGCAAAAGACTAGTGAACAATTTTCCCAAGGACGGAACTCTGGCAAGTATGGCCTTTTTTTAAAAGTCTATCGAAAGTTCAAAAAGTGTGATAAAAACAGTGCTTCAACTGAGTGCCTATGAAAAGACAACAACAACAACCAACTTTTTTTTCTATATTTGATTATTTACTACAAATGTCTTTTTTTACGATGCTGTTGCAAAAAGTTTCAATTAATTTGCTCCTTTCCGTATTTTAAAACTTCAGCTTTGCCGAAAAAGTGCAAATTGCTCATATTATTTCACACTCTACAAATTGCTCAACTTTGTTGGGCTCTACAAGCAAAACTATTTGTCCAATTTAGTTAAGGTTTTCGGATTTCTTAGGTCCAAGCATTTATCTGTCGGACAAGTATAACAGTTTTCCCCAAAGCGAACATGAAAAAATTGATTTTTGCAACCTGCGTCGGCAGAATCAGCCACTGTGCGCCGTTAGGCTGTTGCTGAGCAGAATTTACAATGCCGGCTTCAATTCGCACGCTTAGTCAATTCAATTCAGCCGCCCAGCGCACATTGCACCATGTGGACTGTCAATCTGTCATTTGGTTGTATGTTCGTATGTGTGTCCATTCGATTGCCGGCAGCAGCAGCAGGTTTGTCTTGTAAGCCGCTGTGCGTATGCGCTGTAAATGACCCACTTGGAATTTACTCAATGTTGCTGAAATGGTTGTAGCGTTCGACAGTTAATGTTCACTTAATGTTTGTTCTATTCGTTTTGATTGGATTCAATTTGATTTGTGCCTTTTCGCAGACAAGCAAATTTAACCAGTTGTCATGTTAATTGCATGACTTTGTGTTCTTTCTTGTACACACACACAAACAAACACACAAACAAACACACAATCATGTTTGTCTAGCTTGCAGCGATGAAGGGCTCCTAATTGTGGTTTCCATAGCATCAAAAAGACAGGCGATTTATCACAGCTGATTGAAACGAGCGAGATTGAACGGCAGCCTCTTCACTTCTGCCACACAGTTTTGCATATTGCGTTTGCTTTGCTCAGCTTTAACTCAAACACAAACATGCACACTAACTTGGCTAACGGCTGTAATTAATTAACTATAAGCAAGCACAATTATTGCCAAGTTTTGGACGCTGATTCGTGGAAAAAGTGATAATCTGAACAACGTCGAAATTTTAGAATGTATAGCATTGAAATTCGATATAACGTCCTAATTTGTTGTTTCACTGGTAAATTTGATGGCCGTTGGACAAGGAACTGTAGAATTTTGTAATTTGTGTCTTTGGTTTTTACAACAATTTACTCTTAAGTTTGCTGACAAATTTCCTACCAACAGGCGCACTTTCTTGTTGTAAATACGTTTTTCCCGAGAGGGCACTGTCTACCTAGTAAAGTGATCCTATTGGATGAAAAGCCAATAATGCTTTAAATGACTTGACAGAAGATTGAAATTTAAAAAAATTTAAAATTAAATTAATTATTCAGATCAATTGCTCAAGTAGTTTCCAAGTCTTTAAAGCATAAAGATACTTAAATTTTTATGTTTAGAAATTTCATGTAAATTTTAACGATGACTTCGTGGTATGTGAACCAAGCGAGAAGTTCAAGTTTGAACCACTTTATAGAGCAAAGCATCTGGAATCTCTCTAATAATACATGTAAAGTAGTTTTCAAAGGCTCTCGATGCTGGTTTATTGGCATAAATGAGTGACTCTACATAACCTTAAAAAAAATTGTCTAATTATTTATTTATTTTTTTAAAATTATTTTTTTTATTGGTCCAAGTGCCCGAAAATAATTTTTTAAATAGCAAACAACTTTTATAAATTCACTAGTTTACCTTTAAGTACATTTACTTTCAAAGCAATGCGTCATTAAATTTTGTTCTCGTGCAAGTATTTTCATTTATGGTGTTCACAGTTCAGAGGTATCTAGTATGTTAAATTTCCCACCTGGCAATTTTCCCAAATTTTCCCATATGGTATCTCAATTGTTTTTGCTTTGTATGAAAAACAGAGATACCGGTAGTTTCAAAATTTGCCGCACTGCTGAGCATGTATATTGAAATAGTCAAAACACAAAGTCAAATTAATTTTTTGACACAATCTCCGGAGCGAATTTTTGGAGTACTTTATGCCATTATCGGGACAATTTCTTTATTTGATGTTCAACGTTTGTTTGCCATTTGAGCGAGGCATTTTTATTTTGAAAATGTTTCCACAATTGTTTGATGGGGTGCTCACAGTTAGATTGTTATTTTTTAGGGAAAGTTGCCCGAAATAAATTTTCCCGCAAACTGTGAATACCATAATTATGACTATGAAAGTATCAAAATAGGTCTGTTTGGGAACTTTTCCAGTAAAAATTATACAGTAAAAAATATTAGGAGAGCAAGCGAGCTTACGCTTCCAAAAATTAAACTATCCAAAAACGTAAACAAACAGGAATTTGTAAGAATTTGCAAGTTTCAAGTCTTGGTTACACCAGTGAGACTTCGCACATTCATAATACACAGGAAAAAGGGTGTAAACAGGAGGGTTAAAGAATGAAACGGCTGATATAAAAGTTTCATTTGAGGCTTGAAGCGGTAGGGAAAATTAAGTTTAATCAGACATTTAATGCAAAACGAAAATGGTTCGTTGGGCTCAATCTGCGATTCTTCTCTTCCAGCTGCAGCAAGTAAAGCTGAGCAAGACGGTTGTGGGCCAGCAGACTTGCGAAAGCACAATTTCTTTGTTGGTTCCATTTGCCTGCAAATGTTTGCAAAAATTATTTGTCTTAACCAGTCACATGTCATATGTTTTTCTTGTTCTTCTTCTTACTGGCTAAAAGTTACTGGACAAAATTTCTCCAATAAAAAATTGCAAGTTCTCACGAAATGAACTGTCACTTTACGCTCTCAGTTTCTCTTTCGTTGCAAGAGATTTGGCGTACACAAACAGGATCCAGTAAAAATTTGCAAAAATTTGTACAAATTCTTAGAAATTATTATAGTCCGACCGTTACAAAATTTGTTGGCCGATGCCGATTAATCGGCCGATCCCAAATACATAGAAAAAATAACACGAATGAATTCAATCAAAAACAAAGTATATTTTATAAATAAAATAACAAAAGGAACTATTACATATTGTTTGTAATATTCATCACAAAATGACAAAAAAAAGAGAAAAAAAATATTTAAAAACTAAATAAAATTACACGATAATTCAGAATTCTAATACATTAACATGTATTAAAAAAAATATATCTCATTTATTCAACTGAGAGACAAGCAAAAATATTAAAAATGTATATATATATAAAATATATATATATAATATTTATCGTAAATATTGCATACAAATTCAGTTTTTTCTTCAAATTAAAATTACGATTTTTATATTAAAATTTGTACTCTCAAATTGCGACCCGTTTTACAAGTGCAGTGGGAAGAAGTCAGAAAACAAATTTGGAAAAAATAAAAGGCCTGTTTAAAAAAAGTACTTCCCACTAAGATTTAAAATTAAATGCCCTTTTTTCTGATATGCATATTAATAGACAAAATGCATAGACATTTCGAGAAAATCTGTGTTTAAGACTAGCTAGTTTTTATAAAAAACATTTCTAGGAAAAATTTATATTAAACAGTATCTAAAAATACAATACTGAAAAGAGGTATAAGAACCCGTTGGTACAAAAAATGAAAACAAAAAAATGAAAGTAGAAAAATAGTCCGATATGCCATCGACCAAAAACGGCCGATATGGCATCAAAGGTTGATACCGATTCTTTTTTTTTTTTGGCCGATGCCGATACCAATTTTATTGGCCGATACTAGCCGATGCCGATGTGGATTAATCGGTCGGACTCTACAAATTATCCGTACCCAAACAGACCTAATAGTTCAAAATATCTACACATTCCCAAGAAGTGTCATATGGCAAAAAAATTGCACAACTTGAACCGATGACAAATGACACGACTCACAAATGAACTGTAAAAAATTTAATGAACTCCAAAACCATCAATAAAATCACCCTTCAGTATTTATTTTGAGGTGCGTCAAATTTCACTTGACTGGCGCTAAATCACTTCAATCCATCACTTGACAATAAATCACAAATAACCTTAAATGTCTAAGATTCAAGTCTTTGAATTTCGAGTACGTTGAATGTCTGTCAAAAGGCGAGCAACGATTGCAAATGTCTTGAGAACGGCTCAAGGTGGAGCGACGCCTACGCCAGCCGTCAGCGCAATCGATAGGTTGGTTATAGTCGACGTAGTGGTTGTCATTTCACTTTCGTGTGCACGAGTCTGCATAATACTTTGTAATACTTTATTATATATCAGCAGACGGACATATGATTCAGTCAAGATGAGCATGCAATATTGCTGCTGTGACGTTTACTTTCAAAGCAATGCATTATTAAAAAATTGCCAGCAACAATGAATCAGACAAAGCAATGCACTGCAAAAGCGGTTTGTTATTGTAAAAACCATACAAACAAAAAACAATTTATTGATTCAAAAGACAGCAACGTGTTGAAAGCGATAATTATTGCTTAAATTAAATGTTGATAAATGATGTTGGGATGAAAATCTGTCTGGAGTGTGTCGTGTCATTGAGTAGTAAAAGTTGTTGTAGGCAACTGGAGATGTACACACAAAAACGGTAGATTAGGTATAGTTGGAGGTTAGAAAGAGATATTCTACAGGAATTGGTTGCTTTTGAAAAGATCTTTTCATAGAGATCAAATTTCTTGCTATTGTATACAAAACTTGACTAGAAGTTTGTCAAAAGACGTACAAGGTGAGAGTTGACAGGGTGTCCAAAAGTTGGTATTTCCACCAGAGATATGGTCTTCCTTTTGGCTGTCGGCCTCCAACTACCACGTCGAGCATTTTTTTTGCCGGAGCTTCATCGTTCATACGGAAGACTCTTTGGATATATTTTTAATGTTATTTCAATATTTTAGCATCGTTGAGCATTTTTTTTTGCTGGAGCTTCATCGTTCATGCGGAAGACTCTTTGGATATATTTTTAAAGTTATTTCAATAGCTTTTTAGCTATTTTTTTAGCTTTATAGCTATTTTTTTGTTTTTTTGCCGGAGCTTCATCGTTCATAGGGAAGACTCTTTGGATATATTTTGAATGTTATTTCAACGTTTTTTAGCATCGTCGAGCATTTTTTTTTTCGGAGCTTCATCGTTCATACGGAAGACTCTTTAGATATATTTTTAAAGTTATTTCAGTATTTTACCATCGTCGAGCATTTTTTGCCGGAGCTTCATCATTCATACGGAAGACACTTTCGATATATTTTTAAAGTTATTTCAATAATTTTTTAGCTTCGTCGAGCATTTTTTTTGCCGGAGCTTCATACTTAGTTCATACGGAAGACTCTTTTGATATATTTTTAAAGTAATTTCAATATTTTACCATCGTCGAGCATTTTTTTGCCGGAGCTTCATCGTTCATGCGGAAGACTCTTTGGATATATTTTTAAAATTATTTCAATAGTTTTTTTAGCATCGTCGAGCATTTTTTTGCCGGAGCTTCATCGTTCATGCGGAAGACTCTTTGGATATATTTTTAAAGTTATTTCAATAGTTATTGAAATGAAGTTTTGCATTTCTTTTCAATATGGGATTTCTTGAAAATAATTAGATATAAGCAGATATTTGAAAAATTTTGGCATCTACTTAGATCTCTTCCATGTTAATGCTTTTTGAAAATTTCGCATTTTCATTCATTCTTCTCTACTATCTCTTTCTCTCCTACGAACCCCAGTCGCACTGCCATTAACCGGCAACCAAGAATTTGTCTGCGACATTGTCACAGCAATTCATTAAACCACTGTAAGTCGACCTTACAAGATGGCTAAGGCGCCGCTGTCGATAATCTGCAGCAACAACAACAACCATATGAACGACAACAGCCATGACAACGTTGCTTTTGCTAATAACCGCAAACGCATTAGTCGAATAGGCAAAGCATTTAAATGATTCAAGATTGCAATGTAAAAAAAATACAAGGAGAAGATGAATGCAAAGCAACAACTAAAACAACAATAAATATATGAAAAATTTGACTGCAGTTGGTTGGGCCTTCAAGCGCGTTCCACGCCTTACAGCTTACAGCTGTTTTTTGTTGTTCTTTTCATAGTATTTGTGTTGTCTAACTGCATTTGGCCATAGTTAGTTACCCAACAATAATGTGAACCATTGTGGAGCAGTCGATTGGTTGAATGTTTGAAAAATGGCTTTCACAATTAGCGTCAACAAATGGCGTTTGTTCTTGTGTGCGTGTGTGCGTGTGTGTGTGTGTGTGATCTGGGTGTGCGTACAGCTATGATCCAGTCGACACATTTTATAGTAATGTGAAAATGTCAAAGTGTCAAATGTTGCAAAGATTTCAAAACTGTTGCCTGCAATGTGTTGGCCACTTTTTCAAATCAATTAAAGTTGTCCATCAAGCCAACAAGTCACACAAAGTAGCATCAGCATTATTAACAACAACAACAACAACAACAACGTACGAGAATTATGAAATTTTTGTCAACAGTAAATTGCAACTTGCAACAGTCCCAACTGTGCAATTTTAAAAGTCAATCAAAAATGCGTTTTTTAATAGCAGACACTGCGAATGGCTGCAAGTTGTGCAAATATGTGGTTGTTGTAGTCTGACTGAAAACTAAAAAAAAAAACAAAAAATTAAGTAAGGCTTAAGGCGCTACAGTTGGCGCTACTGCTTTGTGTGCCACATTGCTGACATTTTGAGCAATTTTGATGCCTTTTATTGGGCGTTCGTCTATCAGTTTCAAATCCTTTATGTGCATAGAGTTTATTCACATAGAGTCACGCCCACATGTTGGCCGAAATATGAGACTGACAGCCATTGTCAGTGTAGCGCGTTCCTGGTCATCGGCCAAATGTCAGTTGCGTCAAACGTACACCGACAACATTTCCACGCGGTCGGCAACCGCTCGATGCTGTCATCTCTATTCCCGCCAGACCGCTGCTGCATTTTTTGCTCACACCATGTAAATGAGTGAGAGAAATCGTTATTTTTTATGACCACTATTGGTTTTGTGCGATTTTGCCGGCTTTACGCTCAACAACATTATAGCCATTGCTATGAATTGTCGTTGTTGTTGTTGTTGTTGTTTTAACGCATGCACCGCGTCCGGAATGTGTGTCGCACTGTCTGCTGTTTTGTTGTTCTTATTTTGCGTTGCATTACTGATGCGTTTGTCAGCATTGTTGCGCTTCTTCAACGCTGCGCAATTTGCCTGCTGTCACTTGGCTGTCACTCGCACATGTTCCAAATAATCAAATGAAATGACTATTATTTGTACAGCTTGTTGTTGTTGTTGTTATTCGTGTTTACCCAAACATTTATCGAGTTTGAGAAAAATCGTAATTATAAAAATATATAGCAAAGCGTATGGCCCGAACGCAAGTGGCATCCATTGCGCTACTGGCTTAGTTTGAATTTGAGTGGGTTTGTGTGCCGGTGTGTGTGAGTGTATTTTGGTTTTGCATTTTCAAGTGGCCTTGCCTGTCTGTTTGCAAATTGATGCAAAGACAGAAATTGCAAGTTAATGGAATGCAAACGGCTGCTTGCGATGCTCTACAAGCGCACGTAAGTGAGTAATCGATTCAACGCAAAGGCGACACTGTCCTCGAAGTTAATCGATTTTGGTGGATATTTCAAACAGGAGTGGTTCTTTGCACTTGTTTTAATTAAAAAAGAAAGGTTTTTATATTTTCTGCAAAGTTAAAGCTCTTTCATAGAACAGAGTCAAGTTCAATGGCTTGGAAGATCTCAAATGATTTTTCATCGATTTGTGTTTGTCGTTTGTCGGCCAAAATGATTCGCTAATCATGCATGTCTGTCGAATCTGTGCCTAGAGGGCACTTAGAGAAAAGATAGTGGTTTATAGTATACGTAGAAAATATAGAATTCAGTCCAATGATTACAGAACGAGGATAATGCTGGAACTAGTAAACATGGTTTGTAAATGTAAAGGACTTAGAACTTATTTAACTGGGTTCGGAAATCATTCTTATTCGGCTTTGAAACTGTGATATTTGTTATTTTATTTAATTATTTACTTACTTAACTGAGCACAAGAACTCGCAATCGGGTTGCGGCCTGCTGCAAAAGTTCTCTCCAGGCGTTCTCAACTTGGTCCTTTGTAAAACATATTGAAAAAAAACAGTGTTGCATACAGAGTTGCCGTTTCTGGTCTTTTCGGACCAAAATTAGTCAGATTTTTTACTTTGGTCCGCTGGTGTGCTTAAACGAACGGACGAAACGGTCCCTTTTGTAGTATGAACATCTTTTGTTAAGTACAAATAATTTATTAAAAAAAATAAAATTGTAATTTAAAAATGACTTTAGCCCTTTCAATACTGCGGGGATATATAACTCCCAGATAATGTTAAAAAATTACTGGTGCGAAAAGTATTCGCTTTTAAAGTGCTGGGATGGTACTAAACAGTAGTCTGTAGTCAGTACTTCACAACACGTGTTTTGGTTAGCATAACCTAACTAATTCATACTTGGTATACGTTCAGAAGTGTAAGCGTGCTCTTTGTGCATAAAAAAAAAATCTGAAATTATGTAAACATGTTCTTTTACTTATTTACAGCACATTTAGTTCAATTTTACAGAAATATCTTCACTGGCCAAAAGTCGTATTGAAAGGGTTAAAGATAACGCATATTTTTAATTTGGTCGGTTGAGGTCGGATGTTTGGTCGGAAAAAAATGTTTCAAGTGGCAACACTGGTTGCATACACATTTTCGAAAATCGAGTGAAATATGTGGTCTCTTACAGAGTTCTCTCCTTTACAGTGTGTCTCTTACAGAGGCAGCTACCATAACCTAACCTAACCTAACCTAGTCTCGCTCTTTGTCATGAACCTACAACCACCGCGTTGAACCCTTTTTTTCCTGAACTTAATCTTCCATTTGTCTTCCACGCTTATTTAAAATTGTTGTCTTTTCTGGTCAACGCTTCAACCAGACCCACTTAGGAGTTCAAAGAGTGATTCTAGCTTGGTTTCAATTTTTTTTTTAACATTTCATTCCACAAAACGTTAATATTTGTCTGCAAAAAACTTCTAATTGCTGGCTATGGACATTAAATTATATTTAAAAAAAAAACAAAAGCATGATATCTGTTTCTTGCTCGCGCCATTTTTGTTTGTCAAATTTATTGGCAAGTTTTGTTTGGAGATTTTATTAATGTTGTCGTTTGGTTTTTCTTAAAATACCACAATGTATTTGCGTCTTTCCCGGTATGGGTGTGAGATATTTCCACATCAAGAAAGCCTAATTTGCTGAATGAAAAATTGCTTCTCGGCTGTTCCTTAGTGCGTGGTAAAGTGTTATTTGAACGCCAAGTTGAGTGAACTGAATGGCAACTGGAAGAGAAGGATTGCGTGTGTGTGTGTGTGTGTGTGCCTCCAAGCGGAACTCGCAGAAAGGAATGCGATTTTTTGTTGCTAATGTTTGCTAATGACATTCGCCGCCAGCCAGAGGCGGACTGCGATTTGTGTCAGTAAATATGCTTGGCATATAATAAATAAAATGAGAAAACACGCCCATCAAAAAATTCACTCACAAACCGAAACTCACCCGAATCGATTATGTGTTTCGGAAAATAGGCGAGCAAAATAGGCGCAGGGCGTCTGCGGATAAAATTCCAAAATCCACTTGTTTAATGTCAAAAGTGAACATTTTTTCGTATAATTAATTATGAATGTTTAGAAGCCGAAACATTAGAAAAATCGTTTAACTTTGGTGGTTTGGTCGTTATCTCGACTTGACTTGGGGCTGTTTGAAAGCAAAAGCCAAAGGCACAGCGGGCGGTTGATGAGTGACGCTGCGGCAGCATAAACAAACTGCCAATCAATGAAAATGTGTGTATGAAAAAACAAAAATACCATAGCTTGGAATAGAAATTACGAAACAAGACAAGTAGCTGAACAAAAATTTAATAAGAAAACACAACACTACAAGAACGTCAAATGTGTGAGGCGCGCACAGTGCGAAATGAAGCTCGAGCCTCAACTAAACGCAAGACTGATTGCACTAAAAATTAATGAAGCAAATTAATGGTTTAACATAAGTCGAAGGTCAGCTGGCATTATTTCACTCTTAATTTCATGCCACGAGCTTGGGAAGTTTTTGTTTGGAATTTATTTTTAAAATATAAAACAAAAAAAACCAATTATTATGAAATGGAAAAAGTGGCACATGTAGAGAACCAACTTTAAACATTTGAACAAAAGTGAGCGTAAAAATTTTTAACAAAAAATTGAAATTTTCCTTAAAATACATGTCAGCTAATTTAAGATTGGCTGCAAAATTGATGCGCCCCACATAACATATATGGAAATGTTTTCTAAAACGCCAAACTTGAAAACATGTTTCATGGTTCTTAAAAGTTTTGCGCATTTATAAAAGTTAATTTGGCTAAGGCGAGCGGCGCGCTGAACTGGTTTCGTTAAATACAACTTATAGATAACAAAAAAACAATTATGTATGAAAAAAAAAATATATACAACACCTATTGACAGCAGTGTGTAAGTTATTAGCAAATTATGCTGAGAACTCTTTGCGGCCAAAAGGAAATGTGTATTGACTATTCGGCTGTGGCCATTAAAGTGGCCGAAACGCGCAGATATTATAATAAATGAAATCTGGTATGTGCGGTTCGCGGTTCGAACGACCATCTCGAAGCGATTTAGTCAATAGGAACTAAATATAATTTTGCTTAATTTATGAATAGCAGAATTGGAGAGGCCAGTTTTCGAAGGTCTTATACACAACGAACAATGTGTATAAAACGTGAATAAAACCAACGTGTTGACAATTATGAGTCTAATTATAAGGTTTATGCTGTTACAGGTGATGGCATGGTAATTTTTGTGACTATTGTCACAAAATTAGCACTTGAAGCGCGGCACCTAACTGGTGCCGATAGTGTTGATTTGAATATTTGTCTTTGAAATGCGTTAGAGCGGGTAAAGGAATGTTTCAGCTGTCCTTAAAGCCAACATTTGGCTGGCAACAGCGCAACGGCACATGGCGGCGTGTTGCTTTGTGACGAGTTGCACGTTGGGATATTGCACCATTGCAATTTTTGTTGAAATGTTGCCAATAGACAACTTGCGTGCACTTCACCGCACGCATATTTGAGTGTATGTGTGTGCGTGTGTTTGTGTGTTTGCACTTAAATTAAATGCACATTTAATTGCTCAACATTTTACAAGTTGTCTTTATGAGACAACTTGATTGCACGCACGACAGACATCGCACACATACATGCACACACACACACACATACAGAGTGCGTCTGGCGAGACAATATGCGAGACATTAATCGCTAAATATTATATGCAAATTTTTTAAGCCGCCAAAGAATTACGCAATCGGCTGCAGCATAATTTGTAGGCGCAAACGTTTAAAATTTCAAAATGCAGCAGCTGGCTGTGATATTTTTTCATCTGCATAAATGTTGCATTAAAAGGCATTAAATTGACTTGAATTGCAATGCATTAGCGACTTGAAATTGAATAAATATTAGTGTCACATTACAATATGGTTACTGCTAACCATACGAAGCGTTTTACTTGAGTTCGATAGGCTACAGTTGAGTTAATGTAATGTTTCGGTTACTGCTAACTGCTTGACTTGACATATTTTGAGCTCAATTGTTTGCAATTTGATTAACATGCTAACCATACGAAGCGTTTTACTTGAGTTCGATGGGCTACAGTTGAGTTAATGTAATGTTTCGGTTACTGCTAACTGCTTGACTTGACATATTTTGAGCTCAAATGTTTGCAATTTGATTAACATGTGTACAACACTATCAGAAAGCGTGACATTTTGGTTTATATGAACCTAAGTATTTATTGAATTCAAGCTTTAACGATTGCAGTTCAGTTGATATTGGTGCAACACTGGTATGCAGTCAGCAATATGGATACCTTTAAATGTGTTTGAGTTCAAATAGTTGTTGTATTGTAAATATGATGTTTTGGTAACTGCTAACCACATTGCTTACCAAATTTCGACTCGACTTGACTTATTGAATTCAAGCTTTAACGATTGCAGTTCAGTTGATATTGGTGCAACACTGGTATGCAGTCAGCAATATGGATACCTTTAAATGTGTTTGAGTTCAAATAGTTGTTGTATTGTAAATATGATGTTTTGGTAACTGCTAACCACATTGCTTACCAAATTTCGACTCGACTTGACTTATTGAATTCAAGCTTTAACGATTGCAGTTCAGTTAATATTGGTGCAACACTGGTATGCAGTCAGCAATATGGATACCTTTAAATGTGTTTGAGTTCAAATAGTTGTTGTATTGTAAATATGATGTTTTGGTAACTGCTAACCACATTGCTTACCAAATTTCGACTCGACTTGACTTATTGAATTCAAGCTTTAACGATTGCAGTTCAGTTGATATTGGTGCAACACTGGTATGCAGTCAGCAATATGGATACCTTTAAATGTGTTTGAGTTCAAATAGTTGTTGTATTGTAAATATGATGTTTTGGTAACTGCTAACCACATTGCTTACCAAATTTCGACTCGACTTGACTTATTGAATTCAAGCTTTAACGATTGCAGTTCAGTTGATATTGGTGCAACACTGGTATGCAGTCAGCAATATGGATACCTTTAAATGTGTTTGAGTTCAAATAGTTGTTGTATTGTAAATATGATGTTTTGGTAACTGCTAACCACATTGCTTACCAAATTTCGACTCGACTTGACTTATTGAATTCAAGCTTTAACGATTGCAGTTCAGTTGATATTGGTGCAACACTGGTATGCAGTCAGCAATATGGATACCTTTAAATGTGTTTGAGTTCAAATAGTTGTTGTATTGTAAATATGATGTTTTGGTAACTGCTAACCACATTACTTACCAAATTTCGACTCGACTTGACTTATTGAATTCAAGCTTTAACGATTGCAGTTCAGTTAATATTGGTGCAACACTGGTATGCAGTCAGCAATATGGATACCTTTAACTGTGTTTGAGTTCAAATAGTTGTTGTATTGTAAATAAGATGTTTTGGTAACTGCTAACCACTTTACTTACCAAATTTCGACTCGACTTGAGTTATTAATTCAAGCTTTAACAATTGCAGTTCAGTTAATATTGGTGCAACACTGGTATGCAGTTAGCAATATGGATACCTTTAACTGTGTTTGAGTTCAAATATTTGTTTCGGTTACTGCTAACCATAAACTTTAGCTCAAAAGCTTGCAATTAAAGAAAGTTTAGTATAATAAAATAAAAAAAGTGTACATCTCGGTTATTGCTAACCATATTATTTACCATATTTGAACTCCAATGGTTGCAATTTATTCGAGTCTAGTACAATAATACCACATATTGTTATATTTTGGTTACCTTTAGCCATAATATTTATTGCACTTTAGCACAAATGTTGTCAGCATTCAGTTCATACTCGTACAAAACTGGCATAAAACTTCATATTTCGGTTACTGTTAACCAGACTATGTATTTTACTTCAGTTGAAACAAGTGGCGCACGCAGAATTTGTTTCGGGGGGGGGAGGGGGTTTGTGTAACTTTGTTAAGAACTTTAAAATATAATAAAAATTAGATGTATGAATCTACAGACTGATATACAAAAAACGTGTATGTTTTCCCTACCTGACATATTTTGGTTCTGAAAGTTCAAAATAGAAAATTTAGTTAAAAGGAGACAATTTTTCTCTTTCAATTGATACCCATATCCTCATCAATGCACAACCGCAAATATTTAAAAAAATATTTGAAATGTGTATATCCTTACGATTTTAAAGTCCTTTAAAAAGGGCTTTGGGCCAGAAAATGAAAAACTGACTATGCCAGGTTACTATAAATGACCTCTAGTTTCACGCCTATATCAACATTAGGATGGGTCTTGGCAACAAATTTTTTTTTCGCAAGGTGGAATAAATGCAAGGTTGGTGTTTTCACTGAGTGCATCATAACTTTACCATTTTTCATTCGATTCTATTCATGTTAGGCTTAATATTTGCACAAGTAATATATCTTTCATCTTACATTTTAAAACCAAAGGAGATAATTTATTTTATCTATAAAAAAACATTCGAAAATTTATGATTTTTGAAAATGGTCCAAAAATTCAATTTTTACAATTTTCACCGTCAGTAATTTCTCCAAATCTCATCTGATTTGGACAATCTGTATATCTCTGGAAAGACCAAGATATTATCTTCTGACCGATGGACAGCTTGTGTTAGTCGGATGATTCGTTTACGAGATATGTGCTCATAAGTGAAACAACAGGGAAAAAACTGGGTTTTCGAAGATTATTCGAAAACGCTTCTTACAAAAATGTTTTGATCAGCGGCCAAGGTTAGTATAGAAAACACTTTTATTTTTAGGTGCATTTTTTGTGACGAGTAGTGTTATTGATGATTGAATATATATGCGACGGTTATAAATTTATTTAAACCCCAAAAACCCTCCCCTGTATGCGCCACTGGTTGAAAAACATTTCGGTTAGTGTTAACCATATTATGACACATATTGCAGTTTTAAAGTGTAAAATTTGCAATGTGTTTGCATCACTACAAAATATTTATTATGACGTTTCGGTTACTACTAACCATTTTCGTTAATATACATATTTGGATTCAAATTGGGGTTGCTAGTTAGGTGTCTTGTTACAAAAATATGGCACTTTATACAATCGAATCTCTCAGTTACTGTTAACCATTTCTCGTATCATAATTTAGCACAAATGTTTGCAATTTCGATAATGCTTTTGCAACATGAGCTCTTTCAGTTACTGCTAATAACTGCTAATGCAACTGAATTGAGTTGAATTTGAGTAGTTCAGATCAGCCATGATATACTTATACGCAACAGGAAATTCATATTGACACATACATACATATTTGGAATCGAACTCAATGCTACGCGCATCACGGTTTATTAGCTCAAAGTTTTGTGTGTGTGTGTGTGTGTGCAAAATTGTGAGCAATAAACAGTAAATCAAAAATACCAAATTCTTTCCGAACTATTGTCAGCCGTTTATTCTTCATTGTTCAAATGCAAATAATTATTTTTAAAATTAGCTTGATTTCTTTTCATTTAAGATTTAATTTAATATGACTAGTTGATTATGACTTCACACAATACTAACTTTGACATTTGAAAGCAAAACAGCGTTTACGAAAATCTTTAACCGGATTTAAGCATTTAAATAATTCCAATATTTAGTTGAACAACAACAATATCAATAAACTATCTGCAACCTATTCATGGGCTATATCGACAACGATGCTCAAGACAAGTATTGTTGCTGTCAGTGTTGCTTCTTGAATAGAATTCGTCATAATTCGGCTTTAGTCATCGGAGCATTTATTTGATTTGAGGTCTCATCTTGGCTATAAAACTGCAGTGAATTGTTGTCGCTGTTGCTTAGTTGTTGCCAAATCGTGTTTGTGTGCGCGTGTCTTCCGACCAAGTTTGAGTGTTTTTTGTTAAATTCGATTTTATGTTTTTGGATCTCGTGCGTGGTGTCAAGTGTGGGCGTTGCTTTTGGAAAATCGGATTTTTTGTCAATTAGTCAAAGAAAGCAAGAAATATGTTTTGGCCTTTTATGTGTCATGTGGTAATTTTTTTGAATTGACATTGTTTATGACTGTGTTGGAGTTTTGGTGTTGGGTTGTTTGGTTTGGTGTCGTCTTGTGTAATTTGATGCCATTGTTTTGTCACAGTGAGGAAAACTGTGCAGACTGTTGCTTACATGTGAGCTGGCACAGTCGCTTTTTCGTATTCACCAACAACATTCATATCGTTGTACTATTTGAGCGTATTGTGTATACGATTAAATGTTGTATAGGTTGTTTTTTGTAAGTTTTTGTAATGTTGAGCAAGACTTGAAAATAATTGTATGAAGTATGTGATAATTTTTATGCTGGACTTGAATGATGAATGAAAGATGTTTTGAGATGAAAAGTTTGTTATTGGTTTCAATTATGTGTAAGGAGTTTATTTAAACCTTTATTTTGTTGCCATATGGCAACATGCTACTTTGCGGACGTCTGCATCCTCTATGGTTGCATGCTCTATGGTTGCAAGAAGGAAGGAAAAATACGAAATTAATAAACTGAATATTTAAGTTTGAAGAAGAGAAGTATACACGTTTTTTTAATGGTATATCTTGAAATAGTACAGGAAGAGGAAGCAGTAAAATTTCAGAAAGCTTTTAGTTTTTATTGCGCATATTTATAACTTCTTTAGGAATGGCTTCCGCTTGATCCGATAGCAGCCGAATGTTTTCTTCAACGTCTTCTATGTCACTAATTTGGTCAACTTCATAGCACAACCATTTCTACGACATCAGCGTATTTGAAGTTTCTTACTGCTCCGTCTTCCTCGTCCGAATCATTCAGGGTATTTTCTGTTTCCCTTTTTTCAAATACTTTTTCGCAAACATTACACAAATAAATAAAATCAAACTTTTGCGGAAAATAAAATGTGCCAATAAAATAGCAGCTGCTTGGATTTTGACATTTTCACGCGTTGCGTTGTATAAAAATTGGCAGTGTTTAGGCCCAACGTTGCATTCGCGCAACACAAAACTTAAAGCATATTTTTTGTTTAAAAAATAAAAAAAAAAAATTTCAAAACTTGTTTTTAAATAGTTTAGCATTGCAAAATGCAGCCCACTAAGGGATTTTGATAGTTTGAAGAATAAGTATTTTTGATTGAATTTAAAAAATTCCCCAAAAAAACCTTTGACTTTGGATCGAACAAATGTATGAATATTTAAAAAAATTTTGCAATTTGAGTATGGCAGAATTTAAAACGATCAATTCTAATCCAATTCTACCCATTTTCAAGTCTTCTGTCTTTATGAATTACTTAATATAGCGAAATTCCCAAACGTTGCAAACGCAACGCTCAGGGCTTAATGGATTTAATTTATATTTATTTTCAATGAAATATTTATATTGCAAGTTATATTACTAATATTCAATATTGGTTTTCGCATTCCGGCAAATTTATTTTGCTAAAAAGTTCTGCATTTAAAATTGTATTTACTTATATTTTCAATGAAATAATTTTATTGCAAGTTATATAACTAATATTTAAAAAATCTTGTATTTAAATTTTTATTTATTTATATTTTCAATTACCTAATTACATTGCAAGTTGTATTACTAATATTTAATATTGGTTTTCGCATTCCTTTAAATTTATTTTGCTAAAAATCTTGTATTTAAATTTATATTTATTTATATTTACTTTCAATGAAATAATTACATTGCAAGTTATATTACTATTTAAAAACTCTTGTATTTAAATTTTTTTTTTAACTTATATTTTCAATGAACTAATTACATTGCAAATTTTATTACTAATATTTAATATTTATTTTCGAATTTCTTTCCCACAGGCCATCGCTTGCATATTAATGCAATGCGCTCTCGCTCAAGACCAAAGCCTAAGACGAATTCTTAAAATCCAAGACGCCAAAACCACCAACGACCAATACTATGCGTCAAATTTTGACACGAGTAAGTAGAAACGTTTCAAATTCTTACACATTCACCTATGACATGCATTCAACATTCACTTAGCATTAGTAAAAAACATCTGTTTTGTTTTGTGTGTACACTATAAACTTTCCTCTTCGCTCATTTACATCCTTTTCTTCCTTTATTTTCTCCTCTATTACTACTCTATATATGTTCTTAAATCAACCATTTTCTTTTACTTACTTTCTCTCTATACGCTTGCTGTCACATCTCGCCGCTAATCTTGTATTTCCCTTCTCTTACATGTTGCTGTCTCTTTTCACGCATACTTTGTCTTCTTCTTTTCTGTTCTACGCACCACTTTCAATACTTTCCATACCATACTCTGCTCCTTCTCTTCTACAACTATTCTCTTCCTTCTATTTTCGTCTTCTGCACCCTCTAACTGAGCACTTGTTTCCTCTAACCGTAACTTGCCATTCCTTTCTCTTTCCACCGTTATTCCTTTTCATGTATTTAGACAGTTAGTCTCTTCATACACACACATACAAATAGTTATAAATCGCCCAGTATTTGCTAGTATATACTTTGAGTTTTTCTCGCTGCCGCGCCGCTGTCGCCTGCGCGCTTGTGCTGACGTTGCGAGCAGTCGCCCGACCGTCAGCCGCGAGCACACAGGCGCCCGCGTTCGGGGATGCACGTGCCGCGGCGCGCACATCCTGCGCAGCCCCACTAATTACCGTATACGATCGCCTATGTATTGTAGTATGCTCTTTGTAGTTTGCTGTTGTAGATACAAAAGATGCAGTTATGAATTTGACTATCCAAACTTGCTCATGTCTACTTTTGTTGCCCTTCTCTTGTCAATTGAAGTACGATAATTTAAATTAGATTACCTACATTAATTATTTACAATAATGAATTAACTGTAGCGCGCTGTAGCCTAAACATAATTATTAAACAACAACAACAAAAACAATATAAAATAAATAAACATGTAGTAGCTGTTTGCTGTAGTGCATTTGTATGCCAAGAACACTCAATGCATTCCAAGAAAATCAACAAAATTCAACAACAACAACAAAAAAAAAACGTTCCAATGAATCAACCAAACCAAACGAAATTTATATATTTTTAATTATGCATTATACAATAGAAAAAAATAAAAAAATTTTATTCATAACGGTATTCATTATTTTACAAGTATGTTGTTACTTTTGTTGTAGCTTTACTAAACATCAAACGTAGTTGTAGTTAAACAAACCAAGCAACAAATAAAAACCTAAAAAAAAAACAACAACAGACAATAAAACACACCCCTCAACGCTCGTCTCAAATTGTAAATATTCTCAACCAACCAACTCCACACACTCAACTCAACTCTCAGCTCCACTCCACTTCTCTATGCTCGTAATTTATTATTTTGTAATTTTGTATTAGTGGAATTTGTTTTACCATAAAAAGCTTCGCATACTCATCCTCTCACCATTTACCCAAAAACAATAACAACAATTAAATATAAAAAGTTATCAGTAAAAAAAAAAACAAAACCAGAAAAAGGACGCCATCCTGTTTCGAGCGCGAACCATCGACGTTGTGAGTAAGTGAACAGCTAACCAGCTGAAACCAACGAAGACAAGCTTAGGAAATTTTGAAATTTACAGTTATAAAACAATAATAAAGTCTCAACTCCTGCCCGATACCGAGTCCTGATTTCCTTAAGCCAAACTCCAAGCGCCATTGTGAAGGCTACGAGGCTTCACAGCTGTCTTCATTACGAAAGCACTTTGCTCCCTTCTTTTTATTTATTCAATTTTGCACTAATTTATTAAATCAAAGTCTTAAGTTTTAAAATTTGTTGATTCTTTGATTAGTTGTGCTAAGTATTGAAAGTCCAGCACTCAAGATAATCAATTGGAATTAAATTTCCTGAGCTAATCAGCGTAATTAATATTTTTCTTTGTCACAACTTTGTAAGTGTAATAATAATAGTAACTTTGCAATTGACTATGTTTGTCACAAGTTTGTAATTGATTACGCAATTAAAATACTTGAAAATAGTTCTTAAAAAATCCTGATTACTGGCATTGTAGAAATAATTTGTTTATTTAACTAGCTAAATTTTTTGATTATTCGGATTATTTGAATTGTAATTTCTTCAGTAGATCATTTGAATAATTAAGATCAACTATTGAACGATTTTGATTACTCGGATTATTCGAATAAGTGGCTTTTGCAACTTTAATTACTACTGAAATGTTTCTAATATATCATTAAAATAATAGAAATCAACTATTTAAATGTTTTTCCTACTCGGATTATTCGAATAAGTGGTTTTTGTACTGAAATGTCCTGAGTAGGTCATTTAAATAATCAAGATTAGCTACTGAAACATTTTGATCACTTGGATTATTCGAATAATTGATTTTTGCAATTTTGAAATGTTTTGAATAGATAATTTAAATAAAAACAATCAACTGCTTAAATATTTTGATTACTCGGATTATTCGAATAATTGATTTTTGCGACTTTAATTACTACGGAAATGTTTTGAATAGATCAATAAAATAATAAAAATGAATTATTTAAATACTGTGATTACTCGGATTATACGAATAATTGATTTTTTCGACTTTAATTACTACTGAAATTGTTTTGAATAAAGAACCAAATTAATTAAAATGAATTATTTAAATACTGTAATACTCGAATTATTCGAAAAATTGGGTTTTCAAACAAAATAACTATAATAACTATAATCTGATTACTTTAATTACTACTGACTTGTTCTGACTATGCCATTAAAAAAATCGATTTAAATATTTTGATAAGTCGGATTATTCAAATAACGGTTTCTGCAATCATACATTACAATCTGATTACTTCAATTACTATTGAATTATTTTGACTAGGCCACTAAAATAATCAAAACTAATTACTTAAATATTTAATTATTCGAAATAAAAACTTGATAATTTTGATAATAATTAATTAACTCAAAGAACAAATGATTGATTAAAACATTAAAATTATGAAAAAACTGTTCACCAAATATTTTAATTATTCAATTATATTGTAAAATGGTTTTGGTTTTTAAACCTTTCCGTAATTAATAATTATTCTATTGAATAGTTGTTACGCAAATTAGTTTTTCAGTTAGTTGAACTAATTTTGCAATATAAAAATACATATTTTGTTGAATTCAACATGCAAATTTAATTCCATAAAATAACTAAATACAATATTTAATACAATATTAATTTTATTTAAATCAATATTTAAATTAATATTAATACAATATTTAATACAATATTAATTTTATTTAAATCAATATTTAATTTAATATTATATTTACTTATTTTTTTTAATTAAATTTTGTATTTAATTTCATTAAACATTTTAAATGAATTTTTATGATCAGTAAAATATTTGTATATATTGTGAAAAATTGAACTGAGTTAAATTAATAATTTATTAAATATTTAATGGAATTAAATTGATATTTAACTTTATATTCAATTGAATTTAATATTATAATTACTGGCATTATAAATATGAAATATAATTGCTTGTTCAATTAAATTAAATCGTGTGACAGTGTGATATATTAATGTATTAATTGTTGTGTAAGCAACAATCTCACTTCTTAAATATTGTGATTTAATTGTGTCTAAAATCCATTCAATATGGTTTAAGTTAATCAAATTGATTAATAAATGAAAAATAGCATTTCTATATGAAGAATGAAAGAATTAAATGAAATTAATTGAGTACATATAATGGTTGTAATTTAATTCCTAAATAATTGCAATTGAATAGTTAATCAAGTGGTAATTAGTTCGTAATTACGCATTACCTCTCCACTCTGACGTGTATCAGTTCGTTTGTTGCCATTGGTCCAGCAACCCATCGTAATCGCCCTGTAATCCCTTCCCTGTCCTGCAATGTCCTGCAACTCTGCAATCCCATTCCTGAACCTTTCCGTTAGTTCGAAGCTCCTGTTAGCCGTAAGTTAGCCTTGCGACGTGTCTCCTACGAATGCGAGTTTCTGTTTCGTTCTCACTTCTCAGTTCTCGTGTTTCCATTTTTGTTTTGCAACAGCTGCGCTATGAATTTTGTATTCGTTCTCAGGCATTTATTGTCGCTTGCGTGTGTATGTTTAAGGTCCGATAAGTGTTTCAATTATTTATGTATTTGAATTGTTTTTAGTATATTTAAGATGCAATTTGTATTGAATCTACAATCGCACAACAACAAGCAAATACTTTTTCATTGTTTCTGAAAAGCAAATAGACTATGCAATCAACTATTTAAGTATCGACGATAAATCACTTGCAAATTACAATATGTATGCTCCATTTAGTGTTTAGGCCTTATTTATTATTTATACATATACACATATTTATAAGAATGTAATATTGATCACACTCCAATTGCGTTCTATCACCTCCAAATCCAAATCCAAATCCAATTCCAAAACAAAATGAATAACGACGAAAACAATCGCGCAATCGTTGCCACCGGAAGGTGCCTACCACTATGGCTACGACGTTGGCAAGACCAATCACTTCCACCACGAGACGCGTGGTCCCGATGGCGTCACCTACGGTTGCTACGGCGAGATCGATGCCTTTAACAAGCTGCGCGCCACCCACTACGTGGCCGACACGCACGGCTACCGCACCGTCGAGCCGCCGAAGCCAGTCGAAGTATATCCCGTCATAGACCAAGCCCCCCACGTCATGACTTGGGAGAACTCGTACTTCCCGCACGGCTGCGGTCGATTCGAAGTCGGCTTTAAGCAAGAATTTCCGCATGTACGTGTCGGCGTTCAGCGCACGCGCGCGCATTATTTCTCAGCCCGTTGCTATATAATGCCCGTACGTTCAATTGCAGATTGACCATGTTACGGACCAATCGAATGTGCATATTGCGGTCCACCCGTCGATCAGACCGCCCGGCAACCCGACACAGAACGTACCCCCCCGCGTCCCACCCCGACAGCCGGACAGTTCGCACAACGCCAACCCACCCCGACAGCCCGACAACTATAAGCCACCACGTTACGAAGACATACTGACCGGACCCATTGTACCGACAAACCCCGACCAGTACCGCCCATCACCCGCAAACCCCGACCAGTACCGTCCAGCACCCGCAAACCCCGACCAGTACCGTCCAGCACCCGCAAACCCCGACCAGTACGGCTCACCACCTTCAAATCAGGTCACATATACACCCAGTCCCCTAACAGCTTCGCCCTCGGATAGGCACCCGGAGAGGACATCGTACCCAGGCGGACCGGATTCAACGGGCGTCCCCATATATCGGCCAGCTGAGCACGGTGGGGACGCCGGATACAACAAAGGTTAGCTAACAAAAAAAAATCAACAAAACAAAACAAAAACACAAAGCCTGCAAATAGTATGTAAAAAGCACGCCGAACATAGACGAGACGCGATTCGTTGAGATAGAACGTAGGAAACGAAAGGAGTTTCGAACGAGCTCACTAGCTGCAATTGAAATGAATTTTGCTGTTGTTGTTGCTGGCGTTACACTGATCAACTAACTACTGATTGAAGCCAACCGTACATACTAACTTTTGGCTTTGCTACAAAAAGCCATCCTGAGTCGTTGAACAGTCCAAATGGACCTCAATAAAGTATATGGAATTATTTCAAATATATTACAGCTTTCTACTGTAATGTGTGTGTTACAAGCGGAACATATCGAATCAGCAATTAATTGCTGCATGTATAATATTTATGTTAGGGAACTGAAAAATTAACATTTAGTAAGGACAATAAATAAAAAAAGCCCAAAAAATGAAGAAGAAACAATAACACTTTGATCATCCCTGACTATAGTCTTTGCCAAGAGGGATATTGAAACATTTCGACTATTATTTCAATGGGAAGATGCCTCTTGGGTTAACATTCAAGGCAAAGGTCCTTGCTAAACTTTTATTAAAGTTTCTTCCAAAAGACTATCTCAAAGATTTTTGGTTTATAAAGTCCCGATTGGCTCAAACACAAACCAGTCGTTCAATGCCTGTCAAGAGTTCTGATCAATGAAGATTTCTTTAATGTGCACAGTACAACACATCAAATTCATTTCAAAATCTCTGGAATATAACAAACTTAGTTCCAATGTGACCGTTTGACATGCAGCTTCAAACTTTCACCCATTGGCATTTCAATTCAACTAAAAAGCTTCTAAGATGCGCTTTTGAGTTTGTTTTGGTTCAAAAGTTAAGACCAGAATCACATTGATTGATTGTGTTCCTAGTCCCTTTTGTCAATAGTTGACTAATCGATTTTTGACAATCTTCAAGTGCTGCAACTGTAGTCAATGATATGTGTACGAGTACATGTTTTGTATATCACATGAAACTTTAAAGTTTTTCAATGCTTTTTGTTTAAAGCAACGAAAAACGTCTCTCAACTCTTTTATAAATGCAACCCATTTTTTCCCCCATATGAAAATCAATTGTAATGGTCACTGCAACGGCATAATTATTAAGTATTTGAGACACTAATTAGTGGTTCCTAGTTGCAAAGCTCGTTCCAGACTTTTTTCACTAAGAATTAGTTTAATGTTAAAAGCTTTCAAGAAGACAATTTTATGTTCTGCCATAAAGGTTGTTTTTTAATTTTATGATAAATGCAATGTTTTTTTACTCAAGCACACACACACACACCCACACAAATCCACATACATATGCATTTGCACAAATTTATTTATAGTTATATATATTTAGACAGTAATTTTAAGAACGCTGTGGCGAATATTTATGTATGAAACGGCATAAAATTTATTCTAAAAAAATAAGGAAAATTTTTTTGTTTAAGACAAATTAATTTGACAAATAAATTTCAACAACTTTGGATTGCGAATTATGCTTAAAAAATATGCATAACTTTACAATGAAGCACTAAATTGGCAGCACTGGCTTGTTCTTGTTCTAGTTGGAGTAAGATAAATGTTCAAGCGACAGTTGCTCAGATCTGTAAGACTTTAGTATTCACCATATTGTGGTTATTTTCATATGTAATTGAATATTTTTCTTGAGAGGCGAGCACTAACGTTCGTTTTTTAATGTAAAATTATCTAAGAACTTTTTCCAATGGCAGCTGTGTGCTGTTGCGAGGTCTTGAAGAGCATTTTGAGTTCCATACTAAACAGGTTCAGTCCTATAGAACTGACGATGGACAGTATTGCAATCATTACTGCTAAATTGTCTACTCGACACAGATTCCAATGCTTCGTTCTGATCGATTTACTCTGTCCATGACTTCAGTGCCAGTGATGCCAAGTAACAGAACCGCAAGATCTGCTCGCCAAGTTGCTTTTTCATTTGCCATCTTTCATTCCAATCCAACCAATCTTTTCCAATTGTTTGTGTTATCGATGTAATTTCGATAAATCCAATTATTCGAATTGGTAAATCTTTCTAAAATATTCGAATTCAAAGAATTTAATGTTAGTGTATACAATTTAATGTATTTAAATAAATATTTGCATTATGTATTAGGCTTAGCTCTATCTGATTTATTTGTATTGATTTATATGTATCGATTTTTTATCACTACTTTTATTTTCAGTTGCAGGAAATTGTTTTTGTTTGCCAATTATGTCCATTAATCGCAATTGCACCTTCTTGATACAACAAAAAAAAACAACAATAAGATAATTTATAGTAAAAAGCCGCATAGCACAAATTGAATGGAAAAAATCAGAAGCGCTAAAGAAAAATCAAATATCGAATATATTTAGCGAAGAATGAAATTCAAGGGATTGTTGTGGCCACTGCACTTTTTTTGTTCCAGCACTTGAATTGCACATGAACCAGTTTTTTTTAAATTCTCTATTTATCTCTCTCTGTCTCTCTTTCTCTGGTCGAGAAATTGTCAGCCTCGTCTATTTTCCCATATCAACGTTTCAAAACGATATGAAAAAAAAAAAATTGAATTACACCACAAACAAAATAAAGAACACAAGCAACACGCGCACATCTGTACACACATGTATATATATATATATCTATATAGCAGAGAATGACCGATTGTAACACCTACATGCACCAACCATAAAACTTGCACACACACACTCACTCACATTTGCACATTCACCCGCACTCGCTTATTTACGCCAAGAATTTTAATACTTCAACGCCTCACAAATTTCCCCACACATCATTTCACGCCCGCTATGCCAATTACCCAAAAGTAACCGTTTTAGTTTGTGGTTGTAGTCCGTAGCACTAACTGTAGCACTGTTTGTTTGTGATCGTTGTGATCCTGATACCGAGTTAGAGTACCCCAAGTAACCGTTCATTCATGTCACTGTACTAAAAAGTCCATTTTGGTTTGGTTTGTTGCCGTTTGAACGCTTCGACGGTGGCCGGTGCTTGTCGCTTTTAGTTGTTAGCCCTAAGTGCTTGTTCGTATTTTTGTATGTAGTTAAGTATCGGCAGTTTGTATGTAGCCTACCGTACTCGTATTCCCTAGCAGCAGCAGATCTCTATTAATCTATTAATCTAGTTAGCTGTAGTAGTTCTAGTCGTAGTCTTATTCACCCGCAATTCTACTGCAGCAGTAACTGACAAATGTAGTGGTCGCTCTTACTAATCTGTGAATTTCTCTCTCTCCTCCAACACTCTTTTCACACGTCTCTACAGGAAGTGGTAAATATGTCGGTTTTGACGATGGTCGTTATAAGGGTAAGTCGTTCGTTCGTTCGAGCTCGGTGCTTTGTGCCGCTTGCGTCACAGTTTACTAATTGCGATTTTGTTTTTGGTGCGCATTGCAGGTATACAAGAAGGTAAATACTATCATGATGATTCGGGAAAATATGTTCATGTTGAAGGTCCCACTGGTCCACCGGCACCACCATACGTTCACGTCGTGGGTCCGAGTGGCGGCTTTGGCGGCGAAGGCGGCGTAGGCGGTTTCGGCCCCGGAGGCCCAGGCGGCCCCGGCGGCCCAGGCGGCCCAGGCGGACCCGGCGGCCCTAAGGGCCCACCCGGTCCCAAGGGACCACCCGGCCCCAAGGGACCACCCGGACCACCAGGTTGATTCACATTTGCCAATTCCCATTGCAATGCCTAATTGTATGTATATGAAATGTAGGAACATACAGACCCGGACCACCCGGCCCCTACGGACCACCCGGACCACCTGGACCACCCGGACCCCAACGTCCCGGCGCTGGAACATACACTTACCCACCACCACCTGGTCCCAGAGACTCAGATAAAAACACACCCGGCTACTTGCCACCCGTTTCGAAAACTGGTAAAATAACGCAACCTCCTAAATCATCCTCATTAACAGTTGAGGTGCCATCCCAGAAAACCATCCATAGCACTACCAATAATCAGACATCTTTTGTGCCCAATTATGATTACAATAATGCGAATGCACAAAAGAAGATAACCACTACCACCACAACCAATACCAATACCAATAATAATAATTTTAATGATAAAACTCCACTAACCTATATTCCTCCTTCTTTTCCTCCCTCTTCCAAAACCACCACAACCACAACCTTCACATCCAACACCAACAAATACACTCCCGTCAAAACCAATAACGAACGAAAACAAATTACGACCACAACCACAACGACACAACAACAAACACCAAACACCTACCAACAGGATATCATTATTAAAAAGGATAAGCCCGTTCAGACAATAACAACCACAACGACAACGCATACAAATCAAAATTCCGGTAATAAAAATAGCTATAATATTGACCGCAATACCAATACCTACACGAACACACAGACCGAAGACAACAAGCACAGTTACCCCAGTACGCCCACGAACTACAACCCCAACACCAACACGTACACGGAAAAGAAAACGGACACCTACCCGCGACCGCAGACAGTCACCACGACCACATCCACAGGCGGCTACGGCATTGGCACGCATACCCACAGCAACACGCCTGGCTACGAGAACCAGCAGAAGGTGGTCGAAAGGGTCACCAATACCAACACCAACCCCAACATATACGAGGCCCACAAGACGCCCGGCAAGACGGTCAACGAATACCCGACCAGCCAGAAATACGTCGACCGAGTGCCCACCAAGAACGTAGTCACCACGACAAACACCTACAATACGAACACGAACTCGTACACGCCTAGCACCAACAACAAGAATGTAACACCTCGTCCTATTTATAATTCTCACGAACAGATCACACAGAACCTGTGCCCGTGCAATGCGGACTCATCAAAAACCCAAACTTCTAGCTCCTCCTATAGCAAACCGTCCTCGAACAGCTACAACAACAACTATAACCAACAGTTCACAACAACGCCCACATCGGCCGGTCAGGCGCACTTTGGCGGAATCGCGAATTCCATGTCGCTGCTGCAGCAATTGCCGGTGTTCCCGCAGGCGCCCGGCTACGCGGCATCGTACGCACCCGACAAAATACCGAAGGGCGCAACGATCGCCTTCATGCCGGTGATCATACTGCCGCAGTCGGCGTACGAGAATTGCGACGCCAACGCGAAACTGACGAACGATCGCTACCACCCGAACGTCGATCCGTTCCCGCTGGGCGTGCAGCCGGCGGCCATACCGTTCAGTTTCAGCCAGTTTACAGGTGGCGCCCGCAAGGATCAATGCATGTGTCCCTGCTCGTGCACGCAGAACTTGCCGGAGCGAACGCATCAGAAACGCGACACGAAACCAGACTCGGACACGAACACGGACACAGCGAAGCCGACCGCGACTGCGGAAGCGAACGAACAAAGCGAGGCGACCGAGACGAAAAAGGTGGTGGCGACCGAGAGTGTCGCCGCCAGCACGACGAGCAACAAAGGTGAGCGGCATGCGCAAACGACACGGCTAGCGCCGGCGTTGCCGGTGGTCGCCAAAGGCGCCGACGACGTGCGGCCGCAGCCAACGACCGAAACGGCTACAGCGACCGACGACAAAAAGTCCGCGGAGACAGAGACAGTCGCTGCTGAAGTTGCGAAGAAGGACTAGACGCCGTGAACGACACACGACCATACCGTCGATCCCGTTCATAACGCCAACGTCCAACCACTTCCCATCCCAACATCATCCAATCGAAACGCATAACAAACAGAAACGATGGAAAGTGAAAAGCTCGCGTACTGTTTGTGCACACCGACTGCCGTCCCATGTTCCCGCTCACCGACATCCCGCCTCCTAGCTATCCGTCACTCGCATTCCACATTCCAGTTGTTTCATGCAGAACTACAGCCACGGTTCCATGATGCAGTGCGCCCGATCCTGGCCAGCCCGTGCACAGCAGACAGCTTGCAGCTACGCTACCACGTTCCTGGTCCAGCTTCCGCTCCCGCTCCCGCTCCTGTTCCTGCTCCTGCTCCCGGTCCCGGTCCCGCTTCCAACACATCCGGCTCCAATCCCGAATCGCACCGTTCCGTTCCGTTCCGTTCCGCTCCCGTTCCTGACCTCCGCTTCCGTTTTGTGTTCAAGCCTTTTCAGCAACTAACCAAGCAAATGTGTATGTGTTTGTTAATGTAATGTAGTAGCAAGATGTAAGAAGAAGAAGAAGAAGTAGCAGAAGATTGAATAAGAGCAAAATAATGTAACGAAAAAAATACTCCTAAGCACTGAACACTGAACGTTTCCTCAAAACCAAAACACCAAAATGTTACCACAAAAACTTTATGTAAAATGAAAATGCAATAAAAAAAAAAACGAGATATTGTTAAAACTGTTTCAACACAATTGGTGTGACTAACGCTTTCCCAGCTGTAAACACCCAAGACCACTAACCCACTTTTGTAATTGTCAACTTTGTATATATTTATTAAATTTTGTCAAATGTATTTCCGTCCATGTATGCGTATTAATGTTCGTGTTTGTATTTGTAAAACGTACTTATTTGCAAAAATTGTAACTTGTGCCGCTTGTGTCTTGCTCGGAGATTCACCAACCAACCATCACCACCAGCGCGTTGCTGATTAGCGCGCAACGACGCCGACGATCAAGTTGACGATGTAGACGATGTTGTGAAAAGTTGTTCAAATGATTTTTTACTAGAAAGTATGTCTAAATTGCTTGCGAAATGCAATGCTTTTGATTTACTGTTTTTCATTTTTGATTTGTTCCCCTTTATTATTTTTTTATTTTAGTAACTAGTTTTTATTTAATATTTACTGTACGTAATAATAATTGAAAAATGGAAATTGTTTTGTTAAATTCAAGGAAATTTGATTTTCTTCAGTTTAACAAAGGCGAAATGTATTAAAAAAACAACCACTGAAAACGAAACAATACGCTGTTTTATTTCATTGATTCAATTTACGGTGCACTGCAAGTGGGGGAATTCGTAATGAAGCGAGCCAACGGTCTTCGAAGCGGCAATCGCATTGTCAACGTCGACTGTAGAAAGCGCAACGGCCAGTGCTGCCAGATACCTGAAATGACTTTTTCCTAAATCTTAAAAAAATACTGAAATTTCCTCCTAAAGGTTAAAAAATCTCCTCAATTTTAAAGGAATTAAACTTCTCATAAAACAATAAAAATATCTACCTATAATTTTTTTTAATGCAGCCTTGTTTTTATTCATCTTCAGCTTAACAACAAAAAGTTAACAGAAACCAAACATATAATAAATGAATTAAACAAAAAGTGCCATGTTAGGCGGGATTTCGTTGTGAAAGCAATAAGTGAGAACGAGATAGAACGATCCTACATTTTGTAAGCTTACAAATTTTTAACACAATAGGGTTAAAATATAGGGTTTTCCAACAAGAGGTGTTATTTTTAATCACCCGGTATTTCGGTAGCTGTCACTTCTGAAGCTTTTATTCTTTGACATTTGCCAAGTAGAAACTACGCCATTACTAAAAATGGAACGATACACGCTTCAACAACGCATTGCAATTATTAAAATTCACTACAAAAATGGTGAAAATCTTGCAGTCACAGTTCGCAAAACTAAAGCATTTTTGGGTCGTTGTGAAGCACCTTGTCGGACCGCAATACAGAAATTGTTGGAAAAATTCGAGCTGTTGGGACAAGTTAGTGATGTGAAGAATAAACCCCGTGCACGTCGCTAAAGAACAACTGAGAATATTGCTGCTGTAGCCCAAAGTTTTGAAGAAAACCCAGGTTTGTCGATTCCTCGTCGTTCTTTGGAATTGAATAATTAATTTAATATAATAATTGACTGGCACGACAGCCCGCTTACGCGAGACTAAGGCCTAGCTTCCCGCAACTACCCGTGTTGTGCGTGTGAATTTGCACGCGGGTGGAAGGGTCCTACAGTTTTTAATGCCGGTTCCGAACGGCAGGTTGGGAGCTTTTTCATAAGCAATTTTTACTCTCAGAGGTTTGCCATTTCCAGCTGAGAGGACAGCCACCGAAAGGGAAAACGAGTTTTCCCGTTATTTTTTTTAGGTGTTATTACAGGCAGTATTTGAACCTGAGGTTGCTGCCTGCGACTCGCGGTCCAACGCACTAACCAACTGAGCCACGGCGGCTGCCGTTTTTGAGCATTCCAAAAACGTCATTACACCATATATTGCACAAGGACTTGGGTCTTAAGGCTTATAAAGTTCAGTTAACACAAGAACTCAAGCCGGCCGATCATCAACAACGTCGTGTCTTTGCTGATTGGGTCCTTGAAATGCATGAAAATGATCCGGAATTCCATCGAAAAATCATCTTGACTGATGAGGCCCATTTCCACTTCGGTGGCTACGTCAACAAGCAAAATTGTCGCATCTGGGGCTCGGAAAACCCAAGAGTTATTGTTGAGAAGCCTCTCCATCCTCAACGTGTGACTGTTTGGTGCGGTTTATGGTCCGGCGGGGTCATTGGACCTTACTTTTTCGAAAATGAGGTTGGATCAACAGTTACGGTGAATGGATTGCGCTATCGAGAGATGATAAATGATTTTTTATGGTCGGAGTTGGATGGTATTGATCTGGACAACGTTTACTTTCAACAAGACGGCGCTACGTGCCACACAAGCAACGAAACCATTGCTCTTTTACGGGAAAAGTTTCCGGACCGTGTTATCACTGGAAGAGGTGATCACAATTGGCCACCGAGATCTTGTGATTTAACACCTTGCGACTTCTTCCTTTGGGGCCACGTGAAAGATAAGGTGTACGCCAACAGCCCAGCGTCGATTCAAGACCTCAAAGATAGAATTAGTGAGGCAATCGAGGACATAGGGCAGCCACTTTGCGATTTGGTTATGGAAAATTTCATGAAAAGGATATGGTCCTGTAAGCGTGGTCGTGGTGGCCATTTGGCTGATGTTGTTTTTCATTATTAACCCATTAAGCCCTGAGCGTTGCGTTTGTGCAACGTTTGGGAATTTCGCTATATTAAGTAATTCATAAAGACATAAGACTTGAAAATGGGTAGAATTGGATTAGAATTGATCGTTTTAGATTCTGCCATACTCAAATTTCAAAAATATTTAAATATTCATACGTTTTTTTCGATCCAAAGTCAAAGGTTTTTTTTGGGGAATTTTTTAAATTCAATCAAAAATACTTATTCTTCAAACCTATCAAAATCCCTTAGTGGGCTGCATTTTGCAATGCTAAACTATTTAAAAATAAGTTTTGAAATTTTTTTTTTTGATTTTTTAAACAAAAAATATGCTTTAAGTTTTGTGTTGCGCGAATGCAACGTTGGGCCTAAACACTGCCAATTTTCATACAACGCAACGCGTGAAAATGTCAAAATCCAAGCAGCTGATATTTTATTGGCACATTTTATTTTCCGCAAATGTTTGACTTTGTTTATTTGTGTAATGTTTGCGAAAAACATGACAAAAAAAAAACATGGTATGAGTTTTTTGCCTGATTTTTTTTCTTGATTAGGTCAATTAATAAGATTGTGTAAAATTTTATGGAAATCGCACAAGCCTTTCTGGGGTCAGGTTTTAATGGGTTAACGGCATACTTTCCTCTTTATTATGAAATAAACATCCGATCATTTATCTCAAAAAATTTAATTTTTCTTTGAATACCAAAATAACACCTCTTGCTGGAAAACCCTGTATGTAGTTGCCAAAATATGTTCTGTTGCCAGTGTTCCCAATACATCATACTTCGTTATCCAAAAATCTCCCAAAAATCCACCAAGGATCCGAAAAATCCTTTTACATAAAATATAAATCTCCTAAACTTTCTCCTGAACAATTCTTCCTCCTAAAAATTCTCCTGAAAAGCCAAGAATCTCCTAAATCTAGGAGTAAATTTCCTGATCTGGCAACACTGGCAACGTCAACGACACAACTGACGCATAAACTGTCGTCGAACTTGGCATTCCAGTGCAGTCAGTCAGTCGTGTAATTTGCAAAACTTAATAGTCGATAGTCGAGCGTTGACTTTACATAGAATGCGTAAGGGAGTCAAATTGAATTCATTGAGATCATTAACGATTTCTTTGCATTGCTTTTTGAAAGACTTAAAGTTTTGGTATTTGTTAAAGCTGAATTAAATGAAATGAAAGTAAAAATAATGTGGAAAAATTTGATTTCATATGGACTTTTCAGAAGGTTGTGAGTTAACCATAAAAAGAACATTTGGATCCCAAGCGAACCATAACGTCAAAGTAAAATTTTTTTTATTATTAATTCAGAATAAAATGGTAACGTTTTTTCATTGAAAATAAGCAACAAAACTGAGATCAGATAATCACAATTTCTTAGGGTCTCGAAATTCAATAAAGCGTTTGAAATTCAAAATGATTCAAGAATGATATATTGGTGGTTCTCACAACATATCTGGTTCGGCGTATCACAGCGACGACAGCGACGGTTGATCATCACAAAAGCACACATTAATTATATATAACAGTTGGGCTGAAAAGTTCGTATCGTTTCTATGAGATGGCACCATTGGAATAAAATCCGTATCATTTTTACGTAGTACCAATCTTCAGAAGAAACGTGTATAAACTCGACAGCTGTCTGATTATTAGTTTGTGAGATACAGCATTTTGAGTGAAGCAACTTTTGTTATTTTGAAAAAAAATGAATAAAAAGGAATTTCGTGTTTTAATGAAACACTATTTTTTGATGAAAAAAAGTGCTGCTGATACCAAAAAGTGGCTTGATGAGTGTTATCCGGACTCTGCGCCGGGCGAAGCAACCATTCGTAAGGGGTTTGCTAAATTCCGTACAGGCCATATGAGCACCGAAGACGATGAACGCAGTGGACGTCCAAAAGAGGCTGTTACGGACGAAAACATCAAAAAAATCCACAAAATGATTTTAGAAGATCGTAAATTGATTTGTATAGCTGACACTCTAAAGATTTCAAAGGAACGTGTTGGACATATCGTTCATGAATATTTGGGTATGCGAAAGCTATGCGCAAAGTGGGTGCCGCGCGAGCTCACAATCGACCAAAAACAAGAACGTGTCGTTGCTTCAGAGCAATGTTTGGAGCTGTTCAACCGCAATAGAAGCTAATTTTTGCGTCGATATGTGATAATCGATGAAACATGGATCCACCACCACACTCCGGAGTCCAGTCGGCAGTCATCTGAATGGTCTGCACGCGATGAACCGAATCCAAAGCGTGGAAAAACTCAACAGTCGGCCGGTAAGGTTATGGCGTCCGTATTTTGGGATGCACATGGAATAATTTTCATCGACTATCTTGGAAAGGGAAAACCCATCAACAGCGACTATTATATAGCGTTATTGGAGCGTTTGAAGGACGAAATCGCGAAAAAACGGCCCCATTTGAAGAAGAAGAAAGTTTCATCAAGTTTCATCAAGACAATGCGCCACAAATCGAGGAAAACGATGGTAAAATTGCATGAATTAAGCTTCGAATTGCTTCCGCATCCACCGTATTTTCCAGATTTGGCCCCCAGCGACTATTTCCTGTTCTCAGATCTCAAGAAAATGCTCGCTGGAGAGAAATTTAAAGCCGATGAGGAAGTAATCGCCGAAACAGAGATCTATTTTGAGGCTAAACACAAATCGTACTACAAAAATGGTATTGAAAAGTTGGAAGATCGCTATAATCGGTGTATCGCCCTGGTTACGTCCCCACCTACAGCGGTGACATCACACACCTCACCACCAACCAAACCACCTAGACTGCTGATACAGCAGGCGTAGCGGCGGCACAAGCCAGCAAGTGCAGTGCACTCCAACAACAACAACAACCAGCGACCAGCTAGCTGACGGGGCACAAACAATAATGAGGGCATCGGACGGATGTCACACCACCAACAAATGGGAACAGCAGACAGCCGATGTAGCAGAACACATAGAATAAGTCAGCTTAAGTAATTTTTGTAGAATGAACTATTTTAATTGCAGTAATATAAGTTACCTTTTAAGTTAATTCAATAAATAAAATCATTCTGATTTACTCTGTCAACCCAAGTACTTCAGTGTCTTTATTGCCATTACGGAATTTTCGGGAGAACTCTAGAAGGATAGTTGGATTGCTCTGGACCTTCGGTCTCTACACCTAAGTTCCACGCTGAAATATACTAAACTAAAGGTCGTTCCACACCTACCTCTAGTGCAGCTACGTTCTACGAATACCAGTACACTTATTTCCCTCGATGGCAACTATGTTGAATAATAACATAGAATTTTGCCAAAAAAATGTGTTTTTCTATAAAACGATACGAACTTTTCAGCCCAACTGTTACAGCTGTCAAGAAGGGCTCATGAAGTACTTTCCAGTTGCCAGATTGACACATTTATTAGTTAAAACCTCAAATTCCTGGCAATTAAGTTATTTGAAAACAAAGATTCTGGAAACACAGATTTCATGGACACTTCATTTAAAAAATTTATACCTTGTACCATCAACACGTTTGCTTGTTTCTAGTCTACTGGTACACAGTGTATTTTATTTCGACATGCCTGAAACTATGCTACGGAAATTTATAGCTGTTAGAGCTTTTCATAAAGTTGAGCGTACCATACGAAATATTATCGTAAAAGTTTGTTTGGCATCAATCATTATTTAGTTGGCTCGACATATAAGGGTGGGTTATAGGAATATTTAAGATATATTTGGATTTAGAAGAAACATATTCTGTTAAGAATTTGATCTTTAAGATTGGGTTTGTTATTAACAGATATTCTGATGAAATTCAGATGCTGACGAGGTCTGTAAAAAAAGGTCACTACAAATGTCTGCATTCGGTTTTCGATTTTTTCGTTATGTTGGTACACATGTTCCCAAGAAATCCTAACATTATTTGCAAATTTTGCATACTCGTATTTAGTTTGTTTTCGTGGCAACTTTTTGCTCCGTGCTTCAAATGTTTATTTCGACATTTGGCGACCCTAATTTAAGGATAGATAGATAGATTTAAAAAAAGGGATATTTGCACTAAAACCAGAGATGATCTATTGTCAAAAGTCTCCTCTGCTGTTCCGCCAATGCCAACGACAATCCATGTTTGCTCAAAAGTGTCATAACTGGCGATTAAACTTGGTTAAATGGAAGCAATCAGAAGCGACCGAAGATCGAAAAAGCGAAAAGCTTTGCTTTTCGATTGGTTCTTTTCTTCGATTACAATGCCGTGAGCCAGAAGGTCGTACGGTCCATATGGAATATAACCGAGAAGTTATGCGTTGTTTGCCCCAAGCAATACGAGGAAAACCGTATTCACCGGACGTGGGTACCTGAAACTTTTTCCTATTCCTAGAACTAAGGATACCGATGTTGGCAAAGAAGTCATACAAAAAAAACATATCACAAGAATTTCAGGAATTGGGAAAACGCGCTGGCACAATTATACCTGAGAGGGATTACTTTGAAGGGAACAAACGAGATATTGATGAATGAAAAGTAATTTTTTTTTAACATCGTTTGTGCTATATCTACTAAGAATTTCTCGGAGGCTGTACTTATGGACGTAGTATAAGTTCATGTAGTGTATGCAGTATGTAATATATCTTTTATAATAGTATAGGGAATACTTTAAACGAAAACACAAATTATACCATTGACTAAATTTTGTCTAATAAATTTTAAAGATTTTGAATAGTTTTGAAAGTAGTAACTACTACTTACTACTTTAGTATCAAATATTTTGTAACAAATGAGAAAATTAAAATTAAATTAAATTAAATTAAATATAAATAAATGAAATTAAAATTAAAATTAAGAATAAATAATAAAAAAAACGAAATTTACGAATAAATTAAATAATGGTATAAAATAATAAATCATAAAATATTAAATATGTTTATAATAAAATAAGAAATTTTTTAAATATGTACCTAAATATTAATAGTGTTATGAAAAGGTTAATCAAGACAAAAAAATTATTAAAAAAGAAATAAAAATAAAAATAATAATTCCTTGATAAAATGTTTTAAAATTTTGTTAGGAATAGGAATACTTTGGAAGAAAACAGACGAGACACAGGTTAAAAAAATAATTTAAAATTCCAAAAGTTTTACTAATACATAGATAGTTGAAATACTTATAATTTACTTTTACCCTTTAATTTTCTTATTTTAAAATTTAATTAATAATTTATTTTAATGATTAATTAATATTAAATTTTCTTTATAATTAGATAACTATTTAATAATTTTATAAATAATTAACTAATTATTGATATTTAATTATTTAATTTTTATTTAATTATTATTTATTTAGTAGTTGATTTATTTAATTACTGTATGTACTGCATGTACTTATTTATTTTTTTATTATAATTACTATATAATTATTCAATTTAATTATAATTTATTTAATATTTAATTTACTTATGCTTTACTGTATTAATAATTAGTTATTTTCTTAAATTTTTTAAAATAATTAATATTTTTCGTAAATAATTAATTAATAATTAATTTTCATTACAATTAAATAATTATTAAATAAAATTTTATCTATAATTACCTAATTTTTAATAATCTTATTTAATTTTTAATTAAGTTTAATTAAGAACTTTGAAATAGAAACAAATTTATATGTATGAATCTACAGACTGAGATCCAAAACATTTATGTTTTGCATACCTGACATATTTTGGTCCTCAAAGTTAAAAATAGAAAATTTAGTTAAGAGGAGACAATTTTCCTCTTTCATTTGATACCCATTTCTTCATCATTGCACAATCGCAAATATTTAAAAAAATATTTGAAATGTGTAGGTTAGGTTAGGTTAGGTTGAGGTGGCTGCCTCTGTATGAGACACACTTAGGCCTCTTAATGGGCCCGTTGTGATACCACAGATTTCACCCGTTTGAAATGCGTATGCAACACTGATTTTTCAACATGTGATACACCACACATTTCAAACGGATGGGGAAAGGTAGGGGAGCGATGGGCAGTTTTTCTTTCACACTTGGAGGTTTTGCCATTGCCTGCCAAGAGCGCACTTGTGCAATTCTTGTAATTCTCATTCCCTTCATGTGGATAGCGACAGAAGTAGATGAGTGTTTTTTCCAGCCCAAGCCAGGAATCGAACCCGGGGCGCTCGGTATGAGAAGCCAGGGCGCTACCCGCTGAGCTATCGAGGCCGAAATGTGTATGTCCTCACAATTTTAAAGTACTTTAAAAAGGTTTTTGGGTCAGAAAATGAAAAACTGACTATGCTTGGATATTATAAATGACCTCTAGTTTCACGTCTATATCAACATTTGGATGGGTCTCGGAAAAATTTAAAAATTTTTTCGCTCGGTGTAGTAATAAATGAAAAGTTGGTGTTTTCACTCCGTGCATCATAACTTTGTAATTTTTCTTTCAATTCTATTGATGTTAGGCTTAATATTTGCTCAAATAATATATCTTTCATCTTAGATTTTAAAACCAGAGGAGATCATTTATTTTATCTACAAGGTGCAACCCAAAGTAAACAGGACTTTTATAAAATAAAGAAAACGGATGATTATTTTTGTATAATTCTTTTTATTTATTCAAAATACTCTCCTTCTGCTTCGATACAACGTTTTGCACGGTCCAAAAGCATTTGGAATGAGTGTTTTAGGTCATCGGCCGGCATCGCCTTCAGAATGTTGGTACAAGCCTTTTGGATGTCCTCAACGTCCTTATAACGGTTTCCTTTCATCGGCAAATGCAACTGACCGAATAAGTAGAAGTCACAGGGAGCCATATCAGGCGAATACGGTGAATGATTGATGGTAAAAATGCGATTTTTGGTCAAATAATCGGTCGTAACTAGGGCTCTGTGAGCCGGTGCATTATCATGCAATAAACGCCAACTTCCTTCCTCGCGATATTCTGGCCGAATACGACGAATGCGATGCACCAAACGCTTCAAAACTTCAACATAAAACAAAGCGTTAATTGTTTTTCCCGGTGGAACAAACTCTCGATGAATTATTCCCTTTGAATCGTAGAAACAAATGAGATGAGTTTTGATTTTTGACTTCTCACGGCGGGTTTTTTTCGGATTTGGCTCATCTGGGTGCTTCCATTCGGCACTTTGACGCTTTGTTTCGGGATCATATTGAAAGCACCACGTTTCGTCACCGGTTACGATGTTGAACAAGAAATTTGGATCACGTCTGGCTTCCCGAACGATGTCTTTTGCGTGCTCAATTCTCTGCGCTTTTTGGTCGTCGGTTAAAGTGTGCGGAATGAAGCGAGAACACACTTTACGGAGACCCAAATGTTCGGTTAAAATGCGATCAATTGATGTTTTGGAGATGTTCAATTCCATTTCCATCAATTCCAATGATGATTTTGGCTGCATTTTGATAAAATCACGCACAGTTTTGATGGCATCGTCAGTAATCACAAATTTCGACTGGCCGACGTGTTCGTCGTCATTCAAGTCTTCACGACCATTCTTGAATCGATTCAACCACTCATTAACATGGCCACGGGATAAACAATCATCACCATAAACTTGCTTTAACAATTTAAACGTTTCGGTAAAAGTTTTACCAAGTTTAAAACAGAACTTAATATTAGCTCTTTGTTCGATCGACATTCTCGTACCAAAGTTAAAAACATACTGTCACATTGAGCGGGATATTTCGGCGTCTACTAGACCAAATGTCATGAAATTTAGACAGTATGTGAATGAAAGATGTACCTTTCCAACGCATGTCCTCACACATAGATGGCGCCACCAGAAACGTCCCTATTGCAAAAGTCCTGTTTACTTTGGGACGCACCTTGTATAAAAAAACGATTCGAAAATGTATAATTTTTGAAAATGGTCAACAAATTCAATTTTTTTCAAGTTTCATCGTCAATAACTTCCCCAAATCTCATCTGATTTGGACAATCGATATATCGTTGGAAAGGTTAGTTAATTGCCTTCTGAACGACGGCCCACTTGTGTTAGTCGGATGGTTGGTTTACGAGAGATGTGCTCATAACTGAAATAAGAGGGAAAAAACGAGTTTTTCGAAGATTTTTCGAAAACGCTTCTTAAGAAAATTTTTTGATTTTCAGTTTCGTGTTCAGCAGCCGAAGATTAGTCTAAAAAATACTTTTATTTTTAGGAGCATTTTTCGTGTCGAGTAGTGTAATCAGTTTTCCTTACAATTAAATAATTATTAAATAGTTTTATAAATAAACTAATTATTAATATTTCATTTTTATTCAATTATTATTTATTTACTAATTAATTTACTTATACTTTACTTTTAATTATTTATTTACTTATACTTTTATTAATAATAATTAATTTTTGTTAATTAATTGATAATCAGTTTTCTTTACAATTAATTAATTATTAAATAGTTTTATAAATAATTAACTAATTATTAATATTAAATTTTTATTTAATTATTATTTATTTACTAATTAATTTACGTATACTTTACTTCTACTAAGTTACTAACTTCAACTTTTAGTAACTTAACTTGCACAATTAATAATTCTTTTTAATAATTCATAATTAATTTTCTTTACAATTAATTAACTAGTAATTAATTTTATAAATAATTAACCAATTATTTATTTAACACATTTGAGATGCGTGTATTGGTTTACTGGGTTATGGCACATAGCTTTGATGTTACGCTGTTGTTGTTGCCGTTTCGACAGAATTTCATTATGTTAAGACAAATTTAATATTAGCGCTAAGATAAAAAAGACGCATGCATAAAAAAGACTGTCAGCGATGCTGCACAAACAATTTCGTTGTGTGTTGTTGTTGCAAAACACACATTGCTTGATTGTAAGAGTGTATTTGTGGTGTATTGGGAAGGAATATTGTTGTTGATGCGGGCTTTGTGCCACTGTTGCTGCGACATGGCGCATCATTGCTGAAAATTTCGATGTTGCTGCTTGTGCGGGGATGTGGTTGAGAGGTAAGGAGAGACAATTCAACCATGCTGGCGTATGATTGAAAGTTTTGTCGATGCTGCAAATATGCCTTTTGTGATTGAAATGAGTTCGTTGTTGCGTTGATTTGGTTGCCCACATTTTCACTGAGTGAACTGCAACGCACTCGTACGCATGAAAAAAGCTAGTTGGACTTATCTGCTGGGTTGAATTAATATCCTTCGTTGAGTGAAAGAAAATTGTGTGCGTTGTAGCAGAGTCAATTTAAAAATCGTAAAATAGTAACTGGCTTTGTTTCGGCATTGATTCAATGTATGTGTCTTTGATTGATCGATAGTTCCAAAAATGCCAAATAAATTTTCAGCCAGCCCGATGCGAGTGAAAGTTTTTTGTTAGTATTTTATGTGCAGATTTTTCATATATTTACGAGAATTTAAAAAATTGTTTGCATGTTGTACACATTGTTGTTTAATTGAAAATGAATTTCACGTATCCGAAAACAGATACTAGATACAAGTGAAGCTACAAAGGCACAGATGCGGAAGTAATCGCTGTTTGGGTTTATTTAAACTAAGATTTGAGGCTTAATTTATTGATAAACTGATTAATTGATAGATTATTTGATAAGATTAGATTAGATTAGATTAGATTAGATTAGATTAGATTAGATTAGATTAGATTAGATTAGATTAGATTAGATTAGATTAGATTAGATTAGATTAGATTAGATTAGATTAGATTAGATTAGATTAGATTAGATTAGATTAGATTAGATTAGATTAGATTAGATTAGATTAGATTAGATTAGATTAGATTAGATTAGATTAGATTAGATTAGATTAGATTAGATTAGATTAGATTAGATTAGATTAGATTAGATTAGATTAGATTAGATTAGATTAGATTAGATTAGATTAGATTAGATTAGATTAGATTAGATTAGATTAGATTAGATTAGATTAGATTAGATTAGATTAGATTAGATTAGATTAGATTAGATTAGATTAGATTAGATTAGATTAACTTAAATTAAATTAAATTAAATTACATTAAATTACATTAAATTAGATTAGATTAGATTAGATTAGATTAGATTAGATTAGATTAGATTAGATTAGATTAGATTAGATTAGATTAGATTAGATTAGATTAGATTAGATTAGATTAGATTAGATTAGATTAGATTAGATTAGATTAGATTAGATTAGATTAGATTAGATTAGATTAGATTAGATTAGATTAGATTAGATTAGATTAGATTAGATTAGATTAGATTAGATTAGATTAGATTAGATTAGATTAGATTAAATTAAATTATATTAATTAAATTCCATTAAATTAAATTAAATTACATTAAATTAGATTAAAGTATATTAGATTAGATTATTGACTCTGAAATCGATATGCTTGTAGATTCATTAGATATTAGTTTTTCTACAAATTAAATAGCATTTGGTTACTAAGTAATAGTAAAGATTCTGATTGCCTAATTATTGACTTTCTTTCCTTTTATTTGTCAACTATGGTTGGTTGTAAGCTTTTCTCATAATTATTACAAAACCTGAATGGAAGGATACAAGTTAAAGGACACTTCCGGGCATTTACGTTCCTCTCAAGCAAAAATATCCATAATAATGAATTTTAAATATCAACAAAACTTGTATACATACTTTTACTTCAAACGTAGTACGTTTCAGTGAAATACAAAACAAACGAAGAGAAGAAAGGAAAATGGGTTGTAGAAAGGTAAGAAACATAAGTTGCCAAAGTTTAGTTACTAAGAAACTCTTTGCTCGGAACCAATTGTACGCTGAATTTTTCCCAGCTAACGAGTTCAGTATTATTATTGAGTTAAGCCTTGTTGTTGTTAAGTTGTTGTTAAGCCTTAAAAAAAGTGAGCATGGAAGTTTTGGCTTGCTTAGCTGCTGTAATTTCTTTTTTCTTTACTTTGATGATTATTTATATTCCATTTCTTAAGTTTGCCGATGACTTCTGCTCTCTTTACATTGAATAAAATTTTCATTGTGAGAAGGTTTTCAGCTTGAAATTTTCTGTGAGCAACTTTAAACAAATCTGTTGTGTGTGTACTGTAAATAATTTCATGGAAATGCTTTAACAAACTTTAGTTTCATTTCTGCATTTAAAACATTCGAGAGTAGATTTTCGGTTAATTAAGCTAACAGTGAACGTTTTATGTTTTATTAAAAAATAAAAAATTAATTAGAGAAGTGTTTAGTTTAAGAGAGGAACTCTGCTAAATTTTTTGATGTTGAAGGCATTGAAATTTAAAAGAAACGATTTTGATTAAACATTAATCTGAAGCTGAAGATTTAAAGTAGTTTTTTAACTAATAGTTTTCTGCAACTTTTTAGAACTATTTAAAATTAAAGCAGCGATTTTCAGTCAGCATTTTTCTGCATAAAATTATAGCAGACGCTTTTCAGTCAACACAGAAACTGCTCCACAACATGTCAGTCGTTCTTTGCGTTGCGTTTTCCCTACGAAAGTCTGAAATTTATTGTAATTTTCTGACTACGGCTTTATTGGCCACTATTGGTGTTGTTTGTGGCTCTTGTTGCTCGAAGGAAATTACACAATATGCCAATATTTCCACTTCGGAGGTGTGGTCCGACAACGCACAGGCACAACTGTCGTTTTTGTTGTCATTGTGGTTGATGTTTTGTTGGCGTCGTAAAATCGATATTTTTATGAATGAACGGCGAATTTCAAGGGCGGATGTGTGTAAACAAAAACAAAAAAGAAAAAATATAACAAAACAAATACCAAAACCAAAACTCACCACAGCTGAGCGAAAGGAAGCAGCTGAGCTGAATTGAGTTGGGCCTGAAATTAAAAAAGTATCGCAGCCAAGTTTGTAAATATTTGAAAATATGAATGGCAAAGTCGAAGCGATAAACTGGCGACAACAGTGCAGAAAATTGCACGCAAAACATTAAAACTTAATTTCGGTACTATTCTTGGCACAAATGTGGCAAGTTGTTGACCGCAAGTAAACAAATTCAGGGGGAAAAAATAAAAGAAAAAAAACATTAAAAGAAAAATAACGAAAAAAGGTCATAAAAAGTGCGGTAAATTTTAAAACAAATTTGTACCGCTCACACACACACACACATGTCGAATATATATGCCGATGATTGTCTTGGGCGCATTGTTGTTATTGTGTTTTCTTAATGTTGTTTTTGTTGGTTGCTTACTGTCCGTTGACAAAGTTTGACTGTTTGCGCGCCATAAACGTTAACGCATTTCAAACAAATTGCTGAAATTTTCGTTGAAATTTGCTGCGCCTGTTGATATTTGCTTGGGCCGAAAGCTTCTTTCGGGCGCGCTGCGAATCGTTCGAAATCGGGGCTGTAAAAGCTTGACGCGTGTTAGATTTACCGGCGCACGGGGAATTCGGTGAGGCCGCCAATTGTGTGCAGCACTAAAAAAATATTTAAAAATATAAACAAAATGAAGATGAAGCCCCAAGGATGAAGTAAAAGTTGTTAGGTGCCGCCGCCACAGTTTATGCCAAAGTGTTGGTTTTAGGCATAATTTGTTGTTATTGCAATTGCTTTGTGCGTGTTTATATTTGTTTGAGAAATTGTGGCATATTGGTTGTGGCTGTTATTATTGTTGTTCCGCTGCGACATCATAAGCTTTTCACGCAGTCTAAACTTGGCTTAAAAACGGCGTGAGTAATGCTGACGCGAAGTTTGCAACAACTCAGCCGGAAAATGAAAAATATAAATTGCCGCGAGCGCTGGGAAAAAGCATCAAAAAACGCTAAAACGCCGCCGCAAGTGGTTGGAACGACACGCCGACACCGTAACCGCGCAACGACTTGAAGTGTACCGAGTTCTATTGTAACGCTGAGTATTTCGTTGGCTTCTAAACACAAGCCGTGTGCATTTTTGTACTTGTGTGTGTGTGTTTTTGTGTGTGTAACGTGTGAAGATTTTTTGTTTGTTTTTAATTAAAATTGAAACTGAAAATTGAAAGTATTTAATCAAGTGCCGAACAGTGCTAAAGTATAAGGCGTCATCATTGGTTCCTCAACCGAACACAGATTCATTCTTGGTTGCGACATGCTCGGAAGCGTTAAGATTTTACTGCCGTTGGTTAGTCATGAATTTCTCACTGAGTTTACTGAAAAGTGACGACATCAACTTGAAATTGTTGTGCATAATTTTTTCATATGGACTTTGTTTTTGGTTCTTTGCTGCAGTTTGCAATTTTGATTGCAACAACAATCACAACGGCTGAGGATAATGTGGCAACTAGAAGTGCAGATGCGGCAGTTAACACGGATTTAGCTACATCGGCAACATCGGCCAAATGTGAGTACAAGTTGAGAATGTTTACATATTTCGAGAAATAAGAGTTTACATGATATGTAGGAATGACTGTTGACTATTAAAAGGACTGCAAATATTTTTAAGTGGGAATTAATAGGAAAAGTAATGAGAGGATATTTAACATTGAGTAATGGATACAAATGTTCCTTTGGAATTTATAATTAAGTTAAAAGGAGACAATTTTCCTCTTTCATTTGATACCCACATCTTTATCATGGCACAACCGCAAATATTAAAAAATATTTGAAATGTGTATGTACTTAAAATTTTAAAGTCCTTTAAGAAGGTTTTTGGGTCAGAAAATGAAAAACTGATTACGCCAGAATACTATAAATGATCTCTAGTTTCACGTTTATATCAAAATTTGGATGGGTCTCGGCAAAAAAAAAAAGAAATTGTTTCGCACGGTGTAATAAATGTAAAGTTGGTGTTTTCACTCAGTGCATCATAACTTTGTAATTTTTCTTTCAATTATATTGATGTTAGGCTTAATATTTGCTCATATAGTATATCTTTTATCTTAGATTTTAAAACCAGAGGTGAAAATTTATTTTATCTAAAAAAAACACTCGAAAATTTATGATTTTTTAAATTGGTCGAAAAATTAACTTTTTTACAACTTTTACCGTCAGTAACTTACCCAAATCTCATCTGATTTGGACTATCTGTATATCGCTAGAAAGGCTAAGGTATGATCTTTTGATCGACGGACAGTTTGTGTTAGTCGAATGATTCGTTTACGAGATATGTGCTCATAACTGAAACAACAGTGAAAAAACTGGTTTTTCGAAAACGCTTCTTAAAAAAATTTTATGATTTTCAGTTTCGTGTTCAGCGGCCCAAAGTTAGTCTAGAAAATACTTTTGTTTTTAGGTCCACGCGATTGACCCATATTTTGTCGATTAGTGTTATAGATAGATCCTCGTATATGGATATATATATATTCGATCAGGTGTAGATATAAAAAGATATAGATGTATAAATCCCATCTGAATCTACAGGGAATCTAATAGACACCAGATAGATTAGGTTATAGAAGTTATGTGTACGGCATACACTTCCACTCGGAGACCCACTTGGGTCCATTGTGATTCCCTTCATTTTCAGGATCCAGTAATAATTTTTAATTAATTTCGGTATCTTTTTGGAGCAAGCAAAAATCCACTTCAGATAATATCGTATAGGACCGTTTTTGCGAAAAAGATTTGTTCTTAAATGATTTGTATTTCAAGTACATTCACTCAGTTTCTTCATACAAAGATAGGTTAGGAGAGATTGGTTGCCCCTGTTTGAGGCACATTTGTGCCTGCATGGCGTTTCTTATAATTCTCATCTACTTCTTGTGGATAGCGCTTTAAGTAGACAAGTGTTGAACCAGCTCGAACCAGAAATCGAACCCAGAGCTTCTGGTAGGAAAAGCCTCCATACAAACTTTTGACCAATTTTGACCTGTTTAGAGGTTGGTTTTTATAAAATACAAACTCTTAATTTGATTTTTAACATAAATTCTTTCATTTTTCATTTTTCAACATTTAGTTTTGAACAATTCACAGGTGTTGAAAGACATGCATGCTTGATTATTTCTGACTTGGAATAGTTTCCCCACATTTAAAATTGTCATATTGCTACATGCTTTTCTATACAAACTCTTAACTCATTTTCGACCTCATCAGAGTTTAACTTTAAACACAGATTCTTAAAAAACTTTCAACCAGACTTCAACCAGGGTTTAATTTTCGAAAACCTGAAAGACATGCCTTGATTTACTTTTGATTCGGAATTGCTTTGCCAAGTTTGAACTCAATGGGCACATTTAATTGGGCTTTTCATTCAAAATCTGAATCTATATTTCACCCTGTCAGATTTTGTTCTTAAAAAGACTATAAAATTCAAATTTGATTTTCGAAAAATTAAAACATTAGATGTATTGATTTATGTGTAATTTGAACAGCAAATAAATATTTGATTCCATTTTGATCCCATTAGACCCTTTTTAACAGTGACGAGTCTACTCGTATTGAACTGAAAACTGTCGTTTTTAAATTGCACAGTAGCAAGTTTTTCAAAAGTTATCTATTAGCCGTTGTTAACTTATTGGCAAACAAACACAAATGAATTGTCAAACAAGTTTTTGATAAACAAAACGAGAATTGTTTCCAATCAAAGTTCAAAACTTTGCTGTCGAGATTTGTAAGTAAACATTTCACTGAAAATTAAAAATTTTTTGACTACAAGAGTTAAGGGGGAAAGCCACTGTGACGGGTAAAAAAAAAAATTTTTTTTTTTTTGTTTTAAATCAAAGCTTATATATTCAAAAATATGTGTACAAAATTTCAAGTCATATGGTCCAGGACTCGATAGTTTAATATAGGTATGAAAATTTTAAAAGATACATGATTTCATTACGAGAGAAATGGACTCAAAACTTTAAACGCGTTTTTCTCGAAACGACTTTTTTTGAACTGGCGGCATCAATAACTCGAACAATTATGAACCGATTTCTAAATTTTTGTTTTTGTTTTGTTCGTCTTAGTAGTAGTTAAGGTTAAGCGTAGCCGATTTGGAAAATTTTGTTTTTTACTATTTTTTAAACTGTCTCAAAACCAAAAAAACAAGGTCGAAAACATGGAAATATTTTCAATCGGTCGCCATTTTGTGAAAAATCAAAATAAAAAAAAACGGCTACGTACAAAGATAGCTACATTCATACAGATTACAATAAAATTTTATTTTATTTTTCTGAGTACGGGTTTTTGAGAAATCGATGCCGCCATGGAGGGGGAATTTTTTTTTCAAGCGCTACGGGATCATCTCTATTGTTTAAACTATTTAATATTTTTTAATAAAAATTTGTGGAAATATTATTAGATGTCTGCTTAATAAAATAAAAAAAACCGATCCAAAAATTCCTATATTTACTCGGTCAAAAAAAATGTTTAAAATCACTAATTTTTTGACCCGTCACAGTGGCTTTCCCCCTTAACTCAAGTCTAAGTTAACTAAAGTTAAGTTAACTAAAGTTAAGTTAACTAAAGTTAAGTTAACTAAAGTTAAGTTAAGGGAGTGTTCCCGGGTAGAAGTTTGAAAAAATCGATTTTTTTTTTGGCGTTTTGTTGTACCTTATACTATATATAACGATGGTATCTATACTGTTTTTCAGAGTATTATACTGTTTTACAAGCTCAAAAACAGTATGCTGTTTTATTCCCCCAAAATACTGTATTTTAATGCTGAGAATTTTTTTCAATTTTTTGTCTTGAACGTTTCGAAATTCGAATTAAAATTTATTAATCGTAATGCAAAACATCAGAGAGGACAGTGGCAACACGCGGCGAATATAAGTACTTTTAACGGCGAAAACAACATGTCATATAGATTTGTCTCTTTCTTTCATTATCTGTTGCTGTCTTGTCATTATTCATTCTTGTACAGAACGTTTTACTTCGGCTTCGCTTTCCATTGTCAAATGTCGAAATCAAGGCCAAAAAACACATTCAATACAAAACTTCGTGAAAAGTATCCATTTCTCGAAAAAATAAAAAGTGAAAGTGATGTTTTGTGCAGAAAATGTGGACGTAAGTTTTCCATTGCGAATGGTGGTAATGCGGATATTGTTCAACATATAAAAACAAAAAAACATCAAGACGCTCAAAATGCCGCTTCTGCCAGTACATCTATAACATCACATTTTCAATCGGATTTGGATACACATTCAGCGGCAATGGAAGGAGTGTGGGCATATCATGTGATAAATTCGAATCACAGTTTCAAATCGTCGGATTGTGCGACATAAATATTTAAATCATGTTTTAAAATGAATAAATTTTCGTGTTCACGAAAGAAATGTCAAGCAATAGTTACCAATGTTTTTGCGCCGCACGCCCAACAATTGCTTGAACATGATTTAAAAGACTGTAATTATGTGTCAGTGTATACAGATGCATCGAATCATGGAAATATTAAACTTTTTCCCGTTATTGTTCGGTATTTCATTCCCACTGTCGGTGTACGTGTTAAAATTTTGAATTTAACCGATGAAGCTGGCGAAAATTCGCAAATAATATCCGATCTTATCGAGTCTGCCGCCAGTAAATACAAAATAAAGAATAAAATCGTCTGCTTCTGCGCCGATAATGCAAAAGTTAATTTTGGTGGGGAAACTCGTGGCGGCCAGAACAATGTTTTCTACCGATTGAAACAGTGGCTTCCTCATTTAATTGGTATCGGCTGTGTTGCCCACATTACTCACAATGCATTGAAATTTGCATGTGAAGAAATACCGTTTGACGTTGAGTGGGCCATTGTCAAAATATATTCCCATTTCTACCTTAACACTGTACGCGTGACTGCATTGAAATCATTTTGTGAAGAAGCAGAAGTGGAATACAACAAATTGCTCGGCTATTCAAAAACACGATTTTTGGCTCTCGGACCAGCTATCAAGCGTATAATGGAACAATATGATGCCCTTAAAATGTATTTCACAGGACTTGAAAGAGGAGAAAAAAAGTTGATCGAATTTTTCAATGAAGAATCATCGAAATTTTGGTTGATGTTTGTCCAAGAACAGGTAGCAATTCAATTTTTTTCACAATTCAATTTTTTCAAATGTTCTTCTTCTGTTTTATTAGGCCGAGTTATTCGCTAAATATGTGCTGAAAATTGAAGGTGATGATGTCACGGCAATCGCAGTTGCACACGGTTTAAATGAAATTGAAGAAACACTAAAAATGCGTCAAGAAGATGATTTTTTATCGCCAAATGCAGAGACAGAAAAGCAAAAACTTATCGACAATGGATACAATTGTAATGAGATGGCTGCTATACGCAACGAATTTTTCGGTAATTTCACCTTCTTTTGTTCAAATCATTAATATATTTAACTAATTCGAATTAATTTGAACTAATTTCGCAGCCGCTGCACTCTCTTACTTCAAAATATGGACAGCACAATTTGAGTCACTGAAACTCTTTGCGTGGGTGACATTGAAAGAAACTCCAAAATGGAATGATGTCGAAGCGGTCATGAACAAGTTGAACGAATTAAATTTGTATAAAGCCAATGAAAAAGCAGCAGATTTGCATACTCAATTCAGATATGTTAAAAACTTCTGTACGACCGACAAAATCACGCAATGGAGAGACGGCCATGTTTCGGATGTGAATCGCTGGGTGGAAATATTCAACCACCTCATTAAGGTCGAATGCGAATACAATGAGATGGCTACAATCGTCGAATATATTTTATGCTTGCCCGGAACCTCATCATCGGTCGAAAGAATTTTTTCTGCAGTGAACAAGACCTGGACGTCAGAAAAAACTCAATTACAAGTCGACACATTGAAGGCAATTTTGATCGTCAAATGCAATTTGAAATATCCGTGCGTTGATTTCTACAATTATCTTAAAACAAAGCCGGAATTACTCCGTCAAATTGCCTCAAAGGACAAATACGAAACAGCAGCCTCAGAAGAAGATATTGAAATCGAAAGCGATGATGATTAATTTGCATTTTTTGTTCATTTTCATTGAATAAAATTTATACTGTAAAACATACTTTTTTTTCAAATCGAAAATACTGTTTTTTCAAATTTTTACGTGAAATATACTGTTTTTTGTCCGAAAAAAGATACCATCGTTAACTATATACTATCACCCCCCAAAGACGTTTTTCAATCCGCAAACTCAGTACCCACTTTTTTGCATGTTAATTGAAGTAATCTCAGCTCTTTTTGCTCCGCTGATACATTGCGCATGATACTTTAAACGCGTTTTTCTCGAAACCACATTTTTTGTACTGGCCGATAACTTTTCTCAGCAACTATGAGAGGTATCGACTTGAAATTTTGGGAAAATGTTCTAGATAGTTTTCATTGGATGCTAAACCAAAGTTTTCATCAAAAAATTATTGTTAAATATATTTTCAAGCACTCTAAAGGTAAAAAAAGGTGGCAAAACTGGACAATTTTTTTTCATATGGCCGCCATTTTGTTTCTAATCAACATTTTGACTAAAACTGTGGTTTAGCATCCGCGGAATTTATTGCAGATTAATAATTGCATACCCATTTCTGTTTCACATTACTGGTTCCCGAAATTTCTTATCGGCCAGCAGTGAAAATCAGCGTGACAAGGTCACATTGACCACTGAAAATTTGTACTTAGAAAATAAAATTTTTTGACACAAATATGAGTTTCTGTTCTCCAAATAATAAGGAACAACAAGTAAAAAACCAGAATATTGCATGTTGCCTTGTAGCTCCAAAATAATTTTTTGAAAAACAGCCTAAAATCGGCATTCTAGACGGGAACACTCCCTTAACTAAGTCTAGAGTTAACTCAACACTGTGAAAACGGGCCTTGGAGTTTTTGTTTTTATATGTACGTATTAAAATAATTCTCATTTTGTGTACCTACTTTTACCAAATTTGAAATCAATAGGTTTAGTTCAAATTCATATTTTTTTACTGCTTCCCCGTACACAAACCTTAACGCATTTTTGAACCCGTCAGATTTTTATTTTCGAAAAACTGTGAAAAAAGTTTGGACTTATTTCGGATTTGAAGAATTTTCATCAAATTGGAAATCAAATTTACGTTTACTGCTTCCCTATACACAAACCTTAACGCATTCTTGAACCCATCAGATGTTTATTTTCGAAAAACTGTCAAATAAGTTTGGACTTATTTCCGATTTGAAGAATTTTCATAAAATTGGAAATCAAAAGACTGCTCCCTTTTACGTTTACTGCTTCCCTATACACAAACCTTAACGCATTTTTGAACCCGTCAGATGTTTATTTTCGAAAAACTGTTAAAAAAGTTTGGACTTATTTCCGATTTGAAGAATTTTCATCAAATTGGAAATCAAAAGACTGCTCCCTTTTACATTTACTGCTTCCCTATACACAAACCTTAACGCATTCTTGAACCCATCAGATGATTATTTTCGAAAAACAGTGAAAAAAGTTTGGACTTATTTCCGATTTGAAGAATTTTCATCAAATTGGAAATCAAAAGACTGCTCCCTTTTACAGCTTCCCTATACACAAACCTTAACGCATTCTTGAACCCATCAGATGTTTATTTTCGATAAACTGTGATAAAAGTTTGGACTTATTTCCGATTTGAAGAATTTTCATCAAATTGGAAATCAATAGACTTTCTTAATAATGTATCTCTTTATCATTCCTTAACCCATTTGGGACCATTTTAATTTATGAATTTTAAAGAAACCCTACTTGGTGAATATGCATTTTATAAAATGAAACTATTGTTTAGATTTGTTGTTTTCGTTTTGAGTTTAGCAATGATGAATCAGTTGGCCGTTCAGTCAGTGAGTCATGTTCTGATTTACTTATGCATTAAATATATCTATTACATACACAAATTAGACAAATAATTTTCTCTTATATAAGTAGTAATAATTTTGAGAATTTCGTTATGGTTTAACACAGAAAATGAAGTAGTAAAATATTTAAAATAGTTTAATATTGAAAATAATATTTAAAATGTAGTAGAACAGTCATGTCTGGATATAGTGAACTAATTATTGCAAGGCCTGTTCACAGTATTGAGGTTGTTCACTATATCAAGGTTAAAATTTTTGTTCAAAAACTCGTTTTATTTGCTCAAAATACATTTTTTTTTTTTGAAATTGCTTTCAAAATGTTGTTCAATATTCAGAGGCTCCATGCCAAATTAGGTGTTCACTATGTCGAGGTGTTCACTATATAGGTTCACTATACCCAGACACGACTGTATATTTAAAATAGCTCTATGATACTTTCAGAGTTTTCTTGCGTCTATTTTCAACTCCAACGAAAGGTTTAGCAAAACACATATTCGGTGAATGATAGCTATTTCAGTGGGTTGAACGTTTCATGACTCCACTAATGACTTATGTGTGGCCTTTTGCGGTCAACTAGTTACATCTTCAAACCTAAAAACACATAAAAACAATTATAAATTTTATTTCTGAAGTCTGCGCACAAGTCACAACCAAAAAATATAAAATAAAATATTAAAATATTCCATAAACTTTAACGCCCTCGCTCAGTGTCATCGAAACTCTAACTTTTTGAATTTGCTTCCGCAATTCACTAATCACACTTGAAGTGTGATAGTTATATGATACTTAAAGTTTAAATTTTATAACTAATAAACCATTTGAGCATTTTTTCTTAATATTTTTGTTAATACTTATTTTTTCTCTTAATACTTATTTATATTTTGTATGTGTTTCATTTGTTTATTCCATGCGAAAGTATTCAACTTGGGCAGCCTGTTTGGTCAGACTCCCAGCTATGGTTATGGCTATGGCAGCGGCTCCTATCCGAACAGGGGTCGGCCCAGTACCTACAATCCGTACAACACTGGCAGCTACTACCCGAGCACGGGCAGCTCTTATCCGGGCACATCGACCGGCTGGACGGGCTATAACTATCCCACAAGCGGGGGCTACTATCCCGGCAGCACTGGCAGCGGCTACTATCCCGGCAGCACCGGCAGCGGCTACTATCCCGGCAGCACCGGCAACGGCTACTATCCCACCACCAATACGGGCACCAACATTCTGGGCGGCACTGGCGGCTACGGCGGATATGGCAGCACAGGCGGCTACGGCGGATATGGCAGCACTGGCGGCTACGGCGGATATGGCAGCACTGGCGGCTACGGCGGCTATGGTGGCTACGGAGGTAATGGTGGTTTGCGTCAGTACTACGGCTATTGGAGTCCCGACTATGCGGGTCAGCGCTATCGTGGCTACGGCTACTTTGCTGGCACCGATCGCTATGGGCTGCCGCGTGAGGGCGACGCCCGTGGCTGGTCGGGCGGCTATCGTGAGCGCGATCGTGCCTATGGCTCGTACCGTGGCTACGATTGATAGACTATGGTCTTTTTCCCCTCACCCGCTGGGATCTTGAAGTGTTCTATGTGAAAATGTGGCTTTTGTTTTTGTTGTTGCGTCTGCAATTTGTTTTTTGTCGCTAACAAAACAATAAAATTGTGCCTCAGGTATATTTTATTTGTGTGCTTTGGAAATATGCATTTATTATTGTTGTTGTAATGGCAGTGCGTGTGAGTGTCAATGTGTGCTGTGGCAGGTTTATGGTGGCTTTGTTTATTGTGATTTGTTTTGTTGTCGTTATTATTATTTGTTGTTATTATTATTTGTTGTTGTTGTTGTTGCTGTTGGTGTGACTAAGAATATTTTCTTCTATGACATCAGAATGCGACTGACTGTTGACGGCTGTTGCATGCCTAATTGAACGCTAATTGTGGTGTCAAAGCGAGGTGAAGTAATTTGACAGTAAATTTGATAAGTAAATTAGTCAAATTAAAATGGTAAACATTGAATATTTAGTAATTTAGAATTATGAGTCGTTATGAAAGAAATTTAAGAAAAATTATGCTAAATAACTGTTGAAGGTCAGGTTAAGTGAATTAATCAATTACTTTAAGCGGTGGAACATGTAAAAGAAAATTGCCCATTTACAATAACAACGAACAGGTGTGGACCAAAGCGTTCTATGAGTAAGTGAAGTAAAAAAACAATTATTTGATATGAGTAAATATTTGGTAATGCCTAATATCTATACTTTTTCTTTGACTTTGGTAAAGATATGTAAACAAAGAAGATGGTAGAAAAAACATAGAAAAGCTTTATGTTGAGAAGTCTACAAGTTTTGGTAGGACTTGAGACAGTTTTGGAAAAAATCCATTGAATCAGAAGAGGAGCATTAAAGTGTAGAAGACATGGACATAATTTTAAATCAGTTGCGATGGTCCTGTTTCAGGTCAGCTTTACTGAATGTCTGCGCTTTCAATGTCTTGGGGGCCCATATGCCTTTGTATCCAAACCAGAACAATCCGATCTGTTATTGAATTCTTTGTGGTCAAAGAGGATTTTTGACGATAAAACAGTAGACATCCTAAACTTTTAATAGTGATAGCTCTCTTATACATTATTGCATGGCTTTTTGAAAGAAAATCTTCCGTGACTTTGACTATTTTATAAATTAAATTAAACTAAAATTAAAATTAAAAGAAAATTAAATTTAAAAAAAATATTATAAGATTCATTCATTCACTTTCATTTCATTCATTCATTTCATTCATTCATTCATTCATCACACCTATTTTATAACATAACTCTATGTGGGCATTTAAAGAATATTAGATTGCCCGGCTATGCCAGTGTTAAACATGGCCAATGCAACCCTGTGTGTGCCATAAGCACATACAAGGCCATAAAAGAAGCATGTGACAAATCAAAGTCTTTCATACTTTTCGGTTTTGGTTAGGTTTACTGTAGTGTCCGACCGAAACATCTTATTTGGTCCGAAACCGAAACTGAATTTCGGTTTTTTTTTAATATTCGGCCGAAACCGAAACATTTTAGTTGAAATAAAAGTCACCATATCAAGCATTTTGTTCAACAAACGAATTTAATGTGAAATAAATGAATGAATGTGAATGAATGAAAGTAAATGAAGAACAAACAAACATAACATAAATATATCAATACTTATTAATAAAAACAATTTATCCATTTTTTTAAAAACATAAACATGAAAAAATCACCCTTTCGTACCTTACTCGCTAATATTAAAAATTAAATAATTTAATATTATATGCTAAAAAAAAAGTTTACATTGGTGACATTTAAATTACTCCTCCTTTCACTATATACAGTCGTGTCTGGATATAGTGAACTAATTATTGCAAGGCCTGTTCACAGTATTGAGGTTTTTACTATATCAAGGTTAACATTTTTGTTCAAAAACTCGTTTTATTTGCTCAAAATACACTTTTTGTTTTTTGTTTGAAACATTTTTTCTTTATTTAGAGGCTCCATGTCAAAATTTGGGTGTTCACTATATCGAGGTGTTCACTATATAGGGTGTTCACTATACCCAGACACGACTGTACATATCTGCTACACAATAAAATGTAAAAAATTATTCTAGAAAGTTTCGGTTTCGGGCATTTTTTGGCCCAAACTGAAACCGAAACCAGTTATTTGGGCCGAAACTAGCTAGAATAAAGTTATAATAACGTTGCGACTGACTTTAAAACTTGGGCAAATAAACTACTGAACTCTTTGTTTAGGAAGAGGCAGCCACTTAAACTTAAACTTACTTAACTCAACGTTTTTTTCAGAATATTTTAGCGCTGTATTTTACTGTTTAAAAAGACGCTTTTACTTGGAAGAATATGGTTAAAAGAAACAGTGTTACCAACTAACAATTTTTGTACAAGTGCTACAATCAACTATAGCTTTGACAGTGCCTTTTACAGTGGTTTGAACAGTGGTTTGAACAGTGGCTTTAATAGTGGCTTAGCAGTTGCTTCGATAGTGGCGTTTACAGTGTCTTAAACAGAGGCTTTAACGGTAGCTTTAACAGTGGCTTCTACAATGGCTTTAGCTTTAATAGTGGTTTTTACAGTGCCTTCAACAGAGGCCTTGACGGTAGCTTTAACAGTGGCTTTAACAATAACTTTAATGGCAGCTTTAGCACAGACTTCAATGGTAGCTATAAAAGTGGCTTTAACAGTGCCTTTAACAGAGGCTTTAATGGTAGCTTTAAAAGTAGCTTTGAGAATAAATTTAATGGTAGCTTTAACAGTGGCTTTAATAGTAGCTTTAATAATAGCTTTAATGGTAGCTTTAACAGTGGCTTTAACAATAACTTTAATGGCAGCTTTAACAGTGGCTTTAACAGAGGTTTCAATGGTAGCTTTAACAGTGCCTTTTACAGAGGCTTTAATTGTAGCTTTAACAGTGGCTTTAACAAGAAATTTAATGGTAGCTTAGCTTTAACAGTGGCTTTAATAGTAGCTTTAAAAGCTACTGTTAAACGTTTCTTTAATAATATTCAATTTCTACTCGACAGCATTGCATGCGCAAAAGCTGAAACAATTACCAAAATGTAAATGTAATAATTGCAAATAATTTGCACTGAATGCCGCTTAGCCGTCTTTGCAGCGCTTAATGTCAACACTAAAAACAGACAAGAAACAAAAACATATGCTGATGAGTTCTATTTTTAGGTAACTATCCGTTCAAGTCGCTTTTCACTGGATACAAATATTAATGCCACAGCGAGTCGAGAGCTGACAACGTAATTAACATATACGCACCTACACACACACACATACATACATCCGCCCAGAGCTGTAATTGAGCGACTTCGTCGGCGCAGAGCAACGCCGAGAGTAGCTGCCAGCAGCAATTGTTTTCATAATCCTGCTGTCAGCACTCAACCTCAACGTTATCGTTGCGCCCGCCGGCGCTTGCCGTCATCGTCATCGTTGCTGTTGCTGCCGACGCCGATGCTTTTCACTCAGTCATTCATCATCAACTGGTTTATGCTAATTTGGCATCAAATTTTGATGTGTTCGATAGCTTTTCTGCGTGCTGGCTTCCAGTTAACGTTTGTTCCTTGTCGCTTTGTATTCATGAAAATGCTGTAAATACATACACACATACATATATTCACATAGCTGTATGCATTACCAAAGCACGCGTCTTTCATTCAATCAACGCTTCAACTCATCAATCACTCCAAGCGGCATTTTATTTGCTGCTGACGGGTATCATTTAAGCAGTAGCCGACAATTGCTCGCTGCCTATCGCTGCCGCTGCTGCTGCTGCTGTTGCTGTCAGTGTCGCTGTCTGTCACTGTCATGCCGCCAAGTATACGTGCCATCGCTACTGTCAATATAACGCACAATTTACATCTTTTTCATTTTCCTGCTTTTCCACTTTTGTTTTTTTTTTGGTGGGCGCTCTTATGTTGTAAGAAAAAAAAAACAAAAATTGTGTTTTCCTAACCAACATTTGAAGAGCATTTGGTGTGGCGCAGAGTTTGCTGAGCGTGACAGTGGTAGTGGCAATAATAAAATAGCAAAATCATTACCCACGCTGTCCCGGACAAACAGGACTTGGAGCAATAGAAAACACATACATACGCAAGCATAGATAAACAGTTGCACACACACACAAAACACATATTCTGTTAACCTTAAGGAGGCCCCCATAGTGTGAGGCTATGAATTGCGATACATACATACACATAAAAATAACTACTTGGGCACATCCACACACACACACACAAATATTTTCATAGGAAAAAACCTCGAATCGTGTTCGTTCAATTGTCGTTCATATGATTTTTACTGTCCAGTATCTATGATTATTTGCAAATAATGAAAATTCTGTTTGTGTTCTTTGTATTCTTTGCATTTTTATTCGCTTATTCGCACATATTACGCATAACTAAAGCATTGCGGGGACGGAAGCTGCCCATGGAAATTGGAAGCTGCCCATGGAAATTGAATGTTAACCACAACTTAAGCCACACGACAAATAATAATCCAATTGATTGAGCTGATAAATGTGATTGAATTGCATTACCTACTGCAGCGTATTGCGTATTTGTAGGCGTGATTTAATTAGTAAATTGTGCACTTGATAGCATTTCGAGCGGATTTAATAGCTACTATCAAATGAATCAAAGTCCAAACTTGCGAGTACGTCGGATGTGGTCATAATGCTTTGTGGTAAGTCAAGGCATTGTTTCGTCAATTGGAGAGAAGATTAAGTATCAACTAATTCGGTAATTGGTTTATTTGTGTATATTCGAAATATAGCTTAATTGTTTAATTGATGCTGATCCGAAATGAATGGTTCGCAAACTCGCTAAGCTAATGGTTGGCGTGCAGAATAAACCATTTGCGCGCTTCTTTTCGAAGTTCCGTAGATAGATAGATAGATAGATAGATAGATAGATAGATAGATAGATAGATAGATAGATAGATAGATAGATAGATAGATAGATAGATAGATAGATAGATAGATAGATAGATAGATAGATAGATAGATAGATAGATAGATAGATAGATAGATAGATAGATAGATAGATAGATAGATAGATAGATAGATAGATAGATAGATAGATAGATAGATAGATAGATAGATAGATAGATAGATAGATAGATAGATAGATAGATAGATAGATAGATAGATAGATAGATAGATAGATAGATAGATAGATAGATAGATAGATAGATAGATAGATAGATAGATAGATAGATAGATAGATAGATAGATAGATAGATAGATAGATAGATAGATAGATAGATAGATAGATAGATAGATAGATAGATAGATAGATAGATAGATAGATAGATAGATAGATAGATAGATAGATAGATAGATAGATAGATAGATAGATAGATAGATAGATAGATAGATAGATAGATAGATAGATAGATAGATAGATAGATAGATAGATAGATAGATAGATAGATAGATAGATAGATAGATAGATAGATAGATAGATAGATAGATAGATAGATAGATAGATAGATAGATAGATAGATAGATAGATAGATAGATAGATAGATAGATAGATAGATAGATAGATAGATAGATAGATAGATAGATAGATAGATAGATAGATAGATAGATAGATAGATAGATAGATAGATAGATAGATAGATAGATAGATAGATAGATAGATAGATAGATAGATAGATAGATAGATAGATAGATAGATAGATAGATAGATAGATAGATAGATAGATAGATAGATAGATAGATAGATAGATAGATAGATAGATAGATAGATAGATAGATAGATAGATAGATAGATAGATAGATAGATAGATAGATAGATAGATAGATAGATAGATAGATAGATAGATAGATAGATAGATAGATAGATAGATAGATAGATAGATAGATAGATAGATAGATAGATAGATAGATAGATAGATAGATAGATAGATAGATAGATAGATAGATAGATAGATAGATAGATAGATAGATAGATAGATAGATAGATAGATAGATAGATAGATAGATAGATAGATAGATAGATAGATAGATAGATAGATAGATAGATAGATAGATAGATAGATAGATAGATAGATAGATAGATAGATAGATAGATAGATAGATAGATAGATAGATAGATAGATAGATAGATAGATAGATAGATAGATAGATAGATAGATAGATAGATAGATAGATAGATAGATAGATAGATAGATAGATAGATAGATAGATAGATAGATAGATAGATAGATAGATAGATAGATAGATAGATAGATAGATAGATAGATAGATAGATAGATAGATAGATAGATAGATAGATAGATAGATAGATAGATAGATAGATAGATAGATAGATAGATAGATAGATAGATAGATAGATAGATAGATAGATAGATAGATAGATAGATAGATAGATAGATAGATAGATAGATAGATAGATAGATAGATAGATAGATAGATAGATAGATAGATAGATAGATAGATAGATAGATAGATAGATAGATAGATAGATAGATAGATAGATAGATAGATAGATAGATAGATAGATAGATAGATAGATAGATAGATAGATAGATAGATAGATAGATAGATAGATAGATAGATAGATAGATAGATAGATAGATAGATAGATAGATAGATAGATAGATAGATAGATAGATAGATAGATAGATAGATAGATAGATAGATAGATAGATAGATAGATAGATAGATAGATAGATAGATAGATAGATAGATAGATAGATAGATAGATAGATAGATAGATAGATAGATAGATAGATAGATAGATAGATAGATAGATAGATAGATAGATAGATAGATAGATAGATAGATAGATAGATAGATAGATAGATAGATAGATAGATAGATAGATAGATAGATAGATAGATAGATAGATAGATAGATAGATAGATAGATAGATAGATAGATAGATAGATAGATAGATAGATAGATAGATAGATAGATAGATAGATAGATAGATAGATAGATAGATAGATAGATAGATAGATAGATAGATAGATAGATAGATAAATAGATAGATAGATAGATAGATAGATAGATAGATAGATAAATAGATAGATAGATAGATAGATAGATAGATAGATAGATAGATAGATAGATAGATAGATAGATAGATAGATAGATAGATAGATAGATAGATAGATAGATAGATAGATAGATAGATAGATTGATAAATTGATAGATTTTTTTTTCCTTTGGCCGTTTAGTTCGAATGACATTTAAGGCAAACAAAAATGCTAAAAAATTCTGCTTTTTTATTGTGCCATGTTTCACTGTTGTGATTTTAAATAAAAAAGGTAATTCTCAATTGCAACGTTGTAAAATTTAATTTAAATATTTTCCAGGTCATATTAATGGGTAACAACTCACAATTCAGAGTTGCTGTATTTGTTTTGTTTCCAGCGAAATTTTGTTTAGCGAAATTTTGTTTGGCAAAATATTTTCCCTCAAATTGCAAAAGTTGTTTTATTTATGAATATTTTTTTTGCCAAAAACAACATTAACAAACCAAAATGGGACGGTTTTCATTTGCCACGAATAAAATATTGGAATGATTTGGTGTGCTACGCTGACAGCAAATGAAAATATTGAAACTAGAAAAAAATGTACTCAGTGCTGTGTGTCGGCTGGAGCTAAAATTTTACAATTAAAATTTACACGCACGTGTAAATGTAGAAATTAAATTCTTTCTATCGAGGGGATAATTGCGAAAAAGTTTGGGAAATGTATTTTATACTGAAGCTTCGAATGTTGTTAAAAAAATTAAATTTTCATAATAAAGTTAAAAGTGGCGTAAACCACTTGGGCCAAAAGGGCCCATTGTGATACCATAAATAATCGATCTTAAGTTCGTTCACTCATTGAACAAGTTTGAGCTGCTTACGAAGACGAGTAGACTGTGAATAGTCCTGTCGACTAGACTTCCTTGATTGACCAAGATTCTATTGCCCAGGTGACTTTTCCTTCTTATGTGCGTTGTTTTCCTTAACCTCTTTCATACAGCTTTGACAGAAATCATTAGACAGCGGACCCAATATTCTGACGTGGGTGCGAATTGTACACTGTGAGCTGCCAGAACAGCAGCTCACAGCAGCTCAGCTCTGTTCCCTCCTAAATTGAAGAAGTTCTCTAGAAGGACACAAGAGATGGTTGGCATAATTTTGGGCGCAGTAAATCCTGTTTTGCTTTCATTTGGGGTTAGTTTCTTGTATGGAGCTTTTATGAGTACAAAGCTTACAGGTTGAACGAGAGACACGAGAGAGATACCAAGCGTTGTCAGGTCTCGACGTTACTGCTCCGAGCAATCTGCTCTACAGTCCCCTGGAATGACTCTATGTCCCGAAACCAAGCAAAAAGATAATAAACGACCAAAGTATTCATTCCCATTGTTTGCCTCAAAGTGGCACTTAAGTGATTGCTTGGTATCGCTGTCGAGCTTAAATGTTTTAAATTTGTGCAGTTTGTATAATTAGCCCAAAAGTATGCAATTTACAAATGCGACTAGGAAAGCGTAGTATGGCTTTAAGTGACCATAAATAGAGCATATTTTTGGGCTGAACTACAATATTTCAGCTAATTTCATGCGGTAAAGTGAAATTAATGCACTGATAAATTTGCGTGATGTATGTAGGTAAGTAGGAAAAGCTGACTGACTGAATGGACAACTTTATTGGCAGTTTGCAATTGTATTGAACAATTAAATAACTATATTAAAATTTATATATTAAATTTCAAATAAATGCTAAATGGAGGCAACTGTGTATTCAATTCGATATATTAAAAATGAAACATCATTACTCATTATCCTCAACCTTTTTCGATTACGATTGGAGTTATTGCATTTGGTGTATGCAACTAAATATCAAAATATCAACCAACTAATGCTAATTATCTGTTATTGAAATATCAAACAAATTAATATTGATTTTGTTGAATGATATATGAAAAATTCATTTTAATTAAACCTAACAATAAAACATGCTTACAAGCCATTAATTATGTAACGTAGTATTTATTTGTATTTTTTTTTAGTTGTTTTTACATATTAGATGTGAAATTGATACATTTTCGCTTTACGCCACAATACATATTTATCAAATATTTGTGGAATTTTCCAATAATAATCTGCTTGCTAATAGATACATTTGTGCACTTTTAAGTTGAGCGTAAATTAAAGCTTAGCAAATAAACGCAAACCCATGCATAGTTGTTGGTCAAATGTTGATAACATTTTCATTACTAATGGATTTGTATGAGAATTGAAAAACGTTACCAATGCGCTTGGGACGAAATCATGATTAGCTACGGTTGGAATTTAAAGTATGAAATGAAGCTCAACAAAAAAACGAATTAAATTAAACCATTATGAAATATGGACAGGACATTATATTGTGAAAACAAAATTATTGTACAAATAAAAAATTAATTTTTAGATGAAAAAAATTCGACTCAATATTAAAACTTATCTTTCAAGCAAAACTAATTGACAAACTAATTGAAAGCTATTGATAGCTTCGATGATGGTCTGAAAAGTTTTTGACCTAAACATGAAAATATAAACACTCGTCAACAAAAGGTAGGGAATTTCTGTTCTACCCTCTCCTCACCACTTTGTCAATGATTTGTGCCAATCTATATTAGTGTTTTATTGAAAATTAGTGATACAAGTGATTAAAGACAAGTTTGACGCTGTGTACAGGCACTTTGAGTCATTATTTTTCATCGCGAAATTTTGGGCAGCTGAAAATAAATGTGGCCGTATCAACTTGGGAAACGTTCATCGCACGGCACGTACAAAAATTGCAGCCACTGACAATAGCATTGCCCAAGTTTACCAAATATTGCTAGCCAGCTGTCGCATTTGGGTGAAAGAGATAGCAGAGGCTAGAATCCAAAGAATGTGTTTGTCACATATTCGATCAAGATGTGAGTAGGCATAAGAAGATTGTTCGCGTATTGGGTGTTGCGTTTGCTCACGTTGCACAGTGATTCGACTCCATACAACTGCGGGACAAAATTAGAAGAGTGGTCTGTTCTTCATAAAATTTTGGTATACTAGTTAATCCTCGTCTGCTGAATTGAAATCTCCATTTTGTTTTTCTTAAACTTTTGTAGTTTGGCAATTTCTTTAAATTTGAAAATTTCGTCTTTTTTGGAAAGCTATAGCACCAAGTGAGTTGGCTAGATTTTTCAGATTTTACATTTAATCGGTAACGTCAACATTGATTATTGCAAAGAGTAACAGAAATTGTCTTAGGACCATTTAGTTTTGTAATAAAAACGATAATAATAAATGTATGTTTTGCATTTTTGCAGATTTTATGATTTTTCGTGCTGATTGCATACTTTTAGGAATGAATAAAATAAATGTTGTCGAAAAATAGGTGTTAAGACCACTTTTCAAATTGAATTATTTTCTGAGATCGGAAGATATTGGAGGATGTAATTACATTATTGGACAAAGAAAGAATGCTTCTTTAAATAAAAAAAATTAGGAACATATGTTACATTCACATACTTTTTAGATATTTTCCTCCAAGTTTTGCCAATTTTTAGATTTTTATTTTAGAAAAATTTTTTAAATTAAAAGTGAAGTAAAAGCCTCAGCTTTACAAACTTTGAGAAAACATGAAAAGCAAAAATGTACAAATCATTTCTTAATCCATATTGAGAGTTTTAGCAACTTTTTGGTAACTATGTATTTTCAAAATTTTGTTTTACTCAATAGACTAAAAAACAGAAAATATGTGTACATTTTTTTTGTGAAAAAAGTTTCAAGGTTAAGCCGCTTTTGCACACACACTAATTCATTTTTTGCACAGATTTTTTTTGGGTTTTCTTAGTTGGAGTTTTACCTTTTAAATGACATAAAAATCGTTAAATTCTGAGACTATAAATTTTTTGAATTTTGTCTATGGAATGAATCACTGTGCGTTGGACCAAAAAAGTGTTTGAAAGAACGGTTCCACGGCTCACTTGGGACAAGTTAAAGAGATGGAAATTACAAGAATAATAAGTAGAAAAATACAAATAAATTTTAGGCAAAAATTTCTTCCTTCTTTATTAGGTCGGAAACATTTTCGAAACGTGTGCAAAGTGTGAGGAATAGAAATGCCAAGGTATCTTATAAGTTCCACTTGGTTCGTCTTTTGTCATCTGAAGCACTGAACTAGTCGAAATGGGAGCTACTTGCATTGATAGGCTGACAGAGAAATCTTTCCAAAGTGTGAGGAATAGAAACGCTAAAGAATGCTGGAAGTCTTCTGTACTCTTCGGTACGTCTTCTGTTATCTCAAGCACTGAACTAATAGAAATGGGAGCTACTTGCATTGATAGGCTCACAGAAAAATGTCTACAAAGTGTGAGGAATAGAAATGCTAAAGAAACCTGAAAGTCTTCTGTACTCTTCGGTACGTCTTCTGTCATCTCAAGCACTGAACTAGTAGAACTGGAAGCTACTTGCATTGATAGGCTGACAGAGGCATTCCAAGCTTTAGCTGTGAGCTTTTGACAAATCTCAGATTACTGATACGTATTTTGCTTTCCATTAATAGAACTTATCTAATTGAATAAGTCATGTCAACTATAGATCACAATTAAGTTTATTGAAATCTAGTTTAGTTTATTAAATTTATTATATTAAGTTAATTAGTTTATTAAATTACTTAGAAATTAGAAATTAGTTAGTTAATGTCCTGAATAGTTCTAAGTTAAGCACCACTTCTGTCCAAGTGTCTGTTCGTTGTCGTCGTCAGTTGAGTCAAACTTCAGCCTAACTTTTTCTCTGAATTGCTTTGCGTATGTTAAGTTTGCATTCGATTAAGCAGCACCGTCAAATAAATAAATGAAATTATTGGCCTTTGTCGGCTTCATTGCGGGTGCGAGTCTTATCTTTGCTGGGTATCAGTGCAACGCCGCCTTTATCTATGCAACTCGCCTCTGTTAGCATTGCGCAACGCTTTGCAATTTGAATAATGCTTTCCGAATGAGAAATAGTGGAATTTGTTATTTGTTTATCAGACGAATTTGTGTACCGATTATTTCGTTGCTGTACGTTGGAGAATTGTTTTCGTGCAACAATTGAAAAATTTCCACATGTGCCCAACGCTCAGAGACAAACTGTTTACACCGACCGCTGCCCAAGTGGCACAAATATACTGCCAACAGTAGATAAAAAAATGCGTTTGTTTTTTTTTTAGCTTGAATAACACAAATAAAACGCACTGCAAATTTTTCATGTCGTAAAATTTATCCAGACTAGGAAATTTTGTGTTTATTTTTTGTGTTTATGTTTTTGTAGGTGCGTTGGCTGCAGTGGAGCACACAGGATTTAATTTCGAGGAGGATGG